>LR738714.1:836863486-836894876 GCA_902687465.1 Secale cereale
AGGGCTAGGGTTTCCCCCCCCCCAGGCGCCTTGCCCCCCAAGACTAGGGGGTGCGGCTGCCCTAGGGGGGCCCAGCCCCCTTGGCGCATGTGGAGAGGGCCCAAGGGGGGGCGCACAGCCCCATGAGGGCTGTTGCGTCTCCCACTTGTGGCCCATAGGGCCCGCAACACTTGCCGGGACCCCCGAAACATCTTTCGGTCATCCGACGACTCCCCGATGCTCCCCGGAACACTTCCGGACTCCGATCACTCTCATCCTATATATCAATCTTCGTCCCCGGACCGTTCCGGAGACCCTCGTCACGTTCGGGATCTCATCCGGGACTCCGAACAACCTTCGGTAACCATGCACTGTTCTCACTAACAACCCTAGCGTCACCGAACCTTAAGTGTGTAGACCCTGCGGGTTCGGAAACTATGCAGACATGACCGAGACACTCCCAGGTCAATAACCAATAGCGGGATCTGGATACCCATATTGGTTCCCACACGTTCCTCGATGATCTCATCGGATGAACCACGATGTCAAGGATTCAGGCAATCCCGTATACAGTTCCCTTTGTCTCGTCGGTATGTTACTTGCCCGAGATTCGATCGTCGGTATCTCTATACCTAGTTCAATCTCGTTACCGGCAAGTCTCTTTACTCGTTCCGTAATACATAATCCCGTGACTAACCACTTAGTCACTTTGAGCTCATTGAGATGACGTATTACCGAGTGGGCCCGGAGATACCTCTCCGTCACACGGAGTGACAAATCCCAGTCTCGATCCATGTCAACTCAACAGACACCTTCGGAGATACCTGTAGAGTACCTTTATAGTCACCCAGTTACGTTGCGACGTTTGGCACACATAAGGCACTCCTACGGTGTCAGTGAGTTACATGATCTCATGGTCATAGGAACTTATACTTGACATGCAGAAAACTATAGCGATAACTGATACGATCAAAAGCTATGTTTAACGTTTGGGTCTCGTCCATCACATCATTCTCCTAATGATGTGATCCCGTTATCAAATGACAACTCATGTCTATGACCCGGAAACCGCGGTCATCTTTGATCAACGAGCTAGTCCTGAAGAGGCTTACTAGGGACACAAAGTTTGTCTATTTATCCACACATGTATTTAAGTTTCCAATCAATACAATTATAGCATGGACAATAAACGATTATCATGAACAAGGAAATATAATAATAACTCTTTTATTATTGCCTCTAGGGCATATTTCCAACAGTCTCCCACTTGCACTAGAGTCAATAATCTAGCATTACAAGGTAATGAATCTAACACCCATAGAGTCTTGGTGTTGATCATGCTTAGCCCGTGGAAGAGGCTTAGTCAACGGATCTGCAACATTCAAATCAGTGTGTACTTTGCAAATGCTTATGTCCTCCTCCTTGACTGAATCGCGGATGGAATTGAAGCGTCGCTTTATGTGTCTGGTCCTCTTGTGAAACCTTGGTTCCTTGGCTAGAGCAATGGCACCAGTGTTGTCACAAAACAGAGTCATTGGGTTCAATGCACTAGGCACAACTCCAAGATCTGTCATGAACTCCTTCATCCAGACACCTTCCTTTGCCGCCTCCGAGGCAGCTATGTACTCCGCTTCGCATGTAGAATCGGCTACCACGCTTTGCTTGGAACTGCACCAGCTTACCGCTCCCCCGTTGAGAATATATACGTATCCGGTTTGAGACTTAGAGTCATCCGGATCAGTGTCAAAGCTTGCATCGACGTAACCCTTTTCGACGAGCTCTTGATCACCTCCATAAACGAGAAACATCTCCTTAGTCCTTTTCAGGTACTTTAGGATATTCTTGACCGCTGTCCAGTGATCCATACCAGGATTACTTTGAAACCTTCCGGCCATACTTATGGCAAGGCTGACATCTGGTCTTGTGCACAGCATTGCATACATGATAGAGCCTATGGCTGAAGCATAGGGGATGACACTCATCTTTTCTCTATCTTCCGCAGTCACTGGGCATTGAGTCTTACTCAACTTTGTACCTTGCAATACCGGCAAGAACCCCTTCTTGGATTGATCCATTTTGAACTTCTTCAAAACTTTATCAAGGTATGTACTTTGTGAAAGTCCTATCAGGCGTCTCGATCTATCTCTATAGATCTTGATGCCCAATATGAAAGCAGCTTCACCGAGGTCCTTCATTGAAAAACTCTTGTTCAAATACCCCTTCACGCTATCCAAAAGTTCTATATTGTTTCCAATCAGCAATATGTCATCCACATATAATATTAGAAACGCTATAGAGCTCCCACTCACTTTCTTGTAAATACAAGCTTCTCCGTAAACTTGTACAAACCCAAACGCTTTGATCACCTCATCAAAGCGAAGATTCCAACTCCGAGATGCTTGCACCAGCCCATAAATGGAACGCTGGAGTTTGCAAACTTTGTCAGCATTCTCTGGATCGACAAAACCCTCCGGTTGTATCATATACAAGTCTTCCTTAAGAAAACCATTAAGGAACGCTGTTTTGACATCCATCTGCCAAATTTCGTAATCGAAATATGCAGCTATTGCTAACATGTTTCGGACGGATTTAAGCATCGCTACGGGTGAGAAAGTCTCATCGTAGTCAACTCCTTGAACTTGTGAAAAACCCTTTGCCACAAGTCGAGCTTTATACACGGTGACATTGCCGTCAGCGTCCGTCTTCCTCTTAAAAATCCATTTATTCTGAATGGCCTTCCGCCCTTCAGGCAATACTTCCAAAGTCCATACTTTGTTTTCATACATGGATCCCATCTCGGATTTCATGGCCTCTAACCATTTGTCGGAATCCGGGCCCACCATCGCTTCTCCATAGCTCGTAGGTTCACTGTTGTCCAACAACATGACCTCCAAGACAGGGTTACCATACCACTCAGGTGCAGTGCGTACCCTTGTCGACCTACGAGGTTCGGTAGTAACTTGATCAGAAGCTTCTTGATCATCATCATTGGCTTCCTCTTCAACCGTTGCAGGCTCCACAAAAACATCTTTCTGTGCTGCGCTACTCTCTGGTTGAAGTAGAGGTTCAATAACCTCATCAAGTTCTACCTTCCTCCCACTCAATTCTTTCGAGAGAAACTCTTTCTCGAGAAAGGACCCATTCTTAGCGACAAACACTTTGCCCTCGGATCTGAGATAGAAGGTGTACCCAACAGTTTCTTTTGGGTATCCTATGAAGACACATTTGTCCGCTTTGGGTTCGAGCTTTTCTGGCTGAAGCCTTTTGACATAAGCATCGCAACCCCAAACTTTGAGAAAAGACAACTTAGGTTTCTTACCAAACCATAGTTCATACGGTGTTGTCTCAACGGACTTAGATGGAGCCCTATTTAAAGTGAATGCAGCTGTCTCTAACGCATATCCCCAAAACGATAGTGGCAAATCGGCAAGAGACATCATAGAACGCACCATATCCAATAGGGTTCGATTACGACGTTCGGACACACCATTACGCTGTGGTGTTCCAGGTGGCGTCAACTGTGAAACAATTCCACATTTTCTCAAGTGATTGCCAAACTCATAACTAAGATACTCTCCCCCTCGATCAGATCGTAGGAACTTGATCTTCTTGTTACGATGATTCTCAACTTCACTCTGAAATTGCTTGAACTTTTCAAACGTTTCAGACTTATGCTTCATTAAGTAAATATACCCATATCTACTTAAGTCATCAGTGAAGGTGAGAAAATAACGATATCCACCGCGCGCCGTGACACTCATCGGCCCACACACATCAGTATGTATGATTTCCAATAAGTCACTAGCCCGTTCCATTGTTCCTGAAAACGGGGTCTTAGTCATCTTGCCCATGAGGCACGGCTCGCATGTGTCAAGTGATTCAAAATCAAGAGACTACAAAAGTCCATCAGCATGGAGCTTCCTCATGCGTTTCACGCCGATATGACCCAGACGGCAGTGCCACAAGAAAGTGGTACTATTGTCATCAACTCTACATCTTTTGGCATCAATGTTATGAACATGTGTATTATCACTATCGAGATTCAATAAGAATAAACCCCCTACTTCGGGTGCATGACCATAAAAGATATTACCCATATAAATAGAACAACCTTTATTCTCTGATTTAAATGAGTAACCGTCTCGCATTAAACAAGATCCAGATATAATGTTCATGCTCAACGCAGGCACTAAATAACAATTATTCAGGTTCATAACTAATCCCGATGGTAATCGAAGAGCGAGCGTGCCGACGGCGATCACATCAACCTTGGAACCATTCCCCACGCGCATCGTCACTTCATTCTTCGCCAGCCTCCGTTTATTCCGTAGTTCCTCTTTAGAGTTGCAAATGTGAGCAACCGAACCGGTATCAAATACCCAGGCACTACAACGAGAGTTGGTAAGGTACACATCAATAACATGTATATCACATATACCTTGTTTGTTGTTGTTGTTGTTGGCCCCTTTCTTGTCTGCCAGATATTTGGGGCAGTTCCGCTTCCAGTGGCCGTTCCCCTTGCAATAGAAACACTCAGTCTCTGGCTTGGGCCCAGCCTTGGGTTTCTTCACTGGATGAGCAACTGCCTTGCCACCCTTCTTAAAGTTACCCTTCTTGCCCTTGCCATTTTTCTTGAAACTGGTAGTTTTATTGACCATCAACACTTGATACTCCTTCTGGATGTCTGCCTCAGCGACTTTCAGCATTGAAAACAGCTCGGCGATGGATTTGTTCATCCCTTGCATGTTATACTGCTGCACGAAGCTCTTGTAGCTAGGTGGGAGTGACTGGAGAATTCTGTCAATGATAGCCTCCTCCGGGAACACAAGTCCCAGATCAGCTATGCGGGTATAGTACCCAGACATCTTCAGTAAGTGCTCACTGACAGACGAATTCTCCTCCATTTTGCAAGCAAAGAATTTATCGGTGGTCTCATACCTCTCGATCTTGGCATTCTTTTCAAAGATGAACTTCAACTCCTGGAACATCTCATATGCTCCATGACGTTCAAAACGCCTTTGAAGTCCTCCTTCCAAGCTATACAACATGGCACACTGCACTACTGAGTAGTCATCCGAACGCGACTGCCAGGCGTTCATAACGTCCACAGAGGCCGGAGCGGGGGGTTCACCTAGCGGTGCATTTAGGACATAAACCTTTTGGGCAGCTGTGAGGATGATCCTCAGATTGCGGAGCCAGTCCACAAAGTTGCTCCCATCATCTTTCAGCTTAGTTTTCTCTAGGAACGCATTAAAATTCAGGGGAGCTACTGCGCGAGCCATCTACAACAAAAGATTTGCAAAGACATCTTAGACTATTGTTCATGATAAGTGAGTTTTTAACTAATCAAATTACTTATAACTCCCACTCAAATTGACATCCCTCTGGTCATTCGAGCGTGGCATGATCCAAATCCACCAACCCAAGTCCGATCATCACGTGAGATGAGGTGGTGTCAATGGCGAACATCTTCATGTTGATCATATCTACTATATGACTCATGCTCGACCTTTCGGTCTTCCGTGTTCCGAGGCCATGTCTGTACATGCTAGGCTCGTCAAGTCTAACCCGAGTGTTCTGCATGTGCAAAACTGGCTTGCACCCGTTGTATGCGAACGTAGAGTCTATCACACCCGATCATCACGTGGTGCTTCGAAACGACGAACCTTCGCAACGGCGCACACTCGGGGGAACACAATTTTATCTTGAAATTTTAGTGAGGGATCATCTTATAATGCTACCGTCGTCCTAAGCAAAATAAGATGCATAAAAGGATTAACATCACATGCAAATCATAAGTGACATGATATGGCCATCAACTCGTGCTTTTGATCTTCATCTCCAAAGCACCGGCATGATCTCCATCGTCACCGGCGTAACACCATGATCCCCATCATCATGATCTCCATCATCGTGTCGCCATCGGGGTTGTCGCGCGCCCACCATGCTCTTACTACTATTGCTACCGTTTAGCGATAAAGTAAAGCATTACATAGCGCTTAATGATTGACACGCAGGTCATACAAAAATTAAAGACAACCCTATGGCTCCTGCCGGTTGCCGTATACACCGACATGCAAGTCGATATTAACTATTACAACATGATCATCTCATACATCAAAATATATCTCATCATGTCATTGGCCATATCATATCACATACATACCCTGCAAAAACAAGTTAGACGTCCTCTAATTTGTTGTTGCATGTTTTACGTGGCTGCTATGGGTATCTAGCAAGAACGCTTCTTACCTACGCAAAGCCACAACGGTGATATTTAAGTTGCTATTTAACCTTCTACAAGGACCGCCTTTGTCTATTCCGATTCAACTAAGATAGGAGAGACAGACACCCGCCAGCCATCTTATGCAACAAAAGTCGCATGTCTGTCGATGGAACCGGTCTCATGTACGTGGACATGTAAAGTTGGTCCGGGCCGCTTCATCCCATAATACCGCTGAATCAAGAAAGACCAAGGAGGGAAGCAATCTAAACATCAACGCCCACAAACCCCTTTGTGTTCTACTCGTGAAAACATCTACGCAAGATCCTAGCTCATGATGCCACTGTAGGGGAACGTTGCATGGGAAACAAAAATTTTTCCTACGTTCACCAAGATCAATCTAGGAGATGCATCTACGAGGGGAGAGTTGGATCCACATACCCTTGTAGATCGCTAAGCGGAAGCGTTCAAGAACGCGGTTGATGGAGTCGTACTCGCCGCGATTCAGATCGCCGAAGATCCTAGCACCGAACGGACGGTGCCTCCGCGTTCTTCACACGTACAGCTCGGGGACGTCTCCTCCTTCTTGATCCAGCAAGGGGGAAGGAGAAGTTGACGGAGAAACCCAGCAGCACGACGGCGTGGTGGAGATGGTGGTGGAGGAATTCCAGCAGGGCTTCGCCAAGCACTGCAAACTGGATGAAGATGTTCGTGGGAGAGGGAGGGCAGCGCCGAGGCACGAACGTGTGTGGCTGCCCTCCCTCTGCCTCTCTTTATATAGGGGGAAGAGAGGGGAGGGGGCGCCCCTAGGGTTCCCCTTAGGGGCCGGCGGCCAGGGCAGATGGGGCCGGCCAAGGGGGGGGGGGGGCGGCGGCCAGGGCTGCGGCCAGGGCTAGGGTTTCCCCCCCAGGCGCCTTGCCCCCCAAGACTAGGGGGTGCGGCTGCCCTAGGGGGGCCCAGCCCCCTTGGCGCATGTGGAGAGGGCCCAAGGGGGGGCGCACAGCCCCATGAGGGCTGTTGCGTCTCCCACTTGTGGCCCATAGGGCCCGCAACACTTGCCGGGACCCCCGAAACCTCTTTCGGTCATCCGACGACTCCCCGATGCTCCCCGGAACACTTCCGGACTCCGATCACTCTCATCCTATATATCAATCTTCGTCCCCGGACCGTTCCGGAGACCCTCGTCACGTCTGGGATCTCATCCGGGACTCCGAACAACCTTCGGTAACCATGCACTGTTCTCACTAACAACCCTAGCTTCACCGAACCTTAAGTGTGTAGACCCTGCGGGTTCGGAAACTATGCAGACATGACCGAGACACTCCCAGGTCAATAACCAATAGCGGGATCTGGATACCCATATTGGTTCCCACACGTTCCTCGATGATCTCATCGGATGAACCACGATGTCAAGGATTCAGGCAATCCCGTATACAGTTCCCTTTGTCTCGTCGGTATGTTACTTGCCCGAGATTCGATCGTCGGTATCTCTATACCTAGTTCAATCTCGTTACCGGCAAGTCTCTTTACTCGTTCCGTAATACATAATCCCGTGACTAACCACTTAGTCACTTTGAGCTCATTGAGATGACGTATTACCGAGTGGGCCCGGAGATACCTCTCCGTCACACGGAGTGACAAATCCCAGTCTCGATCCATGTCAACTCAACAGACACCTTCGGAGATACCTGTAGAGTACCTTTATAGTCACCCAGTTACGTTGCGACGTTTGGCACACACAAGGCACTCCTACGGTGTCAGTGAGTTACATGATCTCATGGTCATAGGAACTTATACTTGACATGCAGAAAACTATAGCGATAACTGATACGATCAAAAGCTATGTTTAACGTTTGGGTTTCGTCCATCACATCATTCTCCTAATGATGTGATCCCGTTATCAAATGACAACTCATGTCTATGACCTGGAAACCGCGGTCATCTTTGATCAACGAGCTAGTCCTGAAGAGGCTTACTAGGGACACAAAGTTTGTCTATTTATCCACACATGTATTTAAGTTTCCAATCAATACAATTATAGCATGGACAATAAACGATTATCATGAACAAGGAAATATAATAATAACTCTTTTATTATTGCCTCTAGGGCATATTTCCAACAGTATTTGCCTCCGCTCATGTAAATTTCTCTGAGGCCTAGGGTATTGATAATTGCATTAAACAGGTATGCAGATTTGGAGTGCTGCATTTTTTTGTTTTTGTCACCACTATGTCTCAGGATATTGAAGTCCCCTCCCACAATATAAGGCAGCTTTATATTGTGGCAGAAGGTAGCCAGTTCCATCAGAAACTCCCCCCTATGCTCCTCATGGGGTTCGGCTCCTCTGCAGTCAAGTTATTACTGCACCGGTACTGTAGCAACCCATATCAGCCATCCATTTAAATCTCACGGCTCTCATTAACCCCACTCAATTCTGTTAATAAATGGAAACAACAGCTAATTATGTGCTAGAAAATCTCCTACGGCTGCAGGATTGCCGCCAAACAGAACAACGAAGATACTCACCTTGGCAAGTTCAAAAAAAAAAAGATACTCACCTTGGCGCCAAACAAAACACACCCTGATCGTGGCGCCAAACAGCGTTCTCTTTGCCGAACCCCGGTCATCTTCCTTGTTCCTCCTGTTCGTCCTTAAAATAATATGGCAGAGGTACGTTGGTCTGTGATCTTTAGGTGGCGTAGATCAACTCCCTTTTGCCCTATCTTTCTTCTGACCGTCCTCCATGTGCAGAGCGCAACCAAAGCAAGCTGAGGAGCCGAACCCGTAGGTGGCGCAGATCAACTCCCTTTTGCCCTATCTTTCTTATTATCGTCCTCTATGTTCAGAGGGAAACCACGGCAAGCTGATCCGTAGGCGATGAAGATTATCTCCCTTTTGCCTTCCTTCTCCTAGCAACAAAAAAGAAGACAATAAATCTGAAGGTATGTGACAAATGCTCTGATTGTATTCATGTTCTCAAGGCACACAATTTGTAGATTGATTTTTCTATGATATCACAGATTACACAAAAAGGAGAAGAGAAAGTCTAATGTAGAATATGACTAGCTCTAATGAGGATGCTAACAGGTACGGACAATTTTGTTAAATTCTCAGGTCGTATCACCTTATGATTGCAGTGTAAACATACAAACAAATAAGTTATGTGTAATTTTTACAGGACAAATGTGGTTCCTAGTTGGATGCCTCAGATTGGTATGAAATTCAATTCCACAAAAGAGGCTTGGAACTTTTGGACATGTTATGGAGGTCATATTGGTTTTGATGTAAGGATAAATTATGAAAACAAGAGCAAACTCGATGGAGTAATCACTTTAGCAAGATTTGTTTGTTCCAATGAGGGCTACAGAAGAAAAGACAAACGAGATAATAATACAAAGCGTCCTCGTGCAGAAACAAGGACCGGCTGCAATGTTCGAATGGGAATTACTATAGACCGAGAAGCAGGAAATTATGAGGTGCATGAGTTAGTTAGTTGTTGTGCTGTCTTGTTAGATCGATAGATGATGCTGAAGGAATAATTGAATCAGCACATGTTAGACGCAATCGGTTGACCATTGATTGCTCGTCATTTCCGATCGGTTTAATTTCTGTTAACTTTTGCTTTATGAAGACATGCAAAATCAGTTTAATTTCAGTAGCTGCAACTCTAATCTGTTGAGTGCTCATCGATTTTATTATTTCCAGTGACATAGCTACAGCTATGTAGCAGAGTATATTTTTTGATCTCCATCTAGGGTGTACAAGCAGATACAATCATACAACATGGACTATTTCTTTAGTACAGGCCTAGTACCACTAGTTGATCATCAGCACGGACACTAATTTTTTAGCTAGTGATCTGAATAAATTGATAGAGTAACTGAAATTAAACAATCACATGCTCTGCTCTTACATGAAGAAAGCACTAGTACAGGATGGACGATAATGACGAAATGAAGATCGGAAGAAATCAGTAAGTGACCTGTTGCGCGACGACGACGGGTTCCGCTATTGCCTATTGGAGCATGGTCGGGTGGGAGGGCTGCGAGGTCCAGATGCCGCTACCGTGCAGCTGAAAGATCTTGGGCGCTCGTCGTGGAGGGCGGGGTAGTGGTCGACGATGCGCGGCGGCCCTAGCGTCGGCGTATTCCCCATTGAACTCGCCGGGAGGGTCCTCCAGACGCCGTCGTTGTTGGGCTCGTTGAGCTCACCGTTGCCCTACTCCTTGTGGAGTTCACAATCTCCCTGCTGCTCGTTGTTGCTCTACTGCCGGATTTGGCCTCAGCAGTGCAAACTAAAATGGATTTGACATCGGCCGGAGTAGCGTTGTGTTGGGGAAAAACAGCGGCGGAGCTACTCTAGAGAAAGGAGATAAGATACAGAGGAGTGTGTGGGCCTTTTTTTTTAATGAGTGGCCGGTGCGAGGCTTGTCATCCAACGATTCTTGAAGGGCCATTGGATTAAAATCAACGATAGATCTAGCAGCTACAGTACCCGTGCAGTAATAACTTGACTGCAGAGGAGCCGAACCCGCTCCTCATGGGGAGAGCCATAAACCACAAGAAGGCTCCAGGCAATTTTGGTTTTAAGGTCTTTAATATCCATCTGCAGGATATATTTGCCCTTGACACAATTTAACATCTCTAGGTTATTGGTACGAACACCACAAAGGATGCCTCCAGATCTGCCTATAGCAGGAATCCATTCCCAATGAAAACTAGTAAAGGGATCAAGTTTTCTAATAAGACTAGGAGAGAAATCTTTCTTCAAAGTTTCTTGCAAGCCCAAGAAGTCAACGGAATGGTCACTAATGAGATCAGAGAGGCAGGTGGCCATCCCTTTCTTGCCCACCCCTCTGCAGTTCCAAATGAGACCTGTCATTTGGAACGGTTGGTTTGTTTTCTGACTCTGGTGGCCCTACCAGGAGGCAGGGTAGGACCACTAATATCATCAGTTTTCTTTTTCTGGCTCCTAGTCACAGGTCTAGAGAGCCTCACATTAATTTTCTTTTTGTTTTTCTTAGCAGATTTAGATTTCTCCAGTTTTCATTAACAACTTCCTCCTCATCTAGCCAGATTAGGTTCAAGGGGGTATTTTTCCCTAAGCCATTAGTGACAAACATGTCATCATCCTCCTGGCCATCGCGAGAATTGGTATTATTTTCTACCAGGTTAGCTCTAACCGATTGTAGTTCCCTCAGAATATCCACACATGTAAAATCATTATCAGGAATAGATACACCCATCTTACAAGCACGACTAATGATCTCATAATCAGCTAAAGCAGCAGAGGCATTATGATTAACAGGATTGGTGTTACCTTCCAGGTTTTTGGCCATAGCCAGGTGAACAACTCTTTCCTCTACACCCACGTGCTGAAGATGTGTGTTGCGCTGGCTGAATCGAAGATGTGGTTCAGGTACAAGAGGCGGCGTGGGAATGATCTCCTCGTAGCCAGGATGAGGAAGTTGTACCGTATATTCCTTGGAGATCTTCAAGTATCTTTCGACCTCCCCCAACACCTCAGAAATCTGGTCAGGGTTAGTTTGAGGAACAACAGGGAATTCATAAAGAGAAGTAGTGTCTTTAGCATTCACCTTAAATGCATTGTTTTTACTTTCAACATTAGGAAACATCCCCTGCGGCTCAGCTTGCTGCGCATACAAGGAGGCATGCTCCAATGCCATTTCCTCAATCATAAGTGGGCCATCTCCACTGATCTCACTTTCTGAGTTTTGCTCCTTTGGTGACAGCACGCAATAGGCTTTGCCACCACGGTAAGAGGAGTTAACTGCAATATCCTTTCGCTCAGCAGAGTTATTTTTCTCTTCAGGTGGAGTATCATCACGTTTGCGCTTAGGTGTCATGACCCTTTGCCCAGCATAACGAGGGATTTGGATACGTTCCTCATCCTGAACAATATTCCTCACCAAAACCTCCTCCACTTCATATTGAAAATGATACAATCGCCCCACCCCCCCCCAAACATCCCTCCGCCGAAGCAGGGAGTTTGTCAATGTTGCGGCATCCCAATTTGGCAGAGACAGAAGAAGGACGATGGAGAGTTGACATATCAATGTCTAAGGTCACTCCAACCAAGGCACCAACAAAGGCCACATTTCTCTCACAACGTTTGTTTGGGGGAATTTTGCTAATCTTAACCCAACCAACTTCTAGCAGACCCTCCGATTCAACATCCTCGGACCAAGGAGTGATACGAACAACTACCCCAAGTGACTTGAGAGTAATGTACTCAACAAAAAGAGCTATGTCCACCTCTCTTTGATTCGGAAAACGCATGACATATTGGTTCGGGGCGATCAGGTGGGCGGAATAACGCCATCACTGTCCTATGTACTTCTCAAAAGCGTCTACGAGCTGCTTAGTGGTAATCTCCCCCTCCATAATAGTAATGATGACCTTGACAATCTTGTCACTATTCTGATTACTAACAGAGTAATCGTGGAAGTAGTGAAAGCCTTGTCCCTTCGCCTGGAAAGCGCACATCGCAGGTATGCACTCCCAGGGAAGAAAGTCATTACAGATCACAAAGAGGTGCCCTTTCTTCTTACATCTAACACACTGAGCTTGAGGGCAGTTGACAGTAAAATGCCCCACTAGATTACAGATTTGACACGAATCAGGGAAAATAGCCAGAGCATCAGGATTGGAGGGGATCTCACGCATCTTAGGAGGAGGTGTAGATTTGTCGATGTTGTGGTTGTCGTCTCCCCCAGCTCCCCAGCGATCCTGATGAACTAGGGCTTCATGGTTGCTCCCCGCAGCCTTGTCCCATCGGTCGAAACCCGTCTCTCCAGATCCAGAAGGGACGTTGGAGGAGGAGGCCCCGGGCGCCATCTTGTGAGTCCAGACGTGGCTCTCCCTTCCACGCCCCCTCCCACCGCCACCACCTCCAGAGCGGCCGCGGCCGCCGTCATCCCCACGGCCACGGCCCTCGCCGCGATTGAAACGACCCGCGACGCGGCCCTGGTGCCCGGCACCAAACCATGGCTCTCTCATCTCAGGTGTTTTGCGGGTAGATTTGGGGACAGATTTGGGGGAAGGAGATGAAACAACTTGAGCAAAAGATCTAGAGTCCCCACGGATCTTACCCCCCCCCACCATGAGAAGGAGGGACGAACCCTAGGTTTCTCCGCCGCGGGCGCTTCCCAAAAGTGGAGAAGGCTTTCTTCCAGATCCAAAATGGAGGGGCGAGGGGCAGCGGCGACTGGATAAATACTTGGAGACGGGGGCGAAACCCTAGCAGCGGCGTGCTCACGGTGGTCGGATACGGCGCCCCCCACGTGTCGTAGATCAGGGCGTATGGGGCGGTTTTCTGCCGGTCGGCTCCCCAGGATCCCCGGTTTGGTCGAGGGGGTGAGACCGAACTGCTCCACGCGAACCACCCCCAAATCCCAATTCTGCTTGAGATTCAGAGAACGCGCTGCGCCCCCGCGCGACGGCTCGCCGGCGAGCCCCTTCTCCATCGCCCGGTGAGAAGAAGGACAGGAAGGAAGGCGATCCCAAACCCTAACAAAATGGCACGGGAAAGGAATTATGTACCCGATGTCGATAATCTCGTCGACGCGCAGGGACCGAGCGTCAACGGTGACGCCACGCTCGTTGATCAGCACGATGCGCAGCGCATCTCGTCGGAGGAGAATCTCGCCGATGTTGAAGGTGACGGCTCGCATTGCCATGAGATCCGGGGCGAACGTGACCCACCATCCAGCGTCAGAAGCCATCGACTTCTGTCTCTTTTTCTGTGTGCGGGGAACCGGCGATGGAGGTGAACGACAACGATGGTGGGATGGGAGCCTCCCCTTGCACTCCAGCTTTGGCTGCTGTGGGATTGGCAGCGACGGGGAGTGATGGCCTTGGCGCCCCGTCCATGGCGAGTGCAGAGGGTGCTGGTGGTCTGGAGGGAGCCCCTGGACTGTCGGAGCAAGCGGAGGTGTGCACTCCGAGTCAGGCTACTGTATAGGGTGTTGGGCCCGAGGCTGGCAACCTGACGTTGGCTATGGTCGCCCCTGCTCTGCCACTAGGGAGGACAGCGGTGGGAGGGTCAAGTGGCCTAGCTCTCACCGTCTTTCCGTCGACAGCGACCATCAGCTTTGCTTCGACATCGGCTGGACCGCCTCTTGTGCGGAGGGTCGGCAAGAGCAAGCAGATGGCGGTTCCACGGGCTGGCCTCAAGCCGGTTGTCATCAACATGGAGGCCGCACTGCGGGCTATGGCGGGGAAGCTCGCGGTGGGTCGGGTCCTTTCGCTGACCCGGCCGATCCCAAGGCTGTCGTCGGCGAGCTCCGTGGGCCTTGGAAGCTGCGGGGCAATGCGGTGGCCCAGAAGGTTGAGAGCTCAGACAGTCGTTTCGTCATCACCTTCTTGGAGGAGGGTGATCTGAAGCACATTCTTCGGGCTGGGCCACGACATTTCAAGAATAATGCAGTGCTGATTGCAGAGCTCGACGAGAAGGACGACCCTGTGAATAGGTTCCTGGACTCCTTTACGGTCTGGGTACAAATCCACTGGTCGCCGATACTTCTCAAGACCGAGGCCACGGGATGGGTTCTTGGTGCTCAACTGGGAGAGGTCCAAAATGAGCAGATCGTTGATGAGTACATCCGGGTTCATGTCATTCACAAGGTGGAGGAGCCGCTGAGGAAGTTCTTCGTCATCACTCCCCTCGGTAGCACTGAGGAAATCTGCTTCAATGTCAAATATGAACAATTACCTAAGTTTTGTCTATGCTGTGGTATGGTGGTACACATGACGACAAAGTTCTGTTGCATCCTGGTTGAGCAGCGCAAGGCAGAGTACTCCATCGACCTCAAGGCTCCAGGTTGGGGTGGGTTGGTCCGGCGGCACCTCGACTTTTGGGGCAGGCAGGGTACCCTAGAAGATGATGGTCTAATGGACAATATCAAACTTCCGGACAAGGTAATAGCTGTGGTTGCCACTGCTGTCCAAAAGCTCTATGTGGCGGCGTCCCTGCTGATCCAAGCTACGGACCGACTCGGGGAGAAGGCGGTGCCCTCGATGGCGACAGATCCTGGGCTGCAGGTGCTGGGTTTCTCTCAGGAGGGGAGGCTAGTACTAGTCGGCTCGGGGTCCAGAGGGCCCGAAATCACCTCCAAGATCAACTCCGCTGTGGCTATGGCGGAAGAAGCGACGGATCAGGTGGCCCATCCTATCATCGGTGTGGCACTCAACACCAGCTCTGGTGTCGCGTTGGGACAAACTCCTGATGATGCATGGTACGAACAGCCCTGGGGAGCACCTCTACTTCACCTTGGGTGCTCCTGGGGTGAGCGTGGAGCAGTGGGAGACAACCCGAATGCAAGCCACTGGTTAGGACAAGGTGCAGCCTGCCAAGTTGGTGCTTGCTCCCTTGGATGGGTCTAATGTTTCCAAGCAGACTCATCTTGGGGAGCTACTGGCTGGCTCCAACAATCCTACATAATCTATGGGGCTGTCTAAAAAGGGCCTTGTGGAGGGCCTCAAGGCGCAGGCTCATGGAGGACATCGTCCAAGCGTCGACACCAAGGGCGACGAGACCGTTTGGGGGCGCTGGAAGCGTGTTCACAGGGAGGAGCTCGAGGTGCTGAAATTTGAGATGGGCTTTAGGCTCATATAGCAATTTCTGGAAAAATCTCTAAGGGCCCATGTCGGTTTATTGGCACTAGGTGTAGTGGGAAGTTTAGTCCCACTCCGGAAGTGGAAGAGGAGTTGGACCTCCTTATAAGGGATTCTCTTCCACATGCTATTGGAGCTTGAGAAGAGAAGAGGCCCTCGCGCACTCCTCCGTCCCCAGCCTCGTCGCGCCGCGGGTTGCGGGATTGAGCTCTTATTTTTGTCAGTCACTAACGGATAGTTTCTGACAGGCGGGGCCATGATCTGACACGTCGGATCGTGGGCTGTCACAGACTCGGACGTGGGTCGATCCCACATCTCTCCACGCGGCTGCACCTATATAAGTGCGAGGTGTCTCCTAACCCTAGCCGCCACAACAGAACACATCTCGTTCCTTTGCTGCTGCTACCGCCGGTGAGTCCATCCCGTCCACCGCGTACACGTTCGACGGGAGAGCAGGTCTCCGAAACCCCGCCTCTCTGGATCCTGTACGGGAGAGGGGTGAATAGGTTTTTGGGAAGCGACTATGCGACTACTCGCCGTTCATCTACTTCCTGTACGTCCGCGTCGCCCTCGTCATCACCATATCTACCGACGCCGAACGTGCTGCCGCTGACAAGCTCGAAGATGACAAGAAGGCAGCCGAGGACGCTGCTGCCATCACCGCCGCCGCAGCCTCTGCATGGCCTACTGGAGGGTATAACTCATTTATCCCGCTCCTACTGTTTTCTGTTTTAGGCATGCTAGCGTTATACGTAGATCTGTCTACAATTAGCGTAGTATGTGCTTGCATGATTGAATATCAGTATGCGATTATTTCTGTCAATGCCATGCTAGTGGTTTATTCCTGGATTAAATTAATCGAAAAATTTCCTATTTTCTCAGCAATCCAAAAACCTATGATGTGTAGGAATTTTTCGACAAATGGCTTTGCCGCTGCACTGAAACCGGATAAGTTTATCGGTACATACTTTAAGCGTTGGCAGACTACGGCCACTTTATGGCTCACGACTATGAACGTATTCTGGGTCGCCGGTGTGCCCACGGGAACAATTGCTCCTGAACAGGAGAAGGCGTTCAGGGAGGCCACCGTTGTATTTCTCGGAGCACTTCTTAGTGTGATCGGAGATAAACTGGTCGACGCATATTTACATGTGCGTGTCGCCAAGGAATTGTGGGAGGCGCTCGAATCTAAATTCGGGGCCACCGATGCTGGGAGTGAGATGTATATTATAGAGTAGTTCCACGATTACAAGATGGTTGGAACCGTCCTGTGCTGGAGCAGGTTCATGAGATAATATGCATCATTAAGGAGCTTGAACTTCTGAAGTGCGAGTTACTGGGCAAGTTTGTCACGGGCTGCATAATCGCTAAGCTCCCTAATTCCTGGAGGAACTTTGCCACTACTCTGAAACACCAAAGGCGTGAATTCTCAGTGGAGGATGTCATTGGCCATCTGAGTGTTGACCAGAACTTAAGGGCAAAGGACTCGAACGGGAAAGCGGTCGAAGGGACTTCTGTCGCCAACATGGTGAACCAGAGGAACTTCAACTCCCACAAGCCCAAGGGAAAGAACGGTGTCCAACACAATACCGACTTTAAGAAGGGTAAGAAGACCTTCAAGAAGAACAAGAAGGATGAGGGCTGCTTTACTTGTGGTTCGGTTGAGCATTGGGCCAACAAGTGCCCAAACAAGTACAAGAAGCCAGGATAGGACTCCAAGTCTGTCAACATGATTGTGGGCAACAATGAGAATGGTGCATCTGGGTACGGTAATTTATTTACTATTTTTTTCAGTGTTTCAGCCCAACGATTGGTGGGTGAACACAGGTGCAGGTGTTCATGTGTGTGCTGACATTTCATTGTTCACTTCTTACCAGGTCACAGGCCACGGGTCCGTATTGATGGGGAATGGCGCGAGTGCTTCTATTCATGGTGTTGGCACGGTCGATCTGAAGTTTACTTCGGGAAGGATCGTGCAACTGAAGAACGTGCAACATGTCCCCGCCATCAAGAAGAACCTCGTTAGTGGCTCCCTTCTATGTAGAGAAGGGTTTAAGTTGGTTTTCGAGTCTAATAAATTAGTTGTTACGAAATATGGACTCTTTGTTGGAAAAGATTATGAGAGCGAAGGAATGTTTCGCCTTTCCCTCGCAGATTTTTGTAATAAAGTCGTGAACCATAATCATTCGAATATTAATGAATCAGAAGTTTGGCATTCACGTCTTTGTCACATTAATTTTGGTGTTATGACGCGGCTAGCTAAATTAGATTTAATCCCGAGTTTCACTTTAGCCAAAGGTTCTAAGTGCCTTTCATGTGTGCAAGCTAAGCAACCTCGCAAGCCTCACAAGGCCGCGGAGGAGAGACACTTGGCACCATTAGAACTCATACATTCTGATCTTTGTGATATGAATGGTGTGTTGACTAAAGGTGGAAAAAAAATACTTCATGACATTGATAGATGATTCCACTAGATATTGCTATGTGTATCTGTTAAATACGAAAGATGAGGCTCTACACTACTTTAAAATCTATAAGGCAGAAGTTGAGAAACAACTTGAAAAGCAAATTAAACGAGTCCGGTCAGGTCGTGGTGGAGAGTACTTCTCGAGTGAGTTTTATTCCTTTTGTGTGGAACACGACATTATTCATGAGAGGACGCCTCCCTATTGACCCCAGTCAAACAGGGTTGCCGAGCGGAAAAACCGTACTCTAACTGATTTGGTTAACACCATGTTAGATACATTGGTTTTATCCAAGGCATGGTGGGGGAGGCTATATTGACGGCATGTCATGTCCTGAATAAATTTCCGACAAAGGACAATGAGATCACTCCCTATGAGAAATGGGAGAAGAGAAGGACAACACTCTCGGATATGCGTACTTGGGGATGTTTGGCAAAAGTCAATGTGCCGATCCCAAAAAAGCGCAAGCTTGGACCGAAGACCGTGGACTGCGTTAATTTGGGCTACGCTAAGAATAGCGTTGGCTATAGATTTCTAGTTGTGAAATCTGAGGTACCTGACCAGAAGGTCGGTACAATTATGGAGTCTAAGGATGCTACATTCTTCGAGGATATATTTCCCATGCGAGATATGCAAAGCACTTCTAGACAGGAATCTGAGGAGACTCCTGAGCATGCCATCCCTATGGAATACTATGAACAAACACATGATGAAAATCCTGAGGAGGATGACGAGGAAACCCTTGGTAGGGGCAAGAGACAAATGACTGCAAAGACCTTTGGTGATGATTTCTTCGTGTACCTCGTGGATGATACTCCCACTTCTATTTCAGAAGCGTATGCCTCTCTAGAAGCTGACTACTGCAAGGAAGCGATCCGTAGCGAGATGGATTCCATCATGGCTAACGGGACATGGGAGATCACTGAGCGTCCCTATGGTTGCAAACCATTGGGATGTAAGTGGGTGTTCAAAAAGAAGCTTAGGTCCGATGGTACAATTGAAAAGTACAAGGCTAGGCTTGTGGCCAAGGGCTATGACCAAAAAGAAGAGGAAGATTTCTTTGATACTTATTCACCTGTGGCCAGACTGACCACCATTCGAGTATTACTCTCGTTGGTGGCCTCGCATGGTCTTCTCGTCCACCAGATGGATGTTAAGACAACTTTCCTGAATGGAGAGCTAAACGAGGAAATCTACATGCAACAGCCAGATGGCTTTGTGATAGATGGTCAGGAAGGAAAAGTGTGTAGGTTGATGAAATCTTTATATGGCCTGAAACAAGCACCTAAGCAATGGCATGACAAGTTTAATACAACACTGACATATGCTGGTTTCGTTGTTAACAAAGCGGACAAATGTGTATACTATCGCCATGGTGGGGGCGAAGGAGTTATACTGTGCTTGTATGTTGATGACATACTGATATTCGGAACCAACCTCAAAGTCATTGAGGAGGTAAAGTCGTTTCTATCTCAGAACTTTGAGATGAAAGACCTTGGTGTGGCTGATGTTATCTTGAACATCAAGCTACTGAGAGATAATGAGGGTGGGATTACACATCTGCAATCCCATTATATTGAGAAGGTGTTGAGTCATTTTGGATACTTGGACTGCACACCATCTCAAACACCATATGATCCTAGCGTGTTGATTCGAAAGTCCAAAGGCACGGCTATAGATCAATTGAGATACTCTCAAATCATTGGTTCACTTATGTACCTAGCTAGCGCTACGAGGCCTGACATCACTTTTGCTGTGAGCAAACTGAGTCGGTTTGTATCAAAACCGGGTGATGTACATTGGCATGCTGTTGAAAGAGTTATGCGTTATCTGAAGGGTAATATGAACCATGGACTTCACTATACCGGATACCCGTCGGTACTTGAAGGGTATAGTGATGCGAATTGGATCTCTGATGTTGATGAGATGAAGGCCACAACTGGGTATATGTTTACTCTTGGAGGTGGCGCTGTTTCCTGGAAGTCTTGCAAGTAAACGATCTTAGCGAGATCGACAATGGAAGCAGAATTAACAGCATTAGACACATCTGGTGTCGAAGCAGGATGGCTTCGAGATCTTTTGATGGACTTGCCATTGGTTGATAAACTAGTTCCGGCTATCCTTATGAACTGTGACAATCAGACTGTCATCACCAAGGTGAAGAGTTCAAAGGACAACATGAAGTCCAACAAAAGAATGAGATTAAAAGCTGTCAGAAAATTGAGAAACTCCGGAGTGATAGTGTTGGAATATGTCCATACGGCTAAGAATCTGGCAGATCCCTTTACAAAAGGGCTATCACGTGTTGTGATAGATAATGCATCGAGGGAGATGGGTATGAGACCCACATGAGTTGCCATGGTGGTAACCCAACCTATGTGATCGGAGATCCCGTGAAGTAGGACCTGGGAAAACAAGCAAGTGGTGAACTGAGGAGAGTAACTATACTAACCCACTCCGTTGGAGATGCAATACTCTTGATACTGTATGGGAGGATGACTATTGTCTCAATGTGTTCCAAAGCTTATGCAAGCAAGATGCTATCCTACAGAGCGATCTTTGGAGGAACACACCTATATGAGCCCGACTGCTGGTCACAGCCTATGAGATTGGGTGATCTCTAGTAAGCTCATGAACATGCCAGGAGTGTGACTTATATGCTCCACCTGAGGGGTCAGCCTTCGGCGGCCTAGTATCAGTAAGACATGTGGTGAAGCTTCTTTACGCCAAACTGACAATTCAAGGCATAGTCCATTGTTCAGTTGTGAAGGAGTGTAGCTACGTGCTCTAGGTGAAGCTCAACCTTAACAGGTTTTCATTGAAACACTGGTATATTGAAACAACAATTGGAACAGAGGACACAATGGGCCCTCAAGATCTGGTGGGGGATTGCTGAAATTTTAGATGGGCTTTAGGCCCATATAGCAATTTCTGAAAAATCTCTAAGGGCCCATGTGGGTTTATTGGCACTAGGTATAGTGGGAAGTTTAGTCCCACCCCGGAAGTGGAAGAGGAGTTGGACCTCCTTATAAGGGATTCGCTTCCACATGCTATTGGAGCTTGAGAAGAGAAGAGGCCCTCACGCACTCCTCCTCCGCCGCCCACCTCGCCACGCCTCGTCACGACGAGCCGCGCCACGGGTTGCGGGATTGAGCCGAGCCGAGCTCACACCTATGCGCTTATTTTTGTCAGTCACTAACGGAGAGTTTCTGACAGCGGGGCCACGATCTGAGACGTCGGATCGTGGGCTGTCACGGACTCGGACGTGGGTCGAGCCCACGCCTCTCCACGCGGATGCACCTATATAAGTGCGAGGTGTCTCCTAACCCTAGCCGCCACAACAGAACGCATCTTGTTCCTTTGCTGCTGCTGCTGCCGGTGACTCCATCCCGTCCGCCGCGTACACGATCGACGGGAGAGCAGGTCTTCGAAACCCTGCCTCTCCGGATCCTGTATGGGAGAGGAGCGAATAGGTTTTTGGGAAGCGACTACGCGACTGCTCACCGTTCGTCTACTTCCTCTACGTCTGTGTCGCCCTCGTCATCACCATATCTACCGATGCCGAATGTACTGCCGCCGACAAGCTCGAAGCCGACAAGAAGGCAGCCGAGGAAGCTGCTGCCGTCACCGCCGCCGCGGCCTCTGCATGGCCTACTGGGGGGTATAACTCGTTTATCCCGCTCCTACTGTTTTCTATTTTAGGCATGCTAGCGTTATACGTAGATCTATCTACAATTAGCGCAGTATGTGCTTGCATGATTGATATCAGTATGCGATTATTTCTGTCAATGCCATGCTAGTGGTTTATTCCTGGATTAAATTAATCAAAAATTGCTTATTTTCTCAGCACGAGGAACATGAGGTGGTGCAGTACGCCGGCGTCAAACATACCAAGTTTGGGATACTGACTCCGCCGAACAGCGGGAGCGAGCTCTCTCAGCGAGGCGCTGCTTTTGTTGGCATCCTTGAGAGTACTGTGCTGTCTAAGAGGCGTTTCCGGACGACCAAGACTTCATTATCAACATGAATTGTTGTTCTGAGAGCATTGATTTACCTTCCTGTAAGAGAGTGTGTGGTGAGAGAGTTAAGGATGTGGTAGGGTTAGATGGGTTAGTCACTCATGTAACTAAGGAAGTAGATGAGGGAGAGGAGGTGAATCAAGAAAAAAAAAGAAAATCTGTAGGAGAGGGAAAAGAGGTAGGTGAGACTACTAAGGAAGCAACCGACCCTGGGGCTGTCGGTCAACTGACGGGCGCGGACGTGAGCGCCCGTCAGTCCGTCACCCGTCAGGAGCCATGGAAATCTTGAGCTGGAACCGTCGAGGGACGGGTCAACCTCATACCGTTAAAGAGCTCGTGTATCTTTCTAAGATGCATCGACCAAATGTCATCTTCCTTTCAGAGACAAGGAAAAGTAAAGAATATGTTGAATGTTTGCGTTATCGTCTGGGTATGAAAAACATGTTTATTGTATCAGGTCAAGGTAAAGGTGGAGGCCTCGTGTTGTTTTGGGATGATCTTTACAATCTGGAGTTGAACAAGTATGGGGAGCATTTTATTGACATTACGTCTGCTCTGGCAACGGTGTAAAATGGAGGAATACATTTGTGTATGGGGAGCCTAAGGCAAATCAAAGGTATGTTATGTGGGAACTTTTGAGAAGAATTAAACCCCTCTGTGTTGGGCCATGGTTTATGGCTGGGGACTTTATTGAAGCGATGTGGAAAAATGAACATTTTTACCGGCATATTAGATCAGCTACTCTAATGGCCAATTTCAGGAATGTTCTGTCTGACTGTAACCTGTTTGATTTGGGCTACCATGGTGTTCCTTGGACCTATAACAACAAGCAAGAAGGAAACAAAAATGTCAGAGTAAGATTGGATTGGGCTTTGGCATGCCCCCAATGGTCTTCATTATTTCCGGAGTGCAAGGTCTCTCATATAATCAGCTCTAGGTCAGATCATTGTCCTTTACTCATTGAGTTATTGGGTTCATCTCGCATTGGGAAAGTGGCTAAACAACTCAAATAATCTAAATTAAAGCTTGTTGGAATGAAGGTAAAAATGGTGAGGATTTGAAGGATGCATGTGGCGAATAATCTAAACATGATGCTTGGAAGTTTGCATGACCGGAGTAGGAAGTTTATTGGATTTATCCCAAGGAAATTGGATCAGGCTAGGAAGAGGCTTAGTGTTCCTCATAAACGTAATGACCAAGATGCTCTGGTGGAAAGGAAAAATATTCTTAGGGACATGGACGAGCTTCTATATAAAGAAGAAATATTATGGAAGCAAAGATCGCGGATTTACAAAATAAAATGGGGGGATCAAAATACATTTTTTTAGGGCTAAGGCGTCTTGGAGAGCGAAGAGAAGTAAGGTTTCAAGTCTGATGAGGAATGATGGTACAGTTACTGAGAATATGAATGAGATTCATGACATCAGTAATTCATTCTTCAAGAATCTGTATACCCGCGATGGCAAGGTCGACCCGCCTTTAATTATTCCTCTGGTTAAGCCGCTGGTTAAAGATGATATGAATCTTGATTTATAAACCGTTCACGGATCAAGAAATCAGTGAAGCTCTCTTTCAAATTGGACCTCTTAAAGCTCCAGGTTCAGATGGTTTTTCTGCAAGATTCTTCCAGACACAAGGCAACATTGTCTGTGTGCCGCCCGGATGTGGCTGTGTTGCTTTCGCCAGACATAAACGGTACTCCTAATCTTATTGGATGCCCGCTTAAGAAAAAAAAATCTTAGTGGGCACAAACGGTACTCCTGATCCATCAAACACAAACATGCAATTAACTTTGGGGCTGAATCATGACCTTGGCAAGAGCCATAGGGTACTCCACGTAGTTGTTTTCATTTATGCAAAAAAAACCAGTAGCTTAATAACATAAATAATGAAGTACTTGTCGAGATGTACATCCAAAGTGTGTGAGCAAGTATCATAGACCAACATATGCATATCGCAATGCTCTATCGAGATAAAACCTTTCTGGTAACACCGTACTACTAACACTCAGCATATCATGATTGCCTTAAGCTTGTGACCCCATAGGTTTGGTAACTAACAGACATGAACGAAACCGTTCATTCAATGACCAACAACGGGACCATGGACGTCTATATTGGTCCCTGAGAGCACACGAATGATATTCGAGGAAACCTTTGATTATCATGTGATGTTCCCCTTGCTTCGCGATACTTCACAAAACCCGCGATGCATCGCTATCCTCCTGAGTCATCACCATGCTCGTTATACCGAAATCCTCATTACCGGTTTTGTTCTTCTTTCTCGTTATTGTGCTCCGACATCCCCATGACGAAGTCACCTATCTCTCGCCAGCCGATGATTGATTTCGCCAGACCGATACGTCCATAAGAATATCTCTCCATCGTTGGAGGAGCAAATCCCACTCTCAAGCGATCTGACCACTTATCAAACTTTCCGGTGAACCTGTAAGAGGTCGTTATGATCACCGTGTTACATGTGACGTTTGAGCAACCCCAAAGCCGACCGTACGATAAGAAGTGACCACGATACTATCGTGGTCTAAGGAGCAAGATCACATGTTAACACTATGTGTTATTACAATTGAATACATACGGTATTAATCCAATTCACAAGAATTTTTTTGGGTCAATTGCTATGATCATTCTTCCAATGTCATAATCTCAGTGTTGTTTTAGGACTATCGTTACACTTAAATATATCCTAAGATCCGGTAAACATGATCACCAACAACACTTGAGGTAGTCCCGGAGGCAAGACTAGGAACCTTTTATTGAATTGTTTATTATTCCACACATGCATATGAGTCTTCCACTGAATCACATATTTCAGGATCATAGCAGTTATAGCATAAAATATAAAATCTATAATTATGAATACAAAAATATAAAAATACAAATATTATTACCTCAGGGGCATATTTTCCACATGGTGTGCCCCTAAGGAACAACGATCTAGAGCTATAGTCGTTGTCGTTGAACCCTTGGATAGATCTGTAGCATCACACACCAAATCTTGCTGTCGCGCACACACGACAAGAGACCCTAACCCCTCCGCCCCAACGAGAAAACATGAATCTATGTCAGATCTCTGTCGACAATGCCCAGATGAACAAACTCTAGGAGGAACGGAGCCTGGAAGACAAACTCGAAGAAGAAGTGCCACCGCCCGCATGAGCACAACACTTGCGAGGAATAAAATCCCAAACCTAAACTACTAGATGGAACGAAGGCTTCGGGATTCCCCTCTCTACCACTGGCCACTGGAGCAGCAGTCAAAGGAGAGGCGAATTTACAGGCTCAGCGAAGAAGCTTGGAGGAGAGAGTTTGCTATTTTTGTTGTTCGATTGGAGAGTTCACATACCTCCGTCTCCCATTGGACACAACCAATCCAACAGTGCTTGATCTCATGCCGGTGGTCGACATAATGGAGCGTAGGTTATCCACCCAGTTTCATTTCTCAAGGTGTTTAACTCTAGTTGGTGAACTCTTCTTCTCTCCCCTTGAGGTCAATGGTATGCGTGCCATTAGAATTCGACCATAAATTGTTGAACATTTGGACACGATCAGGAAATGTTGCATATGGCGCAAGAAGTACGGAAACAATACCGAATGTAATTCATTAGCTGCTTGGATCATGGTTTGTAAACCGAAAATAAGGAGGTTTTGGAGCCGGACAAGAGAATAAATAGAATAAAACGGAAGGTATTAACTCTATTGGGTGAGCTCTTTCCTCTCTTCCCTTAAGGGTTGTGCTATGCGTGCCATTAGAATCCGAACATAATTCGATGAACATTTGAACAAGATCAGGAGATGTTTCCTAGGGTGCAAGAAATGCATTAACAATACCAAATATGTAATTCATTGGCCGCTTGGGTCGTGGTTTGTAAACCGAAACGTAAGGAATTTTCGAAGTCGGAAAACATGAGAATTCAACCATAATTCGATGAACAATTGGACAAGATCGGGAGATTTTGCCTAGGGCCAAACAAATACAGAAACAATACGAAATGTAATTAATTGGCCGCTCGAGTCATGGTTTGTTAACCGAAACATAAGGAGGTTTGGGAGCCGGAAAACATCAGAATTCGACCATAATTCTATTAAGATTTGGACAAGATCAGGAGATGTTGCCTAGGGCCCAAGAAATACGGAAACAATATGAAATGTAATTCTTTGGCCGCTTGGGTCGTGGTTTTGGAGCCGGAAAAGAGAATTAAAAAAAATTAAAGGTAATAAAGTCTAGTTGCCGAACTCTTTCCTCTCTTCCCGTGAGGTCTATGGTATGCGTGCCATCATGGTTCGGCTATAAATCGTTGAACATTTGGACAAGATCAAGAGATATTTGCCTATGACACAAGAAGTACCGAAATAATACTAAATGATATTCATTAGCTGCTTGGGTCGTGGTTTGTAAACCGAAAATAAGGAGGTTTCTCTTCCCGTGAGGTCTATGGTATGCGTGCCACCATGGTTCGGCTATAAATCGTTGAACATTTGGACAAGATCAAGAGATGTTTGCCTATGACACAAGAAGTACCGAAATAATACTAAATGATATTCATTAGCTGCTTGGGTCGTGGTTTGTAAACCGAAAATAAGGAGGTTTCTCTTTGCTTGAGGTCTATGGTATGCGTGCCATTAGAATTTGATCATAATTCGACGAACATTTGAATAAGATCAGGAGGTGTTTCCTATGGCACAAGAAGTACGGAAACAATACCGAATTTAATTCATTGGTGGTTTGTAAATAGAAATATAAAATGAAATAAGTTATTAATAAAAAAGAAAAGATAATAACAATAGCGTCGGCATCAAATTGTATATTATAAAAGACTGACGTCATTCCATACTTTTGGCCCCCCTCATGCATGAATTATGCAACTTCAGGTGACAGGCCCGTGGCTTCAGGGCCGGTCCTGAGATTTCGGGGGCCCGGGGCAAGAAAACACAAAGGGGCCCTAAAGCAACATTTTTCTCTATCTCAATTGCATCTAAATTCTCAATGCACCATATTTTATGTTGCATTGTCATGTCGACCATCCAACAAACCAAAGTGATAAACATTCACAGAAAAAATTGTCGCTCTTTTCAATCGGCCCTATATGTTTCTATTAGGTTCGTGCCTACACTAAATATTATTATCCTATATTTTGTCACTTTGTTTTTCAACAGAAACTAAAGGCATTCCACCGAATTTCTAACATAAGTACTTGTACCTATTATAGGAAAATGTCAATATCTCATGTCTTCATCTCCATATAAACTGATTTGCAATATTATTTCCTTTAGTCATTACCAGATGCATACTTTCTAGACAACATCTTGCTAATTAGCACACACACATATTATACAAGAATTTTTTTAAAAAAATGTTAGTTTAATAAAAAATTGCTAAGAAAGGTTTGGAACGAAGATCTGGATTGCTAGAAAATTAGAAATTGCAAGATATTGCTGCTGCTTACTAGTCACGAACAAAAATCCGAGCTCGTCTTTTCTAATCCTAACCAACACAAGAAATCGGAGTGAGAAAGAGATATGTATGGGGATGATCTTCATAAAACAAATGAACGACGTATAAAGTCTAGAAAAAAGAGAGATTTGCATCGGAGAGCAGGTTGATTGGAATTTGACAAATTGTATTACCTTCTTCCAGTAATCATGTGCAGCAGCAGAAAATCGCGATTAAAAGGCATGGGTGGGGGCGCAGTACAACCTTGGGACTGATTTGTCCATCAATTAGGGCGCCAGGATTGTTTTCATGGCCATTCAGCTGTTGTAATCTCAGATCCCAGAGTCATGGGTGGCATCGATGAAGGATATTGCGTCGAGAGCTTGCACTTTTTTCCGTACGAGGGAATTCAAAGGCAGCGATCGAACTAACCAGCTGGAAGTTTTGCTTTTGTGATTAGCGTCTCCAGTGGCAGGGAATCGGAGTAAAAATAGGAGAAGATACGCGTATGCGGCAAGCCGGGAAGATTGCGATCTGTTACCTTTTTTTCCCTCTTTCTATAGAAATCACTCGATCTTACATGGGCTAACTTCACGTATATGTATATATGGAAACCAAGCAATCGGGGGCCCCTACGACCTCGGGGGCCCGGGGCGGCCGCCCCTTCCGCCCCCCCTCAGGGCCGGCCCTGCGTGGCTTGGCCCAGCCAGAACTATGGTGTGACTGCTTTTTGCCTCGGCAGACATATTTAGAACAGCTTTGCGTCTTCGGCAAATAGATAGCCGGACACACACTATATAAGCTGCCAAACAAGTTCTATAGCAGGCAATGTGGTACTATTATTATTAATAGAAGCGGAACAGAAACGATAAAGTCACAAGTAGGCCTCTCGATCGGCTGGATATTTTCGGCCCACCAGACGTCTCGGGTGGATTAGAAAACAAGAAACCGTTTCTCCTCGATCTGGCCTGCAGAGGACGACGACAACCATCACATCGGCTCAAGTCGTGTCTTGGGGCCCCACGTGGTCGGTCGTTGCCGTGGATTAGAAAACTTACCTTCTCCGGCGCCACCGTCGGTCGTTTGCGTCGTGTTGTTGCCGAAGTAGTGCAGGGCAGCGTACCGCTTCCTGCTGGAGAGCTACGAGTGTGCTACAGCCTACAGGTGCTCAGTCAAGCCCCGGCAACTGGAGCGGCGTCTCCTCTTGCATCCGACAGACACGACGGTGGCAGGCCAGCCAGTGCACTCATGCGCGCCGATCTACATCGCTGCAACTTGATTGAAAACCAGCCCAATGAACTCGAACAAAGCGCAGAGAGCGATCGCGAATAAAAAAACTGGATCGCGAATAACTATGTCACAGAGGGAAGGACGGAAGGAACTCTCGCGTGAAGCGAGATATAGTTGTCGCGCCCTCTTCGGGACCACACACATTTGTCCATAGGGCCGGTCCTAGGCTTTTAGAGGCCCTTGTGTGAACTCTTGAACTCCATCACCATCCACGGGCCCTCGCGTCACCACGGCCGGTCACGCTTGCCAGGGCAATATGGTGCACGCGCTAATTCCAAATAGGAATCACCTACTGGCGACAGTAGCAGGCAGGCCCTAGAACCGTGTCCCGTGGATGCTACAACAGTGACCACGGTGTGCCTCAACGACATGTGTGGCGAGCTGGATTCCTGTGCGCGGGATGTTGAAATCGTGCTAGAAATGCATCCCCGTGATGCTTCAACGACGTCCGCGGCAAGCTGCAATGATGGGGGCGGTGAGA
Organism: Secale cereale; assembly: GCA_902687465.1. Lineage (NCBI taxonomy): Eukaryota > Viridiplantae > Streptophyta > Magnoliopsida > Poales > Poaceae > Secale > Secale cereale. The sequence goes on from LR738714.1 coordinate 836,893,031, forward strand.
CTGGGTTTTTTCTTCACGCGGGAGAGATGCTACAACGATGTATGTGGCATGCTAAAACCGCGTTCGCGAGATACTACAATGGTGAACATAAACGAGCTTAGAGTCGCGCCAGCGAGGAGTCGCCGGGTTGTCGTTGATGCTACGTAGAAGCATGCAGATGGGTTCGCGAGATGAAGGTTTTTCCCCTAAGGCCACGACCTAGGGTTTTCTAGTCCCCCCGGCGCGCCGCCGCCGTGGGTTCCCCTCCTTGCTGCCGTCGGACGGCGTTTGTTGCCACTACCCCTTGCCCCTCGGCGCGCCGCCGCCGTGGGTTCCCCTCTCGCAGCAGTCGGACGGCGTCCACCGGCGCTGCCCCCTGTCCCCAAGACCGTGCTCTGCACACAGGCTTGGGTTTCGCCCTTCAACATCTGAGTTTGGAATTGTCTGGGGTGTCTGGAAACACAGGAGATCGTCGGCATGGCTTCTTCTATGGATGCTAGCGCTGATAGAGGAAAGGATTCAGCGGATCCGAGTGTTCTGCTGGAAAGGTTGCATCTACAGGATGATGAACTCGACAATTTAGTCTGGGAGGATGAAGCAGACGAACCTGAAGAGAGGCCCAAATGGCTCGCGCTTGCTAGGGTTCTCACAGGGAAATCCTTTGGCCAAGGGGCTCTGATCGCGGATATGAAAGCTGCATGGAACCCAGCACGTGAAGTGATCTGGCGTAGAATTAACTCCAACTTATTCTCGGTGCAGTTCCACTGTCTGGCAGATTGGAACAAAGCAATGCATCAAGGACCATGGGATTTCAAAGGTATGGCACTTGTGATTGCAGAGTATGATGGGTTTAAAAAACCAGAAACAGTGAAGCTTGATAGGATTGAAACCTGGTGTCAAATCCACAAGCTCCCAGATATGGTGCTGAAGCGAGAGAGATTTGTGAAGTCCATGGCTGAGCGTATTGGTGAAGTATTAGACCTCCAAATAGTACTGCCTAATGGATTTGTGGGGGAGTTTGTAAGAGCAAGGGTGCGGATTGATGTCAACAAGAAATTAACAAGGTTTGTGAGCTTTACTAAGGCGGGCGAAACTGAATTTTATCAAGTCAAGTTCGAGAAATTGCCAGTTTTTTGCTATAAGTGTGGTTTGCTTGGGCATTGGCACGAGGAGTGCGGCACTGGTGAACACAATGTTGACGAGATGGAATGGGGCCCGTTCATCTTGGCTCCCAGAGGGGGGCGTGGAGGACGGGGCCGTGCTTCTGGTGGTGGTACAGGCCGAGGATTTGGGAGAGGCGATAACCGTCCTGGGGATGACCTGGATGGAACCCCTGGGAGAGGGCGAGGTGTTGGAAGATCAGGGTCACGGAAGCAAACATGGGGGTATAATAATACCTATTTTCCTGAAGAGGAAGACCCAGAAAATATGGCTAAAGATGATCACTTGAGGACACAGAGCTGGCGCTTCAATGCGAGAAATCAAATGAATGCGGGTGTGGGAAAGGCAGCCGATGAAAATATCTCCGATCATGTAGAGGCCAAGGAGGACCTGCTGACTCTGGGTAAGAGGGTAGCGGTGGACTCGGCGTCCCTGCCCTTGCTGAAAAGTGGTTCAGCTGGCAATGGCGGAGCCATAGTACCTGCTGGTAATACTGCTGTGATAGTGGGGCAGTTTGAGGGTCCAGAAGATGATCCTGGAAAGGATGTTGTTTTTGGCACACCACAGAAAAATGCAAACCGAAAGAAACTGAGAGTTGAAGATGGAGGGGCAGTGGATAGTTCTTCTGTGAATGATTTGGCGGCCTCCTCATCGGAGGACCGCCCGTCCCAATGAATCTACTAAGTTGGAACTGCCGGGGGGGGGG
>LR738714.1:836898625-836966209 GCA_902687465.1 Secale cereale
ACCACTTGCATGGGGGGTGGGGGATATGAAAGTGCTAGTTATCGACTAAAGGGGGGGGGGTGAATAGGTGCTTTTACAAAAGTCTTCAAAACACGGTATCTTTTGAAGACAAACAGATGGAATGAACCTATAGATATGCAGCGGAGAATAAACTACTCTAGACAAGCCATAGTCAAGTAAGCAGCAAAGTGAAAGTACGAAGACTATTGGCAGCTAAGTAGCATGGATCAAAATGGGAGACAGAATGAAGCTAAACGGGAACAATCTTCACACATTGAAGTCACACAGATCAGGTAAGCAGGCAATGACTTCACAAAGACAAACTGAAATGTAAATGGGTTGGAAGATATAACCAGTAGCTTGGGGACGCGGGGGATTTGGTAGACCAGTTCCAGTTGCTGTGACAACTGTACGTCTGGTTAGATAGGCTGAAATTGAAATCAGAAGACCATGTCTTCACCTTATTCCCCTTGAGCTAAGGACACCCAGTCCTCGTCCAATCACTCTGGTATGTCTTCAAGGTAGACTTCCAAACCTTCACAGAGTTCATTCACCGGCAATCCACAATGACTCTTGGATGCTCAGAACGCGACGCCTAACCGGCTGGAGGATACACAATCCTCAAGTCTAATAAGTCTTCAAATCACACAGACATAAAGACTTTAGTGATGTCTAACACTCTTTGGCTTTGGGTGTTTTGGGCTTTGTCCTCGCAAGGATCTTTTCTCTCAAAGGCTTCAGAGGTGGGTTGCTCTCAAATGACAAAAGCCGTGTACTAACTCTGAGCAGCCACCAATTTATGGTGTAGGGGGTGGGCTGTTTATAGCTAGGAGGCAACCCGATATGATATGTCTGAAATGACCATTGGTCACTAAGGAACTGACACGTGTCCAACGGTCGGATTTCAAACACATGTGGCAACTTTTCTTGGGCTCCAAGCAAAGCTGACTTATCCAACTCTGGATAAGATTTGCTCTCATTGTCTTCGCTCGAAGATATAGGAATTTGGTTGAGCATCACATTAGTCATCTGACTCTGTTCACTTGGACCCCACTTAACAGTACGATGATTCCTATGACTCAAGAAAGAAGAAAAGGAACTACGAAAGAAACTATGTCTTCGCACTCCATAGTCTTCAAGTGAATTTCTTCACAGGTCATTATCTTCAAGTGAATGTCTTCACGAACCACCATTGTCTTCAATGTCTTCACACATTTTTAGGGGTCGTCTCTGGTAGGTAAACCGAATCAGTGAGGGACTACTACCTGTGTTGTCCTGCAATTCTCACAAACACGTTAGTCCCTCAACTACGTTTGTCGTCAATACTCCAAAACCAACTAGGGGTGGCACTAGATGCACTTACAATCTTCCCCCTTTTGGTGATTGATGACAAACTGGTTGAAGTTTTCAACGGGGATAAAATATGTGGAAGTTACATAACACGGTATTGCCTTCATGAGATTGAGAAGGCTCCCCCTGAAGATGTGCATATAATAAATTTGCCTTTGAATTCCAATGCACATGGCAGGTTTCGCTTTGTGGAGATCTCACTCAATCTTATGAAGACAATCCATCATGCATACAAAAATGTAGTGAAGATAATGATATGCATAATGAAAAATGGACGTCTGCTGTATGATTTCATGCGCATAAGATAGACATTTAACCACGCAGAAGAAATAGCAGCAAATGTAGCAGAAGACCATCAAGTTTAAGCGTTACAACTCAAGAGCCAAATAGTTTCAAAACGAGAGTTGTAAGAACTTAGCAAAAATAAGCACCCGACCCATATATGGACCCGCTTGAAGACTATTAACTCAAATGCTTCTCCCCCTTTTGTCAGGAAGGACTAAAAAGGTTTGAAGACATAGAGTGTCTATGCGTTCCCAGGTGGCGAAGATGTTGGGGCAGCCGGGTCGACGTTGGAGTTGGGCGGTGCACACGGGCCTGACGCAGAGTCGTGATGCAGTGAAGCTATTGCTGGAGAAGTGGCGTCGTCTTCTTCATATATGACACGCGCAACAACAGTTGCAGCTGAAGATGAATACTCAGAGTCTTCAATGGATGGAGTAGGACGCGAACTCTCAGATTGTGGAGGCCTGGAGTCAAACTTGAGGCGCTCAATGAAGCCATCTGCTTGAATATCAGCTTCAGAGCAAAGTAATGTGAGGCTCTTCCAGGACCGTCGACAGGCTTCATGGGCAACAAAGGAGTTCTTGGTTGCCAGGTTGCGAATGCGATTTACATCAGTGAGAAGACTTTGCATCTGGCGCTTCAACCAATCATGATGCATATCCTTCTTCTCGTGAAGTGATACAAGAAGTTCTTTGTCGTTTAGAACATGGGAACGCTTCTTAGGCCTTTGAGAAATTGTGCTGGCGGTAGCTTCAGTATTGGCACGATGCGGTAGGCGCATATTTCCAGCTAGAGTAAAAGTAGTAGCAGCAACATTGGGCACAAGAATGCTTTCAACATGCTGAGTGAAGTTGTGATGATCAACATTGAGCAGTTGAAGTGGCTGCTTGGTAGGCGCAGGATAGATGGCTTCATGAGACATATCAACCTCAGGCAGAAATACAACATGATTGCGTGCGGAAGCTTGATAGTTGATAGTGGAGTGAAGCTTAATTAATGAGCCGCATAACCCATGGAGCATAAAACTTGAGGCCAAACAGATCAATGCTAGACGCAGCCAGATGACGAATGAGGAAGTCATGAGTATTGAAACTGATGCCATTGAGGTCTTCCTCAAATGGCCTAGGTCTTCGTGAGCAAGCAAGTTGGAGGAAGACCTCTCACGAAGACCTCAATGGCATCAGTTTCAATACTCATGACTTCCTCATTCGTCATCTGGCTGCGTCTAGCATTGATCTGTTTGGCCTCAAGTTTTATGCTCCATGGGTTATGCGGCTCATTAATTAAGCTTCACTCCACTATCAACTATCAAGCTTCCGCACGCAATCATGTTGTATTTCTGCCTGAGGTTGATATGTCTCATGAAGCCATCTATCCTGCGCCTACCAAGCAGCCACTTCAACTGCTCAATGTTGATCATCACAACTTCACTCAGCATGTTGAAAGCATTCTTGTGCCCAATGTTGCTGCTACTACTTTTACTCTAGCTGGAAATCTGCGCCTACCGCATCGTGCCAATACTGAAGCTACCGCCAGCACAATTTCTCAAAGGCCTAAGAAGCGTTCCCGTGTTCTAAACGACAAAGAACTTCTTGTATCACTTCACGAGAAGAAGGATATGCATCATGATTGGTTGAAGCGCCAGATGCAAAGTCTTCTCACTGATGTAAATCGCATTCGCAACCTGGCAACCAAGAACTCCTTTGTTGCCCATGAAGCCTGTCGACGGTCCTGGAAGAGCCTCACATTACTTTGCTCTGAAGCTGATATTCAAGCAGATGGCTTCATTGAGCGCCTCAAGTTTGACTCCAGGCCTCCACAATCTGAGAGTTCGCGTCCTACTCCATCCATTGAAGACTCTGAGTATTCATCTTCAGCTGCAACTGTTGTTGCGCGTGTCATATATGAAGAAGACGACGCCACTTCTCCAGCAATAGCTTCACTGCATCACGACTCTGCGTCAGGCCCGTGTGCACCGCCCAACTCCAACGTCGACCCGGCTGCCCCAACATCTTCGCCACCTGGGAACGCATAGACACTCTATGTCTTCAAACCTTTTTAGTCCTTCCTGACAAAAGGGGGAGAAGCATTTGAGTTAATAGTCTTCAAGCGGGTCCATATATGGGTCGGGTGCTTATTTTTGCTAAGTTCTTACAACTCTCGTTTTGAAACTATTTGGCTCTTGAGTTGTAACGCTTAAACTTGATGGTCTTCTGCTACATTTGCTGCTATTTCTTCTGCGTGGTTAAATGTCTATCTTATGCGCATGAAATCATACAGCAGACGTCCATTTTTCATTATGCATATCATTATCTTCACTACATTTTTGTATGCATGATGGATTGTCTTCATAAGATTGAGTGAGATCTCCACAAAGCGAAACCTGCCATGTGCATTGGAATTCAAAGGCAAATTTATTATATGCACATCTTCAGGGGGAGCCTTCTCAATCTCATGAAGGCAATACCGTGTTATGTAACTTCCACATATTTTATCCCCGTTGAAAACTTCAACCAGTTTGTCATCAATCACCAAAAGGGGGAAGATTGTAAGTGCATCTAGTGCCACCCCTAGTTGGTTTTGGAGTATTGACGACAAACGTAGTTGAGGGACTAACGTGTTTGTGAGAATTGCAGGACAACACAGGTAGTAGTCCCTCACTGATTCGGTTTACCTACCAGAGACGACCCCTAAAAATGTGTGAAGACATTGAAGACAATGGTGGTTCGTGAAGACATTCACTTGAAGATAATGACCTGTGAAGAAATTCACTTGAAGACTATGGAGTGCGAAGACATAGTTTCTTTCGTAGTTCCTTTTCTTCTTTCTTGAGTCATAGGAATCATCGTACTGTTAAGTGGGGTCCAAGTGAACAGAGTCAGATGACTAATGTGATGCTCAACCAAATTCCTATATCTTCGAGCGAAGACAATGAGAGCAAATCTTATCCAGAGTTGGATAAGTCAGCTTTGCTTGGAGCCCAAGAAAAGTTGCCACATGTGTTTGAAATCCGACCGTTGGACACGTGTCAGTTCCTTAGTGACCAATGGTCATTTCAGACATATCATATCGGGTTGCCTCCTAGCTATAAACAGCCCACCCCCTACACCATAAATTGGTGGCTGCTCAGAGTTAGTACACGGCTTTTGTCATTTGAGAGCAACCCACCTCTGAAGCCTTTGAGAGAAAAGATCCTTGCGAGGACAAAGCCCAAAACACCCAAAGCCAAAGAGTGTTAGACATCACTAAAGTCTTTATGTCTGTGTGATTTGAAGACTTATTAGACTTGAGGATTGTGTATCCTCCAGCCGGTTAGGCGTCGCGTTCTGAGCATCCAAGAGTCATTGTGGATTGCCGGTGAATGAACTCTGTGAAGGTTTGGAAGTCTACCTTGAAGACATACCAGAGTGATTGGACGAGGACTGGGTGTCCTTAGCTCAAGGGGAATAAGGTGAAGACATGGTCTTCTGATTTCAATTTCAGCCTACCTAACCAGACGTACAGTTGTCACAGCAACTGGAACTGGTCTACCAAATCCCCCGCGTCCCCAAGCTACTGGTTCTATCTTCCAACCCATTTACATTTCAGTTTGTCTTCATGTAGTCATTGCCTGCTTACCTGATCTGTGTGACTTCAATGTGTGAAGACTGTTCCCTATTTAGCTTCATTCTATCTCCCATTTTGATCCATGCTACTTAGCTGCCAATAGTCTTCGTACTTTCACTTTGCTGCTTACTTGACTATGGCTTGTCTAGAGTATTTTATTCTCCGCTGCATATCTATAGGTTCATTCCATCTATTTGTCTTCAAAAGATATCGTGTTTTGAAGACTTTTGTAAAAGCACCTATTCACCCCCCTTTAGTCGATAACTAGCACTTTCATATCCCCCACCCCCCATGTAAGTGGTCGTCCTTCCGGAGCTCACTATCGTCACATCTCCACTCCCTTGTATCATCTGCATGCTTCTACGTAGCATCAACGACAGCCCGACGACTCCTCGCTGGCGCGACTCTAAGCTCGTTTATGTTCACGATTGTAGTATCTCGCGAACGCGGTTTTAGCATGCCACATACATCATTGTAGCATTGACGACCCACAAGTGTAGGGGATCTATCATAGTCCTTTCGATAAGTAAGAGTGTCGAACCCAACGAGGAGCAGAAGGAAATGATAGGCAGTTTTCAGTAAGGTATTTTCTGCAAGCACTGAAATTATAGGTAACAGATAGTTTTGTGATAAGATCATTGGTAGCAAGTAACAAACGGTAAAAGTAAATAGGTGCAGCAAGATGGCCCAATCCTTTTTGTAGCAAAGGACAAGCCTGGACAAACTCTTATGTAAGGTAAAGCGCTCCCGAGGACATATGGGAATTATCGTCAAGCTATTTTTCATCACGATCGTCTGATTCGCGTTGGGTACTTTGATAATTTGGTATGTGGGTGGACCGTTGATACGTCCAAAACGTATCTATAATTTCTGCTTGCTCCATGCCTCTTTTGTGTGATATTGCTATGATATTTATGCACTTCCATACACTTTTGATCATATTTGGACTAACCTATTAACTCAGTGCACCTCAGTGCCAGTTCCTGTTTTCTGCTATTTTTCTATTTCAGGTTTCCCCCATATTAAAAGTGCCCTAAAAATTCCGGGAAAAATACAGGAAAAATCAGCGTATCGGGAGCTTCCGGAAAAACCAAGGCAGGGCCAGAGGGGAGCCTGGGGGGGCCCAGGCGGCCACCCGGCGCGGCCCCACCCCTGGCCGCGCTAGGGGGGCGCCTGGGGCCCCACCTCCGCCTCTGGTGCCCCCCTTTGGCATATATATTGCTCGCGTCCCGAAACCCTCGAGGACGGAACCCTTTTTCGCGATCTCATCTCTGTTCCGCCGCCGCCGCGCTTCAAGATCGGGAGCACCAGGAGAACTCTTCTCGGCACCCTGCCGGAGGGGAGAACCACAACCGGGAGCTTCTCCACCACCATGGACGCTTCCCGGATGAGTTGTGAGTAGTCCCTCTTGGACCATGGGTCCATGACCAGTAGCTATGTGATGTTCTCCTCCCCTCTTTGTTCTTCATCGATTAGACCTCGTGAGCTGCCCTACATGATCGAGGCACATATGTAATCTTTATGCTGTTGCTCTGCTGAGTTTGCTGGGATCCGATGGATTATGAGATTATGTTCAGATTGTGTGTGAGTAATATATTTAATTCACCTCTTTTATATTTATGTTCTTGAGTAATTCTTGCATGTTCTCCGTTGCTATTTATTTCTTTGGCCGAGTAGTAGGTAGTAACTCCAAGAGGGAAAGTTATGCTTGATTGTGGGTTCATGCCCCTCGATGACTAGCTTGAGTGACAGAAACATGAGTCTAGGGGATGTGCTGTTGCCACAAGGGGGAAAAGAACGGTGCTTGTACTTGCGGGTGCAAGGATTGTTTACTTTACGCAAAGTTCTTTTAATGCAGTTGTCTGTTGCTCTGAGTTTACACTTTGGGTGGGACTCGCAACTTAATACCAGCGAGATGTTCTGGATAGATATCTCAAGGTGGATGATTAGTAGTAGATGCAGATGGATTTCGGTCTACTTGCCTTGGCGTACCACCCATGCTTTTGAGCCTCTACCTTTCTTTACAACATAATTAGCATTGGTTTGCGCACATAATCCTGTCAATTGCCCAGCTGTAATTTGTTTACCTCGCTTAGCTGTTTTATCGTCTTTTGGGAGAGAGACATCACTAGTGAACATCATGGGACCCCGGTCCATATTACCATCACTGATCACACCCGCTATTTACTTCCTGTTCTTATTTCCTAGTTGCAGTCATACCTATCACTATTATCTCTTGCGTTTGATCCTTTGTAAACGATAAGGCCGGAGGGATTGACAACCTCTCTGTACTCGTTGGGAGGAAAGTTATTTGTATCTGTGTGCAGGTCCTGTCAAGAAAAAGTTTCTGGCGCTATTGACACCTTCTTGTCGACCCTCGGAGTCTCACGAGATTCGATCCTTGGTATCTTTGCCAAGGGAAATTTGCCGCTACGCTACATCTCAAACCTTCCACTTGGGGTAACCAACGAGGGGCGAGAAGCCATCAAGCAAGTTTCTGGCGCCGTTGCCGGGGACTCCACTCTTCAAGATAGGGGAGTTGCACGCTATCTTTTATCTTTGCTTTTTAGTCTTGTTAGTTTACCTTTCAGTTTTTGCTTTAGTGTCCCTTACCAAAAATCACAAAAATAGTTATCTTGCTTGCTGCTGCTATGGGTTCCACCGAGAACACCAAGTTGTGTGACTTCACTAGTCATAACAACAATGACTTTATCTGCACGCCTATTACTACACCTGCCACTTCAGCACCCTCTTATGAAATTAAACCTGCTTTACTGAACCTAGTTATGAAAGATCAATTCTCCGGTGCTGGAGATGATGCTGCTTTGCATTTAAATAATTTTGTTGAACTCTGTGATATGCAAAAGTACCAAGAAATAGATGGTGATATTGTTAAGCTTAAGCTTTTTCCTTTCTCCTTGAGAGGAGGAGCTAAAATCTGGTTTCAATCCTTGCCTAGGAATAGCATAGATTCTTGGGACAAGTGCAAGGATGCCTTTATTGGGAAGTACTACCCCCCTGCTAAAATTATCCAACTAAGGAGTAACATAATGAATTTTAAACAATTGGATAATGAACACGTTGCCCAAGCTTGGGAACGCATGAAATCTCTTGTCAAGAACTGCCCTACTCATGGTTTGACTACTTGGATGGTTATCCAAACTTTTTATGCAGGCCTGAACTTTACCTCGCGGAACTTGTTAGATTCAGCCGCGGGAGGAACCTTTATGTCAACTACACTTGGTGCTGCCACGAAGCTTCTCGATGAGATGATGACCAATTATTCCCAATGGCACACCGAACGCGCTCCAACAGGTAGGAAGGTAAACTCTGTCGAGGAGATTTCCTCCCTAAATGAAAAAGTTGACTTGATCATGTCTCTACTTTCCAAGCAGTCTTCTATTGATCCTCATGATGTTCCTTTAAATTCTTTGATTGCTCGAGATCAAGTAAATGTGAACTTTATCTCTAGAAACAATTTCAATAACAATGCTTATAGGAGTAATTTTGGTAGCAACCCTAGACCGTTCCCCTCTAATTCCTATGGGAACAACAATGCTTATCCTAGCACCAAGAACTCCACTTCTGAACTAGAGATTATGCTTAAAGACTTCATCACTACCCAAAAGGCCTTCAATAAGAATGTAGAAGAAAAACTAGCCAAACTAGATAATCTCTCTTTGAAGGTAGACAATTTAGCCCATGAGGTAGAGTTGCTTAAAATTAGAACTTCTCCTCTTGAGGAGAGGAAGACCAATCCTATGAATGCTATTCAAGTGCAAATTAATGAAAACATTAGGATGATGGCTAAACTTAAAGAGAGATGGGCTAGAGAAAAGGAGGAAGAAGATAGAATTAAGAGCCTTCCTACCCACCACACTGTTGCTACTATCCAAGTTGTTGAGGATATCCAAACTCTTAGCACCCAATGCACTCCTGGTCCCATTGGACCTATTAATGGTGATGCTATTACCTCAACCGTAGAAACTCCTATAACCATAGAAACTACCAAACAAGTGAGCCTAAAGGACACCACTACCACTTTACTTGATAGTAGCGACCTTGATTTTGATAACTGCACCCTTTCTGAAGTTATTGATTTTCTTCACAAGATGTCTAAGATCCCCACACTAGCACGCTTAATCTTGCCTTCACGGAGCATATCACTAATGCTCTCATCAAAGCTAGGGAGGAGAAGCTTAGGGTAGAAGCCTCCATACCTAGAAAGCTAGAAGATGGTTGGGATCCTATGATTAAAATTAAGTTGAATAACTTCTCTTGCTATGCTTTATGTGATGTTGGAGCTAGTACCTCCGTTATGCCCAAAAGAATATATGATATGCTTAAATTGAAATCTTTTGATCCTTGTTCTTTTGGTGTTCGTCTTGTTGATTCTTCCATAAAGAAACCTTTAGGGAGGATCGATGATGTTCTTATCATTGTCAATGACAATTATGTTCCCGTTGATTTTACTATTATGGATATTGAATGTGAACCTTCTTGTCCAATTATTTTGGGACGTCCTTTTCTTCGCACCGTTGGTGCTATCATTGACATGAAAGAGGGGAATATAAAATTCCAATTTCCTCTCAAGAAAGGGATGGAACACTTCCCTAGAAAGAAGATTAAGTTGCCTTTTGAGTCCGTTACACGGGCTAGCTATTCTTTTACTCTTGATAAAACTTGATCTTTTCTCTTTGCATTATGCCTAGCTTAAAGGCATAAAAGAAAGCGCTTTTGGGAGGCAGCCCACAACGAATAAAGTTTTATTTTGCTTTTGTTGTGTCTTGATGGTTGTTACTACAGTAGCATCATCATTGTATCTTTTCTTTTCAGCTTTGTGCCAAGTTTAGCCTCTGATTGCAAGAAAGTTCAAAAGTTGTGACGTGCAGTCCAGAAAACAGATTCTGTCCTTGGACAGAAAAATTCTTATAAAATCACCAGATCATCTTTTTGATTTGAATTGTTTTGACAACGTGCCCTATACAATTGGCTTTCGGGCGTCTGTTCTGAGTTTTTTGATTTGAGTTGCAGAAGTGCCCCGAAAAAATTATTTACTACCTGCTGGTTTGTTTTTCACAGATTCTGTCCTGTTTTGCCTTTTCTTCGTTTTGCAAACCTTGAGCTTGCTTTTTCTTTGCAAAAACCTTTTGGCAATCTTGAGAAACAGTAGCTCTTCAAGATTATCTTTATTTCCAGTAGGGAAAAGTTATTTTATTATGGGTACTAACCTCGCTAATCAGATTATGATGAGTTATGTATGAAGGGAGTTTTCAAGTGTGCGAGGGAAGATGATAAAAAGATTCAGGAGGGTCAAACGCTCAAGCTTGGGGATGCCCCCGTGCACCCCCAAGAAATATTCAAGAACACTCAAGCGTCTAAGCTTGGGCTCCATCAACAATTATCAGTTCGTCTTTCGTTCCACTATATTTTAATCACTTCATGCGTTATGTGCTATGCTTGCAGCGTCTTGCTCTTAGTTTCCTTTTTAGTTTCTTTAGCTTTGCTTGCTGTTCATAACGAGTTAGAACCCAGCTTTCTTTGTGTGGGAGAGAAACACGCTCCACTTCAACCTAGAACACAACATAGGATTTTCATGCTTATCTTTGCTGTGTATGTTCTTTGTCTTTCAATAGCTACTGTCATGTTTAGCTCTTAGTTTTCATGCTTTTCTTTTTAAAGAGCTTTTGTTTAGTTGGTTGCTGAACTCTCTTGAGTTTTCATGTTTATCTTGTTAAGAGAGTTTGTCTGTTGCACTGAGTTGTGTGTCTTAACTTAAAGTAGGTAATTGAGGTTGCTATTTAATTTTGGTAGTAACTTGCAATAGTTTTGAGGTATTGCCATGAGTATTGTATGAACTTTTGGTGTCAAGAGCTTTAGCCTATTAGTGATAGATGTTGTATTTTGGGCAATCCGTGTTTATTTTCGAAAACCTACAAAATAGTTGAGAACTTTAGCTACTAAATGGATCACTAATCTTTGGAGGGATCGAATATTAGAGTACACTCACGTACCATGGGTCGAGGATGCGCAAGGGTAACCAAACCCCCATACACACCTCCTCGGGGTACTTGTCTCTTTGTGAACCTCCTAATTAGATTGAGAGTTACCGATAATAAGTGCATGAGTTCTTCGGACTGATGTGAGTATTCGAAAGTTGACACTTCCACCTAACCATATTTTTCTAGCCTCTTCGGTGCCGTGCATTGCCCTTTCTCACCTCGAGAGTTGGCGCATACTCCGCCGGTGCATCCAAATCCTTGGCACGATACGCTCTGTCATCATAAGCCTCATTATATCCTTCCTCAAAACAGCCACCATACCTACCTATTAAGGCATTTCCATAGCCTTTCCGAGATACATTGCCATGCAACATCCATCTTCTCATGACTTGATCTTCATGTCATACATGCTTTTTGCTTGATCGATGAGCCGCATGCTAGTTGGGCCTTGCCCTAATCATTGCTACATGACGCGCTAGTATCATTGCATATCCTGCTACACCGGCAGAGGCATACATTTGCATACATCATGATAGTTTCATTTTCTTTATGTTGAGTACTTTTTGTAAAGTGTGAAAGATCTTCTATACCTCTTGTAATACATAGAGTGTTGCCCCTAAAGTGAGGGAAAGATCCCAAAGAGGACAAATCAAAAGATCCCAAAGAGGACAAAATCAAAAGATCCCAAAGAGGACAAATGAGAGATAAATAGAAAGAGCCATTGAGGCCACAAAAAAATAAAAAAATAGAAAAAAGAGAAAAAGAAATAAAAATAGAGAAGGGGCACACTACTATTTCCTTTTAAGAGATCCACACTCGTACTCCATCTTATACCTTGTACTCCATAGAGATTATCATTTATGCATATAGCTATGTGGGGACCTTTACACTATAGAACTTGGCTTGTATATTCCAATGATGAGCCTCCTCAAAAGAGCTCTAGGTCTTCTTGAGCAAGCAAGTTGGATGCACCCCCACTAGTTCCATTGGAGAGCTTACCTTAGCTCATATGTGCATCCGTTGCATGGCAATCCCTACTCCTCACATCATATCTATCATTTGGCTTTCTCTCGCCGATGATTGTCCTCATTGATGTGAGCCTTTCACATCTTTTTTGTCTTCCCCCTCTATCATTTTTCTCTCTTTGCCATCCTAAGTGTCGACTTTCTTGCTTACGCTCATCCATTGCATGAGTGCTCAAAATATCGAAAGGGAGTGGATCATTTTGATTTGTACCTGGCTGACGGTCTGGGGATGAGTCAAGATAAGATTCCAAAGAAGACCAAGTGTGAAACTTTAGTAGATTGAGTTCTCAACAATACAAAAACTATGTTTTACTCTCTCATATATCCCTATCCCCTTTCTTGCACGCAAACACCATTTGGAGACATTCGAGTCACGGACAGCGAGAGCTCTTGCACCTTTATGTTCTTATGTTACTTGTTACAATGCTAATATAGACTCTTGCCTGTTATGACTTGAATTGAATTACATGCCTTGATTGCTTTACTTAAAAGTTCTTATATGGTCAATAGCATGTCACCACAGAAATTATGCTTGTTATCATTTACCTACTCGAGGACGAGCAGGAATTAAGCTTGGGGATGTTGATACGTCCAAAACGTATCTATAATTTCTGCTTGCTCCATGCCTCTTTTGTGTGATATTGCTATGATATTTATGCACTTCCATACACTTTTGATCATATTTGGACTAACCTATTAACTCAGTGCACCTCAGTGCCAGTTCCTGTTTTCTGCTGTTTTTCTATTTCAGGTTTCCCCCATATTAAAAGTGCCCTAAAAATTCCGGGAAAAATACAGGAAAAATCAGCGTATCGGGAGCTTCCGGAAAAACCAAGGCAGGGCCAGAGGGGAGCCTGGGGGGGCCCAGGCGGCCACCCGGCGCGGCCCCACCTCCGCCTCTGGTGCCCCCCTTTGGCATATATATTGCTCGCGTCCCGAAACCCTCGAGGACGGAACCCTTTTTCGCGATCTCATCTCTGTTCCGCCGCCGCCGCGCTTCCAAGATCGGGAGCACCAGGAGAACTCTTCTCGGCACCTTGCCGGAGGGGAGAACCACCACCGGGAGCTTCTCCACCACCATGGACGCTTCCCGGATGAGTTGTGAGTAGTCCCTCTTGGACCATGGGTCCATGACCAGTAGTTATGTGATGTTCTCCTCCCCTCTTTGTTCTTCATCGATTAGACCTCGTGAGCTGCCCTACATGATCGAGGCACATATGTAATCTTTATGCTATTGCTCTGCTGAGTTTGTTGGGATCCGATGGATTATGAGATTATGTTCAGATTGTGTGTGAGTAATATATTTGATTCACCTCTTTTATATTTATGTTCTTGAGTAATTCTTGCATGTTCTCCGTTGCTATTTATTGCTTTGGCCGAGTAGTAGGTAGTAACTCCAAGAGGGAACGTTATGCTTGATTGTGGGTTCATGCCCCTCGATGACTAGCTTGGGTGACAGAAACATGAGTCTAGGGGATGTACTGTTGCCACAAGGGGGAAAACATCGGTGCTTGTACTTGCGGGTGCAAGGATTGTTTACTTTACGCAAAGTTCTTTTAATGCAGTTGTCTGTTGCTTTGAGTTTACACTTTGGGTGGGACTCACAACTTAATACCAGCGAGATGTTCTAGATAGATATCTCAAGGTGGATGATTAGTAGTAGATGCAGATGGATTTCGGTCTACTTGCCTTGGCATACCGCCCATGCTTTTGAGCCTCTACCTTTCTTTACAGCATAATTAGCATTGGTTTGCGCACATAATCCTGTCAATTGCCCAGCTGTAATTTGTTTACCTCGCTTAGCTGTTTTATCGTCTTTTGGGAGAGAGACATCACTAGTGAACATCATGGGACCCCGGTCCATATTACCATCACTGATCACACCCGCTATTTACTTCCTGTTCTTATTTCCTAGTTGCAGTCATACCTATCACTATTATCTCTTGTGTTTGATCCTTTGTAAACGACAAGGCCGGAGGGATTGACAACCTCTTTGTACTCGTTGGGAGCAAAGTTATTTGTATCTGTGTGCAGGTCCTGTCAAGCAAAAGTTTCTGGCGCTATTGACACCTTCTTGTCGACCCTCGGAGTCTCACGGGATTCGATCCTTGGTATCTTTGCCAAGGGAAATTTGCCGCTACGCTACATCTCAAACCTTCCACTTGGGGTAACCAACGAGGGGCGAGAAGCCATCAACCGGTGCTTGGGTGCTGCCCTTACTTGGAAAAGCCTCCCACTTATGATTAACCTCTAATGCAAGCATCCGCAACTACAAAAGAAGTATTAAGGTAAACCTAACCATAGCCTGAAACATATGGATCCAAATCAGCCCATTACGAAGCAACGCATAAACTAGGGTTTAAGCTTCTGTCACTCTAGCAACCCATCATCTACTTATTACTTCCCAATGCCTTCCTCTAGGCCCAAATAATGGTGAAGTGTCATGTAGTCGACGTTCACATGACACCACTAGAGGAGAGACAACATACATCTCATCAAAATATCGGACGAAGGCCAAATTCACATGACTACTAATAGCAAGACTTCTCCCATGTCCTCAGGAACAAAAGTAACTACTCACAAGACATAATATTGTTCATGATCAGAGGGGTATTAATATGCATAATGGATCTGAACATATGATCTTCCACCAAATAAACCAACTAGCATCAACTACAAGGAGTGATCAACACTACTAGCAACCCACAGGTACCAATCTGAGGTTTTGATACAAATATTGGATACAAGAGATGAACTAGGGTTTGAGAGGAGATGGTGCTGGTGAAGATGTTGATGAAGATAGCTCTTGCCAAGATGGGAGATTTGTTGGTGATGACGGTGGTGACGATTTCCCCCTCCCGGAGGGAAGTATCCCCGGCAGAACAGCTGTGCTGGAGCCCTAGATTGGTTTCCGCCTCGGTTCCGCCTCGAGACAGTGGCGTCTGGTCCCGAAAGCCTCCTCCCGATTTTTTCTAGGTCAAAATGCTTCATATAGGAGAAGATGGGTACCTGGGGCCCACCGGCTGGCCCTCGAGGCAGGGGGGCGCGCCCTAGGAAGGGGGGGCGCGCCCCCACCCTCGAGGCCAGCCAGTGGCCCCTCTCGTGGATTTCTTCCGCCAAATATTTTTTATATTTTCCGAAAAAATGTTCTGTGGAGTTTCAGAGCTTTTGGAGTTGTGCAGAATAGGTTTCCAGAGTTTGCTCCTTTTCCAGCCCAGAATTCCAGCTGCCGGCATTCCCCCTTCTTCATGTAAACCTTGCAAAACAAGAGGGAAAAGGCATAAGTATTGTGACAAAACATGTTTGAACAGCCCATAATGCAATAAATATCAACTTGTAAGCATGATGCAAAATGGACGTATCAACTCCCCCAAGCTTAGACCTCGCTTGTCCTCAAGCGAAAGCCGATATCGAGAAATATGTCCACATGTTTAGAGATAGAGGTGTCGATACAAACAGAATACGGACATGAGGGCATCATGATCATTCTCATAACAGCAACTTATATTAATATAGTCATGTGATTCTTATGCTAAAGTAACAATTCATCCACAATATCAAGTATGCATCATAAACTTCATTGGAAACTAACAAACTTTGGTCTCGGTCATTGAAGCAATTGCAATTTATCGTAACATCGGAAAGAGTCAATATAAGAGCTTTTCAGCAAGCCTACATACTCAACTATCATATGGTCTTTCATAATTGCTCACACTCATGCAATATTTATGTTTATGGAGTTTTAATCGGACACAGAGAAAGATAGGGGCTTATGGTGTGGCCTCCCAACCTTTTACCTCAAGGGTAATGTCAACAGTAATAGATCATGAAAACTTACATCCAAGTGGGTATATATGTCAGGATATTTCCAACACAATGTGCTTGCCAAAGGATAAAATGAAAAAGGAAAGATGGATCTCACCTTGACACTTATAAGACAAGAATAAAAGATAGGCCCTTCGCAGAGGGAAGCAGAGGTTGTCATGTGTTTTTATGGTTGGATGCACAAAGTCTTAGCATAGAAGAACTTCGCTTTATATTGCCACTTGTGATAAGGACCTTTATTATGCAGTCCGTCGCTTTTATTACTTCCATATCACAAGCTCGTATAAAGCTAATTTCTCCCACACTAATAAATCGTACATATTTTAACGAGTTTGCAACACGACAACTTACTTGGAAGGATCTTTCTCAATCCATAGGTAGGTATGGTGGACTCTCATGGCAAAACTGAGTTTTAAGGATATATGGAAGCACAAGTAGTATCTCTACTTAGTGCGAGGAGTTTTGGCTAGCATGAGGGGGAAAGGCAAGCTCAACATGTTGGAAGATCCATGACAATATACTTTATTTCAGATATAAGAAGACATAACCCATTGTGTTGTCTTCCTTGTCCAACATCAACTATTTAGCTTGTCATACTTTTAATGAGTGCTCACAATTATAAAAGATGTCCAAGATAGTATATTTGTATGTGAAGCCTCTCTTCGTTTATTACTTCTTATTAATTGCAACGATGACCAAAACTATGTTTGTCACCTCCCAACAACTTCTATTTATCATACTCTTGTATGTGAAGTCATTACTTCCCATAAGATCGATATGATCTCTTTGATATTCTTTTTGTTTTCTTTCTTTTTATCATGACCCAAGTGAGGGAATCAAGCCCTTGATTCAACAGTAATCTTTATTATATAGCTCACGGACTCGATTACAAAGGATAAAGCTCACAAAGCAAAAGCTCACAACTAGATCATGCTAACTTTATTCTAATAGATCAAGATACTACCAAAAGGATCGAACTAAGTAAAACGGTAAAGATAGGAGTGATGGTGATACGATACCGGGGTCACTCCCCCAAGCTTGGCAGTTGCCAAGGGGAGTGCCCATACCCATATGATTATGTCTCCTTCTTCGGGGGTGGTGATGATGGAGTTGTTGCTGATGTAGGCTTGTTGTTCATCCAAGGCACGGGCTCACCATCATAGAAGGATGATCGAGTCTCCGGGATACTCAAATCTGCAGCCAAACTCATATTCTTGAATCTATATTCATACTCATAGTTTTGGTTCTGCTCCATTACTTTGAGTCTTGTCTCCAAAATAAGAGGGAAAATGCCTAAGTATTGTGACAAAACATGTATGAACAGCCCATAATGCAATAAATATCAACTTGTAAGCATGATGCAAAATGGAAGTATCAAGCATCTCTCCCGCGTGAAGAAAAAACCCAGTCTCACCGCCCCCATCATTGCAGCTTGCCGCGGACGTCGTTGAAGCATCACGGGAATGCATTTCTAGCACGGTTTCAACATCCCGCGCACAGGAATCCAGCTCGCCACACATGTCGTTGAGGCACGCCGTGGTCACAGTTGTAGCATCCACGGGACACGGTTCTAGGGCCTGCCTGCCACTGTCGCTAGTAGGCGATTCCTATTTGGAATTAGCGCGTGCACCATATTGCCCTGGCAAGCGTGCCGGCCATGCTGACGCGAGGGCCCGTGGATGGTGATGGAGTTCAAGAGTTCACACAAGGGCCTCTAAAAGCCTAGGACCGGCCCTATGGACAAATGTGTGTGGTCCCGAAGAGGGCGCGACAACTATATCTCGCTTCACGCGAGAGTTCCTTCCGTCTCACTGAAGCTCTTTCTATGCAACGTAGTTATTGGGCTGGTCCATTTTTTTATTCGCGACCGCTCTCTGCGCTTTGTTCGCTGGCTTCGTTCGAGTTCATTGGGCTAGTTTCCAATCGAGTTTGCTCACTCGCTGCGCCTTTATTCGTTGGTTTTGCTAGGTTTTTTATTTGCTTTTCTTTGTTTCCTCACTAGTTTCTTCGGTTTTTCTCTTTTTATCACACATTAACCCTTTTTCATTTCTTCTCGGTTTTCACTGGTTCTTTTCTTTCTTTTTACCGGTTTTCCTTTTTTCCCTTCTCTCTTTTCATTTTTTTCTTTCATTTTTCTTTGGTACTCAACATTTATTTTATTTTTCTTTGTTTCTATATTGATTTTTACTGTTTTTTCACTCTTTTCTATTTTTTCTTCACTTTTATTTCGTGTTCACTTTCAGTAGTTTTTGTTTCTTCTTTCATTTTCATTGTTTTTTCCTTCTTTCTTTTCGTTCCCAGTGGGTATTTTTTGTATACGTTACAAGGTTTTTTTCTTTCTAATCCAAGTTTAATACTTTCAAATACAAGTTTAATATTTTTAGTACATGGTCAACATTTTTTCTATACACAATTGTAACATTTTTCAAATGCTTAATTAACATTTTTCTAATACAAGATTAATATTTTTTTAGTACATGGGCAACACTTTTTATATACACATTTACAAAAATCAAATGCTTGATTTACATTTTTCAAATACATGATTAACAATTTTTAACACACGATCAACATTTTTTCTATACACATCTAACATTTTTTTCAAATGATAGATTAACATTTTTCAAATGCAATATTAACCTTTTTTGAATGGATGGTTGTAGAAGGAATAGAGAGGACATTGGTGGAATTGTTGTTTTTGATTGTTTATTGCTTGAGCCTCGTTGGCGTATATATAGGAGTACATGATCATGTTGGAGTACAAGACAAACTAGAACAAATCATAGTCAATCCTATCTTTCCTAAACAATCACGATACTCAATATCCCCCGTAGTCACAACGGTAGTGAAGCACTGTTGCTACAGTAAAACAAATTGATTTGGACCTTGTGTCGCAACTCTTTTACAATTGATTGGTATATAGCTAAACATGATCTGCTTCATGAAATACAAGGTTGCACTTTGAACAAAATCCATCACACCTAGTTTTGCAGCTTTTGCTATCTCGGAAAGCGGCATAGGCAACGCTCCCTCCCTTCGGTCTTAGGGTGGTGCGGGGTGCCCTGGCTGAGGGTGCGGCCCTGATCGACTGTGGCGGCACCAATCTAGTCCACGGCGGCCCCGACCAGGAACACGGCGGCGTGGCGGCTGATAGGCATCCCACCGGCAGCCATGGCGGCAGGTCTAGCACTGATCCGCCATATTTGGGGCGTAGGGCTCGGA
Organism: Secale cereale; assembly: GCA_902687465.1. Taxonomy (NCBI): domain Eukaryota; kingdom Viridiplantae; phylum Streptophyta; class Magnoliopsida; order Poales; family Poaceae; genus Secale; species Secale cereale. The sequence goes on from LR738714.1 coordinate 836,917,941, forward strand.
TGCGGGGCGGCGGCCCCTGGGATGGCCCTTTGTCCGGTGGCATGCTACCTCTTGAGCATGCATTGGTTTTCCCTTGAAGAGGAAAGGGTGATGCAGCAAAGTAGCGTAAGTATTTCCCTCAGTTTTTGAGAACCAAGGTATCAATCCAGTAGGAGATAACACGCAAGTCACCTAGTACCTGCACGAACAATCAAGAACCTTGCAACCAGCGCGATAAAGGGGTTGTCAATCCCTTCACGGCCACTCACAAAAGTGAGATCTGATAAAGATAATAAGATAAATATTTTTGGTATTTTTCTTGTATAGATTGCAAAATAAAATAAATAGGAAACTAGATTTGTAGATCGAAAATTTATATGATAGAAAATAGATCCGAGGGCCATAGGTTTCACTAGTGGCTTCTCTCAAGATAGCATAAATTACGGTGGATGAACAAATTACTGCTGAGCAATTGATAGAAAAGTGCATAGTTATGAGAATATCTAGGCAATGATCATGAATATATGCATCACGTCCGTGTCAAGTAGACCAAAACGATTATGCTCTAGAGTATTAAGTTCATAAGAACAGAGTAGCGCATTAAGCAAGATGACATGATGTAGAGGGATAAACTCAAGCAATATGATATAAACCCCATCTTTTTATCCTCGATGGCAACAATACAATACGTGCCTTGCTGCCCCTGCCGTCACTGGGAAAGGACACCGCAAGATTGAACCCAAAGCTAAGCACTTATCCCATTGCAAGAAAGATCAATCTAGTAGGCCAAACCAAACTGATAATTCGAAGATACTTGCAAATATATTTTAATCATGCATATAAGAATTCAGAGAAGAGCCAAATATTGTTCATAGATAATCTTGATCATAAACCCACAATTCATCGGATCTCGACAAACACACCACAAAAAGATTACATCGAATAAATCTCCAAGAGGATCGAGGAGAACTTTTTATTGAGATCCAAAGAGAGAGAATAAGCCATCTAGCTAATAACTATGCCCCCGAAGGTGTGTGGTAAACTACTCACAACTCATCGGAGAGGCTATGGTGTTGATGTAGAAGCCCTCTGTGATCGATGCCCCCTCCGGTGGAGCTCTGGAACAGGCCCCAAGATGGGAACTCACGGGTACAGAAGGTTGCGGCTGTGGAATTAGGGTTTCGTGGTGCTCTCGGATGTTTTCAAGGTATATGAGTATATATAGGAGGAAGAGGTACGTTAGTGGAGCTACGAGGGGCCCACGAGGGTGGGGGCGTGCCTACACCCCCTGGGCGTGCCCTCCTACCTCGTGGCCGCCTCGTGGCTTCCTTGGCATGTACTCCAAGTCTTCTGGGTTGTGTTTGTTCCAAAAACGATCCTCGCGAAGGTTTCATTCCATTTGGACTCCGTTTGATATTCCTTTTCTGCGAGACACCGAAATAGGCAAAAAACAGCAATTTGCACTGGGCCTTGGGTTAGTAGGTTAGTCCCAAAAATAATATAAAAGTGCATAATAAAGCCCATTAAACATCCAAAATAGATAATATAATAGCATGGAACAATCAAGAATTATAGATACGTTGGAGATGTATCAAGCATCCCGAAGCTTAATTCCTGCTCGTCCTCGAGTAGGTAAATGATAAAAACAGAATTTTTGATGTGGAATGCTACCTCACATAATTCTCAATGTAATTTCCTTTATTGCGACATGAATGTTCAGATCCGGAAGATTCAAGACAAAAGTTTAATATTGACATAAGAATAATAATACTTCAAGCATACTAACAAAGCAATTATGTCTTCTCAAAATAACATGGCCAACGAAAGTTGATCCCTACAAAATCATATAGTTTGGCTATGCTCCATCTTCGTCACACAAAATACTCAAATCATGCACAACCCTAGTTTTAGCCAAGCAATTGTTTCATACTTAATTTTTTTTTATACTTTTTCAACTTTCACGCAATACATGAGCGTGAGCCATGGATATAGCACTATAGGTGGAATAAAGTGGTGGTTGTGGAGAAGACAAAATAGGAAGATGGTCTCGCATCAACTAGGCGTATCGATGGGCTATGGAGATGCCCATCAATAGATATCAATGTGAGTGAGTAGGGATTGCCATGCAATGGGTGCACTAGAGCTATAAATATATGAAAGCTCAACAAAAGAAACTAAGTGGGTGCGCATCCAACTTGCTTGCTCACGAAGACCTAGGCCATTTGAGGAAGCCAACGTTGGAATATACAAGCCAAGTTCTATAATGAAAATTCCCACTAGTATATGAAAGTGACAAAACAAGAGACTCTCTATCATGAAGATCATGGTGCTACTTTGAAGCACAAGTGTGGAAAAGAGATAGTAGCATTGTCCCCTTTTTCTTTTTTCCTTTTTTGGGCCTTCCTTTTTTTATTTGGCCTTTTCCCTTTTTTTATTTGGCTATTCTTTTTTTATCGGGACAATGCTCTAATAATGATGATCATCACACTTCTATTTACTTACAACTCGATATTACAACTCGATACTAGAACAAAGTATGACTCTATATGAATGCCTCCGACGGTGTACCGGGATGTGCAATGAATCAAGAGTGACATGTATGAAAAATTATGCATGGTGGCCTTGCCACAAATACGATGTCAACTACATGATCATGCATGGCAATATGAAAATGATGAAGCGTGTCATAATAAACGGAACGGTGGAAAGTTGCATGGCAATATATCTCGGAATGGCTATGGAAATGCCATGATAGGTAGGTATGGTGGCTGTTTTGAGAAAGGTATATGGTGGGTGTATGGTACCAGCGAAAATTGCGCGGTACAAGAGAGGCTAGCAATGGTGGAAGGGTGAGAGTGCGTATAATCCATCGACTCAACATTAGTCATAAAGAACTCACATACTTATTGCAAAAATCTACAAGTCATCAAAACAAAGCACTACACGCTGATACGTCCCAAACGTATCTACTTTTCCAAACACTTTTGATATTGTTTTGACCTCATTCTTGCATGATTTGGACTAAACTAACCCGGACTGACGCTGTTTTCAGCAGAGCTGCCTGTATGGTTTATTAGTGTGCAGGAAAACGGATTTTTAACTATCTCAGAAAAATCCACGAAAAATCCACGCACCCGAAGAAACCAAATACCAGAAGTGGGGCCAGAGGGGGGCCAGGGGGTGCCCAGGCGCCCTGTGGGCGCGCCCCCCCTGGGCCGCACCGGGGGGGGGGGCGCTTGGGTGGGGCCCACACCCCCTGGTGCCCTACTTTAGCCCGTATTTTTCCTCGCGATGCAGAAACCCCAGATTGGAAGTCCTTTCGCTATTTTTCGTCGCGGAGCCGCCGCCACCCTCTGTTCTTCTTCGGGAGGGCTAATCTGGAGGCTGATTTGGCCTCCGGAGAGGGGAGATCGTCGCCATCGTCATCATCATCACCACTCCATCATCCTTCCATGACTTCCCCCTTCATGTGTGAGTAATTCCCTTGCTGTAGGCGAAGGGGATGGTAGGGATTGGATGAGTTAGATCATGTAATAGTTCGTCAGATTGTTGGGGGCATGTTGCCTATCATCTAGTATGGTGTTTATCATCTTTGCTACAACTTGTTATTCTTAATGCTTGACACTTAGGGACCGAGTGCCATGATTTCAGATCTGAACCATATGTGTTTGCATGAATATATTTGAGTTCTTGATCCTATCTATGAGTTGTATGCACCTGTTACGGTTCGGAACCGGCGATCCCAAAAGTGACAGCTTGGGACACCAAAGGGGATGGTCCGTAGTTTGAGGATTACATGTATCCATTGAGTTCATTGCTTTGTTCCGGTGCTCTTTGACAGGAGCACCTTAATATCCATTAGTTCCTTTTGGCCCCGTTCGTAGCGGGATGGTAGGACAAAAGATGTTGTGCAAGTTCTTATTGCAAGCACGTACAACTACCTACGGGATACATGCCTAATGTTTGATATTTGCCTAGATGATCATTACTTTTCCGTGTGTCGTGCCCCGAGTTAGAAACTATCTCATCCATGCAACGCCCAACCATCCATCTCCCTAGCCTACAGTATTTTAAACCTTGTCTGTCACTAGTTGCTATTTCTGCTATTTACTACTGCTATTTACTTCTGCTGTTTATTTTCACTATTACTATCATCACTATCATATCACTGTTACCACTTATCTTTTGCTGCAAGTTAGTATATTTCAGGTGCGGTTGAATTGACAACTCAACTGTTAAAGCTTATAAATACTCTTTGGCTCCCCATGTGTCGAATCAATAAATTGGGTTATTCTTACCCGCGAAGACTATCTCGATCCCTTACGGTTGAGGGTTATCAAGTACCGTTTTCGGGCGCCGTTGCCGGGGAGCATAGCAATATTTACAAGTCTACTTGTGGTATCCTACCTGCTGCACTTTATTCACTATGGGTAAGAAAGGTGACCCCAAGGTTCCGATCTTACGATCCACTACAAGAAGAGGTACTGCTCTGAGCACTAGTGCTACTCTTGATTCACCTTCTGTTATGAGTAAGTTTGCCTCACCACCACCACATGATGCTCCTACTGAATCTGTTACTATGTCTGATACTCTTGATGATGCTTCTACTACTTTTGATGATGATATTAGTTCGCTTGGTTATGCTCTTGAGAAACAAATTACTGCTGCTGCTGAAAAATATGGAATTGAACTTCCTGTTACTCGCTACCCTATTGGTGAAACTTATGATTATCCTGAATTGAGTAAACTCCAGGAGAGGCTCCTTGATGATGATTACTATATACTTGATGAAGATTTATGCAGGGAACTGACAGAGTTTGCCGGCTCTGACCCTGAAACTATTAAGAAAATATTTGAAAAACACTCTTTGAAAAATAAAACCGTTCCTAATCCTGAGTTTGCTACATCTCCTATATGCATTGATGATCCTGATTTTGATTTCTCTGTTGATCTTTCACTTATACCTATGGTTGAAGCTGACCCCTTTTATGGTAGAGAAAATGATGATGCTATTGCACACCTAACTAAACTTGGTGAACTAGGTAGCCTATTTACCACGGATGAGAAGATACGCTACTTTTATGTGACCAAGCTTCTTCCTTTCTCCTTGAAGGATGGTGCTAAGGCATGGTATGATTCACTCCCATGCGGTTCAATTAAGAGTCCTCAGGACTTAGCTCACTCTTTTGTTGATAAGTACTTTCCTGCTCATATGCAACATGCTGCTTTACAAAGAATTTATAATTTTAAACAGTTGCAGGATGAGTCCCTCCCTAAAGCTTGGGGGAGGTACTGCGGTATGATTCAGGCTAGACCAGGACATGGAGTTCCTAAGAATGAATTAATTGATATATTCTACACTGGTTTAACTAATGAATCTAGGTCCTATTTGGACAGTTGTGCTGGTTGTGTTTTCAGGAAAAGAACACCGGACGACGCGGAAGATCTAATGGGCAGGATTGCCAAAAACTATGAAGATTGGTCCGTCCCTGAACCACCTCCACCAACAAAGAAGAGGGGCATGTTTGTCCTAAGCCCCGAAGATATGCGAGAAGCAAAGAAGTCTATTAAAGAGAAAGGTATTAAAGCTGAAGACGTGAAGAATCTACCCCCTATTGAGAAGCTGTGTGAGCCTACCACTCACCCTCCTATGGTAGAGGTACACTCTCTTTTAGATTTCAACGCAAGTGACATCCCTCATGGTAAACCTCCTGATCAATGTTTATATGAATTTGATAATTTTATTATGAAACAGAATCATTTTAATGAGAGGATAGAAAGTCAGTTGCATGATAATTCCCTTGCTATCAAAAAGTTGCTTGGTGTTTTAGATAGAACAGTTAATGATGTTCAATGTCTTGTGAAGCATTTTCATATGGTTCAAACTCAGCTTGATCAAATTTCTAATGTGCAAAGAGATTTGCTTGCTAACAATGCCAAACAAGATAAATTGCAGGCTTTTGGGATTAAGACCCGAGGAGGAACTAGTACTCAAGATCCTCTTTATCCAGAGGGACATCCGAAGAGAATCGAGCAAGATTCTCAAATGCAGGAAGAAGAAATTGTTGTCTCTCCAAATAAGAAAAAGAAACATAAAGAGACTGACAATTCTAATGATGCTATTGCAGATGAAGAGCCAGCTATTGATCCCAATAGTGTATCTATCTCCGATGCTGAGACTGAAGACGATGCTGAACCTGAAGGTAATGATAATGAGAAGAATGATCCGCCTGAAGTTCGAGAAGAAGAAGCACCTGACAAACGTAAGAGGTACACTAAAGAAGACTTCACCGCAAGAAAACATGGGAAGGAGAAAGAACCATGGGTACAGAAACCCATGCCCTTTCCAGGTAAGTCCATCAAATCTAAAGAAGACGAGCACTACAATAAGTTTTGTGAATGGATAAAACCTCTTTTTCTTCAAATTCCTTTGACTGATGCTATTAAGTTACTCCCTTACTCAAAATATATGAAAGATATTGTCACTAACAAAAGAAAAGTTCCTAATGATGCAATATCTACTATGCTTGCTAACTATTCTTTCAGTGGAAAGATTCCTGAGAAGCTCGGTGATCCAGGTATACCCACCATCCCTTGCTCCATAAAGAATAATTATGTCAAAACTGCTTTATGTGATCTTGGAGCGGGAGTGAGTGTTATGCCTCTCTCTCTTTACGAGAGGCTTTGTTTAGAGAAATTAATTCCTACAGATATCTCCCTTCAGATGGCTGACAAGTCAACCGCTGTTCCGATAGGTATTTGTGAGGATGTTCCAGTTGAAGTTGCTAATTGTTTAATTCTTACTGATTTTGTTGTGCTTGACATGCCCGAGGATGGGAGCATGTCTATTATTCTTGGTAGACCTTTCCTTAACACCGCAGGTGCTATTATTGATTGCAACAAAGGGAAGGTTACCTTTCATGTGAATGATAAAGAACACACGGTATATTTTTCGAAGAAGACCGACAGGAGGCATGCCCTCAACTCTATAGAGAATATCGAGACCGTGAAAATTGGAGAATGGGACTGTCCACTACATGTGCCTCACAAATACAAAACTATCATGGTAGGGACAATGTCCATCAAGGTAAAAGTTCAGTGATTACTTCGTGGGAGGTGAGACTTTTTGTTCTATATACCGCTTGTTTGTTGGTAAGACTTGATCAACCTTACTAGTGAACGTGTTATATACGGATAAAAAGTTGAGCTTTCTATGTTTTCATTTGTTTTTAGTGTTGTCATACTTGCTGTACCAAGTATCTATGTTTTTGAAGCTTCACAATACTACTAACTGCTTCAAGTTTTCAGAGAGTTTCGCAGCTTTTTGAACTTTGAAAAATTTTCAACAGTGAAGTTTTAAGAAAAATTCTAGAAAAATTATATTAAAAATTTCCACAATGGGAGAGACCCGGAAAGTCCTGGGGCCAGCCAGGGGGGGCCACCAGTGGCCCAGGCGGCCAGCTGGCGCGGCCCAGCCCCTGGCCGCGCCCACAGGGCGCCTGGGGCCCACGGGACCCCCCTCCAGGTACTTCTTCTTCCCCTCTCTCTCTCTTTTTCCAGAAACCCGAGTTCTGGTCATGTTCTTCTTGTTCTTGCTGTTCTTGGGGGCGATTCTTCGATCTCTCTCTACAGCCCATCATTTGAGCTGAAATTTTGAGCAAATACTCCCTGGTATGTGACTCCTCCACCCCTCCAATTAGATTTTTGATTGGTGGCCTCATTTGTGAGTATTTAGTAGTTCTTGGTGCTGTAGAGATGAGCTTGCATGCATGTGTAGAAAGTTGTTTTCCAAGTTTTGATGCAAGTTTATGCCTTGGGCAAGTGAGTTGAGTAGTTTGCCTTAGCTCACTTTGTTTTAATCCTCGTTTTTGTAAATTGTAAAAAAATTCAGAAATGAGTTTGTTAGGAAGGGCAAAAGGATGGCTTGAGAAGAGGAGGCCCGCACACTCTGATCGAGTCACTAGAGCCGCAGCTTCACCAACGACTGCCAGGGTGAGCTATAATGAGGATCATGTGCCCCTGGAGTTGTTGGAAGACACAAGTCCAGCACGTGCAATGACATATCCATGTGATGAATTCATGGAAGCTGCGGGAATCAAGGATGAGTTTTATAATCTTTGTGCTAATGCAGGTTTGACATGACTCGTCACGAGCCGTGTTACTCAGTATCAGAAACTCACCTCCATTTTCATTAACAGTTTTAGATATAATCCTGAATCAGGTGCTATTGAGTTTAAAATTTATAATGATCTTATCACCATGACTCTGGGAAATTTTCGTGAAGTAATAGGTGTGCCGAACGTTGGGAGGACGACAAGGATGGCCACTCAGCCCTCCGAGCTGAAAATCGTCATCAACTCTCTCTGCAGCATGGGTACGAGGGATATTCATCGGTCGAAGATCTCCAGTATCTTGTTTCCTCGCCTCAGGTATTTTGCATATTATATTGCTAGGGGGGTGTTAGCTCGTGACAACACGAGCAACATTTCTGCTCCGGATATTGCTATCCTGGCAGCAGGCCTCTCAGGGAGGTCTGATTATAATATTGGTACCTTAATTGCTCGACGCCTTGCTATGAACGGTAACAAGGGGGACTTATATGGTGGCATTTATGCCACACTTATCTTAGAGCATCTTGGAGGCACCCCACATCCTGATGATACTCCTTTTACTTATTTAAGCTTTGATCTTGCTGCTATGAAAAGGCATAAGTTTGTTACCATGGGTTCTGAGCTTGATAACCTTGTTTATATCTTGCGTTTCGGAACTACCGCGGAACGCGAGATCCGTCTACCTGCACCTCTTTTGTTTGATTTTTCTCGCAGGAACGGATGGTCCTTTGATGTTGTCCAGTTCGATGAGTTCATGGTACAGCATCAGTTCCATAACCCCATGGAGGGGGTTGTGCCCGACGAGGAGAGGCACGGTGAGATACCACATTTTCAGGAGGAGACCGCCACCGAGTTTGGTGAAGGGTCTTCCTCTGTTTGGCGTTCGGAGCCTTCCTCGTGGGAGACTCCGAGGAGTTCGGTGTACGCGCCATCATCCTTCTACGACCCTTGGTCTCACCACCATACCCCTGGAGCAGGAGGCTCCTGGGGGCAGTAGCTGCTACCAACTTAGGCCAAAAGCCTAAGCTTTGGGGAGTACGTGCCCTTCTCACTTTTCCATTGTATTATCCGTTTGATTCGCTTTGATCTTTTCGAAGTTTTTACCCGTTCTTCTTTATTCCTCTATTTGCAAAAACAACAAAAAGATTTTCTTTTTCTTTTGCTTTTATTCAACCTTTGAAAAACCCAAAAAGATTTCCTTTCTCTCTTTAGTTTGCTTTGTTTTCAGAGATCAGCTCGAGTCCGTGATGGCATTTGATTATATTTCCTACGTTCGATCGTGCAAGTGACAAGCAGTAATGACGAATGTCGGTGTACTAAGATAGGGGTACCTTAGTACCCCAACTTGTGCACGGGCAGTAGCAGCTTCCCGCGGCAGGGCTCACCACGCGCTTGCCGGAGACCTTTCCAATCCTTACTAAGCCATTCAAAAACAAAGTATACAAGTCAGAAGACCAAGACCCCGGCAAGTGGAGCTTGCCAGGAAGGCCATCCCAGGCTCAAGACTATCACTTTAAACACAAGACCCTGGCAAGAGGAGCTTGCCAGGAAGACCAGAAGACTGCATCTCAGAAGACACGCCTTGGCGCAGCATGCGCCTCGGCAAGGTCCGGGGAGCGACAAGCTTCGGGCCCGGCAAGATCAAGACCCCGGCAAGGTACTTGCCGGGGGAAGTGTGCACTGTGTGCCCGCGCTCCAGCTCATCGACCCACGCGTCGCCCTGGGGCCCTTCCAGGGACGCGTGGCGGATGGCTGTGCAGCCTGGGGGACACGGTGGCACTCCACGGTGACGAAGCCACCGCCGTGGCGAACGGAGACGCACGGGCGGGCGCTTTTGGGGTCGACGGTGACGGGCATTTAATGCTCTTGTCCCCCACTGTCAAAGTAGGTGATGACCACTGTTCATCCACCGTTCCCGCACTGTTACAACTACCACCAAAGTTACATTTTTTCCCTTCTTCTACGTTGACACCTGTCGGTGACCCCTTTGAGCTATAAAAGGAGGCCCATGCACAACGTAGAAAGGGTTCGGAACCTTGATAGCTCTCTCGCTCGGGGTAGCTAGTCCTTCAAGCTCCCGAGCTCACAAACTCAATACAAACCAAGCAGGAGTAGGGTTTTACGCGCCCGCGCGGCCCGAACCTGGGTGAACTGCCCGCGTGCTGCTCCTCGATCTGCTCTTCGTGCTCCCTCCGCTCCCTTACCGCAACGTACAAGGGGCTCCGGTCCCATAGGTGTTCGTGGTGGACAGTTTCCCCCGACATCTTTGGCGCGCCAGGTAGGGGGCGTCGAGGTTGTGCGGACCTGATCCGGCGTTCACGCGGGCGCATTCTTCATCAACCTCTCCAGCTTCACCAACTTCATCAGCAGCAACATGGCCCCGAAGAAGAAGGCTTCGGAGGTCGGAGGCCCGTCTGCGTCTGTTCCACCACCACCAGAACCAACGGTGGGTGGAGGAGACGCCGGCGGAAGGGTGGTTGCCGGCGAGGAAACTCACGGCGCCACAAAATCCAAGGACAAGACGGACGACCGAGCCTCGGTGTCCGTAGATGCGCCACGTCCATCGCAGCAGACGACAACCCAGCAGCGCCGTGGTACAGGAGGTACCATCCGCTTGCTGGGGCAAGGACAAACCGGAGGTTCGCGGGATGCTCCGGGCCACCGTCCTGGCACGAGCAAGGTGCGGTCGCCGGGGCGGGAAACTGATCCTTCTAACCCTGTTAGAAGTCTGAGCATATCCCGCTCCTCGCACCGCTCGCCCCCGCTCCCCTCCTCTCCAGCAGAAGCTTTCGCAAGAGCGTAACTGCTCCTCGATTTCCCTCCAGCGGCAGACAAGGCCGAAGACTGGAGGGCAACAATCCAAAGCCTCATCGCCTTCGCCAACAATGACACGCCGCAGCAGCCGGCAACCTCGCGGCCATGGCAAGTCGAGAAGACGAAGGCCGATGGCGACAAGACCGCTGGGGGTGCAACCACCGTGCACTCCCCGCCGCGGAAGCAGAAGACGCCTCCCCGCCGGATTAACGTCGACGACGACTCCACGGCGTCGTCGGATCCGCGGGCTCGTCGGGACCAGCGCCAAGTCCTTGACGACCGGCGACAAGAAGATGCTCGAACAACAATCGAGCGTCGCCGAGAAGCCCGGCGACAATCAGATCAGCGCGCTGGGACCGCTGTCGACACGCACGCGCCCGGTGAACCAGGCGACTTGCCGTACGCGGCAGGTCGCCCTGCGTTCACCCGTGAGCTGTGGCGCGTCCAGTGGCCCAGCATGAAAAATTTCAAGCCCGACGTACCGGAGAAGTACGACGGCAAGACGCACCCCTCGGAGTTCCTCAGCATCTACACCATCGCGGTGCAGGCTGCCGGGGGGCGCGACGAGAAGATACTGGCGAATTACTTCTTGCTGGTGCTTAAGCCGAACGTTCGTTCTTGGCTTATGCACTTGCCGGAAGGCTCCATTTCTTCATAGGCAGATCTGTGCCACCAATTTGTTGGCGCCTTCATGGGCGGCCACAAACCCCACGGCCAGGAGAGTGATCTCCACATCTTGGCCCAGAAGGAAGGAGAGCCCCTGCGCAAGTACATCCAACGATTCAGCCACGTGCAGCACAACATCCCCGACGTCCACCCTGCTGCGGTTATTAGCGCGTTCCACCAGAACGTGCGTAACCGCCGCATGCGTGAGGAGATGGCCATGACCAAGATACGGGATGTCAGCGAGCTCTATGCTCTAGCCGACAAGTGCGCGCGCGCGCCGAAGAGGGGAGGAGACTCCCCGGAGAGGATGCTGGCGCGGGGGGAAGCGACAGTGAGGATGTCGCCCCGGCAAAGAAGAGCCGGCGGCGGAACAATAGGAAGAAGAAGAGCAAGGAAGTGTTGGTCGTCGAGAAGTCCGGCAAGGAGGCTCCCGCCAAGACAGCACAGGCCGGTAGCTCCGGCAAGGAGCCTGCCCCTGTGGCGGCAGCCGACAAGCAGGACGGCTCCGACAAGCAATATTGCAAGATCCACCGCACCAAGGGTCACGATCTTTCGAACTGCAAACGCGTCGAGTACCTCGTAGAGCAGCAGAAAGCTGAATACGAGCGGCGCGACAAGGAGAAGGCCCAAGGTGGCGGGGGAGAGCCAAGCAAGAAGCGGCCATTCAATGGCCGGGGAGGACGCCGCGGCAAGGCCCAGCAGCGGCAAGGAGATCGGCCTCCCCGGGGCCGCGACAAGGACGAAGAGGAAGACGACGACGACGACATGGAGGAAGGTGATAACAGCGAGCAGGAGTTCCAGAAGGCCACGGAAGTCATGTGTGTCGACGGGGGCGCCTCTCTGCATACTTCCCACCGCCAACTCAAGCAGTGGGTGCGGGAAGTTAACGCAACAGAGCCGCCCGTTGAGTCACGCAGGCTCCTGAAGTGGTCCAGCACGCCCATCATTTTTGATCTTGAGGATCACCCTGACCGCACCACCGCGGTCGGGTGCTTGCCGATGTTGGTCTCACCAACCATCCGCAATCTCAAGGTCACCAAAATGTTGGTTGACGGCGGGGCCGGCCTGAACTTGATCTCCTCAGCTGTGATCAAGAAGCTCCAGATCCCAGACGGCGAGCTCGAAGAGACCGGTTCGTTCCAAGGAATAAACCCGGGGAGGAGCAAGCCCAAGGGGAAGATCACTCTGCCGGTGACCTTTGGCGGGGAGCTCAACTTCAGGACGGAGAGGATAACCTTTGATGTTGCCGATATCCCATTGCCATACAATGGGATACTTGGACGTCCTGCCCTCGCCAAGTTCATGGCAGCTTCCCACTACGCCTACAACGTACTCAAGATGCCGGGGCCGATAAGCGTCATTTCTGTCCCTGGCGACAAGAAGGACGCGCTTATCTGCGCCGACAAGATATACCGGGACGCAGCAGCCGCAGCGGAGAGCAACACACTTGCCGCTGAAGCTCCCGGGGGTAAGAAGACCAAGTCCAAGTCCGGCAAGTGCTCTGGGGCCCACTCCGGCAAGCGCACCTCTTCGGAGTGCTGCGCTGCCGTCGAGGACGTCCCATCGAGCTCCACCGGCAAGTGCAAGAAGGGGATGGCCACTCCCCCGGCAACCAAGAAGGTGTCCGCCAAGGAGGACGGCACTGGTGGTACCTTCACCATCAGTGCTACGCTTGACAGCAAATAGGAAAGCGCGCTCGTTGCCTTCCTGCGGGCGAATGTCGATGTGTTTGCCTGGCAACCATCTGACATCCCCGGTGTTCCCAGGAAGGTAATTGAGCACAAGCTTGATGTTTGTCCTTATGCGCGGCCCGTCAAGCAGAAGGTCAGGAAGCAAGCCGTGGAGCGCCAAGAATTCATTGCCGAAGAAATCAAGAAGCTAGAAGCAGCGGGCCTGGTTAGAGGCGTGATCCATCCCACGTGGTTAGCAAATCCAGTTGTCGTGCGTAAGGCCAACGGGAAGTGGAGACTGTGTATAGACTTCACCGATGTGAATAAAGCATGTCCCAAGGATCCATTTCCCTTGCCGCGCATTGACCAGATTGTTGACTCCACCGCCGGATGTGAGCTGCTCTCTTTCCTTGATGCATATTCAGGCTACCACCAAATTTTTATGGCCAAGGAAGATGAAGAGAAGACTGCATTCATTACTCCATGCGACACGTATTGCTTCATACGCATGCCCTTTGGATTGAAGAATGCAGGCTCTACATTTGCAAGGGTAGTGCACACTGCTTTTGAGCCACAGATCCACAGAAACGTAGAAGCCTACATGGATGACATAGTGGTGAAGAGCAAGAGCAAAGATACTCTGATCCAAGACTTAGAAGAAACATTTGCAAATCTGCGCAAGATCCAGCTTAAGTTGAACCCCGAGAAGTGCGTCTTTGGAGTCCCCTCCGGCAAGCTTCTCGGGTTCTTTGTGTCCCAGAGGGGGATTGAGGCCAATCCCGACAAGATAAAAGCCATCGATCAGATCGAAGCCCCGAAGCGCGTCAAGGACGTAAGAAGACTTGCAGGTTGTGTAGCTGCCCTCAGTAGGTTCATTTCAAAGTCTGCAGAATGCGCCCTGCCTTTCTTCAAGTTCTTGAAGAAGGCAGGTCCTATGAAATGGACTCCGGAAGCGGAGGCAGCGCTGCAAGACTTGAAAGGATACCTATCCTCCACTCCAATACTTGTCGCACCTAGGCCACAAGAGAAGTTGCTGCTGTACTTAGCAGCAACCAATCAAGTGGTTAGTGCTGCGTTAGTAGCGGAGAGGGAGGCAGAGGAAGAGTCTACGCCACCGGCAAGCGAATCCAGCGACAAGCAGGGGCCTGTTCCGACAAGCTCTGGCCCCGACAAGGACAGCTCTGCGCAGGAACAAGGAGAAGTGAGGAAGAAGATGGTGCAGCGCCCAGTGTATTTTGTAAGTTCCCTCTTGCAGGGGGCTAGATCAAGGTACTCTGGGGTGCAGAAGTTGCTTTTCGGCCTCCTCATGGCCTCGAGAAAGCTGCGTCATTACTTCCAAGCACATGAGATAACAGTGGTCACTCGCTTTCCGCTGAAGAGGATATTGCACAATCCAGAAGCAACAGGCAGGATCGTCGAGTGGGCACTGGAGCTGTCAAGCTTTGGTCTCAAGTTTGAGAGTACTTCAACTATCCAGAGCCGAGCTTTGGCAGAATTCATAGCCGAATGGACCCCAACGCCCGATGAAGAAGTTCCAGAGACAAGTGTTCCCGTACAAGAAGCGACAAGTGAATGGGTAATGTACTTTGATGGTGCCTTATCGCTGCAAGGCGCCGGTGCCGGCGTGGTACTCATAGCGCCCACCGGAGAGCACCTCAAGTATGTTATCGAGATGCACTTTCCCAGGGAGCAAGCGACAAACAATACTGCTGAGTATGAAGGCTTGCTTGCCGGCCTCAGGATTGCGGCCGAACTTGGGATCAAGAAGCTGATTGTGCGGCTAGATTCTTAGTTGGTGGTCCGACAAGTTAACAAGAGCTACCAGAGCCCTTTGATGGAAGCCTATGTTGATGAAGTGAGGAAGCTTGAAGAACACTTTGAAGGTCTGCAAATGGAGCACGTTCCAAGAGCTCAGAATGATATTGCAGATGGCCTTTCAAAGTGTGCTGCGATGAAGTTACCTGTGGAACCAGGGACCTTCTTGCTCAAGCTAACTCAACCATCCATTACACCATCAATTGGGCAGCCCAAGAAGAGAAAGTTGGTCTCCGGCGACTACTTGCCGACGGATCTTCCCGAAGCCGCCGCCAAGGTTCCCAAGATCAACGACCAGAACGCTGAGGAACAGTTTGCTCCTGCAGATCCAAGGATCTGTACAGTTGAAGCAATCGTTCCCAACAAGCCTCGCCCCGGCGAGCTTGCCGGGGGACCATCAGCTCCGGTAGAACCGGAGGTTCCTGCCGTAGAAGCTGGGGTTCCCGCAGCGGCCCTCATGCCTTTAGTCCTTGCTGTTGAGCCTCGGGCTCCAGCATGGGCACAGCAGATCGTCCGTTTTCTGCAAACTGGAGAACTTCCCGACGACCCAGAAGAGATAGAGAAGATAACAAGACAGTCAAGTATGTACCAGTTTGTCGACAACGAACTGTACAGAAGAAGGCTCAACGGTGTCAGGTTGAAGTGCATTTCCAGAGAAGATGGACAGAAGCTGTTGGCAGAAATACATGGAGGCATATGTGGCCACCACATTAGCGCAAGGGCACTTGCCGGGAAGGCGTTCCGGCAAGGGTTCTTTTGGCAAGAAGCCCTCCAAGATGCAACTGCACAAGTAACCAAGTGTGAAGCGTGTCAGTTCCATGCCAAGCAAATTCATCAGCCAGTTCAAGCTCTCCAGACGATCCCTTCGTCCTGGCCCTTCTCGGTCTGGGGGCTCGATATCCTCGGCCCCTTCCCCCGTGCTGTTGGGGGCTTTGAGTACTTGTACGTTGCAATCGACAAGTTCACAAAATGGCCGGAAGTGGAACCAGTGAGAAAGGTGACAACACAGTCAGCAGTCAGGTTCTTCAGGTCAATTGTTTGCCGTTTCGAAATCCCTAACAGGATCATCACCAACAACGGCACGCAGTTCACTAGTCGCACCTTCATGCAGTACGTCCAAGACCTTGGCGCCAAGGTCTGTTTCGCTTCTGTTGCTCACCCGAGGAGCAACGGTCAAGCGGAGAGGGCCAATGCTGAAGTGCTGCGCGGGCTCAAGACAAGAACTTTCGACAGGCTGCGCAAGTGCGGAAAAAACTGGATAGAGGAGCTACCGGCGGCTCTTTGGTCAATCAGGACGACACCAAATCGAGCCACCGGACAGACACCCTTTGCTCTAGTCTATGGAGCAGAGGCAGTTCTCCCCACGGAACTCGTATACGGATCTCCTCGAGTGCTCGCTTATGATGAGCTCGAGCAAGAGCAACTGCGACAAGATGATGCATTGCTCCTCGAGGAGGAACGTCTCCAGGCTGCTGTACGAGCTGCTCGATACCAGCAAGCCTTGCGACGCTATCATAGCCGCAAGGTTAAGGCCAGGAGTCTCGAGGAAGGCGACCTTGTTCTTCGGCGTGTTCAGTCCGCCAAGAATTCCAACAAGTTGACGCCGAAGTGGGAAGGTGCTTATCGGGTGAGACAAGTCACAAGGCCCGGCGCTGTCCGCCTTGAGACCGAAGAAGGCTTACCGGTGAGCAATTCCTGGAACATAGAGCATCTTCGCAAGTTTCACCCATAAGGCGCGGTTGCCGTGATCCGCTCCGGCAACCACCTTTTGTACGAGTCTTGCCGTTGTTGCATGTAATCCTTTGTACAAAGCCGGGCGCAGATCTCGTGCATCAGTAAAGCTCTTGTGTTTCGCACTATTTGCCTCTTCCATGCTTTTCTTCGTTATTTGCATGCATTGTTTGGCATCTTGTGCAACTCACATATCCGGTAAGCGTTAGTACGCCAAAAGGCTATATACTTGTTTTTCCCCCTTCTTTTTCTTTCCCTCTTAAGCAGAAGGAATGTTCCTCGCGCACAAGTTTGCCGGGGGGGGAAGGAGATGGAGGATGAACCAAGTGCTGTTCAAGAAAGAGAAGCCTTGTCGAGGAAACAAGCAATATATGAAAGCTAAGTTACCAGAATTTGAGCAGTTCGAATTTTTAAATTTTAATTATCTTCCTTGAACAACCACACTTTGTATGGAAAACCTGTGCGCGGAGGAACCTACCCGTGGCTAGCCGCACCCTTATCTTGTTTTCGAGTACGCTCAACGGCTTAAGTGAGCTGCGACAAGTGTCGCGCCCTTATTTCGTTTTCGAGTTCGCTCAGCAAGCTAAGTGCGTTGCGACTAGCTACGGCAAGGTTGCTTGCCGGCGAGGCCTTTGCCAGCAGGCTGCTCAGAGTCCAGCACTCAGCGCTCACGGCAAGGGCCCCTTGCCGGCAAGTCCCCTAGAAGCGTAGGGTTGAAAGCATACAAAGTAGAGGACCAAAGCAAGGGAGATAACACTGCATCGATTGATCAAAATAAGATAATATATTACAAGGGATAACTTGTCGCAATGACTAATAGATTCATGTTCATGACACACTTTGCAGCAGCAAAGGAAACAAAAAGAAGGAGGTCTAATCTACGCGGTCGCCCTCGCGCCTGGAGATCTTGTTCACCTTGGCGATGATGTGGGCGACCTGCGCCTTCAGTGCCTCCTGATCTGCATCGGCCGGCAAGCTACGGAGGACGTTGACGAGATTAATACCAGGGTTGCGGTAGACAATCTTCGTCAAGACGCGCTCCAAGGTTCCCGCGCAGAGCTGGCGCGACTCCTCGGCCAGCTGCACGGGGAGCTTCTCCTGCAGCCGTGCGAGCGCCGGCGCGATCCCTCTGAAGAAAAGACTTAACCTGGCGCTGTGGGGGAGGGTCTCGTCCGGAGAATACACAAGGTGCTCTGCCCTCATCGCCATCAGCTCTTTGTCGATCTTGGCAGCAGAATCGACCAGCTCCTCCGTCCATTGCTCCACCGCCTGGTTGAAGAGGTTCACGGAGGTGGCAGTGCTCTCCACCAGCTCCCGCTCCTTGCGGAGCTCCTCCTTCATCTTGGTCTCGCGGTCCCGGGCGGCGTCGAGTGAATCCCTTAGCGTGGAGACCTTCAACTCCAGATCAGCAATTGAGTCCTTGGCGGCTTTGAGCTCGTCGCCCTGCTTGGAGAGGCGTACCTGAAGCTCGGAGTTGGTATGGGCGTCCTTCTCACGCTCTATGTTGAGTGCGGTGACCCTCTCCGTGCTCGCCTTCAGGTACTCCTCCAGCTGCGCCACCTTAGCTTCAAGGTCCTTCTTGGCGGTCTCCGCGGTGGCTGCGGCGGCTTTCGCTTCCTTCAGCTCTCCACCAAGGGCCTGCTCCCGGGCGGTAAGGTCGTCCTCGTGAGCGTCGAGGTCGACCTTCCGCTGGTTGAGCGCTCCTTCTCGCTGGGACAGCGCTTCACCGACCAGTCGCTGTTGCTCCTCGGCCTCAGCTTTTTCCAGGAGGAATTCTTGCTGCTCTCCGGCAAGCCTCTCGCGCTCCTCCGCCAAGTCGCGGAGAGCCGCCTGGTTGGCGGCACGGAGCTCTATGACGCGTTTCTCCAAATCTGCTCCGGCCTTGGCGGTGAGGGCTTCTCGCGACTATAGCTTCGCCTGCCTGGCCCGGTAAAGGGCCAGGAGCTGGTGGAGAAGTTTCTCCTCTTCGGGCTCGTCGCTCCCGCCAGGCGCCTCAACAATCTTCAGCCCCGCGGAGGCGAGGACCTCTCCATCAAAGGTCTCTCCCTCCACGGGGGCTCGCGACGAAGACCCCCACGGCACTTGTATGAAGACGCCGTTGGGGGCCTCAAGATAGAAGCCCGACTGCTCCCTACCGGCGGAGGGGTCGGTGGCCGGCGCAGCGCTTGACGCTCCTGCCGCCTCCGGGCCGGCAGTGTGGCCGCCGTCCCCCTCCCCGGCCGCGGCGTCTGCGGTTGGAGCAGTCTCCTCGGCAGCAGGCTCGTCGGCTCCTGCCATGTCTTCAACGACAGGGGCGTTGCCGTCGTCGCCCTGCGCGCCCTCCTCGCCAATGACCTCGGTCTCCATCCGGTCCGGCGCGGGAGAATCTAGCAGAAGAAGAAAAGAAGCTATCAAGCAAATATCCAAAAAGACAAATCCAAGAAGATAAAGCTGCAAAATTTACCTTCGCGGACGTCTTCGACGACTGGCTCCCTCGCCGGGGAGTCCTCCCTTGTCGGTGGAGCAGTGGCCCCTGCTGGCGGAGGGCCGCCCGTGCCCACCCTTGGCGGGGTGGCTGCCCTCGTCGGGCTGCTCGCTCTTGGCGGGGAGCCCGCCCTTGGCGGGGTGCCCGTCCTCGTCGGAACGTTCTCCCTCGCCGGGGAGTCTACCCTTGGCGGGGAGGGCGGGGCCGGTGGCTCACCGGAGGCAGTCTCCGGGCGCTCCTGCAGCTGCGGCTCCATTTCTGCACAAGACAAACAAGACAACAAAACGTTAGTACCAAGCTAAAACCTCAAGCGCGCCCGACAAGCAAGAAGATCAAGACCAGACTTACGCTGGGGGCTGCGCTGGGGGCTGCTCCTCGGAGCAGCAGATGGATCCGGCAAGTTCATCGCCGGCGTGTCTCCTGTCGCCGCGACGGGCGAGTCGTCCTCGACCTCGACCACGGGGATCTTGGCCCGCTTCGCCGCCCGCTGGGCCAGGGACCTGAAAACAAAAACAAGATCAGAATCATCAACGAAAGAATCAAGACAGAATTGAAGAAGTTGCAAAATACAAGTGCTTACTCCTCTTCCTCGTCGTCGTCGTCGCTCAGGGCGGAGAAGTCGAACTCCACCTGAGGTGCTCCCGCGTTAGTAGTAGGAGGAGAAGGCTCCCTCGGGCGCTTGGCGGTCTCCGGGGCTGGGGGCTGCGAGGACCCAGCCTCCGTTGGCGCCGAGGCCCGGGGAGCGGGCGGAGCAGCTGCTCCACTCTGAGAGGATCCCCCTCCGCTAGGTGCTGGTGCGCGGGACACCTCCGTCGCAGCTGGCGTGCGGGGCGCCTCCGCCGCGGCTGGTGCGTTGGGGGCCTCCGTCGCGCCTTGGCTCGCTCTGGTGGCCCGCGCCGCCCGGCGAGCAGGCTGCTGTCGGGGCGCCTGCGTCCTCGTCGCTATGGGCGCCTTGCGGAGGCGCTTCCCCGGCGCTTGCTTTGGACTTGCTGGAGGCGGGGAGTTCTCCGACGACGAGGAGGCGTCGTCGTCGAGTCCTAGAGATCCGCCGGTGTCTTCATCGGCTTTGACGTCTTCCTCCTCCTCCCCAGTGGGCCCGCTGGGTCCAGCATCCTGCCCGGCGGCTCCGCTCCCTCCGGCACCTCCGCTCCCTCCGGCACCTCTGCTGCCTCCGGCAACCTCGCCTCTTGCCGCGGCCTCGCTCACGATCCCGGGAATCCCGGCGTACCTTAGAGAAGGAACCCCGGCGAGCTCGTCGGGCTGGAGTTTGAGTAGTCTGCGGATCTCCGCCTCCTCGGCTTGGCACGACGCGTCCTCAGCATCTGCCTCGTCGACGGTGAACCCAAAATCTCCTGCCGCTGCAGCTGCGGCGGCCTCCTCCATCCGGGAAGCGATATAAGCTAGATCCCGCTCCGTGGTTTCCCGAGTGAGACCCTTGTTCTCCTCGGCGTTCTTGGGCACCTCGACCAGATTATCGAAGAAACTCATGATTGCATCCGGCGTGGGCACTATCCAAGTGGGGTCGACGCCGTGGGAGTCACACGCGGGCATCATTACGCGCAAGGCGTCCCGGGCGGTGCTGTTGCACAGCGGCACCACTCCCCGGGGAGATCTAAACCACTCCGGATGGGCCGGGTCGTGCTTAAAAAGCTCCCGGACCATCCCCTTCAGCTCCAGCGCCATGAAGTTGAAGTTCAAACCCGGGCGCAGCCTCATAATATCCGCCGCATTGCCGAACTACCATGCTGGCCTTTTCCTCTCCTGTAAAGGGGCAATGCGGCGGCGGAGGAAATCTGCCCCTACCTCTCCGATGGTCAACTTGGCTACCCGGAGACGAAGTATCCTGACGAGGGCGACGTTGAGCTTGACATCATCCAGGGCCAACTCGCTCCAGTCCCTGCCGCGCACTATGGCTGTTGTGCGCGGCGCAGTGAAAGGCTCCGGCTGGTCCTCCACTATCCAGCACCAATCCGCGCGCCACTCCTCCCACTTGCCGCGGAGCTCTCCTTTCAGATATGACTCCTTCTTGTTCAAGTGGAAGATCCAAGAGATACCCCCGGAGAGGGGAGCGCCGGCCTCTACTCTAGGCATGAAGAAATGCCGAAAGAGTGCTACGTTTGGATAGATCCCTATGTAGTTTTCGCACAGATGTGCGAAAACCGCCATCGTAAGGATGGCGTTGGGGGTGAAGTCTAAGAGATGGAGGTTGTACGTGTTCATGATGTCGCAGAAAAACTCCGAGAATGGAGGACACAAGCCGCAGTGGAAGAAAATAGCGAAGAAGAAATACCCGCCGGGAAGCAGATCTTTGGCGCCGGCGGGGTAGACTCTGGTCCGGGGATGAGCCTTGGTCTCCTTGGCCCAGAAGAGGTAATACTTGTTCCAGAGCTCCCTCGCGCCGATCCTTGGCATGAAGACCACATTCCTCTTCCGCAAGAGAGCAAGCTTCGCCGCCTGCTCGGATTTCTCCCTCTTGGCCTTCTCCGCCTTCGCCTTCTCGGTCTTCGGGGCCATGGCGGAGGCGGCGAGGGAAGGGGCGAGGAGTTCGACGGCGCCGCAGATGCGGAAGACGGCGGAGGAGGTGTGGAGGCGGAGCGCGGCGGGGGATTTCTGGAGGTTGAAGAAGCAATGAAAGCACAGGAGGGAAACTGCCCCTGCTTCCTCTGCTTTTAAGGGGGGAGTGGGGGACGCTCCGCATTTCCCATTAAAGAACGTGGCCACGATCTCTCCCACGACGCCGCAATCGACGCGTGCCGTTAGGGAGAGGCGCGGCGGATGCGGAAGGGAATCTACGGCTCGCCGTGGGCCGCGCGTGCCCGTGCACTGTTCTGGGCCTGGCCCAACAGCGCTCGGCACCGTGTGTGGCCTAGGCCCGGGGGCTCCTGTCGGTGTACTAAGATAGGGGTACCTTAGTACCCCAACTTGTGCACGGGCAGTAGCAGCTTCCCGCGGCAGGGCTCACCACGCGCTTGCCGGAGACCTTTCCAATCCTTATTAAGCCATTCAAAAACAAAGTATACAAGTCAGAAGACCGAGACCCCGGCAAGTGGAGCTTGCCAGGAAGGCCATACCAGGCTCAAGACTATCACTTTAAACACAAGACCCTGGCAAGAGGAGCTTGCCAGGAAGACCAGAAGACTGCATCTCAGAAGACACGCCTTGGCAGAGCATGCGCCTCGGCAAGGTCTGGGGAGCGACAAGCTTCGGGCCCGGCAAGATCAAGACCTCGGCAAGGTACTTGCCGGGGGAAGTGTGCACTGTGTGCCCGCGCTCCAGCTCATCGACCCACGCGTCGCCCTAGGGCCCTTCCAGGGATGCGTGGCGGATGGCTGTGCAGCCTGGGGGACACGGTGGCACTCCACGGTGACGAAGCCACCGCCGTGGCAAACGGAGACGCACGGGCGGGCGCTTTTCGGGTCGACAGCGACGGGCATTTAATGCTCTTGTCCCCCACTGTCAAAGTAGGTGATGACCACTGTTCATCCACTGTTCCCGCACTGTTACAACTACCACCAAAGTTACATTTTTTCCCTTCTTCTACGTTGACACATGTCGGTGACCCCTTTGAGTTATAAAAGGAGGCCCATGCACAACATAGAAAGGGTTCGGAACCTTGATAGCTCTCTCGCTCGGGGTAGCTAGTCCTTCAAGCTCCCGAGCTCACAAACTCAATACAAACCAAGCAGGAGTAGGGTTTTACGCGCCCGCGCGGCCCGAACCTGGGTAAACTGCCCGCGTGCTGCTCCTCGATCTGCTCTTCGTGCTCCCTCCGCTCCCTTACCGCAACGTACAAGGGGCTCCGGTCCCATAGGTGTTCGTGGTGGACAGTTTCCCCCGACAACGAAGATCGACTGAAGGGAAGCAACAAGGAAGACCGGTATGAACTCTTATTGTTTCTACTTTTGTACATATGCCTGTACTTATGATCTAGGGACCAGCTTGTAGCGACATAGTGCTATGTTTACAATGCTCTTCCAGTGGTTCATGCTTTCCTTGTGGCTAGTCTCGAATAACTAGAGTATATAATGTGTCATTGAAATGATCTACATGCATTGCATTGTTCCTAGTCTGGCATACTAGGGTGGTATTTCCCTTAGAGAATTTTTGGATTGACTTGGCACATGCTTACACATGTTTAAGACTAAAAAGTCTACATTGCCTTGATGATCTTTGAGTTTTAGAATAGTTATATCACTTTCATGCCCGATTCAATGTTGCTTTGTCGCTCTGCATGATTATGACCGTTATTGCTCTCTAGTTGGGCGCTTCCCAGTCTTTTGCTAAACCTCCACCCGTACTATGCGGAATGACTGCTTGTGCATCCAAAACTTTTAAACCTGTTATGCCATATGAGTCCACTATACCTTCCTATATATGGTATTTACCTGCCATTCCTAACAAAGACTTTCATGTACCATCTCGAAATTAATCAAAAGCATTTCCCTTTTTGTGCCTATGTTTTAGCTCATGAGGAAGTAGTAGTTAATTCATGATCTCTTTAAGTTGGACAAGTCTCACCCCTGGATTGCATGTATAATGTGCGAACCCCTAATATGAAAAGGAACTGGCATTGAGTGCGCCCGGCTCGAAAAGATAATATAACAAACAAACCCTCCTTCACGCTTTGTTCATGAGAAATCAGAAAACTTTGGCAGTGATAAACAAAGGAGATTAAGAGGATGTGACCGTCCTCATGCGGGAGCCGTTCCTCGAGACTTGTCTAGCTTAAAAAGTGATTGAGTTATCTGCTAGCATTCGTTGACGAAATATGCACCTCTCAAAAACATTTTTACTTCTGTTTTTAAAACCAAGAGCTCTGGTACATGTTTAGTTTTTGTTTCCGATCACGGGTTTTCAACTTTGCCAATAAAAGCCACGGTTCGAGAGTCTCACCTTCTTTCTTCAAAGCACTGACTAGGAGAGCATAATTGTCATTCTGAGTGTAATGTGCATTGTCCCAAAGTATTACATTGTCTTCTGCATGTTTGTGATATGATTTATTCTGAAATTCTTCGTTCTAGTCTCCTTTAAAACTCTGGAGGAGTCTCTGCATTTATGTTTTGCTTCACTCATGGAGGCTAGCGAGATACCACCTTAATATGCTCAAGCTATGTGCAATGTGATCTTGTCTTGATTTTCAGTAATATATCGTTTACTCTTGATTATTTGTGACTGGTCACTTGAAAGTAGGATTGCTCCTTGCATTGTTTTCATAAGTACTGTTTCAATACTTGCTAAACTCTTTTCGTAGTACATGCTTATATACATCTAATGAAGCAAAAGAGTTTGTCAAAGTTTTCTTTGTCGCGTCCCGTTCGTTGAACTGAATTGCTTGAGGACAAGCAATATGCTAAGCTTGGGGGAGTTGATACGTCTCAAACGTATCTACTTTTCCAAACACTTTTGATATTGTTTTGACCTCATTCTTGCATGATTTGGACTAAACTAACCCGGACTGACGCTGTTTTCAGCAGAGCAGCCTGTATGGTTTATTTGTGTGCAGGAAAACGGATTTTTAACTATCTCAGAAAAATCCACGAAAAATCACGAAAAATCCACGCACCCGAAGAAACCAAATACCAGAAGTGGGGCCAGAGGGGGGCCAGGGGGTGCCCAGGCACCCTGTGGGCGCCCCCCCCTGGGCCGCGCCGGGGGGGGGGGGGGGCGCCTGGGTGGGGCCCACACCCCCTGGTGCCCTACTTTAGCCCGTATTTTTCCTCGCGATGCAGAAACCCCAGATCGGAAGTCCTTTCGCTGTTTTTCATCGCGGAGCCGCCGCCACCCTCTGTTCTTCTTCGGGAGGGCTAATCTGGAGGCTGATTTGGCCTCTGGAGAGGGGAGATCATCGCCATCGTCATCATCATCACCACTCCATCATCCTTCCATGACTTCCCCCTTCATGTGTGAGTAATTCCCATGCTGTAGGCGAAGGGGGTGGTAGGGATTGGATGAGTTAGATCATGTAATAATTCGTCAGATTGTTGGGGGCATGTTGCCTATCATCTAGTATGGTGTTTATCATCTTTGCTACAACTTGTTATTCTTAATGCTTGACACTTAGGGCCTGAGTGCCATGATTTCAGATCTGAACCATATGTGTTTGCATGAATATATTTGAGTTCTTGATCCTATCTATGAGTTGTATGCACCAGTTACGGTTCGGAACCGGCGATCCCAAAAGTGACAGCTTGGGACACCAAAGGGGATGGTCCGTAGTTTGAGGATTACATGTATCTATTGAGTTCATTGCTTTGTTTCGGTGCTCTTTCACAGGAGCACCTTAATATCCATTAGTTCCTTTTGGCCCCGTTCGTAGCGGGATGGTAGGACAAAAGATGTTGTGCAAGTTCTTATTGCAAGCACGTACAACTACCTACGGGATACATGCCTAATGTTTGATATTTGCCTAGATGATCATTACTTTTCCGTGTGCCGTGCCCCGAGTTAGAAACTATCTCATCCATGCAACGCCCAACCATCCATCTCCCTAGCCTACAGTATTTTAAACCTTGCCTGTCACTAGTTGCTATTTCTGCTATTTACTACTGCTATTTACTTCTACTGTTTATTTTCACTATTACTATCATCACTATCATATCACTGTTACCACTTATCTTTTGCTGCAAGTTAGTATATTTCAGGTGCGGTTGAATTGACAACTCAACTGTTAAAGCTTATAAATACTCTTTGGCTCCCCGTGTGTCGAATCAATAAATTGGGTTATTCTTACCCGCGAAGACTATCTCGATCCCTTACGGTTGAGGGTTATCACACGCATGCTCCTAGGGGAAGGGTTGGTAGGAGTTAACCATCGCGCGATCCCGACCTCCACACAAAGGATGACAATCAATGAAATACTTCATGCTTCAAATTTGTCACACAACGGTTACCACACATGCATGCTCCGGGACTTGCAAACATCAACACAAGTATTTCTCAAATTCACAACTAATTTACTAGCATGACTCTAATATCACCATCCTCATATCTCAAAACAATCATCAAGTATCAAACTTATCTTAATATTCAATGCACTTTTAAATGAAAGTTTTTATTATACCCATCTTGGATGCCTATCATATTAGGACTAATTTTATAACCCAAGCAAATTACCATGTTGTTCTAAAGGACTCTCAAAATAATATAAGTGAAGCATGAGAGAACAATAGTTTCTATAAAATAAAACCACCACCGTGCTCTAAAAAATATAATTAAGTGAAGCACTAGAGCAAAACTATCTAGCTCAAAAGATATAAGTGAAGCACATAGAGTATTCTAATAAATTCCGATTCATGTGTGTCTCTCCCAAAAGGTGTGTACAACAAGGATGATTGTGGTAAACTAAAAAGCAATGATTCAAATCATACATGACGCTCCAAGCAAAACACATATCTTGTGGTGAATAAAAATATAGTCTCAAGTAAAGTTACTGATAGACGAAGACGAAAGAGGGGATGCCTTCACGGGGCATCCGCAAGCTTAGGCTTTTGGTTGTCCTTGAATTTTACCTTGGGGTGCCTTGGGCATCCCCAAGCTTAGGCTCTTGCCACTCTTTGTTCCATAGTCCATCAAATCCTTACCCAAAACTTGAAAACTTCACAACACAAAACTTAACAGAAAATCTCGTGAGCTCCGTTAGTATAAGAAAACAAACCACCACTTTAAGGTACTGTATTGAACTCATTGTTTGTTTATATTGGTGTTAAACCTACTGTATTCCAACTTCTCTATGATTCATACCCCCCCGATACTACTCATAGATTCATCAAAATAAGCAAACAACACACGAAAAACAGACTCTGTCAAAAACAGAACAGTCTGTAGCAATCCGTAACTTTCGAATACTTCTGTAACTCTAAAAATTCTGAAATAAATTGGTGGACGTGAGGAATTTGTCTATTAATCATCTGCAAAAATAATCAACTAAAAATCACTCTCCATTAAAAATGGAAGCTAATCTCGTGGGCGCAAAAGTTTCTGTTTTTTACAGCATGATCGCAAAGACTTCACCCAAGTCTTCCCAAAGGTTCTACTTGGAACAAACACTAATTAAAACACAAAACCACATCTGACTAGAAGCTATATAAATTATTTATTACTAAACAGAAGTAAAAGCAAAGAAAATAAAATTGGGTTGCCTCCCAACAAGCGCTATCGTTTAACGCCCCTAGCTAGGCATTGAGATTTCAATGATGCTCACATGAAAGACAGGAATTGAAGCACAAAGAGAGCATCATAAAACATGTGACAACCGCATCTAAGTCTAACATATTTCCTATGCATAGCCATCTTATAAGAAAACAAATTATTAAGGCAAGCAAAAACTAGCATATGCAAGGAAGAAGACAGGAACAATAGCAATCTTAACATAACAAGAGGTAATTTAGTAACATGAAGATTTCTACAACCATATTTTCCTCTCTCATAATAATTGCATGTAGGATCATAAGCAAATTCAACAATATAGCTATCACAACATACATTCTCAACACGATCCACATGCATACGAAGTTGACACTCTTCCAAAATAGTGGGATTAACATTAACTAAAGTCATGACCTCTGCAAACCCACTTTTATCAAAAATTACATAAGATTGAACATTCTCCAAATATGTGGGATCTAAAGTTGACACTCTTCCAAACCCACTTTCAATATTTTTGCAAACATTGTTATCAATCTTATATTCATCATGGGGATTAAATAAACTTTCAAGATCATAAGAAGAATCACCCCAATCATGATCATTGCAACAAGTAGTGGGCATAGCAAAATAAGCATCCCCAAGCTTAGGGTTTTGCATATCATTAGCACAATTGACGTTAATAGAATTTATAATAACATCATTGTAATCATGCTTTTAATTCAAGGAGCTATCGTGAATCACTTTATAATCTTCTTCTTTCAACACTTCATCACAATTTTTGGACTCACGAATTTCAAGCAAAACCTCATAAAGATATTCTAGTGCACGTAGCTCACTAGCAATTGGTTCATCATAATTGGATCTCTTAAAAATATTAGCAAGTGGATTAGGATCCATAATTTAGCAAGCAAAGATGCAATCTAATAGAGGGCATATGGCAAAACAAGCAAACAGAAAGGCAAACGGAAAAAGGCAAAGGTGAAGTGGGGGACAGGAAAACGAGAGGCAAATGGCAAATAAT
Source organism: Secale cereale (assembly GCA_902687465.1). NCBI lineage: Eukaryota > Viridiplantae > Streptophyta > Magnoliopsida > Poales > Poaceae > Secale > Secale cereale. The sequence goes on from LR738714.1 coordinate 836,946,357, forward strand.
GTAATGCGAGGGATAAGAGTTTGTGATGGGTACTTGGTATGTCTTGACTTTTGCGTAGATCTCCCCAGCAACGGTGCCAGAAATTGGCTTCTTGCTACCTCTTGAGCATGCGTTGGTTTTCCTTTGAAGAGGAAAGGGTGATGCAGCAAAGTAGCGTAAGTATTTCCCTCGGTTTTTGAGAAACAAGGTATCAATCCAGTAGGAGACTACACGCAAGTTCCTCGTACCTGCACAAACAAATAAGAATGTTACAACCAACGTGAAAAAGGGGGTGTCGATCCCTTCTCGGCCACTTGCAGAAGTGAGATCTGATAGAGATGATAAGACAATATTTTTGGTATTTTTGTTGTACAGATTGAAAAGTAAAGATTGCAAAATAAAAGATAGCTAGTTGATGGAAGATTAATATGATGGAAGATAGACCCGGGGGCCATAGGTTTCATTAGTGGCTTCTCTCAAGATAGCAGATTCTTACGGTGGGTGAACAAATTACTGTCGAGCAATTGATAGAAAAGCGCATAGCTATGAGAATATCTAGGCATGATCATGTATATAGGAATCACGTCCGTGACAAGTAGACCGAAATGATTTTGCATCTACTACTATTAATCCATACATCGACCGCTATCCAGCATGCATCTAGTGTATTAAGTTCATAAGAACAGAGTAACACATTAAGCAAGATGACATGATGTAGAGGGATAAACTCATGCAATATGATATAAACCCCATCTTTTTATCATCGATGGCAACAATACAATACGTGCCTTGCTGCCCCTGCCGTCACTGGGAAAGGACACCGCAAGATTGAACCCAAAGCTAAGCACTTCTCCCATTCCAAGAAAGATCAATCTAGTAGGCCAAACCAAACTGATAATTCGAAGAGACTTGCAAAGATATTTTAATCATGCATATAAGAATTCAGAGAAGAACCAAATTTTGTTCATAGATAATCTTGATCATAAACCCACAATTCATCGGATCTCGACAAACACACCACAAAAAGATTACATCGCATAGATCTCCAAGAGGATCGAGGAGAACTTTGTATTGAGATCCAAAGAGAGAGAAGAAGCCATCTAGCTAATAACTATGCCCCCGAAGGTCCGTGGTAAACTACTCACAACTCATCGGAGAGGCTATGGTGTTGATGTAGAAGCCCTCCATGATCGATGCCCCCTCCGGTGGAGCTCCAGAACATGCCCCAAGATAGGATCTCACGGGTACAGAAGGTTGCGGCAGTGGAATTAGGGTTTCGTGGTGCTCTCGGATGTTTTCAGGGTATATGAGTATATATAGGAGGAAGAGGTACGTTGGTGGAGCTATGAGGGGCCCACGAGGGTGGGGGCGCGTCTACCCCCCTGGGCGCGCCCTCCTACCTCGTGGCCGCCTCGTGGCTTCCCTGGCGTGTACTCCAAGTCTTATGGGTTACGTTTGTTCCAAAATCGATCCTCGCAAAGGTTTCATTCCGTTTGGACTCTGTTTGATATTCCATTTCTGCAAAACACTAAAATAGGCAAAAAAAATAGCAATTTGCACTAGGCCTTGGGTTAGTATGTTAGTCCCAAAAATAATATAAAAGTGCATAATAAAGCCCATTAAACATCCAAAATAGATAATATAATAGCATGGAACAATCAAAAATTATAGATACGTTGGAGACGTATCATCTCTCCTGCCTTGGAACTTCAGTTTCTACATCAGTAGGCTTCGTCTTCTTCTTTAGCTTCTTGACGGCCATCTTGGGGTCAATGCCCGGACGACCAAGTGCTTTTCTCTTCACGGCTTCATTATGGGCCTGGACACATTTCTCAGCATAGTGCTTGAGACGGTCCCTTGAACGCTTTGCAACATCACGGCGCTTGGCAAATTCGGCTTTGAGATCTGCCATCATGGTCTTGAAGTTCTGAACTTCTTGAGCTCTGAGATTGGCCATATGCTTCTTGAAGAGAGCCTTTTCATGGTCAATATTGTTCTTCTGCTCAATGATCTTTTGTGCAATAGTCAGTTCTTGGGCAATGTACCCATGAAAGACCACACTGATATCAATAGGCAGTTGGAGATCGTCAAGGGAGAGAGATGTATCCTCAAACCACTCATCAATGAAGTTGTTGATGATATCAGCATCAAACAGAGGCAAATCATTGAAGATTACAGCCTGTTGCTTGCTCTTGATCAGCATCTCAAGGGCGTCATCAGCAAGGTCTTCATCACTAGACAGATCGATAATATCGTCATCATTGCGCAGAATACTACCAGGAGTGAGCCCTTGACCAGATGGCTTCATGAGCTATTTGGACCTCTAGGATATGCGGGAATGATCCTCAGGCTGCACACTAGATTCAGGAGGTACAGTTTTCAAAGGCATCACACTTGAAGCTTTTGGGGCAGCTAAAGGTTTAGAAGTCTTTGACTTCTTCTTTGGCTTCGCAGGCTCAGGAACATCTTCTGGTTCCACATCTTCAGCAACATGCTCCATAGTAGCCCTTTGAGCAGCGATGTGGGAGAGCAGTCCATCAAGGCCATTGAAGGGGCCAACACGATTCTCATTGGCTTCACGAGTGCCATCAGAATGAGGCCGTGCTAGGCCAGGGTTGAAGTTGAGGCCGAATTTCTTCTTGTTCTGCATCGCAGAGTTCTTGGCAAACTTATAGTTTTCTTCAAAAAGATCGTCATCACAACACGATCGAAGACTAGATGGGTCGACATTCTCATGCATAGGTCCCCTATCCATGCAAGGGTAGAAGTCTTTGGCAATGGCTTATGTTATGTTCTTGGGCTGAAGCTTCTTGTAGACGACATCGCCCCATGGAGGGCGTATAACATTCTTGGTTGCCTATTCAGGAGTCGTGAAGCGGTATAGAGCCATTGCTCTAACCAATATCCTCGAATCCATTGGATTCGGGATTTGCATTCACCATAGGTTTCTTTAGGGTCAGACTTGTATAATGTGAACATATCAGGAGGAAGATCCTTGGCAGTGTCAGTGCGTTTCTGTCTGTCACCCTTCTTGGAAGGTTTTTCATAGGCCATTGGGTTCAGGCAGAAAGGCTTGACAAAGCAGTTTGTCTTCCGACAACTGGTCAGGCATGAACTAGTTTCAGGAGATCCAATATGACGATGTAAGAATTTTGCAAATGAATGCAGACTATGAGAACCAAGTGAGATTTTATTTACCGCTCAGGGGAACTGCTAGATGAGACGAGAGGGATGCCGAGCAGATCAATCTTCCGTGCCCTAACTTGGCGGCGGAAGACACCTACGGCGGCGACAGAGAAGACGAGGTCCGCGGCGGGAGGGAAGACGGCGTCGAAGAAGTCATGGCAGCTAAGCACTTCATCTCCGGCGTCGAATGGAGCTAGCGGAGGCGCTAGGGTTTGAGCGAGATGGTGCGAGGTGGGAGAAGAATTATGACCGCACGGGTGGAATATTTATAAGGAGAGGGGGCGACGCAGCACAATTACGCTGGTGCCCCTGGCGGTTCACATCTGAAGGACACGTGGTGAGCATGCAAGTTATGGAAAGTTGAGCCACGACCCCATGCACACCTGGTTTGTCGGATGGTCGTTCCGGCTTCTTCGGTTTTCAGGCAAAAGGATAAGTCATTAAAACAGTTTTAAATGTGTGTCTATATATCTTTAAATGACTAGGACACAATGAAGACATTCAACACGTGTCAACAGAATGCATATGAAGAGATAGAGAGAATTTGAGAGGGAAGCACAGAGGGGGTTAGGGTCCGATCACATTCACTTAGATCAGAAAAAGTTTGAAGACATACCTATAAGTGAATGTTGTAGAGGACAGAATGTGTGTGTGTGTGTGTGTGTGTGTGTGTGTGTATCAGAGAAGTCAAAATCAAGATTTCGAAGATACACCTTGAAGTCAAAACAATGTTGAAGACAAACCAAATATGAAGATAATGCAATCATGACGCCAAATGAAAATCTTCAAGAAAGTTTGGGGGTGGCATTACCCACCGTTTAGGAAGTATTAGACCAGGACACTTCGGAAAATTATCGTGGCGCTCCAGAGTCGAATTCCACATTAATGTATTCACACTTAGTGTGTATGTCTTCATGAATTAAAGACATACGTTACTTCGTGTGTTGCACATCTAAGTCATCAAAATGCATAAGCGTTAGGATGTGTGTCCATTCACAGGACATTTGAGGATTCTAGGATATTTAGCTCACACTGTAGCTTGCAAAACCTTTTCTCATCCAAGGGCTTAGTGAAGATATCTTCAAATTGCTCTTCAGTGTTGACATGAATGATCTCAGTGTCCTTATTGATCACATGATCCCTGAGAAAGTGCTGACGGATCTCAATGTGCTTTGTCTTCGAGTGCTAAACATGATTTTGAGCAATCTTGATGGCGCTTTCATTATCACAGTAGAGAGGCACCTTCACCATGTTGATGCCATAGTCCTTAAGAGTTTTCTTCATCCATAGGAACTGAGCGCAACAAGATCCAGCAGCAATGTATTCAGCTTCAGTGGTGGAGAGAGACACTGAGTTCTGCTTCTTTGAAGACCAACAGACAAGAGATCGTCCAAGAAACTGGCATGTGCCTGATGTGAACTTGCGATCAACTTTGTCACCAGCATAATCAACATCTGAGAATCCAACTAGATCAAATATAGAGCCCTTGGGATACCATAATCCTAGTGTTGGGGTGTGAGCCAAGTATCGAAGAATTCGCTTCACAGCGAGGTGATGCGATTCCTTTGGTGCCGCTTGGAATCAAGCACACATGCAAACGCTAAGCATTATATCAGGCCTAGATGCACATAAGTAGAGTAAAGAAAAAATCATGGAGCGGTATACCTTTTGATCGAACTCTTTACCATTGTCGTCGGAGCCCAATTGACCTTTGGTTGGCATTGGCGTCGTGTACCCTTTGCAATCTTACATTCCAAACTTCTTCAGGCATTCTTTGAGGTATTTCTCTTGAGATATGAAGATGACATTCTTATGCTGATGAATTTGAAGGCCACGGAAGAACTTTAGCTCACCCATAATGGACATCTGATATTGCTCTTGCACCATGTATCCGAACTCATCACTTTATCTTTTGTCAGTGCATCCGAAGATAATGTCATCCACATAGATTTGGCATACAAACAGTTCACCATCATATGTCTTCGTGAAGAGTGTGAGATCTAGTGAACCAGGTTTGAAGCCTTTCCTTTTCAGGAAGTCCTTGAGTGTGTCATACCAAGCACGAGGTGCGTGTTTGAGGCCATACAGTGCCTTGTTAAGCTTGTATACCATGTCAGGATGTTTTGGGTCTTCAAAACCAGGAGGTTGTGCAACATACACTTATTCTTCAATTTTGCCATTTAGGAAGTGTCGGTGTACTAAGATAGGGGTACCTTAGTACCCCAACTTGTGCACGGGCAGTAGCAGCTTCCCGCGGCAGGGTCTACCACGTGCTTGCCGGAAACCTCTCTGGTCCTTATTAAGCCATTCAAAAACAAAGTATACAAGTCAGAAGATCAAGACCCCGGAAAGTGGAGCTTGCCGGGAAGGCCGCTCCAGGCTCAAGACTATTACATTAAGCACAAGCCCCTGGTAAGAGGAGCTTGCCAGGAAGACCAGAGGACTACATCTCAGAAGACATGCCTCGGTGCAACATGCGCCCCGGCAGGGCCCGGGGAGCGACAAGCTTCAGGGCCTGGCAAGGTCAAGGCCCCGGCAAGGTGCTTGCCGGGGAGAGTTACGTTGTGTGCCCGCGCTCCAGCTCATCGACCCACGCGTCGCCCTGGGGCCATTCCAGGGACGCGTGGCGGATGGCTGTGCAGCCTGGGGGACACGGTGGCACTCCACGGTGACGAAGCTACCTCCGTGGCGAACGGAGACGTGGCACATCGAATGTAGCTTGTCACGGAGGTAGCTTCGTCACCGTGGAGTGCCACCGTGTCCCCCAGGCTGCACAGCCATCCGCCACGCGTCCCTGGAATGGCCCCAGGGCGACGCGTGGGTCGATGAGCTGGAGCGCGGGCACACAACGTAACTCTCCCCGGCAAGCACCTTGGCGGGGCCTTGACCTTGCCGGGCCCTGAAGCTTGTCGCTCCCCGGGCCCTGCCGGGGCGCATGTTGCGCCGAGGCATGTCTTCTGAGATGTAGTCCTCTGGTCTTCCTGGCAAGCTCCTCTTACCAAGGGCTTGTGCTTAATGTAATAGTCTTGAGCCTGGAGCGGCCTTCCCGGCAAGCTCCACTTGCCGGGGTCTTGATCTTCTGACTTGTATACTTTGTTTTTGAATGGCTTAATAAGGACCAGAGAGGTTTCCGGCAAGCACGTGGTAGACCCTGCCGCGGGAAGCTGGTACTGCCCGTGCACAAGTTCGGGTACTAAGGTACCCCTATATTAGTACACCGGGGGAAGAAGACCAAGACCAAGTCCGGCAAGTGCTCTGGGGCCCACTCCGGCAAACGCACCTCTTCGGAGTGCTGCGCTGCCGTCGAGGACGTCCCATCGAGCTCCACCGGCAAGTGCAAGAAGGGGATGGCCGCTCCACCGGCAACCAAAAAGGTGTCCGCCAAGGAGGACGGCACTGGTGGTACCTTCACCATCAGTGCTACGCTTGACAGCAAATAGGAAAGCGCGCTCGTTGCCTTCCTGCGGGCGAATGTCGATGTGTTTGCATGGCAACCATCTGACATCCCCGGCGTTCCCAGGAAGGTAATTGAGCACAAGCTTGCTGTTTGTCCTCATGCGCGGCCCGTCAAGCAGAAGGTCAGGAAGCAAGCCGTGGAGCGCCAAGAATTCATTGCCGAAGAGATCAAGAAACTGGAAGCAGCAGGCCTGGTTAGAGGCGTGATCCATCCCACATGGTTAGCAAATCCAGTTGTCGTGCGTAAGGCCAACGGGAAGTGGAGGCTGTGTATAGACTTCACCGATGTGAATAAAGCATGTCCCAAGGACCCATTTCCCTTGCCGCGCATTGACCAGATTGTTGACTCCACTGCTAGATGTGAGCTGCTTTCCTTCCTTGATGCATATTCCGGTTACCACCAGATTTTCATGGCCAAGGAAGACGAAGAGAAGACTGCATTTATCACTCCATGCGGCACATATTGCTTCATACGCATGCCCTTTGGATTGAAGAATGCAGGCTCAACCTTTGCAAGGGTGGTGCACACTGCTTTTGAGCCACAGATCCACAGAAATGTAGAAGCATACATGGATGACATAGTGGTGAAGAGCAAGAGCAAAGATACCCTGATCCAAGATTTGGAAGAAACATTTGCAAACCTGCGCAAGATTCAGCTCAAGTTGAACCCCGAGAAGTGCGTCTTTGGAGTCCCATCCGGCAAGCTTCTTGGGTTCTTTGTGTCCCAAAGGGGGATTGAGGCCAATCCCGACAAGATAAAAGCCATCGAGCAGATCGAAGCCCCGAAGCGCGTCAAGGATGTAAGGAGACTTGCAGGTTGTGTAGCTGCCCTCAGTAGGTTCATTTTGAAGTCTGCAGAACGCGCCCTACCTTTCTTCAAAATCTTGAAGAAGGCAGGTCCTATGAAATGGACTCCGGAAGCGGAGGCAGCGCTGCAAGACTTGAAACGATACCTATCCTCCACTCCAATACTTGTCGCACCTAGGCCACAAGAGAAGTTGCTGCTGTACTTAGCGGCAACCAATCAAGTGGTTAGTGCTGCGTTGGTAGCGGAAAGAGAGGCAGAGGAAGAGCCTACACCACCGGCGAGCGAATCCAGCGACAAGCAGGGGGCTGCTCCGACGAGCTCTGGCCCCAACAAGGACAACTCTGCGCAGGAACAAGGAGAAGTGCGGAAGAAGATGGTGCAGCGCCCGGTGTATTTTGTAAGTTCCCTCTTGCAGGGGGCTAGATCAAGATACTCCGGGGTGCAAAAGTTGCTTTTCGGCCTCCTCATGGCCTCGAGAAAGTTGCGCCATTACTTCCAAGCACATGAGATAACAGTGGTCACTCGCTTTCCGTTGAAGAGGATATTGCAGAATCCAGAAGCAACGGGCAGGATCGTCGAGTGGGCACTGGAGCTGTCAAGCTTTGGTCTCAAGTTTGAAAGTACTTCAACTATCCAGAGCCGAGCTTTGGCAGAATTCATAGCTGAATGGACCCCAACGCCCGATGAAGAAGTTCCAGAGACAAGTGTACCCGTACAAGAAGCGACGAGTGAATGGGTAATGTACTTTGACGGTGCCTTCTCGCTGCAAGGCGCCGGTGCTGGCGTGGTACTCATAGCGCCCACCGGAGAACACCTCAAGTACGTTATTCAGATGCACTTTCCCAGGGAGCAAGCGACAAACAATATTGCTGAGTATGAAGGCTTGCTTGCCGGCCTCAGGATTGCGGCCGAACTTGGGATCAAGAAGCTGATTGTGCGGGGAGATTCTCAGTTGGTGGTCCGACAAGTCAACAAGAGTTATCAGAGCCCTCTGATGGAAGCTTATGTAGATGAAGTGAGGAAGCTTGAAGAACACTTTGAAGGTCTGCAAATGGAGCACGTTCCAAGAGCTCAGAATGAAATTGCAGATGGCCTTTCAAAGTGTGCTGCGATGAAGTTACCTGTGGAACCAGGGACCTTCTTGCTCAAGCTAACTCAACCATCCATTACACCATCAGTTGGGCAAAGTAAGAAGAGAAAGTTGGTCTCCGGCGACTACTTGCCGGCGGATCTCCCAGAAGCCGCCGCCAAGATTCCCAAGATCAACGACCAGAACGCTGAGGAACAGTTTGCTCCTGCAGATCCAAGGGTCTGTACAGTTGGAGCAATCATTCCCGACAAGCCTCGCCCCGGCGAGCTTGCCGGGGGACCATCAGCTCCGGCAGAACCAGAGGTTCTTGCCGTAGAAGCTGGGGTTCCCGCAGCGGCCCTCATGCCTTTAGTCCTTGCTGTTGAGCCTCGGGCTCCAGCATGGGCGCAGCAGATCGTCCATTTTCTGCAAACTGGAGAACTTCCCGACGACCCAGAAGAGATAGAGAAGATAACCAGGCAGTCAAGTATGTACCAGTTCGTTGACAACGAACTGTACAGAAGAAGACTCAATGGTGTCAGGTTGAAGTGCATTTCCAGAGAAGATGGACAGAAGCTGTTGGCAGAGATACATGGAGGCATATGTGGCCACCACATTGGCGCAAGGGCACTTGCCGGGAAGGCGTTTCGGCAAGGGTTCTTCTGGCCAGAAGCCCTCCAAGATGCAACTGCACAAGTAACCAAGTGTGAAGCGTGCCAGTTCCATGCCAAGCAAATTCATCAGCCAGCTCAAGCTCTCCAGACGATCCCTTTGTCCTGGCCCTTCTCGGTCTGGGGGCTCGATATCCTCGGCCCTTTCCCCCGTGCTGTCGGGGGCTTTGAGTACTTGTATGTTGCAATCGACAAGTTCACAAAGTGGCCGGAAGTGGAACCAGTGAGAAAGGTGACAGCACAGTCAGCAGTCAGGTTCTTCAGGTCAATTGTTTGCCGTTTCGGAATCCCTAACCGGATCATCACCGACAACGGCACACAATTTACTAGTCGCACCTTCATGCAATACGTCCAAGACCTTGGCGCCAAGGTCTGCTTCGCTTCTGTTGCTCACCCGAGGAGCAACGGTCAAGCGGAGAGGGCAAATGCTGAAGTGATGCGCGGACTTAAGACAAGAACCTTCGACAGGCTGCGCAAGTGCGGAAGAAACTGGATAGAGGAGTTGCCGGCGGCTCTTTGGTCAATCAGAACGACACCAAATCGAGCCACCGGACAGACACCCTTTGCTCTTGTCTATGGAGCAGAGGCAGTTCTCCCCACAGAACTCATATACGGATCTCCTCGAGTGCTCGCTTATGATGAGCTCGAGCAAGAGCAACTGCGACAAGATGATGCATTGCTCCTCGAGGAGGAACGTCTCCAGGCTGTTGTACGAGCTGCTCGATACCAGCAAGCCTTGCGCCGCTATCATAGCCGCAAGGTTAAGGCCAGGAGTCTCGAGGAAGGCGACCTTGTTCTTCGGCGTGTTCAGTCCGCCAAGAATTCCAACAAGTTGACGCCGAAGTGGGAAGGCCCTTATCGGGTGAGACAAGTAACAAGGCCCGGCGCTGTCCGCCTTGAGACCGAAGAAGGCTTACCGGTGAGCAACTCCTGGAACATAGAGCATCTTCGCAAGTTTCACCCATAAGGCGCGGTTGCCGTGATCCGCTCCGGCAACCACCTTTTTGTACGAGTCTTGCCGCTGTTGCATGTAATCCTTTGTACAAAGCCGGGTGCAGACCCCGTGCATCAGTAAAGCTTTTGTGTTTCGCACCATTTGCCTCTTCCATGCTTTTCTTTGTTATTTGCATGCATTGTTTGGCATCTTGTGCAACACACATATCCGGTAAACATTAGCACGCCGAAAGGCGCTATACTTGTTTTCCCTCTTCTTTTTCTTTCCCTCTTAAGCAGGAAGAATGTTCCTCGCGCACAAGTTTGCCGGGGGGAAGGAGATGGAGGATGGACCAAGTGCTGTTCAAGAAAGAGAAGCCTTGTCGGGGAAACAAGCAATATATGAAAGCTAAGTTACCAGAATTTGAGCAGTTCAAATTTTTAAATCTTAGTTATCTTCCTTGAACAACCACACTTTGTATGGAAAACCTGCACGCGGAGGAACCTACCCGTGGTTAGCCGCACCCTTATCTTGTTTTCGAGTACGCTCAACGACTTAAGTGAGCTGCGACAAGTGTCGCGCCCTTGCTTCGTTTTCGAGTTCGCTCAGCAAGCTAAGTGCGTTGCGACTAGCTGCGGCAAGGTTACTTGCCGATAAGGCCTTTGCCAGCAGGCTGCTCAGAGTCCAGCACTCAGCGCTCGCGGCAAGGGCCTCTTGCCGGCAAGCCCCCTGGAAGCGTAGGGTTAAAAGCATACAAAGTAAAGGACCAAAGCAAGGGAGATAACATTGCACTGATTGCTCAAAATAAGATAATATATTACAAGGGATAACTTGTCGCAATCACTAATAGATTCATGTCCGTGGCACACTTTGCAGCCGCAAAGGAAATAAAAAGAAAGATGCCTAATCTACGCGGTCGCCTTCACGCCTGGAGATCTTGTTCACCTTGGCGATAATGTGGGCGACCTGCGCCTTCAGGGCCTCCTGATCTGCGTCGGCCGGCAAGCTGCGAAGGACGTTGACGAGATTAATACCAGGATTGCGGTAAACAATCTTGGTCAAGACGCGCTCCAGGGTTCCCGCACAGAGCTGGCGCGACTCCTCGGCCAGCTGCGCGGGGAGCTTCTGCTGCAGACGTGCGAGCGCCGGCGCGATCCCCCTGAAGAAAAGACTGAGCTTGGCGCTGTGGGGGAGATTTGGATCCAGAGAGTATATGAGGTGCTCAACCCTCAGCGCCATCAGCTCCTTGTCGATGTTGCTAGCAGAAGCCACCAGATCTTCAGTCCATATTTCGACGGTCCGGCGGAAGTTGTTAGCTGAAGTGGCGGCGCTCTCCACCAGGCCTCGCTCCTTGCGGAGCTCGTCCTTCAGCTTGGTTTCGCGGTCCCGGACGGCGTCGAGTGAATCTTTCAGCGTAGAGACTTTCAACTCCAGATCAGCAATCGAGTCCTTGGCGGCTTTGAGCTCGTCGCCCTGCTTGGAGAGGCGTACCTGGAGTTCAGAGTTGGTATGGGCGTCTTTTTCGCGCTCTATGTTGAGCGCGGTGACCCTCTCCGTGCTCGCCTTCAGGTACTCCTCCAGCTGCACCACCTTAGCTTCGAGGTCCTTCTTGGCGGTTTCCGAGGCGGCTGCGGCGGCTTTCGCCTCCTTCAACTCTCCACCAAGGGCCTGCTCCCGGGCGGTAAGGTCTTCGTCGTGGGCGTCGAGGTCGACTTTCCGCTGGGTGAGCTCTCCTTCTCGCCGGGACAGCTCTTCACCGACCAGCCGCTGCTGCTCCTCGGCCTCAGCCTTCTCCAGGAGGAACTCCTGCTGCTCTCTGGCAAGCCTCTCGCGCTCCTCCGCCAAGTCGCGGAGGGCCGCCTGGTTGGCGGCGCGGAGCTCAGCAGCGCGCTTCTCCAACTCTGCTGCAGCCTTGGCGGTGAGGACTTCCCGAGACTCCAGTTTCGCCTGCCTGGCCTGGTAAAGGGCCAGGAGCCGGTGAAGCAGTTTCTCCTCCTCGGGCTCGTCGCTCCCACCAGGCGCTTCGACAATCTTCAACCCCGCGGAGGCGAGGACGTCTCCATCAAAGGTCTCTCCCTCCCCGGGGGCTCGCGACGAAGACCCCCACGGCACTTGTATGAAGACGCCACCGGGGGCCTCAAGATAGAAGCCCGACTGCTCCTTGCCGGCGGAGGGGTCGGCGCCCGGCGCAGCGCTCGACGCTCCTGCCACCTCCGGGCCGGCAGTGTGGCCGCCGTCCCCCTCCCCGGCCGCTGCGTCTGCAGTCGGGGCAGTCTCCTCCGCGGCAGGCTCGTCGGCTCCCGCCATGTCCTCGACGACAGTGGCATCGCCGGCGTCGCCTTGCGCGCCCTCCTCCTCGACGATGACCTCCGTCTCCATCCGCTCCAGGGGAGGAGGGTCTAACAGAAGAAGAAGAAAAGAAAAAGATCAAGCAAATATCCAAAAAAGACAAGTCCAAGGAGATAAAGCTACAAGTCTTACCTTCGCGGACTTCCTCGACGACCGGCCCCCTCGCCGGGGAGTCCTTCCTTGGCGGGGTGGCCGCCCTCGTCGGGCTGCTCGCCCTTGGCGGGGAGCCCGCTCTTGGCGGGGTGCCCCTCCTCGTCGGAACGTTCTCCCTCGCCGGGGAGTCTGCCCTTGGCGGGGAGGGCGGAGCCTGTGGCTCGCCGGAGGCAGTCTCCGGGCGCTCCTGCAGCTGCGGCTCCGCCTCTGCACAAGACAAGCAAGACAAATGGAGCAACAAAACGTTAGTATCAAGCAAAGGCCCCATGTGCACCCGACGAGCGGAAAGATCAAGCCCAGACTTAAGCTGGGGGCTGCGCTGGGGGCTGCTCTTCGGAGCAGCGCTTGGGTCCGGCAAGTTCGTCGCCGGCGCGTCCCCTGTCGCTGCGACGGGCGAGTCGTCCTCGACCTCGACCACGGGGACCTTGGCCCTCTTCACCATTCGTTGGGTCAGGGTCCTGCAGGCAAATCAAGAAACAAGATCAGAATCATCAACGAAAGAGTCAAGACAGAATTGAAGAAGCTACAAAATACAAGTGCTTACTCCTGTTCCTCGTCATCGTCGTTGCTCAGGACGGAGAAGTCAAACTCCACCTGGGGCGCTCCCGCGCGAGGAGCAGGAGGAGAAGGCTCCCGCGAGCGCTTGGCGGTCTCCGGGGCTGGGGGCTGCAAAGACCCAGCCTCCATTGACGTCGAGGCCCGAGGAGCAGGCGGAGCGGCTGCTCCGCTCTGGGAGGATCCCCCTCCGCTTGGCGCTGGCACATGGGGCGCCCCCGCTGCAGCTGTTGCGCGGGGCGCCTCCGTCGCGGCTGACATGCGGGGCGCCTCCGTCGCAGCCTGGCTCCCCCTGGTGGCTCGCGTCGCCCGGCGAACAGGCTGTTATCGGGGCGCCTGCGTCCTCGTCGCTGTAGGCGCCTTGCGGAGGCGCTTCAACGGAGTTCGCCTGGGACTTGCCCAGGGCGGAGAGCTCTCCGAGGACGAGGAGACGTCGTCGAGCCCCAGAGATCCGCCAGTATCCTCGTCGGCTCCGGCGTCCTCCTCCTCCTCCTCCTCCTCCTCGGCGGGCTCGCTGGGCCCAGCACCCTGCCCCGCGGCCCTGCTCCCTCCGGTGGCTCCGCTCCCTCTGGCACCTCTGCTTCCTCCGGCAACCTCGCCTCTTGCCGCGGCCTCGCTCACAACTCCGGGGATCCCGGCATGCCTCAGAGAAGGGACCCCGGCGAGCTCGTCGGGCGGAAGTTTGAGAAGTCTCCGGATCTCTGCCTCCTCGGCCTGGCACGACGCGTCCTCGGCCTCTGCCTCGTCAACGGTGAACCCGAAGTCTCCTACCGCTGCGGCTGCGGCAGCCTCTTCCACCCGGGTAGCAATATAAGCTATCTCTCGATCTGTGGTGGCCCGGGTGAGACCCTTGATCTCCTCGGTGTTCTTCGGCACCTCGACCAAGTTATCAAAGAAACTCATAATGGCGTCCGGCGTGGGCACTATCCATGTTGGGTCGACGCCGTGAGAGTCACATGCGGGCATCATCGCCCGCAAGGCATCCCGGGCAGTGCTGTTGCATAGCGGCACCACTCCCCGGGGAGCTCTAAACCACTCCGGATGGGCCGGGTCGTGCTTAAAAAGCTCCCGGACCATCCCCTTCAGCTCCAACGACGTGAAGTTGAAGTTCAATCCTGGGCGCAGCCTCATAATATCCGCCGCATTGCCGAACTCCCATGCTGGCCTTTTTCTCTCTTGTAAAGGAGCAATGCGGCGGCGGAGGAAGTCTGCCCCTACCTCTCCGATGGTCAACTTGGCTGTCCGGAGACGAAGAATCCTGACAAGGGCGACGTTGAGCTTGATGTCATCCGCGGCCAAATCGCTCCAGTCCCTGCCGCGCACTATAGCTGTTGTGCGCGGCGCAGTGAAAGGCTGCGGCTCGTCCTCAACTACCCAGCACCAATCCGCGCGCCACTCCTCCCACTTGCCGCGGAGTTCTCCTCTCAGATACGATTCCTTCTTGTTCAAGCGGAAGATCCAGGAGATCCCCCCGGAGAGGGGGGCGCCGGCCTCTACTCTAGGCATGAAGAAATGCCGAAAGAGTGCTACGTTTGGATAGATCCCTATGTAGTTTTCGCACAGATGTGCGAAAACCGCCATCGTAAGGATGGCGTTCGGGGTGAAGTCTAAGAGATGGAGATTGTAGGTGTTCATGATGTCGCAGAAAAACTCCGAGAACGGAGGGCACAAGCCACAGTGAAAGAAGACAGCGAAGAAGAAATACCCGCCGGGGTACAGATCTCTGGCGGCGGCCGGGTAGACCCTGGTGCGAGGATGCGCCTTGGTCTTCTTGGCCCAGAAGAGATAATACTTGTTCCAGAGCTCCCTTGCGCTGAGCCTTGGCGCGAAGACGACGTTCCTCTTCCGCAGAAGAGCAAGCTTTGCCGCCTGCTCGGATTTCTCCCTCTTGGCCTTCTCCGCCTTCGCCTTCTCGGTCTTCGGGGCCATGGCGGAGGCGGCGAGGGAAGGGGCGGGGAGTTCGGCGGCGCCGCAGATGCGGAAGACGGTGGAGGAGGTGTGGAGGCAGAGCGCAGAGGGGGATTTCTGGAGGTGGAAGAAGCAATGAAGACGAAGTAAGGTAACGGCCCCTGCTTCCTCTGCTTTTAAGGGGGAAGTGGGGGACGCTCCGCATTTCCCATTAAAGGACATGGCCACGTTCCCTCCCACGACGCCGCAATCGACGCGTGCCGTTAGGGAGGGACGCGGCGGATGCGGAAGGGGAATTACGGCTCGCCGTGGGCCGCGCGTGCCCGTGCACTGTTTTGGGCCTGGCCCAACAGCGCTCGGCACCGTGTGTGGCCCAGGCCCGGGGGCTCCTGTCGGTGTACTAAGATAGGGGTACCTTAGTACCCCAACTTGTGCACGGGCAGTAGCAGCTTCCCGCGGCAGGGTCTACCACGTGCTTGCCGGAAACCTCTCTGGTCCTTATTAAGCCATTCAAAAACAAAGTATACAAGTCAGAAGATCAAGACCCCGGCAAGTGGAGCTTGCCGGGAAGGCCGCTCCAGGCTCAAGACTATTACATTAAGCACAAGCCCCTGGTAAGAGGAGCTTGCCAGGAAGACCAGAGGACTACATCTCAGAAGACATGCCTCGGCGCAACATGCGCCCCGGCAGGGCCCGGGGAGCGACAAGCTTCAGGGCCCGGCAAGGTCAAGGCCCCGGCAAGGTGCTTGCCGGGGAGAGTTACGCTGTGTGCCCGCGCTCTAGCTCATCGACCCACGCGTCGCCCTGGGGCCATTCCAGGGACGCGTGGCGGATGGCTGTGCAGCCTGGGGGACACGGTGGCACTCCACGGTGACGAAGCTACCTCCGTGGCGAACGGAGACGCACGGGCGGGCGCTTTTGGGGTCGACGGCGACGGGCATTTAATGCTCTTGTCCCCCACTGTCAAAGTAGGTGATGACCACTGTTCATCCACTGTTCCCGCACTGTTACAACTACCACCACAATTACATTTTTGCCCTTTCTCCTACGTTGACACCTGTCGGTGACCCCTTGAGCTATAAAAGGAGGCCCATGCACAACGTAGAAAGGGTTCGGAACCTAGACAGCTCTTTCGCTCGGCGTAGCTAGTTCTTCAGGCTCCCGAGCTCCAACACTCAATACAATCTAAGCAGGAGTAGGGTTTTACGCGTCCGTCACGGCCCGAACCTGGGTAAACTGCCCGCGTGCTCTCCTCGATCTGCTCTTTGTGCTTCCTCCGCTCCCTTACCGCAACGTACAAGGGGCTCCGGTCCCATAGGTGTTCGTGGTGGACAGTTTCCCCCGACAGGAAGGCACTCTTTACATCCATTTGATATAGAAAAATGTTATGGTGGTTGGCATAGGCTAACAGTTTGCGAATGGCTTCAAGCCTAGCCACAGGAGCAAAGGTTTCATCAAAGTCAATTCCTTCCACTTGAGTATAACCTTGAGCAACGAGACGAGCCTTGTTTCTGACAACTTGACCATGCTCATCTTGTTTGTTGCGATAGATCCATTTGGTGCCAATGATATCGTGCTTCCGAGGATCAGGACGCTCTACTAGCTCCCATACATTGTTCAGCTCAAACTATTGAAGCTCTTCTTGCATTGCTCGAATTCATTCAGGTTCCAGAAAAGCTTCATCAACTTTCTCGGGTTCAGATATTGAAACGAATGCAGAGTGTACAAAAAAGTTTGCTAGCTGAGTTACTTTTGAACGAGTGAGTGGACCAGTTGCATTGAGGCTATCAAGAATCTTCTCCACTTGTACTTCATTTGCTACCCGAGGATGAGCTGGGCGAATACTTTACCCTTGTTATTGCTTATCTTCTTGTTCAGAATTGGATTCAGGGCGAGCATTGTCTTCAGGTTGATTAGATGCAGAGATGATGATTTCCTCTTCAGTTGGTTCCTCGGAGGGTATAATTTCTCATGTACCCATTTTCTTGATAGATTCACTGGGAGAACCTTCATCTAGCACATTTGACAGGTGCTCTCTTTGTGAGCCGTTAATTTCATCGAACCGCGCATCTACGGTTTCAACCACTTTATAGTGAAAGAGGTTGAACACCCGGTAGGTGTGCGAGTCCCTTCCGTAACCAAGCATAAAACCTTCATGTCATTTCGGTGCAAATTTGGAAGTGTGATGCGGATCTTTGATCCAGCACCTAGCACCAAAGACCTTGAAATAGCTAACGTTTGGCTTCTTACAAGTCAGAAGTTCATAGGACATTTTCTTGAAGAACTTGTGAAGATAAACTCTGTTGATGATATGACATGCAGTATCAATGGCTTCAGGCCAGAACTTTCTGGAGTCTTGTACTCATCGAGCATAGTGCATGCCATCTCAATGAGAGTGATAAAACACAAGTGTAGGGGATCAGTTGTAGCCTCTTTCGATAAGTAAGAGTATCGAACCCAACGAGGAGCTAAAGGCAGAACAAATATTCCCTCAAGTTCTATCGACCACCGATACAACTCTACGCACGCTTGACGTTTACTTTACCTAGAACAAGTATGAAACTAGAAGTAGTTTGTGGTTTTTGTGGGATAGGTTTGAAATAATATAAAGAGCATGTAAATAAAACTAGGGGCTGCTAAGATAAGGACACAACTAAAGTTAATGATAGCGAGTGTGGAAAAGTGGTGGTAGGAGTTGCCAAATTGCCCCTAAGCAATTGACTACGTTACTAGAACGATACCAAGTTTTATGTGGGAGAGGCCACTGCTAGCATGTCATCCCTTACTTGGAATTCTATGCACTTATGATTGGAACTATTAGCAAGCATCCGCAACTACTAACGTTCATTAAGGTAAAATCCAACCATAGCATTATGATATATTGGTCCCCCTTCAATCCCGTATGCATCAATTTCTACGCTAGGTTGAAGCTTCTATCACTCTTGCCCTCCAATACGTAGTCCTATCAACATACAACTAACCCTATGGTGTGATCCACGCGCGCGCTCATATGATGGGCACCAAACGACAGCAACATAACCACAAGCAAATTAAATCAATCATAGAAATTCACCAATCACCGATAGGACAACGATAATCTACTCACACATCATAGGATGGCAACACATCATTGGATAATAATATGAAGCATAAAGCACCATGTTCAAGTAGAGGGTACAACGGGTTGCGGGAGAGTGGACCGCTGTAGATAGATGGGGGAAGGTGATGGAGATGTTGGTGAAGATGACGGAGGTGTTGGTGTAGATCGCCGTCACACGATGATGGCCCCGGTGGCACTCCGGTGCCACCGGAAGCGAGGGGGAGAGAGCCCCCCTCCTTCTTCTTCTTCTTCCTTGACCTTCTCCCTAGGTGGGAGAAGGGTTTCCCCTCTGGTCCATGGTCTCCATGGCGTGGGAGGGGCGAGAGCCCCTCCGAGATTGGATCTGTCCCTCTGTCTATCTCTGTTTCTGCGTTCCCAGATTCTGGCCCTTCACCGTTTCTTAAATTCCCAGAGATCCGTAACTCCGATTGGGCTCATCTTTTAACACGATTTTTATACGAAAATTAGCTTTATTTCGGCGAAAGAAGGGCATCAACCGCCTTACAGTGTGGCCTCGAGGGCCCAGGGCGCGCCCTGGGCAGGGGGCGCGCCCCCCACCCTCGAGGCCCACTCGGGCATCGTCTCGTGTGGGTTTCGCTTCCCAAAATTCACATATATTCCAAAAAAAACTCTGCCCGTTTTTATTCCGTTTGGACTCCGTTTGATATGGATATTCTGCGAAATAAAAAACATGCAACAAACAGGAACTGGCACTGGGCACTGGATCAATATGTTAGTCCCAAAAAATAGTATAAAAAGTTGCCAAAAGTATATGAAAGTTGTAGAATATTGGCATGGAACAATCAAAAATTATATATACGACGGAGACGTATCAGCATCCCCAAGCTTAATTCCTGCTCGTCCTCGAGTAGGTAAATGATAAAAAAGATAATTTTTGATGTGGAATGCTACCTAGCATAATCTTGATCATGTAATCTAATCATGGCATGAATATTAAGACACGAGTGATTCAAAGCAATAGTCTATCATTTGACATTAAGACGATAATACTTCAAGCATACTAATAAAGCAATCATGTCTCTTCAAAATAACATGGCCAAAGAAAGTTATCCCTACAAAATCATATGGTTTGGCTATGCTCCATCTTCACCACACAAAGTATTTAAATCATGCACAACCCCGGTTTTAGCCAAGCAATTGTTTCGTACTTTAGTATTCTCAAACCTTTTCAACTTTCACGCAATACATGAGCGTGAGCCATGGACATAGCACTATGGGTGGAATAGAAGGTGGTGATAGACAAAAGTAGGGAGAAAGTCTCACATTTACTAGGCGTATCAATGGGCTATGGAGATGCCCATTAATAGATATCAATGTGAGTGAGTAGGGATTGCCATGTAACGGATGCACTAGAGCTATAAGTGTATGAAAGCTCAAAAGAAAACTAGTGGGTGTGCATCAACTTGCTTGCTCATGAAGACCTAGGGCATTTGAGGAAGCCCATCGTTGGAATATACAAGCCAAGTTCTATAACGAAAAATTCCCACTAGTATATGAAAGTGACAACATAGGAGACTCTCTATCATGAAGAACATGGTGCTATGATGAAGCACAAGTGTGGAAAAAGATAGTAGCATTGCCCCCTTTTTCCTTTTCTTTTTTTCCTTTTTTTTGGGCCTTCCTTTTTTTGGCCTTTCTCCTTTTTTTATTTGGCTTTTCTTTTT
>LR738714.1:836969412-836988526 GCA_902687465.1 Secale cereale
GACCGCCTTTTTCAGTTAAAAAATAAATAAAAGAAAATGATGTAAATGTCAAAAAAATAAAAGAAAATAAGTTTCCCATGTGATATGTGGTCTACTTGTTGGGAAAATTTACAAATATGAATTTTGACTTTATTTGCAAAATATCTCTGGAATTTAGTAAAACGGGTATAACTTTTGCATACGAACTCGGATTAAAAAGTTTTTTATATGAAAAATCATCTACTCGAAAAGTTACATCCGAATTTAACTGGGGAAACCCCGTTAAACATTTTCTAAATCCCCAAAAACCTAACAGAAAAAAAGTTACGGGGCTTTTAAGATCTACAGGCAAAAAAATTCAAAAAAATTCAAACTTACTAGTGGCGCACCGTTTCCTAGGTGCGCCACTAGTAACAGAAAAGAAAATAAAAAAATTTCGAAAAAATAATTTATAATTTTTTTTTCCAAAATATGATACGTAATATGACCGGGAAGTTTGAAATATATTTTCAAAATTTCATCATACTCATGAACATTAACAAACTCCTAGACATCAAGAAAGGTTAATAGGATTGATATGATAGATATATCAACAAGTGCGTGTGAAGTGAGCTGGTGCTGGGGTTGGATAGAACTACGAAGTTAAGCGAGCTGGTGCTGGGGTTGGATAGAACTATGAAGTTAAGCGTGCTCGGGCTGGAGTAGTGTGAGGATGGGTGACCTTATGGGAAGTTTGACCACAGAGTGCAATTTGACTTGAGATTAAGCAAATTGACCCCAGATTAAGCCATAATGATCTGAGATTAAGAAAAAAAATGTGAAAAAAATTTGAAAAAAATTTTTGAAAACAAAAATTTGAAAAAAAAATACTAATGGCGCACTTCTACGTAGTGCGCCATTAGTATGCCAGATACTAATGGCGCACCAGAGGTGCGCCATTAGTATCCAACTACTAATGGCGTGCTAGTAATGGCGCACCGGTAGTGCGCCATTAATGGGCAAAACCGGTGCGCCATTAACAGCCCTTTTTGTAGTAGTGATTTATTAAAAGGAAAAATAGAAAGCACACGACGCTCCAAGAGTTGCACATATCACATGAATGAAATGAATCCGAAAACATACCGATACTTGTTGAAGAAAGAGGGGATGCCTTCCGGGGCATCCCCAAGCTTAGACGCTTGAGTCTCCTTGAATATTTACTTGGGGTGCCTTGGGCATCCACAAGCTTGAGCTCTTGCCTCTCCTTCTTCTCCTCACATCGAGACCTCCTCGATCTTCGAACACTTCATCCACACAAAACTTCAACAGAAAACTCGGTAAGATCTGTTAGTATAATAAAGAAAATCACTACTCTAAGTACTATTGCAAACCAATTCATACTTTGTTTTTGCATTGTAGCTACTGTAATATAACTTTTCCATGGCTTAATCCACTGATAGAAATTGATAGTTTCATCAAAACAAGCAAACTATGCATCAAAAACAGAATCTGTCTAAAACAGAACAGTCTGTAATAATATGAACATTCACCATACTGCTGATACTTGACAAATTCTGCCAAAATTAGGAAAAATCAACAATTTGTACATAAAGATAGTGCAAAAAGTTTCAGAACCATTTGACGTTCCAGAAAAAAATGTAAAATCGTGCACTACAGCCAAAGTTTATGTCCTGCACCGTACAAACCAATAAGCATTGTAAACATCCTAAAGGCAAACCTTGGCACATTATTTTTATAATACAATGGAATTGTACAAGGGGATAATTATTTTTGATGAAAAGTTTCTCTAATTCAAGATTTGCAAAGTTTCCATGGGCATGAACAAAGTTCAAGGAGCTCCCCCATTTCAACTGTGCTCGTCCTTCTTACTTTCACTTTTTCTTTTTGAAAAAGTGTTAGGTTCCCCTCTTTATTTATTTATTTATTTTTAAACTTTATAAAAGCACACAACAAAAATAAACGACTCTCTAAAACTTCCGGGTTGTCTCCCTGGCAGCGCTTTCTTTAAAGCCATTAAGCTAGGCATATAGTGCTCAAATAATGGATCCACCCGGATCCCAAGGTATATCAAAGCCAATTTTAATAAAAAATGATTTGGCATTTAGTAGTGAGCACAAAGTGATATGTGTCATGAAACAATGAAGTCTAACTCTCTTCATATGCATAGGCATGTCATACAAGAACAATTCATGCACATCAAGTAAAGGCCAATGCATAGTATAAGCAGTTTCTTGCAATTTTATCGTGTTGGAAACATAGAGAGGCGGAGATGTAGTTCCTCTCTCATAATAATTGCAAGTAGGAGCAGCAAGCACATGCATATTATATTCATCAAAATCATCATGTGCAACGGAAAAAGGCAACCCATCAATATAATCTTTAATAAGTGCAAACTTCTCCGATATAGTGTAGTTTGGAGAATTCAAAAAGATAATAGGACTATCATGTGTGGGTGCAATAGCAACTATATCATGTTTAACATAAGGAACTATAGCAAGTTCATCTCCATAAGCATAATTCATATTGGCATCTTGGCCACAAGCATAGCAAGCATCATCAAAAAGGGATATTTCAAAAGAATCAACGAGATCATAGCAATCATCATAGCATTCATCCTTCGGTAAGCACGAAGGGAAATTAAACAATGTATGGGATAAAGAGTTACTCTCATTAGAAGGTGAGCACGGGTGATCAATCCGCTCTTCCTCCTTTTGTTCTTCGCTCTCCTCATCATCTTTTTCATCCAATGAGCTCACAATGTCATTAATTTCTTCTTCCACAGTCTCCTGCAAAATATTAGTCTCTTCTTGGACAGCGGAGACCTTCTCAATAAACGCATCAATATTGGAGTTATATTCATAATTCAAATAGCAAGATTTCAATATAGCAAGATTTTCAGGCCTAGAAACATCATCATCAAAAGCATCATTCTTTTTAAACAGAGATTCAATTTCATAAGCACCCTTAAAAGCAACGAATTCTTCTATTTGTTCCACATCATAATAATCATATATACCATTAGCATAAGAAGCTAAGGTTTCATTATCATTAAATTTGCATGAAAAGGGAAGGTGTGGAGCCTTCATCTTAGAGCAACAAGTATAATCATATCTCAAGCATAGTTGCCGAGCATACCAATGCAACAAATGAATTTGATCCCATAACAGTTTCCCTTTTTTGTCAAGCGATAATCCCTAAAGTATTCACGTTGATCCAACGTTACTCCCATTACATAGTTGAATGGGGTTTTCTTAGGATTATCAAAGTAGTACATAATATCTTTCACATAATTTGCATAGAGAGTTTTAGGAGGTTCCCCATCTCCATGAGTAGCAAGTTGATAACCCTCAACCGTAAGGGATCGAGATAGTCTTCGCGGGTAAGAATAACCCAATTTATAGATTCGACACACGGGGAGCCAAAGAGTATTTATAAGCTTTGACAGTTGAGTTGTCAATTCAACCGCACCTGAAATATACTTACTTGCAACAAAAGATAAGTGGTAACGGTGATATGATAGTGATGGTGGTGACAGCAAAAGTAAACAGCAAAAGTAACAACTAATAACCAGCAGGATTGAAACATTGTAGGCTAGGGAGATGGATGGTTGGGCGCTGCATGGATGAGATACATCATGAATCTAACTTGGGGCAAGGCACACAGAAAAGTAATGATCATCTAGGCAAATATCAAACATTAGGCATGTATCCCACAGGTAGTTGTACGTGCTTGCAATAAGAACTTGCACAACATCTTTTGTCCTACCATCCCGCTACGAACGGGGCCAAAAGGAACTTACGGAGATTAAGGTGCTCCTGTTAAAGAGCACCGGAACAAAGCAATAAACTCAATGGATACATGGAATCCTCAAATTATGGACCATCCCCTTTGGTGTCCCAAGCTGTCACCTTTGGGATCGCCGGTTCCGGACCATAATAGGTGCAAACAACTCATAGATAGGATCAAGAACACAAATATATTCATGCAAACACATAGGGTTCAGATCTGAAAACATGGCACTCGGGCCCAAAGTGACAAGCATTAAGAGCAACAAGTTGAAGCAAAGATGATAAACACCAAAGTAGATGATAGGCAACATGCCCCCAACAATCTGATAAACTATTACATGATCTAACTCATCCAATCCCTACCACCCCCTTTGCCTACAGCAGGGAATTACTCACACATGGAAGGAGAAGTCATGGAGGGAGGATGGAGTGGTGATGATGATGACGATGGCGACGATCTCCCCTCTCCGGAGGCCAAATCAGCCTCCAGATTAGCCCTCCCGAAGAAGAACAGAGGGTGGCGGCGGCTCCGCGACGGAAACTGGAAAAACGACTTTTGTTTTGGGGTTTCCTTGCCACGGGAATAAATAGGAGCCAAGGTAGGGCACCAGAGGGGGGAGGACCCTCCCAGGAGGCCTCCTGGCACGGCCAGGGGTGGGGCCGCGCCAGCAGGGCGCCTGGGCCCCCCTGGCTGCCCTCTGGCCCCACTTTTGGCACAATGGCCCTTCGGGTGCGTGGATTTTCTATGATTTTTCTTGGAATTTTCTGAGACACCTAAAAATCCATTTTCCTGCACACAATAAAACCATACAGGCAGCTCTGCTGAAAACAGTGTCAGTCCGGGTTAGTTTAGTTCAAATCATGCAAGAATGAGGGCAAAACAATAGCAAAAGTGTTTGGAAAAGTAGATACGTTTGAGACGTATCAACTCCCCCAAGCTTAGCATATTGCTTGTCCTCAAGCAATTCAGTTCAACGAACTGGACGCGACAAAGAAAACTTTGACAAACTCTTTTGCTTCATTAGATGTATATAAGCATGTACTACGAAAAGAGTCTAGCAAGTATTGAAACAATGCTATGAGGACAATGCACGAAGCAATCCTTCTTTCAAGTGACCAATCACAAATAACTAAAAGTAAATAATATGCTACTGAAAATCAAGACAAGATTACATTGCACATAGCTTGAACATACTAGAGTGGTATCTCGCTAGCCTCCATGAGTGAAGCAAAACATAAATGCAGAAACTCCTCTAGAGTTTTAAAGGAGACTAGAACTAAGAATTTCAGAATAAATAATACCACAAGCATGCAGAAGACAATGTAATACTTTGGGACAATGCACATTACACTCAGAATGACAATTATGCTCTCCTAGTTGGTGCTTTGAAGAAAGAAGGTGGAGACTCTCGAACCGTGGAATTTGATGGCGAGGTTGAAAACCCGTGGTTGGAAGCAAAGACTAAACATGTACCAGAGCTCTTGGTTTTGAAAACAGAGGTAAAAATGATTTTGGGAGGTGCATATTTCGTCAACGAATGCTAGTAGACAACCCAATCACTTCTTATGCTAGACATGTTTCAAGGAACGGCTCCCAAGATGGGGACGATCACATCCCCTTAATCTCCTTTGTTTATCACTACCGAAGTTTTCTGATTTCTCATAAACAAAGCGTGAAGGAGGGTTTGTTGGTTGTGATTATCTTTTGTGAGCTGGGCACACTCATGCCAGTCCCTCCTCGTATTAGGGGTTTGCAGATTAGACATGCAATCCCAGGATAAAACATGTCCAACATAAGAAGATCATGAATTACCTACTACTTCCTCATGAGCTAAAACAGAGGCACAAAACAGGAGTAAATTTGAATAATTTCGAGATGGTACAAGAAAGTCTTCGTTAGGATGGCCGGTAAATACCTCATATGAAGGTATGGTGGACTCATATGGAATAACTGATTTGAAAGGATTTGGATGCACAAGCAGAATTCCGCTTAGTGCGAGCGAAGGCTAGCAAGAGACTGGGAAGCGACCAACTAGAGAGCAATAACGATCATAATCATGCAGAGCGACAAAGCAACATTGAATTGGGCATGAAAGTGATATAACTATTCTGAAACTCAAAGATCATCAAGGCAAAGCAGACTTTTTAGTCTTAAACATGTGCCAAGTCAATCCAAGAATTCTCCAAAGGGAAATACCACCTTAGTATGCCAAACCATGAACAATGCAATGCATGTAAATTATTTCAATAACACATTATATACTCTAGCTATTTGAGATTAGCCACAAGGAAAGCATGAACCACTGGGAAAGCATTGTAAACATAGCACTATGTCGCTACAAGCTGGTCTCTAGATCATAAGTACAGGCATATGTACAAAAGCAGAAACAAGAAGAGTTCATACGGGTTTTCCTTGTTGCTTCCCTTCCGTCGATCTTCGTCATTACTGCCTTGTCACTTGCACGATCGAACGTAGGAAATATAATTAAATGCCATCACGGACTCGAGCTGAACTCTGAAAACAAAGCAAACTAAAGAGAGAAAGGAAATCTTTTTGGGTTTTTTCAAAGGTTGAACGAAAGCAAAAGAAAGAGAAAATCTTTTTCTTGTTTTTGCAAAGAAAGAACAAAGAAGAACAGGCAAAAACTTCGAAAAGATCAAAGCGAACAAAAATAAAACGGATAATACAATGGAAAAGTGAGAAGGGCACGTACTCCCCCAAGCTTAGGCTTTTGGCCTAAGTTGGTAGTAGCTACTGCCCCCAGGAGCCTCCTGCTCCGGGGTGGTACTGGTGAGTCCAAGGGTCGTATAAGGATTCCGGCGCGTACACCGAAGTCCTCGGATCCACCCACGAAGAAGGGTCCGCACTCCAAGCAGAGGAAGACCCTTCACCAAACTGGGTGACGGTTTCCCCCTGAAAAGGTGGTAACTCACCGTGCTCCTCCTCGTCGGACACAACCCCCTCCATGGGGTTATGAAACTGATGCTGGACCATGAACTCATCGAACTGGATAACATCAAAGGACCATCCGTTCCTGCGAGAAAAATCAAACAAAAGAGGTGCAGGTAGACGGATCTTGCGTTCCGCGGTAGTTCCGAAACGCAAGATATAAACAAGGTTACCAAACTCAGAAGTCATGGTAACAAACTTATGCCTTTTCATAGCAGCAAGATCAAAACTTAAATAAGTAAAAGGCTTATCATCAGGGTGTGGGGTGCCTTTAAGATACTCTAAGATAAGTGTGGCATAAACGCCACCAAATAAATTTCCCTTGTTACCGTTCATAGCAAGGCGTCGAGCAATTAAGGCACCCACATTATAATCAAACCTCCCTGAGAGGGCGGTTGCCAGGATAGCAATATCCGGCGCAGGAATGCTGCTCGTGTTGTCACGAGCTAACACCCCTCTAGCAACATAATACGCAAAATACCTCAGGTGAGGGAATAAGATGCTGGAGATTTTTGACCGATGAATATCCCTCGTATCCATGCTGGAGGCGGGACCTGTGGGCCCCAGGCGCCCTATGGGCGCGGCCAAGGGGCAGGCCGCGCCAGCTGGCCGCCTGGGCCACTGGTGGCCCCCCCTGGTTAGCCCCAGGTTCCTCTGGGTCACTCCCGGCATGGAAATTTTTATTTTTATTTTTCTGGAATTTTTCTGAAAACTTCACTGTTGAAATTTTTTCGAAGTTCAAAAAGCTGCAAAACTTTCTGAAAACTTAAAGCAGTGATTAGAATTGTGAAGCTTCAAAAACACAAACACTTGGTACAGCAAGGAGAACAAAAGCTAAAACAAATGAAAACATAACAAGCTCAACTTTTTACCTATATAAAACATGCTCACTAGTAAGGTTGATCAAGTCTTACCAACAAACCGGCGATATATAGAGCAAAAAGTCCCACCTCTTACGAAGTGATCATTGCACCTTTACTTTAATGGACATTGTCCCCACCATAATAGTTTTGTATTTGTGGTGCACATGTAGTGGACAGTCCCATTCTCCAATCTTCACGGTCTCGATATTTTCTATAGAGTTGAGGCCATGCCTCTTGTCGGTCTTCTTTGGAAAATACACCGTGTGTTCTTTATCATTCACATTGAAGGTAACCTTTCCTTTATTGCAATCAATAATAGCACCTGCGGTGTTAAGAAAAGGTCTACCAAGAATAATGGACATGCTCCCATCCTCGGGCATGTCAAGCACGACAAAATCAGTAAGGATCAAACAATTAGCAGCTTCTACGGGAACATCCTCACAAATACCTATCGGGACGGCTGTTGACTTGTCAGCCATCTGAAGAGAGATATCTGTAGGAATTAGTTCCTCTAAACAAAGCCTCTTGTAAAGAGAGAAAGGCATAACACTCACTCCTGCTCCAAGATCACATAAAGCAGTTTTGACATAATTATTCTTTATGGAGCAAGGAATGGTGGGTATACCTGGATCACCAAGCTTCTCAGGAATCTTGCCACTGAAAGAGTAGTTAGCAAGCATAGTAGATATTGCTTCATTAGGAACTTTTCTTTTATTAGTAACAATATCTTTCATATATTTTGAATAGGGAGGTAACTTAATAGCATCAGTCAAAGGGATTTGAAGAAAAAGAGGTTTCATCCACTCACAAAACTTATTGTAATGCTCTTCTTCTTTAGATTTGAGAGACTTACCTGGAAAGGGCATGTGTTTTTGTATCCATGGTTCTCTTTCCTTGCCATGTCTTCTTGCGACGAAGTCTTCTCTAGTGTACTTCTTGCGTTTGTCAGGTGCTTCTTCTTCTCGAACTTCAGGCGGATCATTCTTCTCCTTATCCTTATCTTCAGGTTCGGCACCGTTTTCAGTCTCAGCATCGGAGGTAGATATACTGTTGGGATCAACAGCTGGCTCTTCACTTGTAATAGGATCATTGGAATTGTCAGCCTCCTTGTGTTTCTTCTTCTTCTTCTTTGGAGAGCCAACAATTTCTTCTTCCTGCATTTGAGAATCTTGCTCGATTCTCCTTGGATGCCCCTCTGGATAGAGAGGATCTTGAGTGCTAGTTCCTCCTCGGGTCTTAATCCCGAAGGCCTGTAAATCATCTTGTTTGGTATTGTTAGCAAGCAAATCTTTTTGCACATTAGAAATTTGTTCAAGCTGAGTTTGAACCATATGAAAATGCTTCACAAGACATTTAACATCATTAACTGTTCTACCTAGAACATCAAGCAAACTTTTGATAGCAAGGGAATTATCATGCAATTGACTTTGTATCCTCTCATTAAAATGACTTTGCTTCATAATAAAATTATCAAACTCATCTAAACATTGATCAGGAGGCTTACCATGAGGGATGTCACTTGAGTTGAAATCTAAAAGAGAGTGTACCTCTACCATAGGAGGGTGAGTGGTAGGCTCACACAACTTCTCAATAGGGGGTAGATTCTTCACGTCTTCAGTTTTAATACCCTTCTCTTTAATAGACTTCCTTAATTCTTACATATCTTCGGGGCTTAGAACAAGCATGCCCCTCTTCTTTGGTGGTGGAGGTGGTTCAGGGACGGACCAATCTTCATAGTTTTTGGCAATCCTGCCCATCAATTCTTCTGCATCGTCCGGTGTTCTTTTCCTGAAAACACAACCAGCACAACTATCCAAATAGGACCTGGATTCATCAGTTAGACCAGCATAAAATATATCGATTAATTCATTCTTAGGGACTCCATGTCCTGGTCTAGCCTGGATCAGACTACAGTACCTCCCCCAAGCTTTAGGGAGGTGCTCATCCTGCAACTGTTTAAAGTTATAAATTCTTTGTAAAGCAGCATGTTGCATATGAGCAGGAAAGTACTTATCAACAAAAGAGTGAGCTAAGTCTTGAGGACTCTTAATGGAACCACATGGTAGTGCATCATACCATGTTTTAGCACCTTCCTTCAAAGAGAAAGGAAGGAGCTTAGTCACATAAAAGTTTCGTATCTTTTCATTCGTGGTAAACAAGCCACCCAACTCAGTGAGTTTGGTCAGGTGTGCAATAGCATCATCATTTTCTCTGCCATAAAAGGGGTCAGCTTCAACCATAGATATAAGTGAAAGATCAACAGAGAAATCATAATCAGGATCATTGATGCATATAGGAGATGTAGCAAATTCAGGATCAGGAACAGTCTTGTTCTTCAAGGAGTGTTTTTCAAGCAGCTTCTTAATAGCTTCAGGGTCAGAGTCGGCAAACTCTGTCACTTCCCTGCATAAATCATCATCAAGCATAATGTAATCATCATCAAGGAGTCTCTCCTTGAGTTTACTCAAATCAGGATAATCATAAGTTCCACCAATAGGGTAGCGAGTAACAGGAATTTCAATTCCAGATTTTTTTGCAGCAGCAGCGATCTGTTTCTCAAGAGCATAACCAAGTGAACCAATATCATCAAGAGTAGTAGAAGCATCATCAAAAGTATCGGACATAGTAGCAGATTCAGTAGAAGCATCATGTGGTGGTGGCGAGGCAAACTTACTCATAACAAAAGGTGAATCAAGTGTAGCACTAGTGTTCAGAACAGTACCTCTTCTTGTAGTGGATAGTAAGATCGGAACCTTGGGGTCTCCTTTCTTACCCATAGCGGATGAAGTGCAGCAGGTAGGATACTTCAAGTAGACTTGTAAATATTGCTATGCTCCCCGGCAACGGCGCCAGAAAACGGTACTTGATAACCCTCAACCGTAAGGGATCGAGATAGTCTTCGCGGGTAAGAATAACCCAATTTATAGATTCGACACACGGGGAGCCAAAGAGTATTTATAAGCTTTGATAGTTGAGTTGTCAATTCAACCGCACCTGAAATATACTTACTTGCAACAAAAGATAAGTGGTAACGGTGATATGATAGTGATGGTGGTGACAGCAAAAGTAAACAACAAAAGTAACAACTAATAACCAGCAGGATTGAAACACTGTAGGCTAGGGAGATGGATGGTTGGGCGCTGCATGGATGAGATACATCATGAATCTAACTTGGGGCAAGGCACACAGAAAAGTAATGATCATCTAGGCAAATATCAAACATTAGGCATGTATCCCACAGGTAGTTGTACGTGCTTGCAATAAGAACTTGCACAACATCTTTTGTCCTACCATCCCGCTACGAACGGGGCCAAAAGGAACTTATGGAGATTAAGGTGCTCCTGTCAAAGAGCACCGGAACAAAGCAATAAACTCAATGGATACATGGAATCCTCAAATTATGGACCATCCCCTTTGGTGTCCCAAGCTGTCACATTTGGGATTGCCGGTTCCGGACCATAATAGGTGCAAACAACTCATAGATAGGATCAAGAACACAAATATATTCATGCAAACACATAGGGTTCAGATCTGAAAACATGGCACTCGGGCCCAAAGTGACAAGCATTAAGAGCAACAAGTTGAAGCAAAGATGATAAACACCAAAGTAGATGATAGGCAACATGCCCCCAACAATCTGATAAACTATTACATGATCTAACTCATCCAATCCCTACCATCCCCTTTGCCTACAGCAGGGAATTACTCACACATGGAAAGAGAAGTCATGGAGGGAGGATGGAGTGGTGATGATGATGACGATGGCGACGATCTCCCCTCTCCGGAGGCCAAATCAGCCTCCAGATTAGCCCTCCCGAAGAAGAACAGAGGGTGGCGGCGGCTCCGCGACGGAAACTGGAAAAACGACTTCTGTTCTGGGGTTTCCTCACCACGGGAATAAATAGGAGCCAAGGTAGGGCACCAGAGGGGGGAGGACCCTCCCAGGCGGCCTCCTGGCGCGGCCAGGGGTGGGGCCGCGCCAGCAGGGCGCCTGGGGCCCCCCTGGCTGCCCTCTGGCCCCACCTCTGGCACAATGGCCCTTCGGGTGCGTGGATTTTCTGTGATTTTTCTTGGAATTTTCTGAGACACCTGAAAATCCATTTTCCTGCACACAATAAAACCATACATGCAGCTCTGCTGAAAACAGCGTCAGTCCGGGTTAGTTTAGCTCTAATCATGCAAGAATGAGGGCAAAACAATAGCAAAAGTGTTTGGAAAAGTAGATACGTTTGAGACGTATCACAAGTACACCTAAGTTTTTTGTATTTCGTGTTCAATATCCATAACTAAAGATAGAGAACAACTTAAAACATCAAATAAAATCTACTTAGTGATAAAGCAAACAAGCACACACGAGAATATTCACCCCACGCTATTGCTCCCCGGCAATGGCGCCAGAAAAAGGTCTTGATAACCCACAAGTGTAGGGGATCAGTTGTAGCCTCTTTCCATAAGTAAGAGTGTCGAACCCAATGAGGAGCTAAAGGCAGAACAAATATTCCCTCAAGTTCTATCGACCACCGATACAACTCTATGCACGCTTGACGTTTACTTTACCTAGAACAAGTATGAAACTAGAAGTAGTTTGTGGTTTTGTGGGATAGGTTTGCAAGAATATAAAGAGCATGTAAATAAAATTAGGGGCTGCTAAGATAAGGACACAACTAAAGTTAATGATAGCGAGTGTGGAAAAGTGGTGGTAGGAGTTGCGAAATTGCCCCTAAGCAATTGACTACGTTACTATACCGATAGCAAGTTTTATGTGGGGGGGGGGGCACTGCTAGCATGTCAACCCTTACTTGGAATTCTATGCACTTATGATTGGAACTATTAGCAAGCATCCGCAACTACTAACGTTCATTAAGGTAAAACCCAACCATAGCATTATGATATATCGGTCCCCCTTCAATCCTGTATGCATCAATTTGTACGCTAGGTTGAAGCTTCTGTCACTCTTTCCCTCCAATACGTAGTCCTATCAACATACAACTAACCCTATGGTGTGAGTCACGCGCGCGCTCATATGATGGGCACCAAACGACAGCAACATAACCACAAGCAAATTAAATCAATCATAGCAATTCACTAATCACCGATAGGACAATGATAATCTACTCAGACATCATAGGCTGGCAACACATCATTGGATAATAATATGAAGCATAAAGCACCATGTTCAAGTAGAGGGTACATCGGGTTGCGGGAGAGTGGAACGCTGTAGATAGATGGGGGAAGGTGATGGAGATGTTGGTGAAGATGACGGAGGTGTTGGTGTAGATCGCCGTCACACGATGATGGCCCCGGTGGCACTCTGGTGCCGTCGGAAGTGAGGGGGAGAGAGCCCCCCTCCTTCTTCTTATTCCTTGACCTTCTCCCTAGGTGGGAGAAGGGTTTCCCCTCTGGTCCATGGCCTCCATGGCGTGGGAGGGGCGAGAGCCCCTCCGAGATTGGATCTGTCTCTCTGTCTCTCTCTGTTTCTGCGTTCCCAGATTCTGGCCCTTCACCGTTGCTTAAATTCCCGGAGATCCGTCGCGGGGGGAGCCACCACCATGGCGGACCACCGTCCAGCACCCCGACACGCTCGGCGTCTGCTCTGACCGCGGCACCCCGACGCCCGGGGCCCACTCCCACGCGCGGGAGGGGGCCGGTCGATGCCCAGCACGCCGGCGCGTCGCCGTCCCGTGGCCTGCGCGGCGCGTCCGCCCCGACCGCGCCTACGCCAGCGCGGGGGATTTCTCCGCCGTCGCCAGCGAGTTGCTCCAACGGCTCGATTTCAAAAGCCATCCGTCGCTCCAACCCTGCGACCACTTGTCATAAGGACATATATATTGTTGAACTAATCTTGCTTGGCCACTACAAGTGGCCCCATGCCATGTCAACAAATACGTAGTTTAGTGCCTGAACTTGAAAAATACATTGAACTGATTTTAAAACTTGGCTAGCGCGTGCAAATACGATACTAAACAGATATATGTAGACGTATATGTGCTGACATGGCACCCCACCTGTCAGTATAGAAGAAAAATATGGAAGGTAAAATTATGCTCATTTCGAGTCGAACCGCGACCTGCTCTTTGATTATTCACGCGCTGACCACTACACCGATTAAGCAACAGTGCAAACTAAGGCGTGCACTGCTTTATGTATGATAGCATGACTTTTGGTGCTTAAATAGGCTGCATAGGGTGCCCATTTAGTACAGATTTTTTTTTAAATCTTAAAAGTCTGTAAATTATAATTCATAATAATAAAAGTTAAATTCAAATATTTGTGTATTATTAATAATGACTTCCTGATATACAAATATTTGCGTCATTAATAATTACCTTGTGGTATAAAAATATTCGTGTGCACATATTGCTAATTAAAAAAAAGGGCCCCATGTCATGTTGTGGCTTATAAATATTTTTGGTACATGGTACACAAATATTTATGTGGAGACACAATATATATAGAGGTATGTAATAAAATAACATACTAAAAATGTTCCTTTAATTTTAGAAAATATTCACTTCATATTTAGAAAATATTCACTTAATATTTAGAAAACAAAAGTTTAAATATAAGCCATGAGGGTTTAAAAATGTTAGTAAGTACAAAC
Source organism: Secale cereale (assembly GCA_902687465.1). Classification (NCBI taxonomy): domain Eukaryota; kingdom Viridiplantae; phylum Streptophyta; class Magnoliopsida; order Poales; family Poaceae; genus Secale; species Secale cereale. The sequence continues at coordinate 836,983,594 of LR738714.1, forward strand.
TTTTAAAGTATACAATCATGGATTATATTTAAGGATGTTCGTTAAATACATTTTTAAATGTTTAGTGAATACAATCCATACATAAGGTAATTATTAATAACACACGAATATTTGAATCTAAAATTTATTATTATGAATATAATTTACCGAGCTTTTACATTTCTCTAAAAAAAATAACATGTCCTAAATGGCCCACTGGATGCAGCGCATTTAAGCACTAGAATCCTTTTTATTTATCATTCATTAATCTGTAGTGGTCAAACTTGCCAGCGTACCGTGTGTGGTGCAGTGGGCGGCATAATTTCTCTTGAACTTGCAGGTCGTATGCTCGACTCTGAGTGGGCACTATTTTTAATATCAATTTTCTATTTGTTTTGACATACGGGGCCACTTGTCATAAGGACATACATATTATTGAACTAATCTTGCTTCGCCACTACAAGTGGCCCCATGCCATGTCAACAAATACGGGGCCACATCAGCACACTACATGTCTACAGATGAGATTAGCACCGTATTTGCACGAGTCAACTAAGTTTTAGAACCAGTTCAATATATTTTTCAACTTTACGCACTAAAGTGAACATCCATGGCAAGTTCAGACACCACTGATGTATTTTAATTATACCGATGGTGCTTGAACTTGTCATTGATGTTCAGTTTAGTGCCTGAACTTGAAAAATACATTGAACTGATTTTAAAACTTGGCTAGCACGTCCAAATACGGTGCTAAACACACATATGTAGACGTATATGTGTTGACGTGGCACCCCACCTATCAGTATAGAAGAAAAATACGGAAGGTAAAATTATGCTCATTTCGAGTCGAACCGCGACCTGCTCTTCGATTATTCACGCGCTGACCACTACACCAATTAAGCAACAGTGCAAACTAAGGCGTGCACTGCTTTATGTATGATAGCATGATGTATTTTAATTATACCGATGGTGCTTGAACTTGTCATTGATGTTTAGTTTAGTGCCTGAACTTGAAAAATACATTGAACTGATTTTAAAACTTGGCTAGCACGTGCATACGGTGCTAAACACATATATGTAGACGTATATGTGCTGACGTGGCACCCCACCTGTTAGTATAGAAGAAAAATATGGAAGGTAAAATTATGCTCATTTTGAGTCGAACCGCGACCTGCTCTTTGATTATTCACGCGCTGACCACTACACCAATTAAGCAACAGTGCAAACTAAGGCGTGCACTGCTTTATGTATGATAGCATGACTTTTGGTGCTTAGATAGGCTGCATAGGGTGCCCATTTAGTACAGATTTTTTTAAAAATCTTAAAAGTCAGTAAATTATAATTCATAATAATAAAAGTTAGATTCAAATATTTGTGTATTATTAATAATGACTTCCTGATATACAAATATTTGTGTCATTAATAATTACCTTGTGGTATAAAATATTCGTGTGCACGTATTGCTAATTAAAAAAAAACAGGCCCCATGTCATGTTGTGGGTTATAAATATTTTTGGTACATAAATAATAACCTCATGGTACACAAATATTTATGTGGAGACACAATAAATATATAGAGGTATGTAATAAAATAACTTACTAAAAAATGTTCCTCTAATTTTAGAAAATATTCACTTATTATTTAGAAAACAAATGTCTAAATATAAGCCATGGGGGTTTAAAAATGTTTAGTAAGTACAAACTTTTAAAGTATACAATCATGGATTATATTTAATAATGTTCACTAAATACATTTTTCAATGTTTAGTGAATACAATCCATACATGAGGTAATTATTAATAACACACGAATATTTGAATCTAAAATTTATTATTATGAATATAATTTACATACCTTTTACATTTCTCTCTAAAAAATAACATGTCCTAAATGGCCCACTAGATGCAACGCATTTAAGCACCAGAATCCTTTTTATTTATCATTCATTAATCTGTAGTGGCCAAAGTTGCCATCGTACCGTGTGTGGTGCAGTGGGCGGCGTAAGTTCTCTTGAACCTGCAGGTCGTATGCTCGACTCTGAAGGGGCACTATTTCTAATTTGAATTTTCTATTTGTTTTGACATACGGGACCACTTGTCATCAGGACAAATATACTATTGAACTAATATTGCTTCGCTACTACAAGTGGCCCCATGCCTTGTCAACAATTACGGGGCCACATCAGCACACTACACGTCTATAAATGAGATTAGCACCGTATTAGCACCGTATTTGCATGAGTCATCTAAGTTTTAGAACCAGTTCGGTATATTTTTCAACTTTACGCACTAAAGTGAACATCAATAGCAAGTTCAGACACCACTGATGTATTTACCTCTATTTTTTAATATTGCATAAGCTATATAGTGTACACATATGTTTGTGTATCTATGCATGTGTTTATATATTTTTAGTATTATTCAATATAATGGTAGAGATTTCTATAATTATACAAATAAAATATTTACCATGTAAAAAATGACAGTAAAAATATCCTAATAGTGGTTTCAAGTCAAACATTTTTGTAATTTCTAACATTTTTTAACCACTAAACAGTAAATGCTAAATATTTTTGGTACACATGATTACCATTCTTCATACACAGGATTTACATTTTCTACTTTCCTCATTCACACTATACATTAGTCGTACACAGCAGAAATATTTTTCTATACACGATTAACATTTTCCTTATCCAAGATGAACATTACTCAATAATAAATGTAATGTATTTTTTAATATATTCAGAATAATTGAAGATCTAAACAAAAGTAAAACAACTAAAAATGAAAACAGTCTGAAGATGAAAGAAAAAACACTCATGAGATCAGCGTGACACTGCATGTGGTTACTGGGCCGGCCCAGTTCCGCCTAGCGAGTCATGCCTAGGCGTCGCGGGCAAATCCTATATGACACACGTGTGGAGCTCCTGCTCGACGCCCACGAGCGTCAAAAGCAAGACCTTTCGCTGAAGAATTCGAGCACACAGGCGACAAGCGAACGTAGTAGAAAATGTCAGAAAAATTGAGCAATGGGTGTTTTCGATCCCGCGACATAGCGCTGGGTAAACGTGTCTCCAGCCACTTCAACTAGCGAGGTAGTTCATATTAAACTACCGCGTTGAACTAAAAGTAATATGCACAACGGTAGATCTCTTTTTAAATCTTCCTTAAAATATGAACAATTTTCTGGAACAAACTTTTGAAACGTGTATTTTATTTTTGAAAAACGTGAAAAAATTATAGAAAAATTGGGATTTCTGTTTACAGAAACAAAAACAATATTGAACTTTTATATATATGATGAAAAGTTATACATCAAACATTTTGTAATATATACACTGAACAATTTTTAACTACGCAGTGAACATTTTGCGATATATGCTAAATAAAATTTAAAACACATTAAACATTTTAGTGTTATATGATGAACAAATTTTAAATATAGATTAATCATTTTTCTAATATACACTAAACAATTTTTAACTACACAGTGAACAATTTTGTGATATATGCTGGATAATATTTAAAACATATTAAACATTTTAGTGATATATGATGAAAAAAATAGATGTAGATTAAAAATAATTCTACTATACACTAAACAATTTTTAACTATACGGTGAACAATTTTGTGGTATACGCTAAACAAACATTGAAATACACGCTGAACATTTTGTGATATATGCTAAACATTTTTAAATTGTGAACAAAATTTCAAAAAGTAAAAAAATGAATCGCTGAACTATTTTTTACATCACGAACAAAATTTTGTATTTTTTTCTTGAAAACCAAGTTTAATAATAAAATAAAAATGATAAAAAAAGAAAATATAAAACAGAAACAGAAAGAAAGGAAAAACACTAAAAAACGGCCAAATAAATAAACGGTTCAGGGAACCTACTAGAAGGTTTCCAAAACCGGATGCTTTCATAAAGTGGGCCGGCCCGTGTTGCCTCGTTCGTCGGCTACGCTTCAGCGAAGCACCAACTATCGGACGCACACGAGGAGAGCTCCTATACGCCGCTCGTGTGCGGCCGATTGTCGAGGCTTCGCTGAAGCGACGCACAAACGGGCCGGCCCAACTATCACCCGTCTAGTAAAAATTCGAAGAAAAGAAGCTCAAACGTGGAATCGAACTCCCGACCTCAATGTGGATTCTAGTGATCCTAGTCAGCCGAGCTAGCCACCTACAACAATATAAATTCAGCGCCAGCCTTAAAGTACAGTGATCTTTTTCTGTAAACAAACACAGTGATCTTTAATGATATTTTAATGATATACATTGAACAAATTTTAAAATACAGTGATCTTTTTCTGTAAACAAACACTGAACAAATTGCAAATACACAATTAACATTCCTTAATATACGTTAAAAAAAATCATAATATACGATGAACATTTTGTTAATACACGATGAACATTTTTATAATGCACGGTGAACTTTTTCGTAATATATGACGGATATTTTCTGAATACGATGAACTTTTTTTTAATACATGATGAACTTTTTATATAATAGCAATAAAGAGAAGAAAAACGGAAGCAGAAAAATAAAAAGGAGACATAAAACCAAAAATGAAAGAAAAAAGGAACCAAAACAGAAAGGAAAAAACCGAACAAAACAAAAGAAAACCGGACAAAACAGAGAAAAAACTGGAAGCAAAAAAACATAGAAGAAAAAGGAAAGTAAAAACCTGCAAGGAATAGAGAAGGAAGCAGCAGCGAGCAAATCAAACTTCGAACGGAAATCCCATACGTGGGCCGGCCCAACCGGAGCCTCGCCTAAGCGAAAGTGCAACATTCTGACGCTAACGAGCGTCCCATAGGATTTGCCGCACACGAGCGTCATATATGATTTGCCACGCGCGTGTGCGTCCAGGAGCTGCGGCTTCGTTGAAGCGACTCTCAACTGGGGCGTGCCCACGTACGGATTTGGGGGGGGGGGGGGGGG
>LR738714.1:836988561-837061674 GCA_902687465.1 Secale cereale
GGTGTTCGTTTTCCTTGCGCGGTTTTTTGCTTCCTGTTTTTCACTGTAATGTCCAGTTTTCAGTTGATTGTTCTGTTTTGGTTCCTTTTCGCTTTCATTTTATTTTACGTTGTTTGCTTTATTTTTATTTTTCTGTTTTTCCCTTTATTTGCATATTATATAAAATGTTCACTGAGCTTTACAAAAATGTTCGTTGTACTAAGAAAGCTGGTCATTGTATATTATTTAAATTGTTCACCTTTGCATATAAAATTGTTTATCATGTATTAATAAAATGTTCATCGTATATTATGAAATTGTCCAATGTTTTTTTACTAAATGTTCAATACGTATTCAAAAATTATTCAACACATATATTAATATTTTTCAAATGTTCATCGTATGTTAAAAACTGGTCATCGTTTATTATTTAAAATGTTCAATGGATATCACAAATGTTCACTGTATATTTTTCAATTTTTTACAAAAGATTACGATACTTATGTGGGCTTGGTCGTGTCTTCATGCTCATGCAGTCGCAACTCTATACATAGACTCACGTGAAAAACTAAATACATGTTACGACATTTGATGATCTCTATTTATCGTGACAGGAAGTGTGAATGTGTCCCTTCCAGAAAAACATAGGAGCGCAAATGACTGCACATGAGGAGTGCCAACTTCTAATGGAAGTCATGCCAGGAAGAGGCGAGTTCCTTGCCAACCTTGCTGTGTGTATATGTGAAAAGACTGACTGAACTTCAGTACTCAAATTGAATCATGATGGTAATCAGCTCGTTGGTGAACTTTGTGTGTCTGCGGATGGATGTGACACTGAAGATGATCCCACAGGGACAGGGAAAGAGATGATCACTGAAGATGACACTGCTACAGCAGAGGAATTCCGAAGATGATCCAACCGTGGTACAAGAGATGATTATTTGATCAGATAAGAGGTTTCTGAGCTGGAGTAGATCCTGATTAGTCGAGTCATCCGCATGGGCGCCACACTTGCGAGGAATAAAATCCCAAACCTAAACTACAAGTTGGAGCAAAGGCACCGGTATTCCCCTTTCTGCCACTAGCCGCCAAAGCAGCAGTAAGAGGAGAGGAGAATTTACAGGCTCACCGATGAAGTTTGCCCTTTTTGTTGTTTTGTTTGGAGAGTTCACGTACCTCGGTCTTCCATTGGGCACCACCAGTCCAATAGTGCTTGATCTCATGTCGGTAGTCGATATAATGGAGCATAGGTTATCCACGACCCCCAGTTTTTTTTTGAACTATGAACGGTAGGGTAAAAACCCCACTGCAGCTTTTTTGAACTATCCACGACCCCCAATTTCATTTCTCAATGTATTAAACTCTAGTTGGTGAACTCTTCCTCTCTCCCCTTGAGGTCTATGGTATGCGTGCCATCAGAATCCATAAATCGTTGAACATTTGGACAAGATCAGGAGATGTTGCATATGGCGCAAGAAGTACGGAAACAATACCAAATATAATTCATGAGTCGCTTGGGTCATGGTTTGTAAACCAAAATAAGGAGGTTTTGGAGCCGTATAAGAGAATAAATAAAATAAATGGAAGGTATTAAACTCTGGTTGGTGAGCTCTTTGGTCTCTTCCCTTAGGGTCTATGGTATGCGTGCCATTAGAATTTGATCATAATTCGACGAACATTTGAACAAGATCAGAAGATGTTTCCTATGGCGCAAGAAGTACGGAAACAATACCGAATTCAATTGATTAGCCGATTGGATAGTGGTTTGTAAACTGAAATTATAAGATGAAATAAGTTATTAATAACAAAAAGAAAAGAAAATAACTTCAGCATCGGCATCAAATTGTATATTAAAAAAAGACTGACGTCATTCCATACTTTTGGCCCCCCTCATGCATGAATTATGCAACTTCAGGTGACAGGCCCGTGGCTTGGCCCAGCCAAAAGTATGGTGTGACTGCTTTTTGCCTCAGCAGACATATTTAGAACAGCTTTGCGTCTTCGGCAAATAAATAGCCGGACACACACTATATAAGCTGCAAAACAAGTTCTATAGCAGGCGATGTGGTACTATTATTAATAGAGGCGGAACAGAAACGAAAAAGTCACGAGCGGGCCTCTCGATCGGCTGGATATTTTCGGCCCACCAGACGTCTCGGGTGGATTAGAACACAAGAAACCGTTTCTCCTCGATCTGGCCTGCAAAGGACGACGACAACTATCACATCGGCTCAAGTCGTGTCTTGGGCCCCCACGTGCACGCCATGGAGAGCCCGTTGGTCGTTGCCGTGGATTAGAATTTAGAAAACTTACCTTCTCTTTCCCTCAAAAAAAAAAAAAAAAACTTACCTTCTCGGGCGCCACCGTCGACTGTAGAGCGCGAGGCTCGCACGACATGCCACTACTCGTGTCGTTGCCGAAGTAGTGCGGGGCAGCGCAGAGGCTTACAGCTTCCTGTTGGAGAACTACGAGTGTGAGGTGCTCAGTCCAGCCCCGGCTACTGGAGCGGCGTCTCCGCTTGCATCCAACAGACACGTCGACGGTGGCAGGCCAGCCAGTGCACTCACGCGCGCCCTGCATCACGAGAATCAGGAAAGGAAGGCAGAGGCTCTTAAAGAGAGAGACTCGAGCTGTCGAGCATCCACATTTCACAATTGAGGGTTCTTTATTAATTACTCACCAGAGTCTTACAGGGATCAATCTGAATTCACATATTAGGAGAACAAAGTAGCTACACCTATAAGTATACAAAATGTGCACTCTCCGCGTAAGAAACACAATTCTAATCCAGTGGCCCGGTCTAGGCGTCCCATAACGTGCACCTTCACGGATTCGTTGTCCCCAACTTCCGTCATACCATCTTCACGAGCGATCACTGCAAAGATCCTGCCAGTCTCATCTGCCGTCGACGTCACCACGACACCAGACAATGCCACCAGCCTGGGCGCGTCGGTCAATCTCATCTGCCGTCGACGTCACCACGACATCAGATAACGCCACCAGCCTGGGCGCGTCGGTCAAACCACGTCCAACACTGAGACTCCACTCCTCCACGCCACTGAGACCCACCATCATCAAAGCCACGATATAACACCACCCCACCTATTGGCCTTTCCACTGAACCGGTGCTCCAAGACGATGCCCTCGGGAGGGAGAACAGCGCCAAAGTCTCCGTCATCGTCCGACCCAGGAGAAACAGATCTAGGGTTTCCCCGGAACAACAGCCACCTGGAGGACGCCATCTACAACTGCTGACGTACTCAAGCGGTGCCCACCGCCACATAACTCTCACGATGACGCCTTCAAGAAGGACACGGCGCCAAGAGCATTGTCGCTGCCCCAGGGTTTTCACTCGAGGGACCGTGAGGTGGGAAAAGGTAGGGCGGACTCAATCCGGATCCCCACCTCATGCGCTCCGCCCCATCCCTGGTGATGGGCTAGCAGCGCGCCCATGTCCGGTAAGATGGAGTGCATGTCACAAGGAATGAAGGAAGAAGCAACTCAGCACCGTTGGCCACCGGGGCACCAAGCCACGGCACCAACCCGCCGGTGGATCGCGGGCCACCCGATCTAATCCCTGGAAGCCAACCTACCCGTCGCGTCACCGGATAATAAGGAGGCCATCCCAGGGGCCACCGTCCCGGATCGAGGCCCTACGCCCCAAATCTGGTGGATCAGTACTAGACCTGCCGCCACGGCTGTCGCTGGGACGCCTGCCAGCCGCCACGCCGTCGTGTTCCTGATTGGGGCCGCCGTGGACCAGATCTGTGCCGCCACAGTCGATTGGTGCTGCACCCTTAGCCAGGGCGCCCCACGCCAGCCTAAGACTGGAGGAGGGAGCGTTGCCTACGCCGCTTTCAGAGATAGCAAAAGCTGCAAAACTAGGTGTGCTGTATTTTGTTCAAAGTGAAACCTTGTATTTCATGAAGCAAATCATGTTTACCTATATACCAATCAATTGTAAAAGAGTTACGACACAAGGTCCAAATCACTTTATTTTACTACACCGACAGTGCTTCACTATCGTTGTGACTACGGGGGATGTTGTGTATCATGATTGTTTAGGAATGATACGACCGACTACAGTTTGTACTAGTCTTGCACTCCCAAGATGATCATGTACTCCTATATATACGCCCACGTAGTTCAAGCAATCCTGGACCGAAAGCAAACCAGGAGACTTGGAGTTGAAGTCTGGAACACCACGAGGCAGCCACAAGGCAGGAGGGCGCGCCCAGGGGGGTAGGCGCCCCCACCCTCGTGAGCTCCTCGTAGCTCCACCGACGTAGAGAAGCCACTAGTGAAACCTATGGCCCCCGGATCTATTTTCTATCATATAAGTTTTTGATCTACAAGTCTAGTTTTCTATTTATTTTATTTTGCAATCTTTACTTTCCAATCTATACAAGAAAAATATCAAAAATATTTATCTTATTATCTTTATCAGATCTCACTTTTGCGAGTGGCCGTGAAGGGATTGACAACCCCTTTATCGCATTGGTTGCAAGGTTCTTGATTGTTTGTGCAGGTACTACGTGACTTGCATGTTATCTTCTACTGGATTGATACCTTGGTTCTCAAAAACTAAGGGAAATATTTACGCTACTTTGCTGCATCACCCTTTCCTCTTCAAGGGAAAACTAACGCATGCTCAAGAGGTAGCATGCCACCGGACAAAGGGCCATCTCAGGGGCCGCCGCCCCGCATCCGAGCCCCACACCCCAAATATGGCGGATCAGTGCTAGACCTGCAGCCATGGCTGCCGCTGGGACGCCTATTAGCCGCCACGCCGCCGTGTTCCTGATCGGGGCCGCCGTGGACTAGATCGGTGCCGCCGCAGTCGATCGGGGCCGCACCCTCAGCCAGGGCGCCCCGCGCCACCCTAAGACCGAAGGGAGGGAGCGTTGCCTACGCCGCTTTCCGAGATAGCGAAAGCTGCAAAACTAGGTGTGCTGGCTTTTGTTCAAAGTGCAACCTTGTATTTCATGAAGCAGATCATGTTTAGCTATATACCAATCAATTGTAAAAGAGTTACGACACAAGGTCCAAATCAAATTTTTACTGTAGCAACAGTGCTTCACTACCACTGTGACTATGAGGGGTATTGAGTATCGTGATTGTTTACGAAAGATAGGATTGACTATAATTTGTTCTAGTTTGTCTTGTACTCCAACATGATCATGTACTCCTATATATACGCCAACGAGGCTCAAGCAATAAACAATCAAAAACAACAATTCCACCAATGTTCTCTCTATTCCTTCTACAACCATCCATTCAAAAAATATTAATATTGCATTTGAAAATTGTTAATCTATCATTTGAAAAAAAATGTTAGATGTGTATAGAAAAAATGTTGATCGTTTGTTAAAAATTGTTAATCATGTATTTGAAAAATGTAAATCAAGCATTTGATTTTTGTAAATGTGTATATAAAAAGTGTTGACCATGTACTAAAAAATATTAATCTTGTATTTGAGAAATGTTAATTAAGCATTTGAAAAATGTTACAATTGTGTATAGAAAAAATGTTGACCATGTATTAAAAAAAATTAAACTTGTATTTGAAAGTATTAAATGTGGATTAGAAAGAAACAAACCTTGTAACGTATACAAAAAATACCGACATGGAACAAAAAGAAAGAAGAAAAAAAACAATGAAAATTAAAGAAGAAACAAAAACTACTGAAAGTGAACACGAAATAAAAGTGAAGAAAAAATACAAAAGAGTGAAAAAAACAGTAAAAATCAATATAGAAACAATGAAAAACAAAATAAATGTTGAATACCAAAGAAAAATGAAAGAAAAAAAATGAAAAGAGAGAAGGGAAAAAAGGAAAACCGGTAAAAAGAAAGAAAAGAACCAGTGAAAACCGAGAAGAAATGAAAAAAGGGTTAATGTGTGATAAAAAGAGAAAAACCGGAGAAACTAGTGAGGAAACAAAGAAAAGCAAATAAAAAACCTAGCAAAACCAGTGAATAAAAGCGCAGCGAGCGAGCAAACTCTATTGGAAACTAGCCAAACGAACTCGAACGAAGCCAGCGAACAAAGCGCAGAGAGCGGTCGCGAATAAAAAAATGGACCAGCCCAATAGCTACGTTGCATAGGAAAGAGCTTCAGCGAGACGGAAGGAACTCTCACGTGAAGCGAGATATAGTTATCGCGCCCTCTTCGGGACCACACACATTTGTCCATAGGGCCGGTCCTAGGCTTTTAGAGGCCCTTGTATGAACTCTTGAACTCCATCACCACCCACGGGCCCTCATGTCGACATGACCGGTCACGCTTGCCAGGGAAATATGGTACAGGCGCTAATTCCAAATAGGAATCGCCTACTGGCGACAGTAGCAGGCATGCCCTAGAACCTTGTCCCGTGGATGCTACAACAGTGACCACGGCATGCCTCAATGACATGTGTGGCGAGCTGGATTCCCGTGCACGGGATGTTGAAACCGTGCTAGAAATGCAACCCCGTGATGCTTCAACGACGTCTGCGGCAAGTTGCAATGATGGGGGCGGTGAGACCGGGTTTTTTCTTCACGCGGGAGAGATGCTACAACGATGTATGTGGCATGCTAGAACCGCGTTCGCGAGATACTACAATGGTGAACAAAAACGAGCTTAGAGTCGTGCCAGCAAGGAGTCGTCGGGCTGTCGTTGATGCTACGTAGAAGCATGCAGGTGATACAACGGAGTGGAGATGTGACGATAGTGAGCTCCGGAAGGACAACCACTTACATGGGGGTGGGGGATATGAATGTGCTAGTTATCGACTAGAGGGGGGGTGAATAGGTGATTTTTACGGAAGTCTTCAAAACACGGTATCTTTTGAAGACAAACAGATGGAATGAACCTATAGATATGCAGCGGAGAATAAACTACTCTAGACAAGCCATAGTGAAGTAAGCAGCAAAGTGAAAGTACGAAGACTATTGGCAGCTAAGTAGCATGGATCAAAATGGGAGACAGAATGAAGCAAAACAGATAACAGTCTTCACACATTGAAGTCACACAGATCAGGAAAGCAGGCAATGACTTCACGAAGACAAACTGAAATGTAAATGGGTTGGAAGATAGAACCAGTAGCTTGGGGACGCGGGGAATTTGGTAGACCAGTTCGAGTTTCTGTGACAACTGTACGTCTGGTTAGGTAGGCTGAGATTGAAATTAGAAGACCATGTCTTCACCTTATTCCCCTTGAGCTAAGGACACCCAGTCCTCGTCCAATCACTCTGGTAAGTCTTCAAGGTATACTTCCAAACCTTCACAGACTTTGTTCACCCGCAATCCGCAATGACTCTTGGATGCTCAGAACGCGACGCCTAACCGGCTGGAGGATACACAATCCTCAAGTCTAATAAGTCTTCAAATCACACAGACATAAAGACTTCAGTGATGTCTAACATTCTTTGGCTTTGGGTGTTTTGGGCTTTGTCCTCGCAAGGATCTTTTCTCTCAAAGGCTTCAGAGGTGGGTTGCTCTCAAACGATAAAAGCCGTGTACTAACTCTGAGCAGCAACCAATTTATGGTGTAGGGGGTGGGCTATTTATAGCTAGGAGGCAAGCCGATATGATATGTCTGAAATGACCCTTGGTCACTAAGGAACTGAAACGTGTCCAACGGTCGGCTTTCAAACACACGCGGCAACTTTGCTTGGGCTCCAAGCAAAGCTGACTTATCCAACTCTGGATAGGATTTGCCCTCATTGTCTTCGCTCGAAGATATAGGAATTTGGTTGAGCATCACATCAGTCATCTGACTCTGTTCACTTGGACCCCACTTAACAGTACGGTGATTCCTATGACTCAAGAAAGAAGAAAAGGAACTACGAAAGAAACTATGTCTTCGCACTCCATAGTCTTCAAGTGAATTTCTGCACATGTCATTATCTTCAAGTGAATGTCTTCACGAACCACCATTGTCTTCAATGTCTTCACACATTTTTAGGGGTCGTCTCTGGTAGGTAAACCGAACCAGTGAGGGACTACTACCTATGTTGTCCTGCAATTCTCACAAACACGTTAGTCCTGAAGGAAATATGCCCTAGAGGCAATAATAAAGTTGTTATTTATATTTCCTTATATCATGATAAATGTTTATTATTCATGCTAGAATTGTATTAACCGGAAACTTAGTACATGTGTGAATACATAGACAAAACAGAGTGTCCCTAGTATGCCTCTACTAGACTAGCTCATTGATCAAAGATGGTTATGTTTCCTAACCATAGACATGAGTTGTCATTTAATCAACGGGATCACATCATTAGGAGAATGATGTGATGGACTAGACCCATCCGTTAGCATAGCACTATGATCGTTTAGTTTTACTGCTATTGCTTTCTTCATGACTTATACATGTTCCTATGACTATGAGATTATGCAACTCCCGAATACCGTAGGAACACCTTGTGTGCTATCAAACGTCACAACGTAACTGGGTGATCATAAAGATGCTCTACAGGTGTCTCCGAAAGTATTCGTGGTGTTGGCATAGATCAAGATTAGGATTTGTCACTCCGAGTGTCGAAGAGGTATCTCTGGGCCCTCTCGGTAACACACATCACAATAAGCCTTGCAAGCAAAAGACTAATGAGTTAGTCACGAGATGATGTGTTACGGAACGAGTAAAGAGACTTGCCGGTAACGAGATTGAACTAGGTATGGAGATACCGACGATCGAATCTCGGGCAAGTAACATACCGATGACAAAAGGAACAACGTATGTTGTTATGCGGTTTTGACCGATAAAAGATCTTCGTAGAATATGTAGGAGACAATATGAACATCCAGGTTCCGCTATTGGTTATTGACCGGAGATGAGTCTCGGTCATGTCTACATAGTTCTCGAACCCGTAGGGTCCGCACGCTTAACGTTTGATGACGATCGGTATTATGAGTTTATGAGTTTTGATGTACCGAAGGTAGTTCGGAGTCCCGGATGAGATCACGGACATGACGAGGAGTCTCGGAATGTCCGAGACATAAATATTGATATATTGGACGACTATATTCGGACACCGGAAGTGTTCCGGAAAAGTTTTGGATTTAACTGGATTGCCGGAGGGGGTTACCGGAACCCCCTACGAGGGGGGATGGTCCATAGTGGGCCTTGAGGAAAGGAGAGAGGCAGCCCATAGAGGCTGGCCGGCGCCCCACCTAGGGATCCTAGTTGGACTAGGATTGGGGGGGGGGGGGCGCCACCTCTCCCTCTTTTCCTTTCCCTCTCTTCCTTCTTGGTGGACTCCTACTAGGAATAGGATTGCAATCCTATTCCTAGTAGGATTGCCCTAGCCGCACCATAGGAGGCCGGCCGGCCCTCCCCTCTTGCTCCTTTATATACGGGGGAAGGGGGGCACCCAAAGACACACAAGTTGAATTGTTCCAGCCGTGTGTGGTGCCCCCCTCCACAGAAACACACCTCGGTCATACCGTTGCAGTGCTTAGGCGAAGCCCTGCGCCGGTAAATACATCATATCCGTCACCACGCCGTCGTGCTGACGAAACTCTCCCGTGAAGCTCAACTGGATCAAGAGCTCGTGGGACGTCATCAAGCTGAACGTGTGCTGAACACGGAGGTGCCGTACGTTCGGTGCTTGATCGGTTGAATCGCGAAGAAGTTCGACTACATCAACCGCGTCACTTGACGCTTCCGCATCCGGTCTACGAGGCTCAACTGGATCAAGAGCTCGTGGGACGTCATCAAGCTGAACGTGTGCTGAACACGGAGGTGCCGTACGTTCGGTGCTTGATCAGTTGAATCACGAAGAAGTTCGAAACCGCGTCACTTGACGCTTCCGCTTCCGGTCTACGAGGGTACGTAGACACACTCTTCCCTCTCGTTGCTATGCATCTGGTAGATAGATCTTGTGTGATCGTAGGAAAATTTTAAAATACTACGTTCCCCAACAGTGGCATCAGAGCCAGGTCTATGCGTAGATGATATGCACGAGTAGAACACAATGAGTTGTGGGCGATACTAGTCATACTGCTTACCAGCATGTCATACTTTGCTTCGGCGGTATTGTGAGATGAAGCGGCCCAGACCGACATTACGCGTACGCTTACGCGAGACTGGTTTCACCGTTACGAGCACTCGATGCTTAAAGGTGACTAGCGGGTGTCTGTCTCTCTCACTTTAGCTGAATCAAGTGTGGCTACGCCCGGTCCTTGTGAAGGTTAAAACAACACATACTTGACGAAACATCGTTGTGGTTTTGTATGCGTAGGTAAGAACGGTTCTTGCTAAGCCCGTAGCAGCCACGTAAAAACTTGCAACAACAAAGTAGAGGACGTCTAACTTGTTTTTGCAGGGCATGTTGTGATGTGATATGGTCAAGACATGATGAGTTATACGGTTTTGTATGAGATGATCATGTTTTGTAATGTTATCGGCAACTGGCAGGAGCCATATGGTTGTCGCTTTATTGTATGAAATGCAATCGCCATGTAATTGCTTTACTTTATCACTAAGCGGTAGCGATAGTCGTAGAAGCAATAGTTGGCGAGACGACAACGATGCTGCGATGGAGATCAAGGTGTCGCGCCGGTGACGAAGGTGATCATGATGGTGCTTTGGAGATGGAGATCAAAAGCACAAGATGATGATGGCCATATCATGTCACATATTTTGATTGCATGTGATGTTTATCTTATTATGCTTCTTATTTTGCTTAGAACGACGGTAGCATTATAAGATGATCCCTTACTAAATTTCAAGGTATAAGTGTTCTCCCTGAGTATGCACCGTTGCGAAAGTTCGTCGTGCCGAGACACCACGTGATGATCGGGTGTGATAAGCTCTACGTTCAAATACAACGGGTGTAAGACAGTTTTGCACACGCAGAATACTCAGGTTAAACTTGACGAGCCTAGCATATGTAGATATGGCCTTGGAACACTGGAGACCGAAAGATCGAGCGTGAATCATATAGTAGATATGATCAACATAAGATGTTCACCATTGAAACTACTCCATCTCACGTGATGATCGGACATGGTTTAGTTGATTTGGATCACGTGATCATTTAGATGACCGGAGGGATGTCTATCTAAGTGGGAGTTCTTTAATAAATATGATTAAATTGAACTTTAATTTATCATGAACTTAGTCCTCGTAGTATTAGCATATCTATGTTGTAGATCAATAGCTCACGATGTTGCTCCCCGTTTATTTTTTTTATATGTTCCTAGAGAAAATTAAGTTGAAAGATGTTAGTAGCAATGATGTGGAATTGTTCCGTGATCTGAGGATTATCCTCATTGCTGCACAGAAGAATTATGTCCTTGATGCACCGCTAGGTGACAGACCTATTGCAGGAGCAGATACAGATGTTATGAACGTTTTGACAAAAGCTCGGTATGATGACTACTTGATAGTTTAAGTGCACCATGCTTTACGGCTTAGAATCGGGACTTCAAAAATGTTTTGAACGCAACGGAGCATATAAGATGTTCCAAGAGTTGAAATTAGTATTTCATACTCATGCCCGTGTCGAGAGGTATAAGACTTCTGACAGTACTTTGCCTACAAGATGGAGGAGAATAGCTCAACCAGTGAGCATGTGCTCAGATTGTCTGGGTACTACAATTACTTGAATCAAGTGGGAGTTAATCTTCCAGATAAGATAGTAATTGACAAAGTTCTCTAGTCACTATCACCAAGTTAGTGGAACTTCGTGATGAACTATAATATGCAAGGGATGACGAAAGTAATTCCTGAGCTCTTCGCGATGCTGAAGTCGGCGAAGGTAGAAATCATGAAAAAGCATCAAGTGTTGATGGTTAACAAGACCACTTGTTTCAAGTAAAGGGCAAAGGGATAGAAGGGGAACTTCAAGAAGAATGACAAGCAAGTTGTCACTCCCGTGAAGAAACCCAAAGCTAGAACTCAAGCCTGAAACTAAGTTCTTCTACTGCAAAGGAAATGGTCACTGGAAGTGGAACTGCCCTAGATACTTGGCGGATAAGAAGGATGGCAAAGTGAACAAAGGTATATTTTGATATACAGATTATTGATGTGTACTTTACTAGTGTTCATAGCAACCCCTGGGTATTTGATACCGGTTCAGTTGCTAAAATTAGTAACTCAAAACGAGAATTGCAAAATGAACAGAGACTAGTTAAAGGTGAAGTGACGATGTGTGTAGGAAGTGGTTCCAAGATTGATATGATCATCATCGCACACTCCCTATACTTTCAGGATTAGTGTAAAACCTAAATAAATGTTATTTGGCATTTGCGTTGAGCATGAATATGATTTGATCATATTTGTTGCAATACGGTTATTCATTTAAAGTCATAGAATAATTGTTATTCTGTTTACATGAATAAAACCTTCGATGGTCATACACCCAATGAAAATAGTTTGTTGGATCCCGATCGTGGTGATACACATATTCATAATATTGAAGCCAAAAGATGCAAGGTTAATAATGATAGTGCAACTTATTTGTGGCACTGCCGTTTAGGTCATAATGGTGTAAAGCGCATGAAGAAACTCCATAGTGATGGACTTTTGGAATCACTTGATTATGAATCACTTGGTGCTTGCGAACCATGCCTCATGGGCAAGATGACTAAAACTCCGTTCTCCGGAACAATGGAGCGAGCAACAGATTTGTTGGAGATCATACATACAGATGTATGTGGACCAATGAGTGCTGAAGCTCGCGGCGGGTATCGTTATTTTCTGACCTTCACTGATGATTTGAGCAGATATGGGTATATCTACTTAATGAAGCACAAGTCTGAAACATTTGAAAAGTTCAAAGAATTTCAGAGTGAAGTGGAGAATCATCGTAACAAGAAAATAAGAGTTTCTACGATATGATCGTAGAGGAAAAATATTTGAGTTAGCGAGTTTGGCCTTCAGTAAAAACAATGTGAAATAGTTTCACTACTCACGCCACATGGAACACCATAGTGTAATGGTGTGTCCGAACGTCGTAACCGTACTTTATTGGATATGGTGCGATCTATGATGTCTCTTACCGATCTACCACTATCGCTTTTGGGGTTATGCATTAGAGACAGCTACATTCACGTTAAATAGGGCACCATCTAAATCCGTGGAGATGACACCGTATGAACTATGGTTTGACGAGAAACCTAAGCTGTCATTTCTTTAAGTTTGGGACTGCGATGCTTATGTGAAAAAGTTTCAACATGATAAGCTCGAACCCAAATCGGAGAAGTAAATCTTCATAGGATACCCAAAAGAAACTGTTGGGTACACCTTCTATCACAGATCCGAAGGCAAGGTCTTTGTTGCTAAGAGTGGATCCTTTCTAGAGAAGGAGTTTCTCTCGAAAGAAGTGAGTGGGAGGAAAGTAGAACTTGACGAGGTAATTGTACCTTCTCCCGAATTGGAAAGTGGAACATCACATAAACTAGTTCCAGTGATTCCTACACCAATTAGTGAGGAAGCTAATGGTGATGATCATGAAACTTCAGATCAAGTTTCTGCTGAACTTCGTAGATCAACCAGAGTTCGTTCCGCATCAGAGTGGTACGGCAACCCGGTTCTGGAAGTCATGTTACTGGACCATGATGAACCTACGAACTATGAGGAGGCGATGATGAGCCCAGATTCCGCAAAATGGCTTGAGGCCATGAAATCTAAGATGGGATCCATGTATGAGAACAAAGTGTGGACTTTGGTTGACTTGCCCGATGGTCGGCAAGCCATTGAAAATAAATGGATCTTTAAGAAGAAGACTGATGCCGATGGTAATGTTACTGTCTACAAAGCTCGACTTGTTGCAAAAGGTTTTCGACAAGTTCAAGGTGTTGACTACGATGAGATTTTCTCACCCGTAGCGATGCTTAAGTCTGTCCGAATCATGTTAGCAATTGCCACATTTTATGAAATCTGGCAAATGGATAACGAAACTGCGTTCTTTAATGGATTTATTAAAGAAGAGTTGTATATGATGCAACCAGAAGGTTTTGTCAATCCTGAAGGTGCTAGCAAATTGTGCAAGCTCCAGCGATCCATCTATGGACTGGTGCAAGCATCTCGGAGTTGGAATATACGCTTTGATAAGTTGATCAAAGCATATAGATTTATACAGACTTGCGGTGAAGCCTGTATTTACAAGAAAGTGAGTGGGAGCACTACAACCTTTCTGATAAGTATATGTGAATGACATATTGTCGATCGGAAATGATGTAGAATTTCCTGGAAAGCATAAAGGAGTGTTTGAAAGGAGTTTTTCAAAGAAATACCTTGGTGAAGCTTCTTACATATTGGGCATCAAGATCTATAGAGATAGATCAAGACGCTTGATAAGACTTTCGATGAGTACATACCTTGATAAGATTTTGAAGTAGTTCAAAATGGATCAGTCAAAGAAGGAGTTCTTGCCTGACTTGTAAGGTGTGAAGTTGAGTAAGACTCAAAGCCAGACCACGACAGAAAAATATAGAGGGAATGAAAGTCATTCCCTATGCCTCAGCCATAGGTTCTATAAAGTATGCCATGCTGTGTGCCAAACATGTTGTATACCTTGCCATGAGTTTGTCAAGGGGGTACAATAGTGATCCAGGAGTAGATCACTGTACAGCGGCCAAAATTATCCTTAGTAACTGGATGACTAAGGAAATGTTTCTCGATTATGGAGGTGATAAAGAGTTTGTCGTAAAGGGTTATGCCGATGCAAGCTTTGACACTAAATCCAGATGACTCTAAGTATCAATCTGGATGCGTATTGAAAGTGGGAGCAATTAGCTAGAGTAGCTCAATGCAGAGCATTGTAGACATAGAAATTTGCGAAATACATACGGATCTGAATGTGACAGAACCGTTGACTAAACTTCTCTCACAAGCAAAACATGATCACACCTTATTACTCTTGGGTATTAATCACATAGCGATGTGAACTAGATTATTGACTCTAGTAAACCCTTTGGGTGTTGGTCACATGGCGATGTGAACTATGGGTGTTATTCACATAACGATGTGAACTATCGGTATTAAATCACATGGCGATGTGAGCTAGATTATTGACTCTAGTGCAAGTGGGAGACTGAAGGAAATATGCCCTAGAGGCAATAATAAAGTTGTTATTTATATTTCCTTATATCATGATAAATGTTTATTATTCATGCTAGAATTGTATTAACCGGAAACTTAGTACATGTGTGAATACACAGACAAAACAGAGTGTCCCTAGTATGCCTCTACTAGACTAGCTCATTGATCAAAGATGGTTATGTTTCTTAACCATAGACATGAGTTGTCATTTGATCAACGGGATCACATCATTAGGAGAATGATGTGATGGACTAGACCCATCCGTTAGCATAGCACTATGGTCGTTTAGTTTTACTTCTATTGCTTTCTTCATGACTTATACATGTTCCTATGACTATGAGATTATGCAACTCCCGAATACCGTAGGAACACCTTGTGTGCTATCAAACGTCACAACGTAACTGGGTGATCATAAAGATGCTCTACAGGTGTCTCCGAAAGTATTCGTGGTGTTGGCATAGATCAAGATTAGGATTTGTCACTCCGAGTGTCGGAGAGGTATCTCTGGGCCCTCTCGGTAACACACATCACAATAAGCCTTGCAAGCAAAAGACTAATGAGTTAGTCACGAGATGATGTGTTACGGAATGAGTAAAGAGACTTGCCGGTAACGAGATTGAACTAGGTATGGAGATACCGACGATCGAATCTCGGGCAAGTAACATACCGATGACAAAAGGAACAACGTATGTTGTTATGCGGTTTGACCGATAAAGATCTTCGTAGAATATGTAGGAGCCAATATGAACATCCAGGTTCCGCTATTGGTTATTGACCGGAGATGAGTCTCGGTCATGTCTACATAGTTCTCGAACCCGTAGGGTCCGCACGCTTAACGTTTGATGACGATCAGTATTATGAGTTTATGAGTTTTGATGTACCGAAGGTAGTTCGGAGTCCCGGATGAGATCACGGACATGACGAGGAGTCTCGGAATGTCCGAGACATAAAGATTGATATATTGGACGACTATATTCGGACACCGGAAGTGTTCCGGAAAAGTTTTGGATTTAACTGGATTGCCGGAGGGGGTTACCAGAACCCCCTACGAGGGGGGATGGTCCATAGTGGGCCTTGAGGAAAGGAGAGAGGCAGCCCATAGAGGCTGGCCGGCGCCCCACCTAGGGATCCTAGTTGGACTAGGATTGGGGGGGGGCGCCACCTCTCCCTCTTTTCCTTTCCCTCTCTTCCTTCTTGGTGGACTCCTACTAGGAATAGGATTGCAATCCTATTCCTAGTAGGATTGCCCTAGCCGCACCATAGGAGGCCGGCCGGCCCTCCCCTCTTGCTCCTTTATATACGGGGGCAGGGGGGCACCCAAAGACACACAAGTTGAATTGTTCCAGCCGTGTGCGGTGCCCCCCTCCACAGAAACACACCTCGGTCATACCGTTGCAGTGCTTAGGCGAAGCCTTGCGCCAGTAAATACATCATATCCGTCACCACGCCGTCGTGCTGACGAAACTCTCCCGTGAAGCTCAACTGGATCAAGAGCTCGTGGGACGTCATCAAGCTGAACGTGTGCTGAACACGGAGGTGCCGTACGTTCGGTGCTTGATCGGTTGAATCGCGAAGAAGTTCGACTACATCAACCGCGTCACTTGACGCTTCCGCTTCCAGTCTACGAGGCTCAACTGGATCAAGAGCTCTTGGGACGTCATCAAGCTGAACGTGTGCTGAACACGGAGGTGCCGTACGTTCGGTGCTTGATCGGTTGAATCGCGAAAAAGTTCGACTACATCAACCGCGTCACTTGACGCTTCCGCTTCCGGTCTACGAGGGTACGTAGACACACTCTTCCCTCTCGTTGCTATGTATCTGGTAGATAGATCTTGTGTGATCGTGGGAAAATTTTAAAATACTACGTTCCCCAACAAGTCCCTCAACCACGTTTGTCGTCAATACTCCAAAACCAACTAGGGATGGCACTAGATGCACTTATAATCTCCCCCTTTTTGGTGATTGATGACAAACTGGTTGAAGTTTTCAACGGGGATAAAATATGTGGAAGTTACATAACATGGTATTGGCTTCATGGGATTTAGAAGGCTCCCCCTGAAGATGTGCATATAATAAATTTGCCTTTGAATTCAAATGCACATGGCAGGTTTCCCTTTGTGGAGATCTCACTCAATCTTATGAAGACAATCCATCATGCATACAAAAATGTAGTGAAGATAATGATATGCATAATGAAAAATGGACGGCTGCTGTATGATTTCATGCGCATAAGATAGATATTTAACCACACAGAAGAAATAGCAGCAAATGTAGCAGACGACCATCAAGTTTAAGCATTACAACTCAAGAGCCAAATAGTTTCAAAACGAGAGTTGTAAGAACTTAGCAAAAATAAGCACCCGACCCATATATGGACCCGCTTGAAGACTATTAACACAAATGCTTCTCCCCCTTTTGTCAGGAAGGACCAAAAAGGTTTGAAGACATAGAGTGTTAATGTCTACTACGCACCCTTCTTCTTGTAGACGTTGTTGGGCCTCCAAGTGCAGAGGTTTGTAGGACAGTAGCAAATTTCCCTCAAGTGGATGACCTAAGGTTTATCAATCCGTGGGAGGCGTAGGATGAAGATGGTCTCTCTCAAGCAACCCTGCAACCAAATAACAAAGAGTCTCTTGTGTCCCCAACACACCCAATACAATGGTAAATTGTATAGGTGCACTAGTTCGGCGAAGAGATGTTGATACAAGTGCAATATGGATGGTAGATATAGGTTTTTGTAAACTGAAAATATAAAAAAGAGCAAGATAGCAAGTGGTAAATGTGAGCATAAATGGTATTGCAATGATAGTAGTGAAGGCTTGGGGTTCATACTTTCACTAGTGCAAGTTCTCTCAACAAGGATAACATAATTGGAACATATTACTAGCCCTCAACATGCAACAAAGAGTCACTCCAAAGTCACTAATAGCGGAGAACAAACGAAGAGATATTCTTTTTGATCGATCTATTCAAGAGTCTGTAGTAACGTTCAATCTATCATAGAGTTCGTACTAGAATAACACCTTAAGACACAAATCAATCAAAACCCTAATGTCACCTAGATACTCCATTGTCACCTCAAGTATCCGTGGGCATGATTATACGATATGCATCACACAATCTCAGAAACATCTATTCAACCAACACATAGAACTTCAAAGAGTGCCCCAAAGTTTCTACTGGAAAGTCAAGACGAAAACGTGTGCCAACCCCTATGCATAGGTTCCCAAGGTCACGGAACCCGCAAGTTGATCACCAAAACATACATCAAGTAGATCACATGATATCCCATTGTCACCACAGATAAGCACGTGCAAGACATACATCAAGTGTTCTCAAATCCTTACAGACTCAATCCGATAAGATAACTTCAAAGGGAAAACTCAATCCATTACAAGAGAGTAGAGGGGGAGAAGAAGATCCAACTAGAATAGCAAAGCTCGCGATACATCAAGATCGTTCCACGTCAAGAACACGAGAGAGAGATCAAACACATAGCTACTGATACATACCCTCAGCCCCGAGGGTGGACTACTCCCTCCTCGTCATGGAGAGCGCCGGGATGATGAAGATAGCCACTGGAGAGGGATCCCCCCTCCGGCAGGGTGCCAGAACGGGTGTAGATTGGTTTTCGGTGGCTACAGAGGCTTTCGGGGGCGGAACTCCCGATCTAGGTTTCTTTCTGGAGGTTTCAGTATTTATAGGAATTTTTGGAGTCGGGGCCAAGTAAAGGGGAGCTACGGGCCATCCTCGATATAGGGGGGCGCGCCCCCCTTCCTAGGGCATGCCCTCCACCCTCGAGGGCAGCCCGTGGCTCTCCTGTCCCACCTCTTTTGCTTCGGGGGCTTCTTTTGGTCCAGAAAAAATCATAAAAAATTGGCTCGTCAATTGGACTCTGTTTGATATTCCTTTTCCGCGGAACTCAAAAACAAGGAAAAAACAGAAACTGGCACTGGGCTTTGGATTAATAGGTTAGTACCAAAAATCATATAAAAGTGTATGATAAAGCCCATAAGACATCCTAGAATGATAATATAATAGCATGGAACAATCAAAAATTATAGATACGTTGGAGACGTATCAAGCATCCCCAAGCTTAATTCCTGCTTGTCCTCGAGTAGGTAAATGATAAAGAAAGAATTTTTTATGTGGAATGCTAACCAATATAGTTTTCAATGTAATTCTCTTAATTGTGGCATGAATGTTCAGATCTGAAAGATTCAAGACAAAATTCTATATTGACATAAGAAATAATAATACTTCAAGCATACTAACAAACAAATCATGTCTTCTCAAAATATTATGGCTAAAGAAAGTTATCCCTACAAAATCATATAGTGTTGGCTATGCTCCCTCATTATCACACTAAATATTCATATCATGCACAACCCCGATTTCAGCCAAGCACTTGTTTTCATACTCTATCTTTTCAAACCTTTCAACTTTCACGCAATACATGAGAGTGAGCCATGGACATAGCACTATGGGTGGAATAGAGGTGGTTGTGGAGAAGACAAAAAGAAGGGAGATAGTCTCACATCGACTAGGCATATCAACGAGCTATGGAGACGCCCATCAATAGATATCAATGTGAGTGAGTGGGGATTGCCATGCAACGGATGCACTAGAGCTAAATATGAATGAAAGCTCAACAAAAGAAACTAGTGGGTGTGCATCCAACATGCTTGCTCACGAAGACCTAGGGCATTTGAGGAAGGCCATCGTTGGAATATACAAGCCAAGTTCTATAATGAAATTTCCCACTAGTATATGAAAGTGACTAAGCATGAGACTCTCTACAATGAAGAACATGGTGCTACTTTGAAGCACAAGTGTGAAAAAATATAGTAGCAATTGTCCCCTTTTTTTTTTTTTTTTTCCTCTTTTTTTGGGGCCTTTTTTTCCTTTTTTTGCGGAGGGGCTTTATAGATTCAGCCTTTCCTCCCATGGGACAATGCTCTAATAATGATGATCATCACACTTTCATTACAACACGATATTACAACTCGAGACTACAACAACAAAGTATGACTCTATATGAATGCCTCCGGCGGTGTACCGGTATGTGCAATGAAACAAGAGTGACATGTATGAAAAGATTATGCATGAGGGCTTTGCCACAAATACGATGTCAACTACATGATCATGCAAAGGCAATATGACAATATGATGCATGTCATATGAACGGAATGGTGGAAAGTTGCATGGCAATATATCTCGGAATGGCTATGGAAATGGTGGAAAAGGTGAGAGTGCGTATAATCCATGGACTCAACATTAGTCATAAGAACTCATATACTTATTGCAAAAATCTATGAGTCATCAAAACAAAGCAATCAACGCATGCTCCTAGGGGGTAGGTTGGTAGGAGTTAACCATCGCGCGCCCCCGACCTCCACACAAAGGTCGACACTCTACAAATACCTCATGCTCTAACTCCGTCACATATCGGTTCACCATACATGCATGCTACGGGAATCACTAACCTTAACACAAGTATTTCTCAATTTCATAATAACTCCACTAGCATGACTCTAATATCACTATACTCATATCTCAAAACAATTATCAAGCATCCAATATCTCATTCTATTCAATGCACTTGGTGTGATTTTTTTTTACTACATTGACATTGGATGTCTATCATGTGAAGACTAGTTTCTTTAGCCTACACAAATTACCATGCTGTTTTAATAGACTCTCAAATATATATAAGTGAAGCATGAGAGTTCAACAATTTCTACAAAATATTACCACCACCGTACTCTAAAAGATATAAGTGAAATGCTAGAGCAAAAACTATTCAACTCAAAAGATATAAGTGAAGCACATAGAGTGTTCTAACAATTTCTAGGCCATATTTAACTCTCTAAAATTGGTGTGTCCAGCAAGGATGATTTTGGCAAACTAACAAGCAAAGACTCAAATTATACAAGACGCTCCAAGCAAAACACATATCATGTTGTGTATAAAAATATAGCTCCAAGTATAGTTACCGATGGATGAAGATGAAAGAGGGGATGCCTTCCCAGGGCATCCCCAAGCTTAGGCTTTTGATTATCTTGAATTTACTTGGGGTGCCATGGGCATCCCCAAGCTTAGGCCTTTGCTACTCCTTGTTCCATAGTCCATCAAAGCAATACTCAAAACTTGAAAACTTCACAACACAAAACTTAGACAAAAATTCTCGTGAGCTCCGTTAGTAAGAGAAAACAAACCACTACTCAAAGGTACAACAATGAATTCATTATTTGTTTATATTGGTGTTAAACCTACTGTACTCCAACTTCTCTATGGTTCATATCCTCCAATATTACTCATAGATGCATCGGAATAAGCAAACAACACACGAAAAACAGAATCTGTCAAAGACAGACCAGTCTGTAGTAATCTGAAGGGTTCGCCTACTTCTGGAACTCCAAAAAATTCAAACTAAATTATTAAATTTGCGCAATTTGTCTACCAATCAGCAGCAAAAATAATAAACGAAAAATCACGCTCCAGTAAAAATCTGAAGTCTACTTTAGCGAGCGCTAACGATTCTGTTTTTCACAGCAAGATCAAATAAACTTCACACAAGTCTTACCAAAGGTTCTACTTGGCACAAACACTAAACAAAACATGAAAACACATATAATCAGAGGCTAGATGCAATATTTATTCCCTAACAGCAACAAAAGCAAAAAACATAAAATTGGGTTGCCTCCCAACAAGCGCTATCGTTTTACACCCCTAGCTAGGCACGATACAAGATAGATCTAGGTATTGCCATCTTTGGAAGGCAATCCATAAGTGGCTCTAATGATAGATTCATAAGGTAATTTGATTTTCTTTGTATGAAAGTGTTCCATGCCTTTCCTTAACGAAAATTGGAATCTAATATTTCCTTCCTTCATATCAATAATTGCACCAATCGTTCTAAGGAAAGGTCTACCAAGAATAATAGGACATGAAGGATTGCAATCTATATCAAGAACAATGAAATCTACGGGCACATAATTCCTATTAGCAACAATAAGAACATCATTAATTCTTTCCATAGGTTTCTTAATAGTGGAATCCGCAAGATGCAAATTTAAAGAACAATCATCAAGCTCATGGAATCCTAGCAAATCACACAAAGTTTTTGGGATAGTGGAGACACTTGCACCCAAATCACACAAAGCATAGCATTCATGATCTTTTATTTTTATTTTTATAGTAGGTTCCCACTCATCATAAAGCTTTCTAGGTATAGAAACTTCCAAGTCAAGTTTTTCTTCATAAGATTGCATCAAAGCATCAACTATGTGTTTAGTGAAAGCTTTATTTTGACTATAAGAAAGCAAACCACTACTCAAAGGTACAGCAATGAATTCATTCTTTGTCTATATTGGTGTTAAACCTACTGTACTCCAACTTCTCTATGGTTCATATCCTCCAATACTACTCATAGATGCATCGGAATAAGCAAACAACACACGAAAAACAGAATCTGTCAAAGACAGAACAGTCTGTCGTAATCTGCAGGGTTCGCCTACTTCTGGAACTCCAAAAAATTCGAACTAAATTGGTAAATTTTCGAAATTTGTCTACCAATCATCCGCAAAAATAATCAACTAAAAATCATGATCCAGTAAAATCCCACGACTACTTTAGCGAGCACTAACGATTCTGTTTTTCACAGCAAGATCACATAAACTTCACACAAGTCTCCCCAAAGGTTCTACTTGGCACAAACACTAAACAAAACATGAAAGCACATCTAATCAGAGACTAGATAACTCTTTTGTCGAGACTTGGCCAACTGTAATCTATCTCTGATTTCCTTGACTTGTTTCTCAGCTTCCAGCATGAGGTCCGTTCCGAAAATACGGCTATCTCCTGTCTGGGACCAGTTTAGCGGGGTACGTCATTTGCGGCCGTATAAAGCCTCGTATGGTGACATCTTTAGACTGGTTTGGAAGCTGTTGTTGTAGGAGAACTCAGCGTATGGTAGACAATCTTCCCATTTAGGTCCTTGGGCCAAGACGCAAGCTCGCAGCATATCTTCCAGTATTTGGTTCACTCGCTCTGTCTGTCCATCTATTTGAGGATGATAGGTGGTACTATATTTTAGGGCTGTTCCCAAAGCTTGATGGAGACGTGTCCAGAAAACGGATGTAAAGAGTGAACCTCGGTCAGAAGTGATGGTTCGAGGTACTCCATGCAGACTGACTATTCTAGACACATACAGTTGTGCGAGTTGGTCTGCACGATAGGTGGTACTGACCGGAATAAAATGGGCTACCTTAGTTAGAGTGTCCACGATGACCCATATTGCATTATTACCCCGCTGAGTCTTGGGTAATCCCGTGATGAAATCCATGCAAACATCATCCCATTTCCACTATGAAACTGGCAACTTTTGAAGAAGTCCGGCTGGCTTCTGATGTTCTGCCTTTACTTTGTCGCATATGTCGCAATAGGCCACAAAATAGGCAATATCCTTTTCATGCCATCCCACCAGAATATTTGGCGAAGGTCTTCATACATTTTTGTTCCCCCAGGGTGAATGGAATATGAGGACTCGTGGGCTTCTGACAAGATCTTCCTTTTTAGGTCTGACTGATTTGGTACACAAATCCTTCCGCGAAATCACAGAGTCCCAAGGTGATCTCTTGAGAAGTCCGATGCACGTTCTGCCTGCATGTCCTGGGCATGCTTTTGCAGGACAAGATCATCTAGCTGGGCCTTGCGGATTTCTTCTTCAAGTGTGGGGGTAACTTCCAGTGTGTTAACGAGACCAGCCTCAACGATGTTCAGATGGAGTTGAGCAATCTCCTCTTGAAGTTCAACGGGCAAGGAATTCAACATAGTATTCAAACTGACCGGCTTTCGACTGAGTGCATCAACTACCACGTTGGCTTTACCCGGGTGGTAGTTTATTCCCAGGTCATAATCTTTGACCAGTTCAAGCCACCTTCGCAGACGGAGATTCAAATCAGGTTGAGTGAAGATGTACTTGAGGCTTTTGTGATCGGTAAAAAATTGACACTTCTTCCCAATGAGTTAATGTCTCCATATTTTGAGAGCATGCACTACTGCAGCCAATTCCAGATCATGTGTAGGATAATTTCCCTCGTGTGGGCGCAACTGTCGTGATGCATAAGCCACCACCTTGCCGTCTTGCATGAGTACACAGCCAATTCCTTATCTGGATGCGTCACAGTAGACATCAAAACTGCGGTATATGTCTGGGAGAGTTAATACGGGAGCGCTGGTCAGCCGTTTCTTTAGCTCACTAAAGCTTTGCTCACAGTCTTCTGTCCATTCAAACTTCTTGTCCTTCTTGAGTAGCTCGGTCATGGGCTTGGCGATCTTGGAGAATCCTTCAATGAAACGGTGGTAATATCCCGCCAGTCCAAGGAAGCTTCAGATCTGAGATACGGTTGTGGGTGGCAACTAGTTGAGCACATCGTTTACCCTGCTGGGGTCCACGGCTATACCTTCGGCGGATAGCACGTGTCCAAGAAATCCAACTTGTTTAAGCCAAAACCCACATTTGCTAAACTTGGCGTAAAGCTGATGGTCTCGGAGTCGTTGCAATATTGCTCGGAGATGTCCCTTGTGATCCTATTCACTTTTTGAATATATGAGTATGTCATCGATAAAGACTACCACGAACTTATTGAGGAAGTCCATGAACACTTTATTCATCATGTGCATGAAGAAGGCAGGGGCATTGGTGAGACCAAAGGACATGACTGTATATTCGTATAGACCGCATTGAGTGGTGAATGCGGTCTTAGGAATATCTTCCCTTTTAATCTTGAGCTGATGGTATCCGGTCCTTAAGTAAATTTTGGAGAACACCTTGGCACCACTGAGCTGATCGAACAAATCATCAATCCTTGGCAACGGGTATTTATTTTTTATGGTCACATCATTCAGCTGCCGATAATCTACACACATGTGGAGGCTGCCATCCTTTTTGTTTACAAAGAGTGCACGCGATCCCCAGGGCGAGGAACTGGGACGGATGTACCCTTTCTGGAGCATTTCATCGAGCAGCTTCTTTAATTCCACTAACTCTGATGAGGGTATCCTGTAATATTTCTTGAATAACGGTGCGGTTCCAGGTACCAGATCTATTGCAAACTCAAGTTCTCGGTCTGGCGGCATGCCTGGTAGTTCTTCCGGAAATACATCAGGGAATTCACTGACCGCAGGAATTAATTCCAACTTAGCCACGGCGGTAAACATCATCTCCTTCTTTGGTATGCTTTTGCGTGAGTAGAACTTTGTAATCTGCCCTTCTTGATTGGTTAAAGTGACTTCTCGGGTTGCACAATTTATGCATACGTGGTATTGAGTCAGCCAATTCATGCCCAGAATAACATCCAACTGTGCTGATTCGATGAGTATCAAGGATGTTGGAAAACTTATTCCGTTGATGTTGATTTCCAAGTTACGGCAGACCAGACTGCTCTTGATTAAAGATCCCGGGGTTTGTACCAGCATATTTTTGCCCAACAGAGAACAAGAAAAATTGTTTTGGGCAACAAAACTCTGAGAAATAAAAGAGTGGGAAGCCCCCGAGTCAAATAAAATTACTACAGGTATGTTATTTATAGAAAACATACCGATGACCACTTTGGGGTTTTCTTGGGCTTCATCTGCGGAGAGGTGAATGACATGCCCGGTGATGTTTTGCTGGTCTGGGTATGATCCCATGAAGTTTACTTGTGACCGGAATAAGGCGTTTGCCTTGCTGTTCTTGGGACACTGACGGGCATAATGTTCACTTTGCCCGCAACTAAAGCAGGAATTATTGCGCTGGCGCTCCTCGTGCTCTGAGTTGGTAATAACATTCTTGACTTGGGTAGTGTTCTTGTTAACATTTTGTTGCCAATTGGGCTTGTAGTCTACCCGAGTTTGCTGCCAGGTCCGGGCCTTCTGCACCGGTGGTCCTTCCTTCCTTGGTTCAAACTTGCGTTTGTGCTCGTTATTAGCGGGCCGGGTGTCCAGTATATGAGCTTGTGTTCTCTTTCCGCAATAAAAGCTTTATTCACCAGAGTTTGGAAATCTAGGAAATCAAGCATACTGAGAGTGCATCTGAGTTGAGAGTTTAATCCTCCAAGAAACCGGTCAATTTTTCTCTCTTCTGTGGCCACGTCATACATGGAATAACGGGCCAGATGGTTAAATTGCTGCAGATATTCTCCCACGGATAGATTTCCTTGGTTGAGGGTGAGAAACTCACGTTGCTTGGTCTTCATTACTCCAGTAGGGATGTAATATTTCCGGAACTGATCCTTGAATTTGGTCCAGGTGAGTGCATCATCAGCAGGCCACATGGCTTTTGTATTTTCCCACCATACGGCAGCAGCGCCTTCAAGATAGTGGGTTGCATATGGAACTTTGTCATCTTCGGCTGTACGGGCAATTTCAAGCTTCCTCTCAATGGTTCGCAACCAATCATCAGCATCCAACGGGTCAACTGCCTGACTGAAACTGGGAGGTTGAGTTCTCTGAAAATCTGATAGCTTGAAGAAATGACCATTCTGCTGTCCATTCTGACCAATCATAGCTTGAACACTTTTTAATACTTCCAGCAGATCATTATTTCTTCTTTCCTCAAACATACGTAGAATTTATTCAGTGGTAGGGGATGTGGCGGTGGAGGCGGTGGTATGAATGGCTCGGGGGAGTGTCCTTCCTGTCGGGCGGAGCGACGAACAGGAACATCCTCGTGAGCGCTGTTACTGTTGCCTCCCCGCATCATCCTATATTGGATTTTTCCCAAGGCAACACATTCTAGATGAGAATCATTCAAAAGCAAAAATAGGCGGGGAAAGCCAGCAACAAAAATCGAGGAGAAACAGAATTGCGAAGAAAACAGCGAGTAGAGAATACATAACTTCAGCATAATTATACAAGGACGCATACATAAATGAAAATCAACACGCCCGATTACACTACTCTCATACATAAAACATCACGACTCATACATCGTACAATAGTCTGACAACTGCTAATACTCTAGAGCTCTACTGCTCTGCGGGTGCTGATGGGCCTCGAACTCCTCGTTGGTTACCCCAAGTGGAAGGTGTAAGATGCAGTATGTAGAAGTGTTTTCCCTTAGCAAAGATGCCAAGGATCGAATCCCCAGAGACTCCTAGGTTCAACAAGTAGGTGTCAATTGCTACGGCGCCAGATTAGTAGCAATCAACGTGGACCTGCACACAGATACAAATAACTTTGCTCCCAACGAGTACAGAGAGGTTGTCAATCCCTCCGGCCTTGTAGTTCACAAAGGATTAAAAGCAATGATAGTAGTGATAGATAGTGTTTTGCAATAGTAAATAAAAACGGAAAGTAAATAGCGGATGTGATCAATGATGGTAATATGGACCGGAGTCTCATGATGTTCACTAGTGATGTCTCTCTCCCAAAAGACGATAAAACAGCTATGTGAGGTAAACAAATTACAGCTGGGCAATTGACAGGACCACGAACGCAAACCAATGCTGACTACATTGCAAGAAAGGTTGAGGTTCAAAGCATGGGCGGTACGCCAAAGTAAGTAGACCGAAGTCCATCAATATCTACTACTAATCATCCACCTTGAGATATTTATCCTGAACATCTCGCTGGTATTAAGTTGCGAGTCCCACCCATAGTGTAAACTCAATGCAACAGACAACTGCATTAAAAGAACTTTGCGTAAAGTAAACAATCCTTGCACCCGCGGGCACAAGCACCGTTGTTTTCCCCCTTGTGGCAACAACACATCCCCTAGACTCATGTTTCTATCACTCAAGCTAGTCATCGAGGGGCATGAACCCACAATCAAGCATAACGTTCCCTCTTGGAGTCACTACCTATTACTCGGCCAAAGCAATAAATAACAACGGAGAACATGCAAGAATTACTTATGAACATAAATATAAAAGAGGTGAATCAAATATATTACTTAAGATCAATCTGAACATAATCTCATTGTCGGTGTACTAAGGTAGGGGTACCTCAGTACCCCAACTTATGCACGGGCAGATGCAGCTTCCCGCGGCAGGGTTTACCGCGTGCTCGCCGGAGACCTTCCTGCTCCCTATTAAACCATTCAAAAACAAAGTATACAAGAAAGAAGATCGAGACCCCGGCAAGAGGAGCTTGCCGGGAAGGCCGTGTCAGGCTCAAGATTACATCAATCACTCAAGGCCCTGGCAAGAGGAGCTTGCCAGGACGACTAGAAGATTATGTCACAGAAGATACGCCCCGGCAAGGGCCCGGGGAGCGGCAAGCTCCCGGACCCGGCAAGATCAAGGCCCCCGGCAAGGTGCTTGCCGGGAAGGTTGCGCTGTGTGCCCGCGCACCAGCTCATCGGCCCACGCGTCGCCCTGGGGCCTATCCAGGGACGCGTGGCGGATGGCTGTGCAGCCTGGGGGACACAGTGGCACTCCACGGTGGTGGATTCATCGCCGTGGCAGACGGAGACGCAATGGCGGGAGCTTTTGGGGTCGACGGCGACGGGCATTGAATGCCCTTGTCCCCCACTGTCAAAGTAGGTATTGACCACTGTTCTGCACTGTAGCTCCACTGTTCCCGCACTGTTACAACTACCACCTCTTTTACGTTTTTACCCCTTTCTCCTACATTGACACCTGTTGGTGACCCCTTGCACTATAAAAGGAGGCCCATGCACAACGTGGAGGGGGTTCGGAACCTAGATCACTCAGACGCTCGGTGTAGCTGCTTCTTCAAGCTCCAGAGCACCCCAACTCAATACACAACTAAGCAGGAGTAGGGTTTTACGCGTCTACCGCGGCCCGAACCTGGGTAAAACTGCCCGCGTGCTCGCTACGATCTGCTCTTCGTGCTCCCTCCACCCTCGTACCGCACAGACAAGGGGCTCCGGTCCCATAGGTGTTCGTGGCGGACAGTTTCCCCCGACATCTTTGGCGCGCCAGGTAGGGGGCGTCGAGGTTGTGCGAACCTGATCCGGCGACCACGCGGGCGCATTCTTCATCAACCTCTCCGAATTCGGTAGCTTCATCAGCAACTTCATCAGCAACAGCTCCATGGCTCCGAAGAAGAAAGCTTCGGAGGTCGGAGGCCCGTCTGCGTCTCACCCGCCGCCACCGGAGCCAACGGTAGGCGGGGGAGATGCCGTCGGAAGGGTGGTCGCCGGTGAGGAAACTCACGGCGCCACCAGGTCCAAGAATAGGACGGACGACCGAACCTCGGTCTCCGTGGACGCGCCGCGTCCATCTCAGCACACGACAACCCAGCAGCGCCATATCACAGGAGGTGGTATGCGCTTGCTGGGGCAAGGCCAAACCGGAGGCTCGCGGGACGCCCCGGACCTCCGTCCGGGCACAAGCAAAGCGAAGGCGCCGGCGCGGGACCCTGCTCCTTCTAACGCCGTTAGAAGTCCGAGCATATCCCGCTCCTCGCACCGCTCGCCCGCGTTCCCCTCTACTCCGGCAGAAGCGCTCGCAAGGGCGCAACTGCTCCTCGACTTCCCTCCAGCGGCAGACAAGGCCGAAGACTGGAGGGCCACCATCCAGAGCCTGATCGCCTTCGCCAATAACGATTCTCCACAGCAGCCGTCGGCCTCGCGGCCGCGGCAAGCTGAGAAAGCGAAGGCCGACGGCGACAAGACCGCCGGGGGTGCGACAAGCGTGCACTCCCCGCAGCGGAAGCAGAAGACGCCGCCCCGTCGGAATAACGCCGACGACGGCTCCACAGCCTCGTCGGACCCGCGGGCTCGTCGGGACCAGCGCCACGTCCTCGACGACCGGCGACAAGAAGACGCTCGCACAACGATCGAGCGCCGCCGAGAAGCTCGGCGACAATCAGACCGAAGAGCTGGAGACACTGTCGACGCGCACGCGCCCGGTGAGCCAGGCGACTTGCCGTACGCGGCAGGTTGCCCTGCGTTTACCCGTGAGCTGCGGCGCGTCCAGTGGCCCAGTATGAAGAATTTCAAGCCCGACGTACCGGAGAAGTACGACGGCAAGACGCATCCCTCGGAGTTTCTCAGCGTCTACACCATCGCTGTGCAAGCTGCCGGGGGGCGCGACGAGAAGATCTTGGCTAACTACTTCCCGCTCGTGCTAAAGCCGAACGTTCGTTCGTGGCTTATGCACTTGCCGGAAGGTTCCATTTCTTCTTGGGCCGACCTTTGCCACCAGTTTGTCGGCGCCTTCACCGGCGGCCACAAACCCCACGGCCAGGAGAGTGATCTCCACATCTTGGCCCAGAAGGAAGGAGAGACCCTGCGCAAGTTCATCCAGCGCTTCAGCCGTGTGCAACACAACATCCCTGATGTCCACCCTGCCGCGGTTATCAGCGCGTTCCACCAGAACGTGCGTAACCGCCGCATGCGTGAAGAAATGGCGATGACCAAGATTAGGGATGTCAGCGAGCTCTATGCTCTTGCCGACAAGTGCGCACGCGCAGAAGAGGGGAGGAGACTCCCCGGGGAGGATGCTGGCGCAGGAGGAAGCGACAGCGACGACGCCGCCCCGGCGAAGAAGAGCCGGCGGCGGAATAACAGAAGGAAGGGCAAGAAAGAGGTGCTTGCCGTCGAGAAGTCCGGCAAGGAGGCCCCCGCCAAGCAAACACAGGCTGGCGGCTCCGGCAAGGAGCCTGCCCCTGTAGCAGTGGCCGATAAGCAGGACGCCTCCGACAAGCAATACTGTAAGATCCACCGCACCAAGGGCCACGACCTCTCCAACTGCAAACGCGTTGAGTATCTCGTCGAGCAGCAGAAAGCTGAGTACGAGAGATGCGACAAGGAGAAGGCCCAAGGTGGCGGGGAGGAGACGAGCAAGAAGCGGCCGTTCAACGGCCGGGGAGGACGCCGCGGCAAGGCCAAGCAGCGGCAAGGAGATCGACCTCCCCGGGGCCGCGACAAGGACGAGGACGACGACGAAGACATGGAGGACGAGGATAACAGCGAGCAGGAGTTCCAGAAGGCCACGGAGGTCCTGTGCGTCGACGGCGGCGCCTCTCTGCACACCTCCCACCGCCAGCTCAAACAGTGGGTGCGTGAGGTGAACGCAGCAGAGCCGCCCGTGGAGTCGCGCAGGCTCCTCAAATGGTCCAGCACGCCCATCGTTTTTGACCTTGAGGATCACCCTGACCGCACCACTGCGGTCGGGTGCTTGCCGATGCTGGTCTCACCCACCATCCGCAACCTCAAGGTCACCAAAATGTTGGTTGACGGCGGGGCCGGGCTGAACTTGATCTCCTCTGCTGTGATCAAGAAACTCCAAATTCCAGATGGCGAGCTCAAAGAAACCGGTTCATTCCAAGGAATCAACCCGGGAAGGAGCAAGCCCAAGGGAAAGATCACTCTGCCGGTGACCTTTGGCGGGGAGCTCAACTTCAGAACTGAGCGCATCACTTTCGACGTTGCCGATATTCCATTGCCCTACAATGGAATACTTGGCCGTCCTGCCCTCGCCAAGTTCATGGCAGCTTCCCATTATGCTTACAACGTACTGAAGATGCCGGGGCCGATAAGCGTCATCACTGTCCACGGCGACAAGAAGGATGCGCTTGTCTGCGCCGACAAGATCTACCGGGATGCAGCAGCTGCGGCCGACAAGGACGCTCTTGCCGCTGAAGCTCCCGGGGGGAAGAAGACGAAGACCAAGTCCGGCAAATGCTCTGGGACCCACTCCGGCAACCGCACCTCCTCGGAGTGCTGCGCTGCCGTCGAGGACGTTCCATCGAGCTCCACCGGCAAGAGTAAGAAAGGAATGGCCGCTCCTCCGGCAACCAAGAAGGTGTCCGCCAAGGAGGACGGCACTGGTGGTACCTTCACCATCAGTGCCATGCTTGACAGCAAATAGGAAAGCGCGCTTGTTGCCTTCCTGCGGGCGAATGTCGATGTGTTTGCCTGGCAACCATCTGACATCCCCGGTGTTCCCAGGAAGGTAATTGAGCATAAGCTTGCTGTCTGTCCTCATGCGCGGCCCTTCAAGCAAAAAGTAAGGAAGCAAGCCGTGGAGCGCCAAGAGTTCATCAATGAAGAGATCAAGAAGCTAGAGGCAGCAGGTCTAGTTAGAGGTGTGATCCATCCGACGTGGTTGGCAAACCCAGTCGTCGTGCGCAAGGCCAACGGGAAGTGGAGGCTGTGTATAGACTTCACCGATGTGAATAAAGCATGTCCCAAGGATCCCTTCCCCTTGCCGCGCATTGACCAAATTGTTGACTCCACTGCCGGATGTGAGCTACTCTGTTTTCTTGATGCATATTCAGGCTACCATCAGATTTTCATGGCTAAAGAGGATGAAGAGAAGACCGCATTTATCACTCCATGTGGCACTTATTGCTTCATTCGCATGCCATTTGGACTGAAGAATGCAGGCTCGACTTTTGCAAGGGTAGTATACACTGCTTTTGAGCCACAGATCCACAGAAATGTAGAGGCTTACATGGATGATATCGTGGTGAAGAGCAAGAGCAAGGAAACCTTGGTCCGAGATTTGGAAGAAACATTTCAGAACCTGCGCAAGATACAGCTTAAGTTGAACCCCGAGAAGTGCGTCTTTGGAGTCCCCTCCGGCAAGCTTCTCGGGTTCTTTGTGTCACAGAGGGGGATTGAAGCCAACCCCGACAAGATTAAAGCCATTGAGCAGATTGAGGCCCCAAAGCGCGTCAAGGATGTCAGAAGGCTTGCAGGATGTGTGGCTGCCCTCAGTAGGTTCATTTCAAAGTCTGCAGAACGCGCCCTACCTTTCTTCAAAATCTTGAAGAAGGCAGGTCCCATGAAGTGGACTCCGGAAGCGGAGGCTGCGCTGCAGGATTTGAAACGGTACCTGTCCTCCACTCCAATACTTGTCGCACCTAGGCCACAGGAAAAGTTGTTGCTATACTTAGCGGCAACCAACCAGGTGGTTAGTGCTGCGTTAGTTGCGGAGAGGGAGTCCGACGAGGAGTCAGCACCTCCGGCAAGCGAATCCAGTGACAAGCAGGGGGCTGCTTCAGCAAGCTCTGGCCCTGACAAGGATAACTCTGCGCAGGAACGGGATGAGGTGCGGAAGAAGATGGTGCAGCGCCCGGTGTATTTTGTGAGTTCCCTTCTCCAGGGGGCTAGGTCAAGATACTCCGGTGTGCAAAAGTTGCTTTTCGGCCTCCTCATGGCCTCGAGAAAGCTGCGCCATTACTTCCAAGCCCATGAGATAACAGTGGTCACTCGCTTTCCGCTGAAGAGAATATTGCACAACCCAGAAGCAACAGGCAGGATCGTTGAGTGGGCACTGGAGCTGTCGAGCTTTGGACTCAAGTTTGAAAGTACTTCAACCATACAGAGCCGAGCTTTGGCAGAATTCATAGCTGAGTGGACCCCAACGCCCGACGAGGAAGTCCAAGAAACAAGTGCACCCGTACAAGAAGCGACAAGTGAATGGGTAATGTATTTTGATGGTGCCTTCTCGCTGCAAGGCGCCGGTGCTGGCGTGGTACTCATCGCGCCCACCGGAGAACACCTCAAATATGTTATCCAGATGCACTTCCCCAGGGAGCAAGCGACAAACAACACTGCTGAGTATGAAGGCTTGCTTGCCGGCCTCAGGATTGCGGCCGAACTTGGGATCAGGAAGCTGATTGTGCGGGGAGATTCTCAGTTGGTGGTCCGGCAAGTCAACAAGAGCTATCAGAGCCCTTTGATGGAAGCTTATGTAGATGAAGTGAGGAAGCTTGAGGAGCACTTTGAAGGTTTGCAAATGGAGCACGTCCCGAGAGCTCAGAATGAAATGGCAGATGGCCTTTCAAAGTGCGCTTCGATGAAGTTACCTGTGGAACCAGGGACCTTCTTGCTCAAGCTAACTCAACCATCCGTTACACCATCAATTGGGCAGTCCAAGAAGAGAAAGTTGGTCTCCGGCGACTACTTACCGGCGGATCTTCCAGAAACCGCCGCCAAGGTCCCTAAGATCAACAACCAAAACGCTGAGGAACAGTTTGCTCCTGCAAGTCCTCGGGCCTGTACAGTTGAAGCAAGTGTTCCCGACAAGCCTCGCCCCGGCGAGCTTGCCGGGGAACCATCAGCTCCGGCAGGACCAGAGGTCCTCGCCGTAGAAGTTGAGGTTCCCGCAGCGGCCCTCGAGCCTTTAGTCCTTGCCGTTGAGCCTCAGGCTCCGGCATGGGCACAGCAGATAGTCCGTTTTCTGCAAACTGGGGAACTTCCCGACGACCCTCAAGAGATAGAGAAGATAACCAGACAGTCAAGTATGTATCAGTTCGTGGATAACGAGCTGTACAGAAGAAGACTCAATGGTGTCAGGTTGAAATGCATCCCCAGGGAAGATGGACAGAAGCTGTTGGCAGAAATACATGGAGGCATATGCGGCCACCACATTGGCGCAAGGGCACTTGCCGGGAAAGCTTTCCGGCAAGGGTTCTTTTGGCAAGAAGCCCTCCAAGATGCAACTGCACTAGTAACCAAGTGTGAAGCGTGCCAGTTCCATGCAAAGCAGATTCATCAACCAGCTCAAGCTCTCCAAACAATCCCTTTGTCCTGGCCCTTCTCGGTCTGGGGGCTCGATATCCTCGGCCCCTTCCCCCGGGCCGTCGGGGGCTTTGAGTACTTGTACGTTGCAATCGACAAGTTCACAAAGTGGCCAGAAGTGGAGCCGGTGAGGAAGTTGACAGCACAGTCAGCAGTCAGGTTCTTCAGGTCGATTGTTTGCCGTTTCGGGATCCCTAACAGGATCATCACCGACAACGGTACGCAATTCACTAGTCGCACCTTCATGCAGTACGTCCAAGACCTTGGCGCCAAGGTCTGTTTCGCTTCTGTTGCTCACCCGAGGAGCAACGGTCAAGCGGAGAGGGCCAATGCTGAAGTGCTGCGTGGACTCAAGACAAGGACCTTTGACAGGCTGCGCAAGTGCGGAAGAAATTGGATAGAGGAGCTACCGGCGGCTCTTTGGTCAATCAGAACAACACCAAGTCGAGCCACCGGACAGACACCCTTTGCTCTAGTCTATGGAGCAGAGGCAGTTCTCCCCACGGAACTCGTATACGGATCTCCTCGAGTGCTCGCTTATGATGAGCTCGAGCAAGAGCAACTGCGGCAAGATGACGCATTGCTCCTCGAGGAGGGACGTCTCCAGGCTGCTGTACGAGCTGCTCGATACCAGCAAGCTTTGCGTCGCTACCATAGCCGCAAAGTCAAGGCCAGGAGTCTCGAGGAAGGCGACCTTGTTCTTCGGCGTGTTCAGTCCGCCAAGAATTCCAACAAGTTGACGCCGAGGTGGGAAGGCCCTTATCGGGTGAGACAAGTCACGAGGCCCGGCGCAGTCCGTCTCGAGACCGAAGAAGGCTTACCGGTGAGCAACTCCTGGAACATAGAGCATCTTCGCAAGTTTCACCCCTAAGGCGCGGTTGCCGTGATCCGCTCCGGCAACCACCTTTTGTACAAGCTTTGCCGCTGTTGCATGTAACCCTTTGTACAAAGCCGGACGCAGACCCCGTGCATCAGTAAAGATTTGCGTTTTGTGCTATTCGCCTTTTGCATGCTTTTCTTTGCTATTTGCATGTTTGTTTGGCGTTTGGTGCAACACTCAAGTACCCGGTAAGCATTGGCACGCCGAAAGGCTGTATACTTGTTTCCCTCTCCCTTTTCTTTCCTCTTAAGCAGAAGGAACGTTCCTCGCGCACAAGTTTGCCGGGGGGGAAGGAGGTGGAGGAGGAACCAAGTGCTGTTCAAGAAAGAGAAGCCTTATCGGAAACCGAGCAATATATGAAAGCTAAGTTATTAGAATTTGACCAGTTCAAATTTTAAATTTTAAGTTGTCTTCCTTGAACAATCACACTTTGTATGGAAAACCTGTGCGCGGAGGAACCTACCCGTAGCTTGCCGCACCCTTATCTTGTCTTCGAGTTCACTCAACGATGTAAGTGAGCTGCGACAAGTGTCGCGCCCTTGTTTCGTTTCCGAGTACGCTCAGCAAGCTAAGTGCGTTGCGACTAGCCGCGGCGAGGTTGCTTGCCGGTGAGACCTTGGCCAGCAGGCTGCTCAGAGTCCAGCACTCAGCGCTCGCGGCAAAGGCCCCTTGCCGGCAAGCTCCCCGGGAGCGTAGGGTAAGAAAACATACAAAGTCAAGGATTAAGACAAGGAAGATAACATTGCACTGATTGATCAAAATAAGATAAATATCTTACAAAGGATAACTTGTCACAAAGGACTAATAAGTTCATGGTATCATATGCAGCAACAAAAAGATAAAGATAATGGAGCCCTAATCTACGCGGTCGCCCTCCTTCCTGCCGAGCTTAGCCACCTTGGCGATGATGTGGGCGACCTGCTCCTTCAGGGCCTCCGTGTCTGCATCAGCCGGCAAGCTGCGAAGAACGTTGGTGAGATTGATCCCCGGGTTGCGGTACACGATCTTCGTCAGCACCCGCTCCAGAGTTCCCGCGCAGAGCAGGCGCGACTCCTCGGCCAGCTGCGCGGGGATTCGTTTCCGGAGACCTGCGAGCGCCGGCGCGATCCCTCTGAAGAAGAGGCTGAGCTTGGCGCTGTGCGGGAGGTCCGAATCCGGCGAGTAGATGAGGTGTTCAACCTTCAGCGCCAGCAGCTCCTGGTCAATGTTGGACGCAGAAGAAACCAAGTCTTCGGTCCATACCTCAATGGTCTGGCGGAAGAGCTCGGATGCTTTGTTGACGCTGTCCACCAGGGTCCGCTCCTTGCGGAGTTCCTCCTTCAGCTTGTGTTCCTGGGCCCGGGCAGCGTCGAGCGAATCCTTCAGAGTAGTGACCTTCAGCTCCAGGTCCTCGATGGAGTCCTTGGCGGCCTTCAACTCGTCGCCCCTCTTGGAAAGGCTCACCTGGAGCTCTGAATTCGTGTGGGCGTCTTTCTCGCGCTCTGTGATGAGCGCGGCAACCTTCTCGGCGCTCACCTTCAGCGCCTTCTCCAGCTGCTCAACCTTGGCGGAGAGCTCCTTCTTGGCGTCTTCCGCGGCAACCGCGGCGGCTTTCGCCTCCTTCAGTTCCCCGCCAAGGGCCGCTTCCCGGGCGGCAAGGTCCTCCTCGTGAGAATCGAGGTTGACCTTCCGCTGGGCAAGCTCTCCTTCTCGCCGGGATAGCTCCACCCCGGCGAGCCGCTGCTGTTCCTCAGCTTCGGCCTTCTCGAGCACCCATTCCTGATACTCGCCGGCGAGACGCTCGCGCTCCTCCGCCACCTCGCGGAGGGCAGCCTGGTTGGCGGCGCTGAGCTCTGCCGCGCGCTTCTCCATCTCCGCGGCGGCCTTGGCGGCAAGGGCTTCCCGGGAGGCGAGTTTCGCCTGCCTGGCCCGGTAAAGGGCCAGGAGCTGGTGGAGCAGCTTCTCCTCCTCGGGCCCTTCATTCCCGCCGGGCGCCTCGACGATCTTCAGGCCCGCGGAGGCGAGGACTTCTCCGTCAAATGCCTCGCCCTCCGCGGGAGCTCGCGATGAAGACCCCCAAGGCATCTGGATGAAGACGCCGTTGGGGGCCTCAAGGTAGTACCCCTGCTCCTTGCTGGCGGAGGGGTCGACGGCCGGTGCAGCATCCGATGCTCCCGCCACCTCCGGGTCGGCGGTGCGGTCGCCGTCCCCCTCCCCGGCCGCTGCGTCCGCAGCCGGAGCGGTTTCCTGCGCGGCCGGCTCGGCGGCCTCGGCCATCTCCTCGACAACAGGGACGTCACCGCCGCCGCCCCGCGCGCCCTCCTCTTCCTCGATGGTGATGACCTCAGTCTCCATCGGCTCGGGAGGAGGAGGATCTAGAAAGAAAAAGAAGAAAAAGAAGTTCAAGATTCAAGCAAATATCCAAAAAGATGCAAAGCCAAGAAGACAAGCTACGGAACATACCTTGGCGGACGTCCTCAGCGGCGGGCTCCCTCGCCGGGGAGCTCGGCCTTGGCGGAGTGGCCACCCTCGCCGGGCTGCTCGCCCTTGGCGGGGTACTCTGCCTTGGCGGAGTATCCTCCCTTGGCGGAGCGCTCTCCCTTGCCGGAGAGTTCTGCCTTGGCGGGGACGGCGGGGCCTGAGGCTCTTCGACGACAGTCTCCGGGCGCTCTTCCCGCTGTGGCTCCACCTCTGCACAAATTGAGATAAGAAACGTCAAGATGATGAATGAAGACGAAATCCTCAGGCGTACTCCGACGAGCGAAAGAATAAACCCCAGACTTACGCTGGGGGCTGCGCTGCGGGCTGCGCTGGGGGCTGCTCCTCGGAGCAGCGCTCGGGTCCGGCAGGCTCGGCTCCGGCACGCCTCCTGTTGCCGCGGCTGCTGAGTCTTCCGCGGCCTCGACCGCGGGCGCCTTGGCCTTCTTCGCCGCGCGCTCGACCAAGGTCCTGCAATCAAAGCAACAAACAGAGTCAGCATCAACAAAAATCAAGACAAAACCCGAGAAGGTGTAAGATCTTAGGCTCTTACTCCTGGTCCTCCTCGTCGTCCTCGCTCAAGGCGGAGAAGTCGTACTCCACCGTCGGCGCGTCGGCGCGAGGAGCGGAAGATGAAGACTCCCTCGTGCGCTTGGTGGTCCCTGGGGCTGGGGGCTGTGAAGACCCAGCCCCAGTGGTAGCCGGCGCCCGAGGAGCGGGCGGAGCCGTTGCTCCGCTCCGAGAAGATCCCTGTCGGCTCGGC
Source organism: Secale cereale (assembly GCA_902687465.1). NCBI lineage: Eukaryota > Viridiplantae > Streptophyta > Magnoliopsida > Poales > Poaceae > Secale > Secale cereale. The sequence goes on from LR738714.1 coordinate 837,027,165, forward strand.
GCCGGCCTGCGTGGCGCCTCCGTCGTGGCTTGCGCGCGGGGCGCCTCTGCTGTGGCTGGTGCGCCGGTCGGCCTTGGCGCGGCTTGGCTTCCCCGGGGAGCTGCCCGGCGAGCTGGCTGTTGCCGGGGCGCCTGCGCCCTCTCCCCCGTCGCCGTCTTGCGGAGACGCTTCGGTGGGGATTGCCTTGGGCTTGCCGGGGGCGGGGAGCTCTCCGACGAGGAGAGGTCGTCGGCGTAGAGCTCCATAGATCCGCCGGAGTCCTCGGCCTCCTCCTCCTCCTCTTCCCCGGCCGGCTCACTGGTCCCAGCGCCCTGCGCTGCGACCCCTTTACCCTTGGCGTTTCCGCCCCTCGCGGCTCCTCTGTTCCCTCCGGCGACACCCTCCATTGCCGCGGCCTCGGCCGCGATTCCATGGATCCCGGAGTGCCTCAGGGAGGGGACCCCGGCGAGCGCGTCGGGAGGGAGCTGCAGCAATCTGCGGATCTCCGCCTCCTCCGCCTGGGTGGACGCATCCGCAACCTCCGCCTCTTCAGGCGTGTATCCAAAAATTCCCGCCGCCGCGGCTGCGGCGGCCTCTTCAGCCCGAGAAGCTATGTAAGCGATCTCCTGGTCAGTGGTGTCCCGCGTGTGCTCCTTGAGGTCGTTCTTGTTCTTCGCCACCTCCGTGAGGTTGTCGTAGAAGTTGAGGACGTCAATGGGCTTGGGCGCGATCCACGTGCGGTCCACGCCGTGCGAATCGCAAGCGGGCATCATGGCGAGGAGACGGTCCCGGGCGGTGCTGTTGCAGAGCGGCACCACTTCCCGGGGAGGCCTGAACCACTCGGGGTGTGCCGGGTCGTACTTGAAGAGTTCCCGGACCATCCCCTTCAGCTCCAGCGTGGTGAAGTTGAAGTTGAGCCCGGGGCGCAGCCTCATTATGTCTGCCGGGCCGCCGTACTCCCAGGCCGCCCTCTTCCGGTCTTGGAGAGGGGCGATGCGCCGGCGGAGGAAATCTGCGCCCACCTCTGCAACTGACAGCTTGGCCATCCGAAGACGAAGAATACGGATGAGGGCGATGTCGAGCTTGATGTCGTCCGAGTCCAGCTCGCTCCAATCCCTGCCGCGCACGATGGGTGTTGTGCGCGGCGCGGTGAAGGACTGCGGCGCATCCTCGACAATCCAGCACCACTCCGCGCGCCACTCCTCCCACTTGCCGCGGAGCTCCCCCGGCAAGTAGGATCCCTTCTTATTCAGACGGAAGACCCAAGAAATTCCTCCGGAGAGGGGGGCGTCGGCCTCTGCTCTAGGAGTGAAAAAGTGCCTAAAAAGCGCTACGTTTGGGTGTACTCCTATGAAGTTTTCGCACATATGTGCGAAAACTGCCATGGTGAGGATGGCGTTGGGGGTGAAGTCAAGCAAATGGAAGCCGTATGTGTGCATAATGTCGCAGAAGAAATCAGAGAAAGGAGGACAAAGACCGCAGTGGAAAAAGGCTGCGAAGAAGTAGTACCCGCCGGGATATTCGTCCTTGGCGGCGGCCGGATAAGCTCGCGTGCGGGGGTGCGCCTTGGTGTCCTTGGCCCAGAACAAGTAGTACTTGTTCCAGAGCTCCCGCACGCCGAGTTTCGGCGGGAAGACAAGGTGCTTCTTCCGGTACGCGGCGAGCTTCGCCGCTTGCTCCGACTTCTCCCTCTTGGCCTTCTCCGCCTTCGCCTTGTCGGCCTTCGGGGCCATGGCGGACGCGGCGGAAGAAAAGGGGGGGCGAAGAACTCGACGGCGCCGGAGTTGCGGGCGACGGCAACGGAGGCGTGGAGGCAGAGCGCAAGAGGAATCTCTGGAGGTAGGAGACGAAGCAATGAAAGCGCAAGGAGGGGAACCGCTCCTGCTTCCTCTGCTTTTATGGGGAAGTGGGGGGCGTTTCGCCCTTACCATTAAGAGATCATGGGCACGTCCCATCCCACGGCGCCGCAATCGACGCGTGCCGTTACGAGGGGATGCGGCAGATACGGAAGTGGATTCGGCGCACCGCGGGCCGCGGGTGCCCGTGCACTGTTTTGGGCCTGGCCCAACAGCGCTCGGCACCGTGTGTGGCCCAGGCCCGGGGGCTCCTGTCGGTGTACTAAGGTAGGGGTACCTCAGTACCCCAACTTATGCACGGGCAGATGCAGCTTCCCGCGGCAGGGTTTACCGCGTGCTCGCCGGAGACCTTCCTGCTCCCTATTAAACCATTCAAAAACAAAGTATACAAGAAAGAAGATTGAGACCCCGGCAAGAGGAGCTTGCCGGGAAGGCCGTGTCAGGCTCAAGATTACATCAATCACTCAAGGCCCTGGCAAGAGGAGCTTGCCAGGACGACTAGAAGATTATGTCACAGAAGATACGCCCCGGCAAGGGCCCGGGGAGCGGCAAGCTCCCGGACCCGGCAAGATCAAGGCCCCCGGCAAGGTGCTTGCCGGGAAGGTTGCGCTGTGTGCCCGCGCACCAGCTCATCGGCCCACGCGTCGCCCTGGGGCCTATCCAGGGACGCGTGGCGGATGGCTGTGCAGCCTGGGGGACACAGTGGCACTCCACGGTGGTGGATTCATCGCCATGGCAGATGGAGACGCAATGGCGGGAGCTTTTGGGGTCGACGGCGACGGGCATTGAATGCCCTTGTCCCCCACTGTCAAAGTAGGTATTGACCACTGTTCTGCACTGTAGCTCCACTGTTCCCGCACTGTTACAACTACCACCTCTTTTACGTTTTTACCCCTTTCTCCTACGTTGACACCTGTTGGTGACCCCTTGCACTATAAAAGGAGGCCCATGCACAACGTGGAGGGGGTTCGGAACCTAGATCACTCAGACGCTCGGTGTAGCTGCTTCTTCAAGCTCCAGAGCACCCCAACTCAATACACAACTAAGCAGGAGTAGGGTTTTACGCGTCTACCGCGGCCCGAACCTGGGTAAAACTGCCCGCGTGCTCGCTACGATCTGCTCTTCGTGCTCCCTCCGCCCTCGTACCGCACAGACAAGGGGCTCCGGTCCCATAGGTGTTCGTGGCGGACAGTTTCCCCCGACACTCATAATCCATCGGATCCCAGCAAACTCAACATAGCAACAGCATAAGGATTACATAGGTGCCTCGATCATGTAGGGCAGCTCACGAGGACTACTTAGTGAAGCACAAGAATGGGAGGAGAGCATCACATAGCTACTGGTCATGAACTCATGGTCCAAGGGAGACTACTCACGAGTCATCCGGGAGGCGTCCATGGTGGTGGAGAAGCTCCCGGTGGTGATCCTCCCCTCCGGCAGGGTGCCGGGAAGAGTTCTCCTGGTGCTCCCGATCTTGGAAGCGGCGGCGGCGGTGAAACAGAGATGGGATCGCGAAAAGAGTTCCTGTTCTGAGGGTTTCGGAGGACCCTTTAAATATATGCCAAAGGAGGGCATCGGGGGAGCTTCGGGGGGCCCAGGCGCCCCCCCGGCGCGGCCCAGGGGGGGGGGCGCCGCCAGGGTGCCAGGGCGCCTGGAGCCCTGGTGGCCCCCTCGGCTGTCCTTCGGACGCACGGTTGTTTCCGGAATGCTGATTTTTTATATAATTTTTCTGGATTTTTCTGGGCAGTTCTCGAAACGTGAAAACCTGAAATACAAAAACAGCCGAAAACAGAAACTGGCACTGGGGTGCACTGGATTAGTAAGTCAGTCCAAATATGATCAAAAGTGTATGGAAGTGTATGAAATCATAGCAATATCACCCAAAAGTGGCATGGAGCAAGCAGAAATTATAGATACATTTTGGACGTATCAACATCCCCAAGCTTAATTCCTGCTCGTCCTCGAGTAGGTAAATGATAACAAGAATAATGTATGTGGTGACATGCTATTAACCATATAGGACTTTTTATAGTCATATGACAAAAGCTTACTGAGACAATGATTCTAAAGTAATTAAGTTGCCTAATGAGAAAATCACAAATGACTGAAAGTTTTACAATATGAAACTGAAACATCAAAAAGATTTGCAATGAACATGATGTGCAAATATGATAAAGTGATATCTAGCTTGCCCCCTTTAGTGATGCAAAACATAAATGCAGGGGCACCTTCAAGGTTTAAGTGACGACTAGATACAATCATTTCAGAATAAACGATATCACAATCATGCAAAAGACAATGCTACTTTGGGACAATGCACATTACACTCAGAATGACAATCATGCTCTCAGTAGTTGGTGCTTTAAGTAAAAGAATGGTTATGTGCTAGAGCTTTTTATTTTGAAAACATGGAAGCAATTTTGTCAACGGTAGTAGTACTTCATATGTGTCATGCATAAGACATCCTATAAGTTGCAAGCCTCATGCATCGAATACCAATAGTGCTCGCACCTTGTCCTAATTAGCTCGGATCTCCATGGGTTATCATTGCATTACATATGTTTCAACCAAGTGTCACAAAGGGGTACCTCTATGCCACCTGTACAAAGGTCCAAGGAGATAAATCGCATTTGATTTCTCGTTTTTGATAGATCTCAACTTGAGGACATCCATACCGGGACAACATAGAAAATAGATGATGGACTCCTCTTTAATGCATAAGCATGTTCTCATAAGAGATTGAGGATTAAGGTCCAAGCTAAAACTTCCACCATGATGCATGGCTTTGGTTGGCGGCCCAATGTTCTTCTCTAACAATATGCATATTCATTCAACCCACGGCAAATCACCCTTACTTTAGACAAGACGAACATGCATAGCAACTCACATGATATTCAACAATAGTGTGACAGTTGATGGCATCCCCAGAAACATGGTTACCGCTCAGCAAGCAACTTATAAGAAATAAGATACATAGGCAACATATTCTTTACCACAATAGCTTTTAAGCTACTTTCCCATGAGCTATGTATTGCATGGTTAGTTTGCTTAGTACAGGTGGAGGTTAGCAAAAGACTGGGAGCGACCAACTAAGAGAGCAATGACGGTCATAATCATGCAGAGCGACAAAACAATATTGAATTAGGCATGGAAGTTATATCGCTACTCAGAAATAAAAGATCATCAAGGCTTGACAGACTTTCTTTACAGTCTTAAATATGCGTGAGCATACGCCAAGTCAATCAAAATAAATTCTCGAAGGAAGATATTACTAAACCATACCACATCATAGGCAAACAAATCATGTTGGTACTCCAATAACACATTGGGAACCCCCCAGCTATTTGAGATTAACCATAAGAAAACCTGAACTACTAAGCACCATCATGCAAGTAGCATCTTTATCATAGACACATTAACCAATGCAATGGAAGCAAACTCTCTTAATAAGGTGAGCATGATAATTAAAGAGAGTTCAAGGAACCAACTAGACAAAAGCTCTTTGAAAAGATAAGCATGAATACTAAGAGCAGAGCATGATAGTAGCTATTAAAAGACAAAGAACACACACAACAAAGATAGACATGAAAATTCTATGTTATGTTCTAGGTAGAAGTGGAGCGTGTTTCTCTCCCACATAAAGAATGCTGAGTTCCCACTCATTATGAAAAACTAAAAAGAAAACTAAAAGCAAGACGCTCCAAGCATAGCACATAACACATGAAGTGATAAAAATATAGCGGAACGAAAGACGAACTGATAATGTTGATGGAGAAGGGGATGCACGGGGGCATCCCCAAGCTTAGACGCTTGAGTCTCCTTGAATATTTCTTGGGGGTGCACGGGGGCATCCCCAAGCTTGAGCGCTTGACACTCCTGAATCTTTTTATCATCTTCCCTCGCACACCTGAAAACTCCCTTCATACATAACTCATCATAATCTGATTAGCGAGGTTAGTACCCTTAATAAAATAATTATACCTTGCTGGAAATAAAGATATTCTTGAAGTTCTACTGTTTCTCAAGATTGCCAAAAGGTTTTTGCAAAGAAAAAGCAAGTTCTTGATTTGCAAAGTGAAGGAAAGGCAAAACAGGACAGAATCTGTGAAAAACAGAACAGCAGGTAGTAATTGATCTGTTCGGGATACTTCCGCAACTCAAATCAAAAAACTCAGAACAGACGCACGAAAGAAAATTATATATAGAACGCTGTCGAAAAAATTCAGACCAAAAATATGATCTGGTGATTTTATACGAATTTTTCTATCCAAGGACAGAATCTGTTTCCTGGACAGCACCTCACAACTTTTGAACTTTCTAGCAATCAGAGGCTATACTTGGCACAAATATGAAAAGCAAAGATACAATGATGATGCTACAGCAGTAAACAACATCAAGACACAAAAAAAGCAAAAAATTTATTCATGTGGGCTGCCTCCCAAAAGCGCTTTCTTTTATGCCTTTAAGCTAGGCATAATGCATAGATCAAGTTTTATCAAGAGTAAAAGAATAACTAGCCCGTACAACGGACTCAAAAGGTAAATTGATCTTCTTTCGAGGGAAGTGTTCCATCCCTTTCTTGAGAGGAAACTGAAATTTTATATTACCCTCTTTCATGTCAATGATAGCACCAACGGTGCGCAAAAAGGGACGTCCCAAAATAATTGGACAAGAAGGATCACATTCAATATCCATAATAGTAAAATCAACGGGCACATAATTATCATTGACAACAATAAGAACATCGTCGATCCTCCCTAAAGGTTTCTTTATGGAAGAATCAACGAGACGAACACCAAAAGAACAAGAATCATAAGGTTTCAATTTAAACATATCATATAGTCTTTTGGGCATAACAGAGGTACTAGCACCAACATCACATAAGGCATAGCATGAGAAGTCATTCAAATTAATTTTTATCATAGGATCCCAACCATCTTCTAGCTTTCTAGGTATGGAGGCTTCTACTCTAAGTTTCTCCTCCCTAGCTTTGATGAGAGCATTAGTGATATGCTCTGTGAAGGCAAGGTTAAGCGTGCTAGTGCGGGGATCTCTAGACATCTTGTGAAGGAAATCAATAACTTCGGTAAGAGTGCAATTATCAAAATCAAGGTCACGAGCATCAAGTAAAGTGGTAGTAGTGTCCTTTAGGTTCACTTGTTTGGTAGTTTCTATAGTCATAGCATCACCATTAATAGGTCCATTGGGACCAGGAGTACATTGGGTGCTAAGAGTTTGAACATCCTCAACAACTTGGATAGTAGCAACATTGTGGTGGGTAGGAAGGCTCTTAATTCTTTCCTCTTCCTCCCTTTCTCTAGCCCATCTTTCTTTAAGTTTAGCCATCATCCTAATATTTTCATTAATTTGCACTTGAGTAGCATTAATAGGGATGACTTCCCTCTCCTTAAGAGGAGAAGTTTCAATTTTTAGCAATTTTACCTCATTGGCTAAGTGGTCTACCTTGAAAGAAAGATCATCTAGTTTATGTAGTTTCTCTTCTACATTCTTATTAAAGGCTTTTTGGGTAGTGATGAAATCTCTAAGCATAGTCTCTAGTTCAGTAGTGGAGTTCTTGGTACTAGGATAAGCATTGTTGTTCCCATAAGAATTAGAGGGGAACGGTCTAGGATTGTTACCAAAATTACTCCTATAAGCATTGTTGTTAAAATTGTTTCTAGAGATAAAGTTCACATCTACTTGTTCTTGAGAAATCAAAGAATTTAAAGGAACATCACGAGGATCAACAGTAGATTGCTTCGAAAGTAGAGACATGATCAAGTCAACTTTTTCATTAAGGGAGGAAATCTCCTCGACATAGTTTACCTTCCTACCTGTTGGAACGCGTTCAGTGTGCCATTGGGAATAGTTGGTTCATCGAGAAGCTTCGTGGCAGCACCAAGTGTAGTTGACATAAAAGTTCCTCCCGCGGCCGAATCTAACAAGTTCCGCGAGGTAAAGTTCAAGCCTGCATAAAAAGTTTGGATAACCATCCAAGTAGTCAAACCGTGAGTAGGGCAGTTCTTGATAAGAGATTTCATACGTTCCCAAGCTTGGGCAACGTGTTCATTATCCAATTGTTTAAAATTCATTATGTTACTTCTAAGTTGGATAATTTTAGCAGGTGGATAGTATTTTCCGATAAAAGCATCTTTGCACTTGTCCCACGAATCTATGCTATTTCTAGGCAAAGACTGAAACCAAATTTTAGCTCCTCCTCTCAAGGAGAAAGGAAAAAGCTTAAGCTTAACAATATTACCATCTATTTCTTGGTACTTTTGCATGTCATAAAGTTCAACAAAGCTGTTCAAGTGTAAAGCAGCATCATCTCCAGCACCAGAGAATTGTTCTCTCATAAATAAGTTCAGTAAAGCAGGTTTAATTTCATATGAAGGTGCTGAAGTGGCAGGTATAGTGATAGGTGTGCTGATAAAGTCATCGTTGTTGTGACTAGTGAAGTCACACAACTTGGTGTTCTCGGTGGAACCCATAGTAGCAAGCAAGGAAGATAACTATTTTTGTGATTTTCGATAAAAAGGGTACTAAAGCAAAAACGGAAAGGTAAACTAACAAGACTATAAAGCAAAGGTAAAAGATAGCATGCAACTCCCCTATCCTGAAGAGTGGAGTCCCCAGCAACGGCACCAGAAAATACTCCTTGATGGGCCTCGAACCCCTCGTTGGTTACCGCAAGTGGAAGGTGTAAGATGCAGTATGTAGAAGTGTTTTCCCTTAGCAAAGATGCCAAGGATCGAATCCCCAGAGACTCCTAGGTTCAACAAGTAGGTGTCAACTGCTACGGCGCCAGATTAGTAGCAATCAACGTGGACCTGCACACAGATACAAATAACTTTGCTCCCAACGAGTACAGAGAGGTTGTCAATCCCTCCGGCCTTGTAGTTCACAAAGGATTAAAAGCAATGATAGTAGTGATAGATAGTGTTTTGCAATAGTAAATAAAAACGGAAAGTAAATAGCGGATGTGATCAATGATGGTAATATGGACCGGAGTCTCATGATGTTCACTAGTGATGTCTCTCTCCCAAAAGACGATAAAACAGCTATGTGAGGTAAACAAATTACAGCTGGGCAATTGACAGGACCACGAACGCAAACCAATGCTGACTACATTGCAAGAAAGGTTGAGGTTCAAAGCATGGGCGGTACGCCAAAGTAAGTAGACCGAAATCCATCAATATCTACTACTAATCATCCACCTTGAGATATCTATCCAGAACATCTCGCTGGTATTAAGTTGCGAGTCCCACCCATAGTGTAAACTCAATGCAACAGACAACTGCATTAAAAGGACTTTGCGTAAAGTAAACAATCCTTGCACCCGCGGGCACAAGCACCGTTGTTTTCCCCCTTGTGGCAACAGCACATCCCCTAGACTCATATTTCTGTCACTCAAGCTAGTCATCGAGGGGCATGAACCCACAATCAAGCATAACGTTCCCTCTTGGAGTCACTACCTATTACTCGGCCAAAGCAATAAATAACAACGGAGAACATGAAAGAATTACTTATGAACATAAATATAAAAGAGGTGAATCAAATATATTACTCAAGATCAATCTGAACATAATCTCATAATCCATCGGATCCCAGCAAACTCAACATAGCAACAGCATAAGGATTACATAGGTGCCTCGATCATGTAGGGCAGCTCACGAGGACTAATTAGTGAAGCACAAGAACGGGAGGAGAGCATCACATAGCTACTGGTCATGGACTCATGGTCCAAGGGAGACTACTCACGAGTCATCCGGGAGGCGTCCATGGTGGTGGAGAAGCTCCCGGTGGTGATCCTCCCCTCCGGCAGGGTGCCGGGAAGAGTTCTCCTGGTGCTCCCGATCTTGGAAGCGGCGGCGGCGGCGGAACAGAGATGGGATCGAAAAGAGTTCCTGTTCTGAGGGTTTCGGAGGACCCTTTAAATATATGCCAAAGGAGGGCATCGGGGGAGCTTCGGGGGGCCCAGGCGCCCCCCCCGGCGCGGCCCAGGGGGGGGGGCGCCGCCAGGGCGCCTGGAGCCCTGGTGGCCCCCCCCGGCTGTCCTTCGGACGCACGGTTGTTTCCGGAACGCTGATTTTTTATATAATTTTTCTGGATTTTTCTGGCCAGTTCTCAAAACGTGAAAACCTGAAATACAAAAACAGCCGAAAACAGAAACTGGCACTGGGGTGCACTGGATTAGTAAGTCAGTCCAAATATGATCAAAAGTGTATGGAAGTGTATGAATATCATAGCAATATCACCCAAAAGTGGCATGGAGCAAGCAGAAATTATAGATACGTTTTGGACATATCAGGTGCTGCGGGGTTCTCTCCTGAAGTCGACTCGGATCCCGAAATGACGAGATTAACGGAAACCTCAGGGTTAAAGGTAACATGGCGACGCTGCCTCGGAGGCTCTCCTCTCGGGGCGGGAGTAGTGTGGATCATAGGAGCTACAGGGGTAGTGAGGAGTGAGATCCACTCGGCAGGGGCACTAAGAGGAGTTATCGTCGAGGTGCCCGAACTACTAGGAGGGGTTACTAGCGAGTTAGGGGAAACGGAACTGGGGACGTGAGAGGTGAATCCCAAGGAAGTGGGAATGGCGACAGACCTAGTAGAGGCTAAAGCAAAGCAAGCGTGAGTCAACTCGCGTGCTAGCTCATGGATGATAAGGTAACTCGCAGTGATATAACGGGAAAGATGGCTAGCAACACTATCAGACTCCGGATCAATTTCAGGGAAAAGAATATGACCGTTGTCGTTCAAAGAAGGATAGTATTGGAAACCTGGGTGGTCCTGCATGCGGACCTCGCTGTGGCGGAGCTCAACGAGGACCTCGAATGCAGCAAACTGGACGGCTAGCGAAGGGGTAGAAGCATGACCGCTTCGAGAAGTACAAGAATAGGAGCTGGAATTAGTATGAACGCGCAGAGTCACCACTGCCTGATATTCATAAACTGAGTCAGCTAGACGCTCCCGGTACACACGATAAACTGAGTCGTCTCCATGAGGGTACAACCGACGCCACACGTTGCGGAGGAGGTGCGGCGACGTGTACGGCATCAGCTGCAACTGGCACGGATACGGCACCGGAGCCATCTACACTCACATGCATTAGTGGGTTAGCATAAAAATAATACAGGTATAGATAAAGCAATAACCAACTATACAGACTACTGGCACTCAAACTAAACGTGTTTCTAGCGTTTAACTGGCACGTCTTAGTCTAACGCATCCTACAGTCAGCGCGGCTCTGATACCAAGCGTTGTGGCACCCCGGATCAGAGCGACCGGTTTACCTTGCATTGCCAGCCCAGAGACCTTGTCTTCTGGCAACACACAACATCTTGGTACACAAAGTAGTCGCTTTATTGATACTAGCGGACCAAAGTTTTACATTACAACAGTTAGCGAGGCCGAGCGGCACCCACGCCAGGTCAGTACTTTGAATGTACTTGCAAGCTTACAGCAAAACAGAATCATAATGACAATCAATACCATGATAATTAATCAATATTAAAATATGCACTAACAGACTTAAATGAAATTCACTAACATGTTGTGCTCATGCCTTTGCATAAATAAAACCTCAGTCTATCTTACTCATGACAATTCATTATAACCACCAACTTATTCATTTCAACAAGATATAACTCGTGATTCTTCTGGTGATCACAGACCTGCCCATACTGGGGCTCAAAACATCTCGGAAGCTCTTCCATCAACTCATCATAATACCAGAAATTTAAATCATAGTGAGCAAAATTTTATTATTTGTTGACCCATGGTGTGACCTACTTACGAGCGTGTCCGTGACCGTGGACTCGGCTATCGATAGATTAAATACACTCTACAGAGGTAGTGCACTGTACCACACCACGGAACCCATGGCCTCTTTATCCCATTCGGGTGGACCAACGGCATTTCGACGAAACCCGTCCATTGCCATGACACTCCTCCGGCCACTCCGAGTCGTTCCCCCACCGGAACAGTCCTGGGTGGCCCTGTGTCTACCAAAGACACACCCGCCACCGTCGTGGCCAAACAAAAACTGTCCCAAACGGAAACTCGGTACCATAAAACTAACTACGGGCACACAAGGTTATTTCTGCCTACCGGGCCAGGGTACTGCACACCCATAACCTTCCCTATCTGGAGGTACCGACAGGAGGCATGTCAATGGACAGAATCAAGACCTTCCCATAAAGGTAAATGTGATTGCACTGGGAAAGACTCGATTCAGTGGCACCATGACCCGGTCAACAATTTATTCAAGTTGAGTTATTAACAGCTTCAACTTAGAAAGAAATAAAGTAACCGGTGTCATACAATGCCATGCAAAATACCAAAGTGCAGTACATAAACAAGTAAATTGCCATGCAACAATAAAACTGAGTCAACTATCATTTTAACTTCAATATTATTCTGGTTAGGTTAGACTTCCAACAAAATTTGACTTAGCAAAATTTTATCACAATTACTTAATGCAAAAGAAAATAACTTCACATATGTATGCCCATAATCATATTCAATATCCCAACTTTAGTTCAACTATCTTAATGGCTTAAACCAAACTCCAACTTTCTATAAAGTGCAATGAAACCAATAACTACAGCAACAAAAAGAACTATTTAACAAAATCTTTAACATGCATAATATAAATCATTTGTTTGAGTTGGAAAAATCACAAATATTGAAATGGCACTATGAAAAATGTTGATGTGGCTTGCCTTAGTCCAAATGAGGCTCAGAAGCCCCCTGGTGATCCTCAAGGCAAGTCTCTTCTTCTGAAAACAAATAAAAGTTCAAAAAGAAATTATCAAGATTCATTCAAAAATTCACCAAAAAATCTATACAGCACCAAATGGTTTCATTTTTGGTGTGATGCAAGATTTCTTCACCAGGAACACAATGCAAAAAAGAATCAATTCATTTGGACTTAGGGTTAAATAGTTATAGCATTTTGAAGTTCTCTGGAATTAATTTAAATAAAAGAAATAGGGGGTGACGTCGAAGGCGTAAACGCCCCGAGCGCCACCACTTATACCGCTTCGCGCGGGGGTGGAGACACTGACTAGTGGGCCCCGCTAGTAAGGCGAGAGGGAGAGAGAGAGATGGGCAGAGGCGGCCGTCGTTTCGCCGGAGCGTACGCCGGCGACGTTGCCCCTTGGCTCAAACGGAGAGGATAGACCGACGGAGAAGGTTGAGGCACACCTGCCTGTACCCGTAGGGTGGCTAGAGGTGGACGTACGGCGACGGAATGGAGCTCGGAGGCGGAGGCAGAACAGAGGACTCGCCGGAGTTGGGGAAGACGACGAGCTACGACACCTCCAGCAGCTCCAGCTAGGCGAAGCAGCTTCACTAGAGAGTGGCGGAGGCACTGGTGCGGTCGCTTTGGATGGAGGGAGTCGGGAGCTACCTCGACGACCCGAGGGGGATCGCCGGTGAGCTTGGCTCGGGAACGGTGGCCTTAGGCCTGCCCGGCCGGGCCACGGGGTTCTACACTATCTGGAGTCATGTGGGAGTGGAGCGGTGTGCTCGAACTGGCTGGGGAAAGGCTTATTTATGGCGAGCGAGAGGGGGGAAAGCGGTGCTCTGCCGGTGACTCATGGCCGCGCCCGGCGACGAAATGGAGTCTGTGAGAGGGGGAGGAAGAAGACGGGGTCACAAGGGAGCTGTGGCCGTGCGGAGACGAACACAGGGCCGCTGGAGATGGCGACGAGCACAGTGCACATCGCACTGTGCCTTGGTCGGACCGCGCCCGTGCTCGCTGCGGCGAGCTCCGGCGTTGGCGAGCACCATGGGGGTACTGTGAAGATGAGGACGACGATGGGGGTGGGGTTTGGCGCGGTTGGGTAGGCTCGAAAGCGAGCAGGCGCTCTATAGAGCGCTGGCGCCATCCGGAGCGTGCCGGCTGCATGCCATGGCACGATGCGCACGCGTGGTCACCGCGCGAAGTCGTGATCGGGGGCTGACTTGGTGCCAAAAACCTTGTCTGGCTTGTTGTTCGTGGTAGATAAGTAAGTTACCTAGGGTAGGTTTAACTCCAGACGCAATAGAATTAGATTAACTGGCCTGGTAAGTTTCTGGACATAAACTTTGAGGGCTTGCTGGGGTAAAATGGTGAATAGTTGGAGGCTGTGCTTTGGAGGCTAGTCATGAGTTACTAAGGTGAATAAGGACAAGAAGTGTCAGGAGGATTGGACCAAGTAAAATGGTAGTTGCTGTAGACACTACCATTTCTGCCCAGAATGGAAAAGATTTTCTGTGGCAAAACCAAAAATTAGAGCAATATTTTTGCTCAGGAAGGTGCCTAAGGGTCCAAAGAATATTTAGGAATTTCCTCAGAATTTTTGGAGCCAGAAAAATAGGGGTTGTTTTGGAGCACCAAGAATTTAGCTAGGGTTTTAGGGAGAAAAATGAATATTTTTCAAATAAGAAAAATATTCCAAGGAGTATATTGGGGGTGGTCCAGAGATATATAATAGTTTGAGATGGATGGGTGGCACTTGGGTGAAAGCCAATGGTACCCAAGTGTTTTAAGTCCATATGAAATGATTCAAAAACACCAAGGTTTAAAATAAATTCAAATAAATCTTTGGCAAATAAAAGAGGGCAAAAATCAGGCTGTCACATCTATTCGATGTAATCTCTTTTTCCAGTGTGTTTGTCGAGATCCGATGAATTGTGAGTTTATGATCAAGGTTATCTATGAAAGATATTTGGTTCTTCTCTGAACTTTTTATGTGTGCTCATAATATCCTTGCAAGTCTCTTCGAATTATTGGTTTGGTTTGGCCTACTAGATCTATAGTTCTTGCAATGGGAGAAGTGCTTGGCTTTGGGTTCAATCTTGTGGTGTCCTTTCCTAATGACAGTAGGGGCAGCAAGGCACGTATTGTATTGTTGCCATCGAGGATAAAAAGATGGGGTTTTCATCATATTGCTTGAGTTTATCCCTCTACATCATGTCATCTTGCTTAAAGCATTACTCTATTCGTATGAACTCAATACACTAGATGCATGCTGGATAGCGGTCGATGTGTGGAGTAATAGTAGTAGATGCAGAATTGTTTCGGTCTACTTGTCTCGGACGTGATGCCTATATACAATGCTCATGCCTAGATAGTCACATAATTATTCGCTTTTCTATCAATTGCTCGACAGTAATTTGTTTACCCACCGTAGAATATCGCTATCATGAGAGAAGCCACTAGAGAAAACAATGGCCCCCGGGTCTATTCTCAACATATCAATCTACATCTACTTTACTTTTATCGCTTTTATTTGCTGTTTTATTAAACCAAAAATACCAAAAATATAAACTATCATCTCTATCAGATCTCACTCTCGTAAGTGACCGTAAAGGGATTGACAACCCCTTATCGTGTTGGCTGCGAAGTTCCTATTTGTTTGTGCAGGTGCGAGGGACTGGCGCGTGGTCTCCTACTGGATTGATACCTTGGTTCTCAACAAACTGAGGGAAATACTTACGCTACTATGTTGCATCTCCCTTTCCTCTTCGAGGGAATACAACGCAAGCTCAAGAGGTAGCAGGCTCGAACTGAGGAAGTACTTCATCATCAACAATATTGTCATCATGACCAATGTCTTGAGCTGTGGGCGAGTCAGCAGCTGGAATCTCTTTAGACCGATGAGCCTCTGTGGATGCAGGCTCATGCACAACAAGACGATGTTCACGGTTGGAGGAGGCAGGCAAAGCGACATAAATTGGTTCGACGACCAAAGGTTCTGGGGAGGTATTGCGATGCTTATGAGAAGACTTTGAAGCTTTTGTGTTCAGCTTCTTCTTGGAGGGAGCAGCATCAGAAGCATCAAGATGCTTTCTCTTCTTGGCTTCAGCTTTAGCCTGCTGAGTCTTCTTTTGTTCAGAAGCCATTGACAGGACCTTTGGCTTCGATACAGTCATGCCGGCAGGGAAGACAATGCTTGGTCTCGTGCTACCTCTTGAGCATGCGTTGGTTTTCCCTTGAAGAGGAAAGGGTGATGCAGCAAAGTAGCATAATTATTTCCCTTAGTATTTGAGAACCAAGGTATCAATCCAGTAGGAGACTACATGCAAGTTCCTCGTACCTGCACAAACAAATAAGAACCTTGCAACCAACGCGAAAAAGAGGGTGTTAATCCCTTCTCGGCCACTTGCAAAAGTGAGATCTGATAGAGATGATAAGATCATATTTTTGGTATTTTTGTTGTATAGATTGAAAAGTAAAGATTGCAAAATAAAATATAGCTAGCTGATGGAAGATTAATATTATGGAAGATAGACCCGGGGGCCATAGGTTTCACTAGTGGCTTCTCTCAAGATAGCAGATTCTTATGGTGGGTGAACAAATTACTGTCGAGCAATTGATAGAAAAGCGCATAGTTATAAGAATATCTAGGCATGATCATGTATACAGGCATCACGTCCGTGACAAGTAGACCGAAACGATTCTGCATCTACTACTATTACTCCACACATCGACCGCTATCCAGCATGCATCTAGTGTGTTAAGTTCATAAGAACAGAGTAACGCCTTAAGCAAGATGACATGATGTAGAGGGATAAACTCATGCAATATGATATAAACCCCATATTTTTATCCTCGATGGCAACAATACAATACGTGCCTTGCTGCCCTTGCTGTCACTGGGAAAGGACACCGCAAGATTGAAACCAAAGCTAAGCACTTCTCCCATTGCAAGAAAGATCAATCTAGTAGGTCAAGCCAAACTGATAATTCGAAGAGACTTGCGAAGATATTTTAATCATGCATATAAGAATTCAGAGAAGAACCAAATATTGTTCATAGATAATCTTGATCATAAACCCACAATTCATCGGATCTCGACAAACACACCGCAAAAAGATTACATCGAATAGATCTCCAAGAAGAAGTCGTCTAGATAATAACTATGGACCCGAAGGTCTGTGGTAAACTACTCACAACTCATCGGAGAGGCTATGGTATTGATGTAGAAGCCCTCTGTGACCGATGCCCCCTCCGGTGGAGCTCCGGAACAGGCCCCAAGATGGGATCTCACGGGTACAGAAGGTTGCGGCGGTGGAATTAGGGTTTCATAGTGCTCTCGGATGTTTTCAGGGTATATGAGTATATATAGGAGGAAGAGGTACGTCGGTGGAGCTACGAGGGGCCCATGAGGGTGGGGGTGCGCCTACCCCCCTGGGTGCGCCCTCCTACCTCGTGGCCGCCTCGTGGCTTCCCTGGCGTGTACTCCAAGTCTTCTGGGTTGCGTTTGTTCCAAAACAATCCTCGCAAAGGTTTCATTCCGTTTGGACTCCGTTTGATATTCCTTTTCTGAGAGACACCGAAATAGGCAAAAAAACAGCAATTTGCACTAGGCCTTGGGTTAGTAGGTTAGTCCCAAAAATAATATAAAAGTGCATAATAAAGCCCATTAAGCATCCAAAACAGATAATATAATAGCGTGGAACAATCAAAAATTATAGATACGTTGGAGACGTATCAAGCATCCCCAAGCTTAATTCCTGCTCGTCCTCGAGTAGGTAAATGATAAAAACAGAATTTTTGATGTGGAATGCTACCTCACATAATTCTCAATGTAATTTCCTTTATTGCGGCATGAGTGTTCAGATCCGGAAGATTCAAGACAAAATTTTAATATTGACATAAGAATAATAATACTTCAAGCATACTAACAAAGCAATTATGTCTTCTCAAAATAACATGGCCAAAGAAAGTTGATCCCTACAAAATCATATAGTTCGGCTATGTTCCATCTTCGTCACACAAAATACTCAAATCATGCACAACCCCAGTTTTAGCCAAGCAATTGTTTCATACTTAATTTTTTCATACTTTTTCAACTTTCACGCAATACATGAGCGTGAGCCATGGATATAGCACTATAGGTGGAATATAGTGTGGTTGTGGAGAAGACAAAAGAGGAAGATGGTCTCGCATCAACTAGGCATATCGATGGGCTATGGAGATGCCCATCAATAGATACCAATGTGAGTGAGTAGGGATTGCCATGCAACAGATGCACTAGAGCTATAAATGTATGAAAGCTCAACAAAAGAAACTAAGTGGGTGTGCATCCAACTTGCTTCCTCACAAAGACCTAGGGCATTTGAGGAAGCCCATCGTTGGAATATACAAGCCAAGTTCTATAATGAAAAATCCCACTAGTATATGAAAGGGAAAAAACAAGAGACTCTCTATC
The DNA here is from genome assembly GCA_902687465.1 of Secale cereale. Classification (NCBI taxonomy): domain Eukaryota; kingdom Viridiplantae; phylum Streptophyta; class Magnoliopsida; order Poales; family Poaceae; genus Secale; species Secale cereale. Next base: position 837,045,207 of record LR738714.1, read on the forward strand.
ATGAAGATCATGGTGCTACTTTGAAGCACAAGTGTGGAAAAGAGATAGTAGCATTGTCCCCTTTTTCTTTTTTCTTTTTTTGGGCCTTCCCTTTTTTATTTGGCCTTTCTTTTTTTGGCCTTTCCCCTTTTTTATTTGGCCATTTTTTTTCTCGGGACAATGCTCTAATAATGATGATCATCACACTTCTATTTACTTACAACTCGATATTAGAAAAAAGTATGACTCTATATGAACGCCTCTGATAGTGTACCGGGATGTGCAATGAATCAAGAGTGGCATGTATGAAAAATTATGCATGGTGGCCTTGCCACAAATACGATGTCAACTACATGATCATGCATGGAAATACGAAAATGATGAAGCGTGTCATAATAAACGGAACGATGGAAAGTTGCATGGAAATATATCTCGAAATGGCTATGGAAATGCCATGATAGGTAGGTATGGTGGCTGTTTTAAGGAAGGTATATGGTGGGTGTATGGTACCGGCGAACATTGCGCGGTACAAGAGAGGCTAGCAATGGTGGAAGGGTGAGAGTGCGTATAATCCATGGACTCAACATTAGTCATAAAGAACTCACATACTTATTGCAAAAATCTACAAGTCATCAAAACAAAGTACTATACACATGCTCCTAGGGGAAGGGTTGGTAGGAGTTAATCATCGCGCGATCCCGACCTCCACACAAAGGATGACAATCAATGAAATACTTCATGCTTCAAATTTGTCACACAACGGTTACCACACGTGCATGCTCCGGGACTTGCAAACCTCAACACAAGTATTTCTCAAATTCACAACTACTCCACTAGCATGACTCTAATATCACCATCCTCATATCTCAAAACAATCATCAAGTATCAAACTTATCTTAATATTCAATGCACTTTTAAATGAAAGTTTTTATTGTACCCATCTTGGATGCCTATCATATTAGGACTAATTTTATAACCCAAGCAAATTACCATGCTGTTCTAAAGGACTCTCAAAATAATATAAGTGAAGCATGAGAGAACAATATTTTCTATAAAATAAAACCACCGCAATGCTCTAAAAAATATAAGTGAAGCACTAGAGCAAAACTATCTAGCTCAAAAGATATAAGTGAAGCACATAGAGTATTCTAATAAATTCCGATTCATGTGTGTCTCTCCCAAAAGGTGTGTACAGCAAGTATGATTTTGGTAAACTAAAAAGCAAATATTCAAATCATACATGACGCTCCAAGCAAAACACATATCTTGTGGTGAATAAAAATATAGTCTCAAGTAAAGTTACCGATAGACGAAGACGAAAGAGGGGATGCCTTCCCGGGGCATCCCCAAGCTTAGGATTTTGGTTGTCCTTGAATTTTACCTTGGGGTACCTTGGGCATCCCCAAGCTTAGGATCTTGCCACTCTTTGTTCCATAGTCCATCAAATCCTTACCCAAAAACTTGAAAACTTCACAACACAAAACTTAACAAAAATTTCGTGAGCTCCGTTATTATAAGAAAACAAACCACCACTTTAACGTACTGTATTGAACTCATTCTTTATTTATATTGGTGTTAAACCTAATTTATTAGAACTTCTCTATGATTCATACCCCCGATACTACTCATAGATTCATCAAAATAAGCAAACAACACACGAAAAACAGACTATGTCAAAAATAGAACAGTCTGTAGCAATCTGTAACTTTCGAATACTTCTGTAACTCTAAAAATTCTGAAATAAATTGCTGGACGTGAGGAATTTGTTTATTAATCATCTGCAAAAATAATCAACTAAAAATCACTCTCCAGTAAAAAATGGCAGCTAATCTCGTGAGCGCAAAAGTTTCTGTTTTTTTACAGCATGATCGCAAAGACTTCACCCAAGTCTTCCCAAAGGTTCTACTTGGCACAAACACTAATTAAAACACAAAACCACATCTAACCAGAACATAGATGAATTATTTATTACTAAACAGAAGTAAAAGCAAATAAAATAAAATTGGGTTGCCTCCTAACAAGCGCTATTGTTTAACGCCCCTAGCTAGGCATTGGGATTTCAATGAAGCTCACATGAAAGACAGGAATTGAAGCACAAAGAGAGCATCATAAAACATGTGACAAACACATCTAATTCTAACATACTTCCTATGCATAGCCATATTATAAGAAACCAAATTATTAAGGCAAGCAAAAACTAGCATATGCAAGCAAGAAGACAGGAACAATAGCAATCTTAACATAACAAGAGGTAATTTAGTAACGTGAAGATTACTACAACCATATTTTCCTCTCTCATAATAATTGCATGTAGGAACATAAGAAAATTCAACAATATAGCTATCACAAAATACATTCTCAACACGATCCACATGCATACAAAGTTGACACTCTTCCGAAATAGTGGGATTAACATTAACTAAAGTCATGACCTCTCCAAACCCACTTTTATCAAAAATTACATAAGATTGAACATTATCCAAATATGTGGGATCTAAAGTTGACACTCTTCCAAACCCACTTTCAATATTTTTGCAAACAATATTATCAATCTTATATTCATCATGGGGATTAAATAAACTTTCAAGATCATAAGAAGAATCACCCCAATCATGATCATTGCAACAAGTAGTGGGCATAGCAAAATAAGCATCCCCAAGCTTAGGGTTTTGCATATCATTAGCACAATTGACATTATTAGAATTTATAATAACATCATTGCAATCATGCTTTTCATTCAAGGAGCTATCGTGAATCACTTTATAATCTTCTTCTTTCAACACATCATCAAAAAATTTGGACTCACGAATTTTAAGCAAAACCTCATAAAGATAATCTAGTGCACGTAGCTCACTAGCAATTGGTTCGTCATAATTGGATCTCTTAAAAAGATTAGAAAGTGGATTAGGATCCATAATTTAGCAAGCGAAGATGCAATCTAATAGAGGGCACATGGCAAAACAAACAAACAGAAAGGCAAACGGAAAAAGGCAAAGTTGAAGTGGGGGAGAGGAAAACGAGAGGCAAATGGCAAATAATGTAATGCGAGGGATAAGACTTTGTGATGGGTACTTGGTATGTCTTGACTTGTGAGTAGATCTCCCCGGCAACGGCGCTAGAAATTGGCTTCTTGCTACCTCTTGAGAATGCGTTGGTTTTCCCTTGAAGAGGAAAGGGTGATGCAGCAAAGTAGCGTAAGTATTTCCCTCGGTTTTTGAGAAACAAGGTATCAATCCAGTAGGAGACTACATGCAAGTTCCTCGTACCTGCACAAACAAATAAGAACCTTACAACCAATGCGAAAAAGTGGGTGTCAATCCCTTCTCGACCACTTGCAAAAGTGAGATCTGATAGAGATGATAAGATAATATTTTTGGTATTTTTGTTGTATAGATTGAAAAGTAAAGATTGCAAAATAAAAGATAGCTAGTTGATGGAAGATTAATATGATGGAAGATAGACCCAGGGGCCATATGTTTCACTAGTGGCTTCTCTCAAGATAGCAGATTCTTACGGTGGGTGAACAAATTACTGTCGAGCAATTGATAGAAAAGCGCATAGTTATGAGAATATCTAGGCATGATCATGTATATAGGCATCATGTCCGTGACAAGTAGACCGAAACGATTCTGCATCTACTACTATTAATCCACACAACGACCGCTATCCAGCATGCATCTAGTGTGTTAAGTTCATAAGAACAGAGTAACACCTTAAGCAAGATGACATGATGTAGAGGGATAAACTCATGCAATATGATATAAAACCCATCTTTTTATCCTCGATGGCAACAATACAATACGTGCCTTGCTGCCCCTGCTGTCACTGGGAAAGGACACCACAAGATTAAACCCAAAGCTAAGCACTTCTCCCATTGCAAGAAAGATCAATCTAGTAGGCCAAACCAAACTGATAATTCGAAGAGACTTGCAAAGATGTTTTAATCATGCATATAAGAATTCAGAGAAGAACCAAATATTGTTCATAGATAATATTGATCATAAACCCACAATTCATCGGATCTCGACAAACACACCTCAAAAAGATTACATCAGATAGATCTCCAAGAGGATCGAGGAGAACTTTGTATTGAGATCCAAATAGAGAGAAGAAGCTATCTAGCTAATAACTATGCCCCCGAAGGTCTGTGGTAAACTACTCACAACTCATCGGAGAGGCTATGGTGTTGATGCAGAAGCCCTCCATGATCGATGCCCCCTCCGGTGGAGCTCCAGAACATGCCCCAAGATGGGATCTCATGGGTACAGAAGGTTGCGGTGGTGGAATTAGGGTTTCGTGGTGCTCTCGGATGTATTCAGGGTATATGAGTATATATAGGAGGAAGAGGTACTTTGGTGGAGCTACGAGAGGCCGACGAGGGTGGGGGCGCGTCTACCCCCCTGGGCGCGCCCTCCTACCTCGTGGCCGCCTCGTGGCTTCCCTGGCGTGTACTCCAAGTCTTCTGGGTTGCGTTTGTTCCAAAAACGATCCTCGCGAAGGTTTCATTCCGTTTGGACTCTGTATGATATTCCTTTTCTGCAAAACACTGAAATAGGCACAAAAAAAGCAGCAATTTGCATTGGGCCTTGGGTTAGTACTTTAGTCCCAAAAATAATATAAAAGTGCATAATAAAGCTCATTAAACATCCAAAACAGATAATATAATAGCATGGAACAATAAAAAATTATAGATACGTTGGAGACGTATCATCTCTCCTGCCTTGGAACTTCAGTTTCTACAGCAGCAGGCTTCTTCTTCTTCTTTAGCTTTTTGGCGGCCATCTTGGGGTCAATGCCTGGACGACCAAGTGCTTTTCTCTTCACGGCTTCATTATGGGCCTGGACACATTTCTCAGCATGGTGCTTGAGACGGTCCCTTGAACGCTTTGCAACATCACGACGCTTCGCAAATTCGGCTTTGAGATCTGCCATCATGGTCTTGAAGTTCTGAACTTCTTGAGCTCTGAGATTGGCCATATGCTTCTTGAAGAGAGCCTTTTCATGGTCAATCTTGTTCTTCTTCTCAATGATCTTTTGTGCACTAGTCAGTTCTTGGACAATGTACCCATGAAAGACCACGCTGATATCAATAGGCAGTTGGAGATCGTCAAGGGAGAGAGATGTATCCTCAAACCACTCATCAATGAAGTTGTTGATGATATCAGCATCAAACAGAGGCAAATCATTGAAGATTTCGGCCTGTTGCTTGCTCTTGATCAACATCTCAAAGGCGTCATCAGCAAGGTCTTCATCACTGGACAAATCGATAATATCGTCATCATTGCGTAGAATGCTGCCAGGAGTGAGCCCTTGACCAGATGGCTTCATGAGCTATTTGGACCTCTGGGATATGCGGGAATGGTCCTCAGGCTGCACACTAGATTCAGGAGGTACATTTTTCAAAGGCTTCACACTTGAAGCTTTTGGGGCAGCTGAAGGTTTAGAAGTATTTGACTTCTTCTTTGGCTTCGCAGGCTCAGGAACATCTTCTGGTTCCACATCTTCAGCAAGATGCTCCACAGTAGCCCTTTGAGCAGCGATGTGGGAGAGCAGTCCATCAAGGCCATTGAAGGGGCCAACACGATTCTCATTGGCTTCATGGGTGCCAAATTTCAGGGTTGAAGTTGAGGCCAAATTTCTTCTTGTTCTGCATCGCGGAGTCCTTTGCAATCTTATAGTTTTGTTCAAAAAGATCGGCATCACAACACGATTGAAGACTAGATGGGTCGGCATTCTCATGCATAGGTCCTCTGACCATGCAAGGGTAGAATTCTTTGGCAATGGCTTCTGTTATGTTCTTGGACTGAAGCTTCTTGTCGACGACATCACCCCATGGAGGGCGTATAGCATTCTTGGTTGCCTATTCAGGAGTCACAAAGCGGTATAAGAACCATTGCTCTAACCAATATCTTCGAATGCATTGGATTCAGGATTTGCATTCACCATAGGTTTCTTTAGGGTCAGACTTGTATAATGTGAACATATCACGAGGAAGACCCTTGGCAGTGTTAGTGCGTCTCTGTCTGCCACCCTTCTTGGAAGGTTTCTCAGAGGGCATTGGGTTCAGGCAGAAAGGCTTCACAAAGCAGTTTGTCTTCCGACAACTGGTCAGACAGGAACTAGCTTCAGGAGATTGAATATGACGATGTAAGAATTTTGCAAATGAATGCAAACTATGAGAACCAAGGGATTCTCCCATAGACATGTACATGTGACATCATTAGAGATGCGAGGGAAGGGGAAGAGGTCATATGCATTCTCAGAAGGTTTTGAAGATAAAACGGTTTGAAGACATTGACCTCATAGTGCGAAGACATTTACTTATATGGAGTCAAATGGTTCCAGATTTGTACGAATCCAAGAATAGGTACAAGTGAGGAATCTAACTAGTTATGAGGCATAAGTGAACATACTTTCATGATATGAGATGAAGATACACGAAGAAACAACTTTTAGAAGATCAGAAACCACTTTTGGTGGAGATACATGGTTTCAATGGATCAAAACGACGGTAAAAAGTGAGATTTATTTACCGCTCAGGGGAACTGCTAGACGAGACGAGAGGGATACCGAGCAGATAAATCTTCCGTGCCCTAACTTGGTGGCGTAAGACACCTACGGCGGCGACGGAGAAGACGAGGTCTACGGCCAGCAGGAAGACAGCGTCGAAGAAGTCGCGGCAGCTAAGCACTTCATCTCCGGCGTCGAATGGAGCTAGCGGAGGCGCTAGGGTTTGAGCGAGATGGTGCGAGGTGGGAGAAGAATTATGACCGCAAGGGTGGAATATTTATAAGGAGAGGGGGCGGCGCAGCGCAATTACGCAGGTGCCCCTGGTGGTTCACATCTGAAGGACACGTGGTGAGCATGCAACTTATGGAAAGTTGAGCCACGACCCCATGCACGCCTGGTTTGTCGGATGGTCGTTCCAGCTTCTCCGGTTTTCAGGCAAAAGGATAAGTCATTAAAATAGTTTTAAATGTGTGTCTCTATATCTTCAGATGACTAGGACACAATGAAGACATTCAACACGTGTCAACGGAATGCATATGAAGAGATAGAGAGAATTTGAGAGGGAAGCACAGAGGGGGTTAGGGTCCGATCACATTCACTTAGATCAGAAAAAGTTTGAAGACATACCTATAAGTGAATGTTGTAGAGGACAGAATGTGTGTGTGTGTGTGTGTGTGTGTGTGTGTGTGTGTGTGTGTGTGTGTGTGTGTGTCTATATATATAGCATTGATATGTATATCAGAGAAGTCAAAATCAACATTGCGAAGATACACCTTGAAGTCAAAACAATGTTGAAGACAAACCAAATATGAAGATAATGCAATCATGACGCCAAATGAAAATCCTCAAGAAAGTTTGGGGGTGGCATTATCCACCGTATAGGAAGTATTAGACCAGGACACGTCGGAAAATTATCGTGGCGCTCCAGAGTCGAATTCCACATTAATGTATTCACACTTAGTGTGTATGTCTTCATGAATTGAAGACATACGCTACTTCGTGTGTTGCACATCTAAGTCATCAAAATGCATAAGCGTTAGGATGTGTGTCCATTCACACGACATTTGAGGATTCTAGGATATTTAGCTCACACCGTAGCTTGCAAAACCTTTTCTCATCCAAGGGCTTAGTGAAGATATCTGCCAGTTTCTCTTCAGTGTTGACATGAATGATCTCAATGTCCTTCTTGATCACATGATCCCTGAGAAAGTGCTGACGGATCTCAATGTGCTTTGTCTTCGAGTGTTGAACAGGGTTGTGAGAAATCTTGATGGCGCTTTCATTATCACAGTAGAGAGGCACCTTCACCATGTTGATGCCATAGTCCTTAAGAGTTTGCTTCATCCATAGGAACTGAGCGCAACAAGATCCAGCAGCAATGTATTCAGCTTCAGCGGTGGAGAGAGACACTGAGTTCTGCTTCTTTGAAGACCAACAGACAAGAGATCGTCCAAGAAAGTGGCATGTGCCTGATGTGGACATGCGATCAACTTTGTCACCAGCATAATCAGCATCTGAGAATCCAACTAGATCAAATATAGAGCCCTTGGGATACCATAATCCTAGTGTTGGGGTGTGAGCCAAGTGTCGAAAAATTCGCTTCACAGTGAGGTGATGCGATTCCTTTGGTGCCGCTTGGAATCAGGCACACATGCAAACGCTAAGCATTATATCAGGCCTAGATGCACATAAGTAGAGTAAAGAACCAATCATGGAGCGGTATACCTTTTGATCGAACTCTTTACCATTGTCGTCGGAGCCCAATTGACCTTTGGTTGGCATTGGCATCGTGTACCCTTTGCAATCTTGCATTCCAAACTTCTTTAGGCAATCTTTGAGGTATTTCTCTTGAGATATGAAGATGACATTCTTCTGCTGATGAATTTGAAGGCGAAGGAAGAACTTTAGCTCACCCATAATGGACATCTGATATTGCTCTTGCATCATGTATCTGAACTCATCACTTTATCTTTTGTCAGTGCATCCGAAGATAATGTCATCCACATAGATTTGGCATACAAACAGTTCACCATCATATGTCTTCGTGAAGAGTGTGGGATCTAGTGAACCAGGTTTGAAGCCTTTGCTTTTCAGGAAGTCCTTGAGTGTGTCATACCAAGCACGAGGTGCTTGTTTGAGGCAATACAGTGCCTTGTTAAGCTTGTATACCATGTCAGGATGTTTTGGGTCTTCAAAACCACGAGGTTGTGCAACATACACTTCTTCTTCAATTTTTCCATTTAGGAAGGCACTCTTTACATCCATTTGATACAGAAAAATGCTATGGTGGTTGGCATAGGCTAACAGTATGCGAATGGACTCAAGCCTAGCCACAGGAGGAAAGGTTTCATCAAAGTCAATTCCTTCCAGTTGAGTATAACCTTGAGCAACGAGACGAGCCTTGTTTCTGACAACTTGACCATGCTCATCTTGTTTGTTGCGATAGATCCATTTGGTGCCAATGATATCGTGCTTTCGGGGATCAGGACGCTTTACTAGCTCCCATACATTGTTTAGCTCAAACTGTTGAAGCTCTTCTTGCATTGCTTGAATTCATTCAGGTTCCAGAAAAGCTTCATCAACTTTCTCGGGTTCAGTTATTGAAACGAATGCAGAGTGTACAAAAAAGTTTGCTAGCTGAGTTGCTTTTGAACGAGTGAGTGGACCAGTTGCATTGAGGCTATCAAGAATCTTCTCCACTTGTACTTCATTTGCTACCCGAGGATGAGCTGGGCGAATACTTTGCCCTTGCTATTGCTTATCTTCTTGTTCAGAATTGGCTTCTGGCCGAGCATTGTCTTCAAGTTGATTAGGTGTAGAGATGATGATTTCCTCTTCAGTTTGTTCCTCGGAGGGTATAATTTCTCATGTACCCATTTTCTTGATAGATTCATTGGGAGAAGCTTCATCTAGCACATTTGACAGGTGCTCTCTTTGCGAGTCGTTAGTTTGATCGAACCGCACATCTACGGTTTCAAACACTTTATAGTGAAAGAGGTTGAACACCTGGTAGGTGTGCGAGTCCCTTCCGTAACCAAGCATAAAACCTTCATGTGATTTTAGTGCAAATTTGGAAGTGTGATGCGGATCTTTGATCCAACACCTAGCACCAAAGACCTTGAAATAGCTAACGTTTGGCTTCTTACCAGTCAGAAGTTCATAGGACATTTTCTTGAAGAACTTGTGAAGATAAACTCTGCTGATGATATGACATGCAGTGTCAATGGCTTCAGGCCAGAACTTTCTGGAGTCTTGTACTCATCGAGCATAGTGCGTGCCATCTCAATGAGAGTCATGTTCTTGCGCTCCACGACGCCATTCTGTTGAGGTGTGTGTGGAGCAAAGAACTCATGCGTGATGCCCAATGTATCTAAATAAGTATCGAGCCCTGTGTTCTTGAACCCAGTTCCATTTTAACTTCTGATGTGCTTGATCTTGATGCCATAGTTGTTCATGGCTCGATTGACAAATCATCTGAAGACATCCTGCACTTCATTCTTGTAGAGGATTATGTGCACCCAGGTATATCTAGAATAATCATCAATGATCACGAAGCCACATAAACAAGCAATAGTGGAGAGAGTACAGTAGTGGGTAGGGCTAAATAAGTCCATGTGAAGCAGCTCGAGGGACGTGATGTAGTCATGATTGTCTTCGAGGGATGCTTGGCCCCAGTCATCTTCCCAGCTTCACAAGCACCACACAGATGATCCTTCTTGAACTTGACGCCCTCGATGCCTATGGCATGCTTCTTCTTGGTGAGAGTGAGCAAGTTCATCATGCCTGCATGACTCAGTCTTCGATGCCAAAGCCAGCACTCTGAAGCTTTTGCAAGAAGACAAATGGCGAGCTGTGGTCCTGCAGTGAAATCTACCATATACAGATCACCTCTTCGATATCCTTCAAAGACTAGAGACTTGTCAGATTCCATAGGCACAAGGCAATGATACTTTCCAAATATCACAATCATGTTTAGATCACACAGCATAGAGATTGACATTAAGTTATATCCAAGGGATTCAACAAGCATCACTTTATCCATGTGTTGATCCTTTGAGATAGCAACTCTACCAAGACCCAATACCTTGCTTTTACCAGTATCTACGAAAGTGGTGTGGCTCTTAGGAGAAGGACGTAGGGTTGAATCCATGAGAAGACGTTGATCACCAGTCATGTGGTTGGTGCATCCACTGTCAGTTATCCACTAAGTGCTTCCGGTGTAGTACTCTACAGTTCATTAGCGGTATAGTCTTCACAAAGGGAAGTGTGAAGCATAAACATTTGACGAACAAGCATGCTATCAAAGTTAAGGTCCTTGTTAGGCATGATAGTAAGCTTGTTAAGAAACCATGGGACGAAATACATGGTAAGACCATTTTGACATTTTTATCTTGCATCCCACAAGATGTCCTAGGTCCCCAGCATTGGTGTCTGAAGTCTTTGATTTCTGGCTGGAGACCTTTCCCTGCAAGAGAAATTAATTTTCTTAACCACCCACATCATTAGGGGTGTCTTATAAGCAATAAGTAAAGTGCAGCATCTGAGAACTTTGGCTTGGGAGCCCGAGAAAATAGCTTTGCATGAGTTGAATAAAACTCATATGAATATGTAGAGAAGTTCTTTGATTTATGAACAAAGCGGTTAGATGAAACATGCTCGTAGTCATGAGTTTGATGATAATCTCCCTACAAAACATTTGCGTTAGGGTGACCTTGTGAGGTCCTCTGTCTGTATGAAGCCTTTGGGCCATATGAAGCCTTTGATCTGGGGTTTGTCTTCTTCCCAGGTGGTGTCATGATGACATTCACTGGAAGCTTTTCGAGAAGACATTTTGGAACCCAGATCTTCTTCAAGGTGACCCATTTATGCAGTTAGTTCTAATGAATCTAGCAAACACCTTACCGTTCTGGTCCTTGAATAGTTTATAGTTTGAGTCAAATGACTCGTCGATGACAATAGGGTTAGCACAGGTGAAGCCAGATAAGGTAGATGGATCTACTGGAGGGACCTTTGTAGCAACTCATGCGGATTTGGGGTACTGCTCAGGCTTCCAGTATGAACCATCAACATTCATTTTCCTTTCGAACCCAACACCCTCTCTCCTAGGGTTTCGGTTCAGAATCTGTTTCTTGATAACATCGCAAAATGTCTGATGCCCTTTTAGGCTTCTGTACATGCCTGTTTCAAGCAATGTCTTCAACCTAACATTCTCATCAGCAATACCAGTGGTATCCTCAGTAGAGGGGTTAGTTACCACATCAACATTTGAAGATATCGCAACTTCAAAAGCATTAGAGCATTCAACAATAGAGACAACATTCACACTCAAGACATTTAGACAAGGTGGTACAAAGTCTTCCTGAGTGGAACTGATCTATTGTGGGATTAGTGAAACGTTTTCCTTTTGAAGATCGTCATGAGACGCTCTAAGTTTCTCTAGATCTTGCTTCCTTTGAAGATAATCATAGGAAAGCTTCTCATGAGTAGCTGAGAGAGTTTCATGACGACTTTCAAGCTCAGTGTACTTAACGTGAAGATTTTTTATGTCTTCAATTAAGGACTGAGTTCGATTCATTTCCACGTCCAACAGATCATCGCTTTTGTCTAGAAACTTTTGAATATGTTCCATAGCATTTTGTTGTTCAATTGCAATTTTAGCAAGGGTTTCACATTCAGAGTCATCTTCACTGGAGGTCTGAAAGTAGGCATCGCGTGAGTTTACCTTTGTACCACGCGCCATGAAGCAGTAGGTTGGAGAAAAGTCTTCCTCATCATTGGCTTCAGTTTCGGCGGAGTGACCATTGTCTTCAGTGTTAAAGATGGACTTGGCGACGAATGCTAAAGCTTGAGCCAGGCTAGCCACACCTGAATCAGGATCCTCTTCAGACTCCACCTTTGCCTCCATTTCCTTGCCAATGAACGCACGAGCCTTGCCAGATGAATTCTTCTTGTATGACGAAGACTTTGATGAAGACTTGGAAGAAGACTTTGAAGATTTCTACTTCTTCTTGTCGTCAGAATCATATTCCTTGCTATTCTTCTTTTTCTTGGATTCATTGTCCCATTGAGGACATTCATATATGTAGTGGCCGGGCTTCTTGCACTTGTGGCATGTTCTCTTCTTGTAGTCACGAGAGTAAGCCTCATCGTTTCTTGAGCTGGATCTTGAAGACTTTCCAAAGCTTTTCTTCTTGGAGAACCTTTGAAACTTTTTCAAAAGCATAGCTAGTTCTCTGTCAATGTCTTCAGGATCGTCAGAACTGCAGTCAGAGTCTTCTTCAGATGAGGACACAGTTTTTCCTTCAAGGCTCTAGATCGACCATAGTTGGGGCCATAGATATCTCTCTTCTCAGATAGCTGGAACTCATGTGTGTTGAGCCTCTCAGGTATGTCAGACGGATCAAGACTTTTGAAGTCGGGTCGTTCTTGAATCATCAGTGCCAAGGTGTCAAATGAACTGTCAAGAGATCTCAATAGCTTCTTCACAACTTCATGCTTGGTGATTTCAGTGGCGCCAAGGGCATGAAGCTCATTGGTGATATCGGTGAGGCGGTCAAATGTAAGGTAGACATTTTCATTGTCGTTTCTCTTGAAGTGGTTGAAGAGATTGCGAAGAACGTCAATCCTTGAGTCTCTCTGAGTTGGGACGCCTTTGTTGACCTTGGACAGCCAATCCCATACCAGCTCGGCGGATTCCAGTGCACTCACACGTCTGTACTGTCCATTGGTCAGATGACCATAGATGATGTTCTTGACGATTGAGTACAATTGTGTGAAGTTCTTGACATCAGTAGGGGTGACACCTTCACTAGCCTTGGGAACACCAGTCTTGACGACATACCAAAGATCATTGTCGATAGCTTCAAGATGCATGCGGATCTTATTCTTCCAGTAGGGATAATCAGTCCCGTCGAAGACAGGCCTCGAAGTGGAGACTTGATTATCCCTGTAGTTGAATAGCTAAAACTCTAGGTGGTTAAACCGAATCACACATAACAAAGGAGCACCTTGCTCTGATACCAATTTAAAGTGCTAGTTATCGACTAGAGGGGGGTGAATAGGCAATTTTTATGAAAGTCTTCACAACACAAACAGATGGAATGAACCTATAGATATGCAGCAAAGAATAAACTACTCTAGACAAGCCATAGTCAAGTAAGCAGCATAGTGAAAGTACAAAGACTATTGGCAGGTAAGTAGCATGGATCAAAATGGGAGACAGAATGAAGCTAAATAGAGAACAGTCTTCACACATTGAAGTCACACAGATCAGGTAAGCAGGCAATGTCTTCACGAAGACAAACTGAAATGTAAATGAGTTGGAAGATCGAACTAATAGCTTGGGGACACGGGAATTTGGTAGACCAGTTCCAGTTGATGTGACAACTGTACATCTGGTTAGGGAGGCTGAGATTGAACTCAGAAGACCGTGTCTTTACCTTATTCCCCTTGAGCTAAGGACACCCAGTCCTCGCCCAATCACTCTAGTAAGTCTTCAAGGTAGACTTCCAAACCTTCACAGACTTCGTTCACCGGCAATCCACAATGACTCTTTGATGCTCAAAACGCGACGCCTAACCGGCTGGAGGATACACAGTCCTCAAGTGTAACAAGTCTTCAGATCACACAGACAGAAAGACTTCGGTGATGCCTAACACTCTTTGGCTTTGGGTGTTTCGGGCTTTGTCCTCGCAAGTATCTTTTCTCTCAAAGGCTTCGGAGGTGGGTTGCTCTCAAATGACAAAAGTCGTGTACTAACTCTGAGCAGCCATCAATTTATGGTGTAAGGGGTGGGCTATTTATAGCCAGGAGGCAACCCGACATGATATGTCCGAAATGACCCTTGGTCACTAAGGAACTGACACGTGTCCAACGGTCGGATTTGAAACACACGCGACAACTTTGCTTGGGCTCCAAGCAAAGCTGACTTATCCAACTCTGGATAAGATTTGCTCTCATTGTCTTCGCTCGAAGATATAGGATTTTGGTTGAGCATCACATGAGTCATCTGACTCTATTCACTTGGACTCCACTTAACAGTACGGTGGTTCCTATGACTCAAGAAAGAAGAAAAGGAACTACGAAAGAAACTATGTCTTCGCACTCCATAGTCTTCAAGTGAATGTCTTCATAGGTCATTATCTTCAAGTGAATGTCTTGACGAACCACCATTGTATTCAATGTCTTTACACATTTTTAGGGGTCATCTCTGGTAGGTAAACCAAATTAGTGAGGGACTACTACATGTGTTGTCCTGCAATTCTCACAAACACGTTAGTCCCTCAACCACGTTTGTCGTCAATATTCCAAAACCAACTAGGGGTGGCACTAGATGCACTTACAGGATAGTGACCATAGATGAGGACCGGGGCTGCCGGAGGGAGGTGAGAGGAGAAGGGATAATGCGCAAGCGACACTTCAGGATGAGACAATCAGACGACTAAGGCCGCACTAATCAAACGACCTATGGTTGTCCGGCCGAAACTAGCGCCAGCCGGCTGACGCCTAGCAGTGGCCAATTCAATTACAATTCCAAAGAGCCTCATGTCGTTCCAATTAGAGCATCTATAGCCGGGCACCCCAAACCCGACTAAAACATTAGGGCGGACGACCCGGTCATAAAAAATTGACCCAGATAGTCGCCTCAAATCAGGCTCAAACGCCATGCCTGACCGGCACCCTCATATCCAGCCCAAATATGGGGCGGATATGTGCACGCACGGGCACGTCCGGCACATCGGACCCGACCGCCCTACCCCACGAAATTAAATCAAATTCACCCCCTCGCCCTACTAGATCCATTTGCTCTCTCCTCTCTTCTTCCTTCTCCGCGGTGGACATTTCGCCGCTCCGCCGCCGCGCGCTGTGTGCAGCCATTCCGAGCATCTTCGCCGCCACCAACATCCCTCCTCTCTCCCATGCTCTCAGCTAATTAGTGATGTTGTGGAACATATGTGGAACCACAATGGAAATCATAGAGTTGATGTTTGAGTTGTGCACATAAAATGAAATTGTATGTACACACTATGTATTTTGGGTACCAACATTTGTTATTTATGTGCAATATTGGTGTCTTATGATCGACATGCATGGATTTAAGATTCCGAATTTGAAATATCTGGATGTCGGGCACAGGATATGAGGGCTCGTCTGAATGCGTCCGCGGGAGTGCCCGAGCGCGTTCGTGGACGTATAGGGGGCCGGTTGGCCAACTCCGGCAATAGATGCTCTATGGTTTGCAACTTGTCTTTAGCTCGACATCTGATTGTCACGACACAACTGCTTCGATCTAGCTAAGCTCCTCACCTACCCACTCCTCTTCGCCCCCTTACGGTGCCACACCGCACCACCTCCCACCATCCCGCTGCGTTTCAGGCCATCACCCTACTACGCCCCTCTCCACCCGCAAGCCCACTCCCCGTGCTCGCTGCATACAGGGAGCGCCGCACCTTAGCCCCTCCCATTGTCTCATGGCCACGCTCCTTTGGCCTTCATCGCATGTGCCCCCTCTCTACCCACCCCCGCTCCTGCCCATGCCCATGTTGATCATATGCCTGGTTACCTGGTGTCACATCATCTTGTGTTATCCAGCCGCAGCCGCCCTCCGCCGTCATCACCGTTGCCTGCTCCATTCGTCTCCGTCGGTAGGTCCTCCGCCAAGGCTCCGTGTAGATCGGCGCTACCTCTTCCTACAGATGGTCGCCGATAGGTTCTTATGGCTGCTCTAATCTGATCCTGACAGCTCTTGAGTTGTTGCTCCTACTTTGTGGCTTCGTAATGTAACAATGGCAGAAGGAATCACCGGGTTCTCCGACCTACTGCTAGCTTCACAAATTTTCTATGTCCAGTCTCTCATCTTGCTTTGGTTCTAATTGGTGTGCGAAAAAGTTGTCCTCGTCCAAGACCATTGTTAGGAGGTGGCCTGAGTAAAATAGAATTTTGTCACCATGCGGCGTGTGGTATAGTTTTCACAGGCCGA
>LR738714.1:837061732-837111615 GCA_902687465.1 Secale cereale
CCCCCCCCCCCCCCCCCGTAACATGTACAATCCAGTTTTAGATCCGAGGCAATGTAAAACAAATATTTTTATACTAAGCTTTTATACTTATTTTCGGAAAATTATACCGTATTGAAATTTTAGTTAGTACAAGTTTCTATATTTAGCCATCATAGTTAACCCCATAACAATGGTCTAAATAATAATTATAGTTTTTTTGTACATTTGAAATTTATATAATTAAAATATTTTGATTCTATGAAAATTAAATTTTATATGGTGCAGTAAAAAACATCATTCTTATTTTAAGAAACTTTGGAATATTTTTTAGAGGTACTTATACCGATGGTGATTGAACTTGTCATTGATGTTCAGTTTAGTGCGTGAACTTGAAAAAGACATTGAACTGATTTTAAAACTTGGCTAGCACGTGCAAATACGGTGCTAAACACACATATGTAGACATATATGTGCTGACGTGGCACCCCACCTGTCAGTATAGAAGAAAAATATGGAAGGTGAAATTATGCTCATTGCGAGTCGAACCGCGACCTGCTCTTTGATTATTCACGCGCTGACCACTACACCAATTAAGCAACAGTGCAAACTAAGGCGTGCACTACTTTATGTATGATAGCATGACTTTTGGTGCTTAAATAGGCTGCATAGGGTGCCCATTTAGTACAGATTTTTTTTTAAATCTTAAAAGTCTATAAATTATAATTCATAGTAATAAAAGTTAGATTCAAATATTTGTGTATTATTAATAATGACTTCCTGATATACAAATATTTGTGTCATTAATAATTACCTTGTGGTATAAAAATATTCGTGTGCACGTATTGCTAATTAAAAAAAAAACAGGCCCCATGTCATGTTGTGGGTTATAAATATTATTGGTACATAAATATTAACCTCATGGTACACAAATATTTATGTGGAGACACAATAAATATATAGAGGTATGTAATAAAATAACTTACTAGAAAATGTTGCTTTAATTTTTAAAAATATTCACTTATTATTTAGAAAACAAAAGTTTAAATATAGGCCATGAGGGTTTAAAAATGTTTAGTAAGTACAAACTTTTAAAGTATACAATCATGGATTATATTTAAGAATGTCCGTTAAATACATTATTTAATGTTTAGTGAATACAATCCATACATGAGGTAATATTAATAACACACGAATATTTGAATCTAAAATTTATTATTATGAATATAATTTACAGACCTTTTACATTTCTCTCTAAAAAAATAACATGTCCTAAATGGCCCACTGGATGCAGCGCATTTAAGCACCAGAATCCTTTTTATTTATCATCCATTAATCTGTAGTGGCCCAAGTTGCCATCGTACTGTGTGTGGTGCAGTGGGCGGCGTAAGTTCTCTTGAACTTGCAGGTCGTATGCTCGACTCTGAAGGGGCACTATTTTTAATTTCAATTTTCTATTTGTTTTGACATACGGGACCATTTGTCATAAGGACATATATATTATTAAACTAATCTTGCTTCGCCACTAAAAGTGGCCCCATGCCATGTCAACAAATACGGGGTCACATCAGCACACTACATGTCTACAGATGAGATTAGCACCGTAAAGGCATCTCCAGTTTTTTTCTTCCTGTTTTTCACTGTAATGTCCGGTTTTCTGTTGATTGTTCTGTTCCTTTTTCTCATTTTATTTTACGTTCTTTGTTTTATTTTTCTGTTTCTATTTTTCCCTTTATTTGCATATTATATAAAATGTTCACAGAGTTTTACAAAAATGTTCGTTGTACTAAGAAAGCTGGTCATTGTGTATTATTAAAATTGTTCACCCTTGCATATAAAAATATTTATCATGTATTAAAAAATGTTCATCGTATATTATGAAATTTTGCAACATTTTTTACTAAATGTTCAATACGTATTCAAAAAATATTCAACACATATATTGATATTTTTCAAATATCCATCGTATGTTAAAAACTGGTCATCGTTTATTATTTAAAATGTTCAATAGGTATCACAGATGTTCACTGAATATTTTTCAATTTTTTACAAAATATTACGATACTTATGTGGGCTTGGTCGTGTCCTCATGCTCATGCAATCGCAACTCTATACATAGACTCACATGAAAAACTAAATACATGTTACGGCATTTGATGATCTCTATTTATCGTGACAGGAAGTGTGAATGTGTCCCTTCTAGAAAAACATAGGAGCGCAAATGACTGCACATGAGGAGTGCCAACTTCTAATGGAAGTCATGCCACGAAGAGGCGAGTTCCTTGTCAACCGTGCTGTGTGTATATGTGAAAAGACTGACTGAACTTCAGTACTCAAATTGAATCATGATGGTAACCAGCTCGTTGGTGAACTTTATGGGTCTGCGGATGGATGTGACACTGAAGATGATCCCACATGGATAAGGAAAGAGATGATCACTGAAGATGACACTGCTACAGGAGAGGAATTCCGAAGACGATCACTGAAGATGACACTGCTACAGTGTACAATATATGAATATTTTTTTAAACATTTAAATATGTTCCTAAACCAAATTTAAAAATGTTTAACATGTAAAAATAACATCATATTCATATTCTACACATTTTTCTAATCAATTTTCACATATAACTTATTAAAATTGGAGTTACGGTTTAAAAGATATGAATATTTTTTTAAACATTTAAATATGTTCCTAAACCGAATTTAAAATTTGTTGACGGGCAAAAATAACATCATATTAATATTCTACATATTTTTCTAATCAATTTTCATGTATAACATGTTAAAACTGGAGTTATGGTTTAAAAGATATGGTTATTTAAAAAAGATATTTATTCTTAATAGACTGTGGGGTGAAAACCACATATATCAAGGGGGTTTATGTAAAATTACAAAGAAAGATGCGCAGTGACTTAATTTGGATCACGGGTTAATTAGAATGAAAGGTAGGGGGTTTTGTGTAAAATGTGAAAAAAAAAACGATTTGTTCTCGCTTAAAACAGGACTGCAGGTTGAATTCTCTAGAACATGGGGACTTCTATGCAAAATGCCGTGACGGACGACCAGAAGAATTATCTATTTTATTAGTAGCAAAAGACAAAATATTTAGGATTAGAACTATAAGTGTGTTGTGGGTATCTCCAAAATTAATGGAATAATTTCCATAGCTTCTATATGATAGCTGAAGGCTAAATATGTGTTTTCAAGATATTCGACGAAGTGAAATCCCTCAATTTAATTAGATAAAAAAATCCATGCAATTTATTCAATAGTGCATTTTTTTAGTGTCTGAAGATTTACACCATTCCAACCCATGTAGAGTAGTATTTTGGGGTGAGTCCATATGAATGCAGATATGAAATCCATGCAAAACTAGCGGCGAAGCCATGTACAAGCTTTTTGGTAATAAAGATCCATGTCAATTGACTACCCAACTTTTTTGGTAAAATCAGCTCGTACACCTATAGAAATTCTAACTAAAAGTAATATGAATACCTATATTTGATCGCACAACTTCAAATTAAATACACAAGATTGTAGCTCTGGCACCGCCACTAGGAGTAACCTATATTTGACTACAAAACTTCAAATTTAATACACGAGATTGTAGCTCTGGCGCCGCCACTAGGAGCAACCACTGCCACTAGCCATGCACATTGCCAAAGGACATATATAGCCTCTCGGCAATGCAGCCACAAATGCCGGAATTATTTTGAGAGCTCATATATATAGTGGAGTTCGCTCCAAATGATATTGTATTATTTTGTGTAGAAAAATTATGCTCCCCCGTCTATTTCATGGGTTACAAGCTGCAAACGAAGTCAAAGCAAGATAACGTTCGAAGGAACTTCTATTTAAGAAATAGAGCTTTAGAAGGAGTTCATTATGGCTTGAGCATTTGTCCTTCCTATAAGTGATGAAAAAGGAAATTATCAATGGGCAAACAAACTGCACCAAAACATAGCTAGGCTTCATGCCTCTCGCCGGTGCCGTCGCAGGTCCGCCTCGTCTCCAGTGCCCTAGGGCCATGGGGGCACGGTAGATCCTGACAAGGGCCGGCGGGAGGGCTTCGTTGTTAGTTGTTCCTTCGAGTTTTGTTAAGGTTTGTATCCTGCTCAAGAAGAACAGACGGTGGCGGCTCCATGTAAATGGAATAAAGGTCTCCTCCCTAGCCCCCATTTCGGTGGTGCGTATAACATCGTTGATGGGCATGTCGGGTGTATCTTTGGTGGACCTATCCTCGATGGATTTGCTCGGATCAGGTTGTTGTTCGTCTATGTTCGTGTGTCTTCGAGTTGGATCCTTTCGATCTACGTTATTCTTCATCGCCGATGGTTGTTATTATTTTGGTGTGCTGATTCTATGGAGCTTTACCACGGCGAACAAGTTTGAGTCGATTCAATATGATCGTTCTTCCAACGTCATAATCTCAATGTTGTTTTAGGTCATGGTTTGTAAACCAAAATAAGGAGGTTTTGGAGCCGTATAAGAGAATAAATAAAATAAATGGAAGGTATTAAACTCTGGTTGGTGAGCTCTTTGATCTCTTCCCTTAGGGTCTATGGTATGCGTGCCATTAGAATTTGATCATAATTCGACGAACATTTGAACAAGATCAGAAGATGTTTCCTATGGCGCAAGAAGTACGGAAACAATACCGAATTCAATTGATTAGCCGATTGGATAGTGGTTTGTAAACTGAAATTATAAGATGAAATAAGTTATTAATAACAAAAAGAAAAGAAAATAACTTCAACGTCGGCATCAAATTGTATATTAAAAAAAGACTGACGTCATTCCACACTTTTGGCCCCCCTCATGCATGAATTATGCAACTTCAGGTGACAGGCCCGTGGCTTGGCCCAGCCAGAAGTATGGTGTGACTGCTTTTTGCCTCGGCAGACATATTTAGAACAGCTTTGCGTCTTCGGCAAATAGATAGCCGGACACACACTATATAAGCTGCAAAACAAGTTCTATAGCAGGCGATGTGGTACTATTATTATTAATAGAAGCGGAACAGAAATGATAAAGTCACAAGTAGGCCTCTCGATCGGCTGGATATTTTCGGCCACCAGACGTCTCGGGTGGATTAGAAAACAAGAAACCGTTTCTCCTCGATCTGGCCTGCAGAGGACGACGACAACCATCACATCGGCTCGAGTCGTGTCTTGGGGCCCCACGTGCATGCCATGCGGAGCCCGTCGGTCGTGGCCGTGGATTAGAAAACTTACCTTCTCCGGCGCCATCCCACCGTCGGTCGTTTGCGTCGTGTTGTTGCCGAAGTAGTGCAGGGCAGCGTACCGCTTCCTGTTGGAGAGCTACGAGTGTGCTACAGCCTGCAGGTGCTCAGTCAAGCCCCGGCTACTGGAGCGGCGTCTCCTCTTGCATCCGACAGACACGACGGTGGCAGGCCAGCCAGTGCACTCACGCGCGCCGATCTACATCGCTGCAACTTGATTGAAAACCAGCCCAATGAACTCGAACAAAGCGCAGAGAGCGATCGCGAATAAAAACTGGATCGCGAATAACTATATCACAGAGGGAAGAGCTTCAGCAAGACGGAAGGAAATCTCGCGTGATGCGAGATATAATTTCCGCGTCCTCTTCGGGACCACACACATTTGTCCATAGGGCCGGTCCTAGGCTTTTAGAGACCCTTGTGTGAACTCTTGAACTCCATCACCATCCACAGGCCCTCGCCTCAGCACGACCGATCACGCTTGCCAGGGCTATATGCTGCACGCACTAATTCCTAATAGGAATCGCCTACTGCTGACAGTAGCAGGCCGGCCCATTTCTGTGTGTGTATCTTCGCTTGGCATGTTAACACATGCTATAGGTTCGGTTTACTACGGTATTTCTTGTTTTTTGTTATCTTTTGTTAGTTTCTTAATTTTTTTTGTATTTCCACTCTTTCCTTTGGTCATCCTTCTTTTCTTCCTTTTGCTTTGGTGTTCTTTGTTTTATCATTGGTTTTTAATTTTTCCTTCTTTGTTATACTTCATTTTTCTTTTGTTTCTCCACTTTCTTTGGTTTCTTTACTTTTCTATTGTTTCTTTGTTGGTTTTATTGGTTTTATCATCAGTTGTCATTTTTCCTGTTTTTTCAACACATGTCTACATTTTTCATAAAAATTGTATATTTTTACTATACATTAGGAACATTTTTAGGTATGTTTAACATTTTTCCATTACAAGACTACCATGTTTATTAATATATGTTTTGATGTCTACCATTTTTTCATAAATGTTGTACATTTTTATTACATATATATAAGAAGTTAGAAAATATTTCATATTTTTAAAATATATTTTTACGGATACATACTTTGACCATTTTTTTCAAATACATGTTAAATATATTTTTAATACATGCTGGAACTTTTTTAGTGATAAAAATATTTTATCTAAGCTATGAAAACTTTTCTTTACGTTGTACAATTGTTTTTTTTTGAAAATGTCCCTAACACGGTTTTTGAAACATGTCAACAATTTTTTTATGTAACATACATGTTTTCCAAATTACACGAACATTTTATTTACAATGTATAAACATTTTTTGTACACGTGATTAATAGTTTTTTATACACATGATTAACATTTTCTAAAAACATGATTCACATTTGTATACATAAAAATCATTTTTCTACAGCCATTTAATATTTCCAAATGCAAGATTAATATTTTTATTTTATGTAAAATGATTTTGTAATATATATTTAGAATATTGCTGAATATAAACCAAGTGAAAAATAGTAGCAAAAATATGAAGGAAATAGGTAGAAAAAGTAACATGACGCGGGTAGGCGAGCCGCGCCTACTGGGTCGGCCCAATACGTGTTGCCCTGCAGGTGAGCCGTGGCAGGGCTCACCGCGGAAGGCACGTAGCCACTCCCGGCCACACCTGTCGTCTACACTTAATGTTGCACTTATCAAAGCTCAAGCGCACTATTGTAAACGGCTTAGTTGTGGTCCATTATTATTGGTGCCCGCCGAGGCCTTGTCGTCTTGGGGTAGTTATCGGCTGGAAGTATCAATGACGAGATTTATACAGCCAAAATTTTATCAGTTGCACCACTTGGGATCCTAATATTTTGGGACTTGTGTCGATTAATTAGAAAAATAATTTAAACAGAAGATGATGAACTGGAACAAGAGGAGATGGCGGTGACGTGCTTTCAGTAGAGAATATGATGCAATTAGGACCTTTACCTCTTTTTCGAAACATGGCCTTTTACCTTATATGTGGTTGGTAAATGGTGTCTTGGCTAGTCTTCTAGAGTGATATGCATAGAGTATAGGCCCTTGCTTGTGCTGGCCCTAGGCAGCCATGCTCTAGGGCCAGCCCTATTTGTCCATGGACCAAACCTATGTCGCTAACTAGGCAGCCACACTTCCTAACCTACGCACACACCTATGCCAAGAGGAGGCCATACCACTAGGGTTTTCCCCTAGGATTTTCTCGGGTACCTGATCTCCTCCGTCGATCTTGCCGAAGTCAATGTAAATCCTTGCTGGTGGTCGAGGCCCTCCCGGTCGCTAGTAAGTTCTACCACTTTTCGGCATAGGGGCAAGGCTGCATGGCGGGACTAGGTGATGGTAAGGCGAAGGGGAGCAGGGAGGAGAAGCGGTCGAGAAGGAGAACAAAGAAGGGGTGAGATCGATGGTGGCTACAGTGGCGGGGACAACGATCGCGCCCGCCCCGGGAGAAGTGGCCGCAAGAGGTGTAGGCTGTGGGAGAGGAAGTACGGAGACGGTGGCAGATGGGGAAGGAGAACCAGATCGGCTGGTCAGATTGGAGGATGAGGAGGAGTATGACTATTATGGGGGGACGGAGCTAGAGCTCGTAGATCGTTTCGCGGGGATGAAGCTGCAGGGAGAAGAAGTGGAAGCTTTGGATTTATCAGGGGAAGTGGGGGATCTCATCCCAGATGTCAGATGGATGGGGCTGTTTATGGTGCATACCACGAGGCCTTTTAGCCACCTGGCGTTGTTAAATCAGATGCGGAATGCTTGGTCTGCGGCGCAAGGGGCGACCTTTAGCATCAAGGGCCCCAACCTTTTCATGGTGCAATGCCATTGTTTGGGAAATGTGAGAAGAATCATGGATGGGGGTGGTACCTCTTGAGCATGTGTTGGTTTTCCCTTGAAGAGGAAAGGGTGATGCAGCAAAGTAGCGTAAGTATTTCCCTCAGTTTTGAGAACCAAGGTATCAATCCAGTATGAGACAACGCACAAGTCACCTAGTACCTGCACAAACAATCAAGAACCTTGCAACCAATGCGATAAAGGGGTTGTCAATTCCTTCACGGTCACTCGCAAAAGTGAGATCTAATAAAGATAGTAAAGTAAATATTTTTGGTATTTTTGTTGTATAGTTTGGAAAGTAAAGATTGCAAAATAGTAAACAAGATGCGATGTAAATAAAAGAGATTCAATATCAAATTACGGTGGGTGAACAAATTACTGCCGAGCAATTGATAGAGAATATAGGCATCACGTCCGTGTAGACCGAAACGATTCTGCATCTACTACTATTACTCCACACATCGACCGCTATCCAGCATGCATCTAGAGTATTGAGTTCATAACGGAGTAACACATTAAGTAAGATGACATGATGTAGAGGGATGAACTCAAGCAATATGATATAAACCCCATCTTTTTATCCTTGATGGCAACAATACAATACGTGCCTTGCTGCCCCTACTGTCACTGGGAAAGGACACCACAAGATTGAACCCAAAGCTAAGCACTTCTCTCATGGTAAGAAAGACCAATCTAGTAGGCCAAACTAAACTGATAATTCGAAGAGACTTGCAAAGATATCAAATCATGCATATAAGAATTCAGAGAAGAACCAAATAATATTCATAGATAAACTTGTTCATAAATCCACAATTCATTGGATCTCGGCAAACACACAGCAAAAAGTATTACATCGAATAGATCTCCAAGAGAATCGAGGAGAACTTTGTATTGAGAATCAAAAAGAGAGAAGAAGCCATCTAGCTAATAACTATGGACCCTAAGGTCTGTGGTAAACTACTCACGCTTCATTGGAGGGGCAACGATGTTGATGTAGAAGCCCTTCGTGATCGATTCCCCCTCCGGCATATCACCGGAAAATGCCCCAAGATGGGATCTCACGGATACAGAAAGTTGCGGTGGTGGAAAAGTGGTTTCGTGGCTCCCCCTGATGTTTCTAGGGTATAAGAGTATATATAGGAGAAAGAAGTACGTCGATGGAGCTACGAGGGGCCCACGAGGGTGGGGGCGCGCCTACCCCATGGGCGTGCCCTCATGCCTCGTGGCTTCCTCACGGAGCTCAGTACTTGTACTCCAAGTCTTCTGGATTGCTTTCGGTCCAAGAAAGATCATCGCGAAGGTTTCATTCCGTTTGGACTCTGTTTGGTATTCCTTTTATGCAAAACTCTAAAATAGGCAAAAAACAGAAACTGGCACTGGGCCTCCGGTTAATATGTTAGTCCCAAAAATAATATAAAAGAGCATATTAAAGCCCATTAAACATCCAAAACAGATAATATAATAGCATGGAACAATCAGAAGTTATAGATACGTTGGAGACGTATCAGGGGGGCGTCGCTGTTCCGGAGAGTACCGGTAGTCATTCAGGAGTATGATGGTTACTCTGATGTAAAGAACTATAGTCTTCACAAGATTCGGGTATGGGCGAGGATAAAAGGACTCCCAGAAGGACTTACGAGTAGGAAACAATTAGCACAGAGAGTTGCAACAAAGGTGGGCGAGCCTCCGTTTACAGTTGTGGTTAATGAGGGGAAGATAAACCCGTCGAGTACACTCCATGCTCGGGTGTTTTTGGATGTAAACAAACCCCTAGTTCGTTTTGTGCCAATGACTTTGAAGGAGATGGTCAAGTATCCAGTCTTTTATGAGAAACTGCCCGACTTCTGCTTTGCCTGCGGTCTGATGGGTCACCTCTTTGAGGAATGTGGCAATGGAATTCTTGATCCTTCGTCATTAGAGTGGGGCGACTGGTTGCTATGGGCACTTGAACCAATTTTTGACAGCTCGACGAGGAGCAGAAGTGGTGGAACGGGAGGGGGCGTGGAAGAATGGCAGGCAGAGGAGATAGAGGGGGGAGATCGAGATGGCATGGAGCGAAAGGAAGGGGAAGGGGAGAAAGAGATTCAGGTGGCCTTGGAGGTGTGATGGAAGGATCAGCTGCTATGGAGGCCATGATGCAGCGCGGGAGGAAACATGAGGGAATAATAATGTGAGGAAGAGATTGGTCTCACCTGATGGCACGCTGAATATAAGGGGCCAGGTGGTACCTAACTTGCTCGGCAAAGTAGGGAATACAATCCTGATGATTGAGGGGACTTCGACGAGCTCTAACCCGGGCCAAGTTACATTGGGTAAGGTTCTAGTGGTCAAGCGGAGGAGGCAAGATGGGAGTGAGTTGGTACTGCAGGGGGACGACATTGACGTTGATATGATGAATGAGGCAGCCTCCTTGCCGGAGGACCGCCGGTCCTAATGAATTCATTATGTTGGAACTGTCGTGGTTTGGGTAACCCCGTGAGAGTTTGAGAGGTGCGTGATTTCACCACCAAATTTACCCCGGCCATGTTGTGTCTTGTTGAAACACAACTTCCGAGGGTGCGTGCCGAAGTACTGGCTCAATCTTTTGGGTTTGATAAGGTTTTTGCAGTTGCAAGTTCTGGTAGGAGCGAAGGTCTTGTAATCTATTGGAATGATGAAATAAAACTGGAAGTTGTTGGTTACTCTAGGTATCATATGGATTGCACAATAAGTAATTTAGGTCCTTCACCCTGGAGACTAACCTGTGTATATGGTGAGGCCCATGTGGCCGATCGATACAAAACATGGGAGACTCTATGTTCCATTGTGGGTATCTCTAGCCTACCATGGGTGGCGCTGGGTGATTTTAATGAAGTTCTTGTACAAGCTGAGCATGATGGAGTGAACCAACGGGTGCCCATTCAAATGCAGGGTTTCAGAGATGCACTGGATACGTGCGGGTTGACGGACCTGGGATATAAGGGAAGAATGTGGACGTTTGAAAAGAGAGTGGTTGGAGGGTCTTACACAAGAGTACGGCTAGACCGTGCAGTCACTGATGCGGAATGGAACACCATCTTTCCGTTTGCCAAGGTAGAAAACCTATCATTGGTGTGCTGGGACCATGGTCCGTTATTGCTAAAACTCGCATATGAGGTGAGTCCTCAAGGTACTAGATGCTTCAAATATGAGATGATGTGGGAACGCCTCACTGAAATCAAACCTTTTTTCCATTCAGAATGGAGTGAGGGTCCCCCGGCGTCCTATGTTCATGAGTTACATGTCAAGCATTGGGACACACATACGTTTGGTCATGTGAAGAGGGAGATTAATGTTGGGGATCGCTGCAGAAAATCAAAAAAATTCCTACGCATCACCAAGATCTATCTATGGAGATTACTAGCAACGAGAGGGGAGTGCATCTTCATACCTTTGAAGATCGCGATGCGAAAGCGTTGCAAGAACGCGGATAAAGGAGTCGTACTCGTAGCGATTCAGATCGCGGTTGATTCCGATCTAAGCACCGAACAACGGTGCCTCCGCGTTCAACACACGTGCAGCCCGGTGACGTCTCCAGTGCCTTGATCCAGCAAGGGGAGAGGGAGAGGTTGGGGAAGACTCCGTCCAGCAGCAGCATGACGGCGTGGTGGTGATGGAGGAGCGTGGCACTCCAGCAGGGCTTCGCCAAGCACCGCAAGAGACGAGGAGGGAGAGGGGTAGGGTTGCGCCAAGAGACAGAGGGACTCGTGCATCTGGCAGCCCCAATACCCCCACTACATATAGGGGAAGGGGAGGGGGCGCCGGCCCCCTAGATCCATCTAGAGGGGGGGCGGCGGTGATGAACCACAAGTGTAGGGGATCTATCGTAGTCCTTTCGATAAGTAAGAGTGTCGAACCCAACGAGGAGCAGAAGGAAATGATAGGCAGTTTTCAGTAAGGTATTTTCTGCAAGCACTGAAATTATAGGTAACAGATAGTTTTGTGATAAGATAATTGGTAGCAAGTGACAAACGGTAAAAGTAAATAAGGTGCAGCGGGGTGGCCCAATCCTTTTTGTAGCAAAGGACAAGCCTGGACAAACTCGTATGCAAGGTAAAGTGCTCCGGAGGACATATGCGAATTATCGTCAAGCTAGTTTTCATCACGATCGTTTGATTCGCGTTCGGTACTCTGATAGTTTGGTATGTGGGTGGACCGGTGCTTGGGTGCTGCCCTTACTTGGACAAGCCTCCCACTTATGATTAACCTCTAATGCAAGCATCCACAACTACAAAAGAAGTATTAAGGTAAACCTAACCATAGCCTGAAACATATGGATCCAAATCAGCCCCTTACGAAGCAACACATAAACTAGGGTTTAAGCTTCTGTCACTCTAGCAACCCATCATCTACTTATTACTTACCAATGCCTTCCTCTAGGCCCAAATAATGGTGAAGTGTCATGTAGTCGACGTTCACATGACACCACTAGAGGAGAGACAACATACATCTCATCAAAATATCGAACGAAGACCAAATTCACATGACTACTAATAGCAAGACTTTTCCCATGTCCTCAGGAACAAAAGCAACTACTCACAAGACATAATATTGTTCATGATCAGAGGGGTATTAATATGCATAATGGATCTGAACATATGATCTTCCACCAAATAAACCAACTAGCATCAACTACAAGGAGTAATCAACACTACTAGCAACCCACATGTACCAATCTGAGGTTTTGATATAAAGGTTGGATACAAGAGATGAACTAGGGTTTGAGAGGAGATGGTGCTGGTGAAGATGTTGATGAAGATATCTCTCCCCAAGATGGGAGAGTTGTTGGTGATGACGACGATGACGATTTCCCCCTCCCGGAGGGAAGTATCCCCGGCAGAAGAGCTCTGTCGGAGCCCTAGATTGGTTTCCGCCTCGGTTCCGCCTCGAGACGGCGGCGTCTGGTCCCGAAAGCCTCTCCTTTATTTTTTTCCAGGTCAAAACGCTTCATATAGGAGAAGATGGTCACATGGGACCCACCGGCTGGCCCTCGAGGCAAGGGGGCGCGCCCCCCACCCTCGAGGCCAGCTAGTGGCCCCCTCGTGGGTTTCTTTCGCCAGATATTTTTTATATTTTCCGAAAAAATGTTCCGTGGAGTTTCTGGGCTTTTGGAGTTGTGCAGAATAGGTTTCCAGAGTTTGCTCCTTTTCCAGCCCAGAATTCCAGCTGCCGGCTTTCTCCCTTCTTCATGTAAACCTTGCAAAATAAGAGGGAAAAGGCATATGTATTGTGACAAAACATGTATGAACAGCCCATAATGCAATAAATATCAACTTATAAGCATGATGCAAAATGGGCGTATCAACTCCCCCAAGCTTAGACCTCGCTTGTCCTCAAGCGAAAGCCGATATCGAAAAATATGCCCACATGTTTAGAGATAGAGGTGTCGATAAAAACAGAATACAGACATGAGGGCATTATGATCATTCTGAAAACAACAACTTAAATGAATGTAGTCATATGATCATTATGCAAAAGTAACAACTCATCCACAATATCAAGTGTGCATCATTGTCGGGGGAAACTGTCCGCCACGAACACCTATGGGACCGGAGCCCCTTGTCTGTGCGGTACGAGGGCGGAGGGAGCACAAAGAGCAGATCGAGGCAGACGCGCGGGCAGTTTTTACCCAGGTTCGGGCCGCACGGATGCGTAAAACCCTACTCCTGCTTGGTTGTGTATTGAGTTGAGCGCTCGGGAGCTTGAAGAAGCAGCTACACCGTGCGTGAGAGTAATCTAGGTTTCGAACCCCCTCCACGTTGTGCATGGGCCTCCTTTTATAGTGCAAAGGGGTCACCGACAGGTGTCAACGTAGGAGTAAGGGGTAAAAATGTAAAAGAGGTGGTAGTTGTAACAGTGCGGGAATAGTGGAGCTACAGTACAGAACAGTGGTCTATACCTACTTTAACAGTGGGGGACAAGGGCATTTAATGCCCGTCACCGTCGACCCCAAAAGCTCCCGCCTTAGCGTCTCCGTCTGCCACGGCGATGGATCCACTGCCGTGGAGTGCCACCGTGTCCCCCAGGCTGCACAGCCATCCGCCACGCGTCCCTGGAGTGGCCCCAGGGCGACGCGTGGGCCGATGAGCTGGAGCGCGGGCACACAGCGCACCTCCCCCGGCAAGCACCTTGCCGGGGATCTCGACCTTGCCGGGCCCGGAAGCTTGCCGCTCCCCGAGCCCTTGCCGGGTCTTCTAAGATAAAATCTTCTATTCGTCCTGACAAGCTCCTCCTGCCAGGGCCTCGTGCTAGTTAAGCAATCTCGAGCCTGGGACGGCCTTCCCGGCAAGCTCCTCTTGCCGGGGTCTTGGTCTTCTGTCTTGTATACTTTGTTTTTGAATGGCTAGATAAGGGGCAGGAAGGTCTCCGGCAAGCGCGTGGTAAACCCTGCCGCGGGGAGCTGCCGCTGCCCGTGCACAAGTTGGGGTACTAGGGTACCCCTACCTTAGTACACCGACAGGAGCCCCCGGGCCTGGGCCACACACGGTGCCGAGCGCTGTTGGGCCAGGCCCAAAACAGTGCACGGGCACCCGCGGCCCGCGGCGCGCCGAATCCACTTCCATATCCGCCGCACCCCACGGCAACGGCACGCGTCGATTGCGGCGCCGTGGGATGGGACGTGCCCACGATTTCTTTAATGGGAAGGGCGAAACGCCCCCCACTCTCCCATAAAAGCAGAGAGAGCGGCGCGGTTCCCCTCCCTGCGCACTCATTGCTATCGTCTTCTTCCTTAGATTCTTCTGCGCTTTGCCTCTACTCCTCCGCCACCACCAAGCTCTTCGTCCCCTTCCTTCCACCGCGTCCGCCATGGCCCCAAAGACCGACAAGGCGAAGTCGGAGAAGTCCAAGCGGGAGAAGTCAGATCAGGCGGCGAAGCTCGCCGCGTACCGGAAGGAGCACATTGTCTTCGCGCCGAAGCTCGGCGTGCGGGAGCTTTGGAACAAATATTATTTGTTCTGGGCCAAGGAGACCCCAGCGCACCCCCGCACGCGCGTCTACCCGGCCGTCGCCAAGGACCACTACCCCGGCGGGTATTACTTTTTCGCAGCCTTCTTCCACTGCGGTCTGTGCCCTCCCTTCTCAAACTTTTTCTGCGATATCATGAATACTTATGGCCTCCACCTCCTCGACTTCACTCCCAACGCCATCCTCACCATGTCCGTTTTCGCACACATGTGCGAAAACTTCGTAGGAATCCAGCCCAACGTAGCTCTCTTTAGGCACTTTTTCATCCTCAGAGTAGAGGCCGACGCCCCCCTCTCCGGAGGAATCTCTTGGGTGTTTAGGCTGAATAAGAAATCAGCCTACTTGCCGGGGGAGCTCCGCGGCAAGTGGGAAGAGTGGCGCGCGGAGTGGTGCTGGGTCGTCGAGGAGCGGCCGCAACACTTCACCGCGCCGCGCACATCGCCCATCGTGCGCGGCAGGGATTGGAGTAATTTTGATTCCGACGATTCCAAGCTGGATATCGCTCTCGTCAGAATCCTTCGTCTTCGGATGGCGCCGCTGTCTGTCGCTGAAGTGGGCGCGGACTTTCTTCGTCGCCGGATCGCCCCCCTCCAAGACCGGAAAAGGCCGGCGTGGCAATACGGCGGCCCGGCAGACATCATGAGGCTGCGCCCCGGCCTCAATTTTAACTTCACAACACTCGAGCTGCGGGGTATGGTCAGGGAACTTTTCAAGTTCGACCCGGCACACCCCGAGTACTTCCGCGCTCCCCGGGGAGTGGTGCCGCTCTGCGCCAGCAGCGCCCGGGATCGCCTTGTCGCTATGATGCCCGCGTGCGACTCTCATGGATTGGAGCGCACGTGGATTGCGCCCAAGCCTATCGACGTCCTCGAGTTCTACGACAACCTTGTGGAGGTGTTGGAGAAGACGGACGATCTCAAGCTGCACACGCGGGCCACCACCGACCAAGAGATTGCTTACATGGCTTCTCGCGCTGAAGAAGTCGCCGCAGCCGCGGCGGCGGGAAACTTTGGATACACACCCGCGGAGGCGGAAGCCGCGGATGCCTCCAGCCAGGCGGATAAGGAGGAGATTCGCAAGCTGCTAGAGCTCCCTCCCGACGCGCTCGCCGGGGTCCCCTCGCTGAGGCACTCCGGGATCAATGGGATCGCGACGGAGGCCGCGGCTATGGAGGGCACAGCCGGAGGAAGCAGGGGTGCTGCGAGGAGCGAAGGCGCCGGACGAAGCGGGGCCACCAAAGGGAAGGGGCCCGCAGTGCAAGGCGCTGGGGCCAGCGAACTGGCCGAGGGAGAGGAGGGGGAGGAGGAAGACACCGGCGGATCCACCGAGCTCTACGCCGACGACCTCTCCTCGTCGGAGAGCTCCCCACCCCCGGCGAGCCCGAAGCAGTCCCCATTGAAGCGTCTCCGCAAGGCGGCGACGGGGGAGCAGGCGCGAGCGCCCCGGCAACAGCCAGCTCGCCGGGCAGCTCCCCGGCCGAGCCAAGCCGTGCCAAGGGCGACCGGCGTGCCGGCCACGGCAGAGGCCCCGCGCGCGCGGACCACGACGGAGGCGTCCCGCAGGCCGGCACCGAGCCGGCAAGGATCTTCTCGGAGCGGAGCAGCTGCTCCGCCCACTTCTCGGGCGCCGGACACCACAGGGGCTGGGCCTACGCAGCCCCCAGCCCCGGTGGCTCCGAAACGCGCGAGGGAATCTTCATCCTCCGCTCCTCGCGCCAACGCGCCCACCGTGGAGTTTGACTTCTCCGCGCTGAGCGAGGACGATGAGGAGGACCAAGAGTAAGGACCCGAGACCTTACTCCTTCTTGATTTTTATATCTCGATTGTTGCTGACGCTTGACTTTGCTTGTTGCTTGTGATTGCAGGACCTTGGAGCAGCGCGCGAAGAGGGTCAGGGTGCCCACAGTTGAGGTCGTAGAAGACCCATCCGTCGCGGAAGCAGGGATCGCACCGGAGCCGAGCTTGCCGGACCCGAGTGCCGCTCCGGGGAGCAGCCCCCAGCGCAGCCCCCAGCGTAAGTTAGAGGTTTACTGTTTTTGCTCGTCGGGGCGCGCTTAGGGCTTTGATCTCTCTTTTTTTTTTTTGAATGTCTTGGTTCTTCTATCTTCTCTTGTGCAGAGGTGGAGCCGCAGCGGGAAGAGCGCCCGGAGACCGTCACCGAGGAGCCGCAGGCCCCGCCGTCCCCGGCAAGGCAAAACTCTCCGGCAAGGGAGAGCGCTCCGCCAAGGGCGGGTACTCCGCCAAGGCAGAGTACCCCGCCAAGGGCGAGCAGCCCGGCGAGGACGGCCACTCCGCCAAGGCCGAGCTCCCCGGCAAGGGAGCCCGCCGCAGAGGACGTCCGCCAAGGTACGTTCTGTACTTGGTTTTCTTGACTTTGCTTCTTTTTGGATCTTTGCTTGATTTTGAACTTCTTTTTCTTCTTCTCCTAGATCTTCCTCCTCCTCCTCCCGCGCCGATGGAGACCGAGGTCATCAATATCGAGGATGAGGAGGGCGCGCAGGGCGGCGGCGATGACGTTCCCGTCGTCGTGGAGATGGCCGAGGCCACCGAGGAGGCGACCGAGGCCACCGAGCCGGCCGCGCAGGAGGCCATTCTGGCCGCTGACGCCGCGACCGGGGAGGGGGACGGCGACCGCACCGCCGACCCGGAGGTGGCGGGAGCACCGGATGCTACACCGGCCGCCGGCCCCTCCACCGGCGAGAAGCAGGCGTACTATCTTCGTGCCCCCAATGGCGTCTTTATCCAAGTGCCTTGGGGGTCTTCATCAAGAGCTCCCGCGGAGGGCGAGGCGTTTGACGGAGAAGTCCTCGCCTCCGCGGGTCTGACAGTCGTCGAGGCGCCCGGCGAAGGAGATGGGCCCGAGGAGGAGAAGCTTCTCCACCAACTCCTGGCCCTTTACCGGGCCAGGCAGGCGAAGCTTGCCTCCCGGGAAGCCCTTGCTGCCCAGGCCGCCGCCGAAATGGAGAAGCGTGCGGCGGAGCTCAGCGCTGCCCACAAGGCGGGCCTCCGCGAGGTGGCGGAGGAGCGTGAGCGTCTCGCCGGTGAATATCAAGAGTGGCTGTTGGAGAAGGCCGAAGCTGAGGAACAGCAGCGGCTCGCCGGGGTGGAGATGTCCCGGCGAGAAGGAGAGCTCGCGCAGCGGAAAGTCGAACTCGACTCCCATGAGGAGGATCTTGCCGCTCGCGAAGCGGCCCTTGGCGGGGAGCTGAAGGAGGCGAAAGCCGCCGCGGTTGCCGCGGAAGACGCCAAGAAGGAGCTTGCCGCCAAGGTTGAACAACTGGAGAAGGCGGTGAAGGTGAGCGCCGAGAAGGTTGCCGCGCTCATCCTAGAGCGCGAGAAGGATGCTCACACCAACTCAGAGCTCCAGGTGAGTTTGTCCCAGAGGGGTGACGAGCTGAAGGCCGCCAAGGATTCCATTGAAGACTTGGAGCTGAAGGTCACCACCCTGAAGGAATCGCTTGATGCTGCCCGGGCCCAGGAGGCAAAGCTGAAGGATGAGCTCCGCAAGGAGCGAACCTTGATGGAGAGCGTTAACAAGGCCTCCGAGCTCTTCCGGCAGACTATCGAGGTGTGGACCGAAGAGCTGGTTTCTTCTGCATCCAACATTGACCAGGAGTTGCTTGCTTTGAAGGTCGAACATCTTATCTACTCGCCGGATCCAGACCTCCCGCACAGCGCCAAGCTTAGCCTCTTCTTCAGAGGCGTCGCTCCGGCCCTTGCAGGTCTCCGGAACCGCATCCCCGCGCAGCTGGCCGAGGAGTCGCGCCGTCTCTGCGCAGGAACTCTGGAGCGGGTCTTGACGAAGATCGTGTTCCGCAACCCGGGGATCAACCTCACGAACGTTCTTCGCAGCTTGCCGGCGGATGCAAACACGGAGGCCCTGAAGGAGCAGGTCGGCCATATCATCGCCAAGGTGGCAAAGCTTGGCAGGAAGGAGGGCGACCGCGTAGACTAGGGCCCCATTTATCTTTATCTTTTTGTTGCTGCACGTTATGTTATGAACTCATTAGTCCATCGCGACAAGTTATCCTTGTAAGATATTTGCTTTACTTCAATCAATCAGTGCGATGTTATCTTCCTTGTTCCAATCTTTGACTTTGTATGTTTTTCACCCTACGCTCCCGGGGAGCTTGCCGGAAAGGGGCCCTTGCCGCGAGCGCTGAGTGCTGGACTCGGAGCGGCCTGCTGGCCAAGGTCCTCGCCGGCAAGCAACCTTGCCGCAGCAGGTCGCAACGCGCTTAGCTTGCTGAGTGTACTCGGAAACGAGGCAAGGGCGCGACACTTGTCGCAGCTCACTTAAATCGTTGAGTGGACTCGAAAACAAGATAAGGGTGCGGCAAGCTACGGGTAGGTTCCTCCGCGCACAGGTTTTCCATACAAAGTGCGATCGTTCAAGGAAGACAACTAAAATTTAAAATTTGAACTGGTCAAATTCTAACAACTTATCTTTCATATGCTGCTTGCTCATGTTGTTTGCTTTCCGGTAAGGCTCTTCTTACTTGAACGGCACTTAGTTCCTCCTCCATCTCCTTCCCCCCCGGCAAACTTGTGCGCGAGGAACGTTCCTTCTGCTTAAGAGAAAAAGGAAAAGGAGAGGGAAACAAGCATATTGCCTTTCGGCGTAATAGTGCTTACCGAGTATCTAAGTGTTGCATCAAATGCCAAATAAAACATGCAAATAGCAAAGAGAAGCATGCGAAAGGCAATCGATGCGAAAACACGAAATCTTTACTGATGCACGGGGTCTGCGCCCGGCTTTGTACAAAGGGTTACATGCAACAGCGGCAAGGCTTGTACAAAAGGTGGTTGCCGGAGCGGATCACGGCAACCGCGCCTTAGGGGTGAAACTTGCGAAGATGCTCTATGTTCCAGGAATTGCTCACCGGTAAGCCTTCTTCGGTCTCGAGGCGGACAGCGCCGGGCCTCGTGACTTGTCTCACCCGATAAGGGCCTTCCCACTTCGGCGTCAACTTGTTGGAATTCTTGGCGGACTGAACACGCCGAAGAACAAGGTCGCCTTCCTCGAGACTCCTGGCCTTGACTTTGCGGCTATGGTAGCGACGCAAAGCTTGCTGGTATCGAGCAGCTCGTACAGCAGCCTGGAGACGTCCCTCCTCAAGGAGCAATGCGTCATCTTGCCGCAGTTGCTCTTGCTCGAGCTCATCATAAGCGAGCACTCGAGGAGATCCGTATACGAGTTCCGTGGGGAGAACTGCTTCTGCTCCATAGACTAGAGCAAAAGGTGTCTGCCCGGTGGCTCGACTTGGTGTCGTTCTGATTGACCAAAGAGCCGCCGGGAGCTCCTCTATCCAATTCTTTCCGCACTTGCGCAGCCTGTCAAAGGTCCTTGTCTTGAGTCCGCGCAGCACTTCAGCATTTGCCCTCTCCGCTTGACCGTTGCTCCTCGGGTGAGCAACAGAAGCGAAACAGACCTTGGTGCCAAGGTCTTGGACGTACTGCATGAAGGTGCGACTAGTGAATTGTGTACCGTTGTCGGTGATGATCCTGTTAGGGATCCCGAAACGGCAAACAATCGACCTGAAGAACCTGACTGCTGACTGTGCTGTCACCTTTCTCACTGGCTCCACTTCTGGCCACTTTGTGAACTTGTCGATTGCAACGTACAAGTACTCAAAGCCCCCGACAGCGCGAGGGAAAGGGCCGAGGATATCGAGCCCCCAGACCGAGAAGGGCCATGACAAAGGGATTGTTTGGAGAGCTTGAGCTGGCTGATGAACTTGCTTTGCATGGAACTGGCACGCTTCACACTTGGTTACTAGTGCAGTTGCATCTTGGAGGGCTTCTTGCCAAAAGAACCCTTGCCGGAAAGCTTTCCCGGCAAGTGCCCTTGCGCCAATGTGGTGGCCGCATATGCCTCCGTGTATTTCTGCCAACAGCTTCTGTCCATCTTCCCTGGAGATGCACTTCAACCTAACACCATTGAGTCTTCTTCTGTACAGCTCGTTATCCACAAACTGATACATACTTGACTGCCTGGTTATCTTCTCTATCTCTTGTGGGTCGTCGGGAAGTTCTCCAGTTTGTAGAAAACGGACGATCTGCTGTGCCCATGCCGGAGCCCGGGGCTCGACGGCAAGGACTAAAGGCTCGAGGGCCGCTGCGGGAACCCCAGCTTCTACGGCAAAGACTTCTGGTCCTGTCGGAGCTGACGGTCCCCCGGCAAGCTCGCCGGGGCGAGGCTTGTCGGGAACACTTGCTTCAACTGCACAAGCCGGAGGGCTTGCAGGAGCAAACTGTTCCTCAGCGTTATCGTTGATCTTGGGAACTTTGGCGGCGGGTTCAGGAAGATCCGCCGGCAAGTAGTCGCCGGAGACCAACTTTCTCTTCTTGGATTGCCCAACTGATGGTGTAACTGATGGCTGAGTCAGCTTGAGTAAAAAGGTCCCTGGTTCCACAGGTAACTTCATCGCGGCGCACTTTGAAAGGCCGTCTGCAATCTCATTTTGAGCTCTCGGGACGTGCTCCATCTGCAGACCTTCAAAGTGCTCTTCAAGCTTCCTCACTTCATCGACATATGCTTCCATCAAAGGGCTCTGGTAGCTCTTGTTAACTTGTCGGACCACCAACTGAGAATCTCCCCGTACAATCAGCTTCCTGATTCCAAGTTCGGCCGCAATCCTGAGGCCGGCAAGCAAGCCTTCATATTCTGCAGTGTTGTTTGTAGCTTGCTCCCTGGGAAAGTGCATCTGGATAACATATTTGAGGTGCTCTCCGGTGGGCGCGATGAGTACCACGCCGGCACCGGCGCCTTGCAGCGAGAAGGCACCGTCGAAATACATTACCCATTCACTTGTCGCTTCTTGCACGGGTACGCTTGTTTCTTGAACTTCTTCTTCTGGCGTTGGGGTCCACTCAGCGATGAATTCTGCCAAAGCTCGGCTCTGTATGGTTGAAGTACTTTCAAATTTGAGTCCGAAGCTTGACAGCTCCAGTGCCCACTCGACGATCCTGCCTGTTGCCTCTGGATTGTGTAATATCCTCTTCAGCGGAAAGCGAGTGACCACTGTTATCTCATGGGCTTGGAAGTAGTGGCGCAGCTTTCTCGAGGCCATGAGAAGGCCGAAAAGCAATTTTTGCACACCAGAGTACCTTGATCTAGCTCCCTGGAGAAGGGAACTTACAAAATACACTGGGCGCTGCACCATCTTCTTCCGCACCTCTCCTTGTTCCTGCGCAGAGTCTTCCTTGTCGGGGCCAGAGCTTGTCGGGTCAGCCCCCTGCTTGTCGCTAGGTTCGCTTGCCGGCGATGCTGACTCCTCGTCGGACTCCCTCTCCGCTACTAACGCAGCACTAACCACCTGGTTGGTTGCCGCTAAGTATAGCAACAACTTTTCCTGTGGTTTAGGTGCGACAAGTATAGGAGTGGAGGACAGGTACCGTTTCAAATCCTGCAACGCCGCCTCCGCTTCCGGAGTCCACTTCATGGGACCTGCCTTTTTCAAGATTTTGAAGAAAGGTAGGGCGCGTTCTGCGGATTTTGAAATGAACCTACTGAGGGCAGCAACGCAACCTGCAAGCCTTCTGACATCCTTGACGCGCTTCGGGGCTTCTATCTGCTCGATGGCTTTGATCTTGTCGGGGTTGGCTTCAATCCCCCTCTGTGATACAAAGAACCCGAGAAGCTTGCCGGAGGGAACTCCAAAGACGCACTTCTCGGGGTTCAGCTTGAGTTGTATCCTGCGCAGGTTCTGAAACGTTTCTTCCAAGTCTTGAATCAGCGTTTCTTTGCTCTTGCTCTTCACCACGATGTCATCCATGTAGGCTTCTACGTTCCTGTGGATCTGTGGCTCAAAAGCAGTGTACACTACCCTTGCAAAAGTTGAGCCTGCATTCTTCAATCCAAATGGCATGCGGATGAAGCAATAGGTGCCACATGGAGTGATAAATGCAGTCTTCTCTTCATCTTCCTTGGCCATGAAAATCTGGTGATAGCCTGAGTATGCATCAAGAAAACAGAGTAGCTCACATCCGGCAGTGGAGTCAACGATCTGGTCAATGCGCGGCAAAGGGAAGGGATCCTTGGGACATGCTTTATTGACATCAGTGAAGTCTATACACAGTCTCCACTTCCCGTTGGCTTTGCGCACGACGACTGGGTTTGCCAACCACGTCGGATGGATCACACCTCTAACTAGGCCTGCTGCCTCTAGTTTCTTGATCTCCTCATTGATGAACTCTTGGCGCTCCACGGCTTGCTTCCTTACTTTTTGCTTGATGGGCCGCGCATGAGGACAGACAGCAAGCTTGTGCTCAATCACCTTCCTGGGAACACCGGGGATGTCAGATGGTTGCCAAGCAAACACATCGACATTCGCCCGCAGGAAGGCGACGAGCGCGCTTTCCTATTTGCTGTCAAGGGTGGCACTGATGGTGAAGGTACCACCAGTGCCATCCTTCTTTGCGGACACCTTCTTGGTCGCCGGAGGAGCAGCCATTCCTTTCTTGCTCTTGCCGGTGGAGCTCGATGGAACGTCCTCGACGGCGGCGCAGCACTCCGAAGAGGTGCGGTTGCCGGAGTGGGTCCCAGAGCACTTGCCGGACTTGGTCTTCGTCTTCTTCCCCCCGGGAGCTTCAGCGGCAAGAGTATCCTTCTCGGCCGCAGCTGCCGCATCCCGGTAAATCTTGTCGGCGCAAATAAGCGCATCTTTCTTGTCGCTGTGGACAGTGATGACGCTTATCGGCCCCGGCATCTTCAGCACGTTATAGGCGTAATGGGAAGCTGCCATGAACCTGGCGAGGGCGGGACGGCCGAGTATTCCATTGTAGGGTAATGGAATATCGGCAACGTCAAAAGTGATGCGCTCAGTCCTGAAGTTGAGCTCCCCGCCAAAGGTCACCGGCAGAGTAATCTTTCCCTTGGGCTTGCTCCTTCCCGGGTTGATTCCTTGGAATGAACCGGTTTCTTCGAGCTCGCCGTCTTGAATCTGGAGCTTCTTGATCACAGCAGAGGAGATCAAGTTCAGCCCGGCCCCGCCGTCAACCAACATTTTGGTGACCTTGAGGTTGCGGATGGTGGGTGAGACCAGCATCGGCAAGCACCCGACCGCAGTGGTGCGGTCAGGGTGATCCTCAAGGTCAAAAATGATGGGCGTGCTGGACCATTTGAGGAGCCTGCGCGACTCCACGGGTGGCTCCGCTGCATTCACCTCACGCACCCACTGTTTCAGCTGGCGGTGGGAGGTGTGCAGAGAGGCGCCACCGTCGATGCACAGGACCTCCGTGGCTTTCTGGAACTCCTGCTCGCTGTTCTCGTCGTCCTCCATGTCTTCATCGTCGTCTTCGTCGTTGTCGCGGCCCCGGGGAGGTCGATCTCCTTGCCGCTGCTTGGCCTTGCCGCGGCGTCCTCCCCGGCCATTGAATGGCCGCTTCTTGCTGGGCTCTTCCCCGCCACCTTGGGCCTTCTCCTTGTCGCGCCTCTCGTACTCAGCTTTTTGCTGCTCGACGAGGTACTCGACGCGCTTGCAGTTGGAGAGGTCGTGACCCTTGGTGCGGTGAATCTTACAGTATTGCTTGTCGGAGCTACCCGGCTTGTCGGTCGCCGCCGCAGGGGCAGGCTCCTTGCCGGAGCCGCCAGCCTGCGCTTGCTTGGCGGGGGCCTCCTTGCCGGACTTCTCGACGGCAAGCACTTCCTTTTTGCCCTTCTTCCTGTTGTTCCGCCGCCGGCTCTTCTTTGCCGGGGCGGCGTCGTCGCTGTCGCTTCCCCCTGCGCCAGCATCCTCCCCGGGGAGTTTCCTCCCCTCTTCTGCACGGGCGCACTTGTCGGCAAGAGCGTAGAGCTCGCTGACGTCCCTGATCTTGGTCATCGCCATCTCCTCACGCATGCGGCGGTTACGCACGTTCTGATGGAACGCGCTGATAACCGCAGCAGGGTGAACGTCGGGGATGTTGTGCTGCACCCGGCTGAAACGTTGGATATACTTGCGCAGGGATTCGCCTTCCTTCTGGGCCAAAATGTGGAGATCGCTCTCCTGGCCATGGGGTTTGTGGCCGCCGGTGAAGGCGCCAACAAACTGATGGCAGAGGTCGGCCCAAGAAGAGATAGAGCCTTCCGGCAAGTGCATGAGCCACGAACGGACGTTCGGCTTCAGCACGAGCGGGAAGTAGTTGGCTAGGATCTTCTCGTCGCGCCCCCCGGCAGCTTGCACTGCGATAGTGTAGACGCTGAGAAACTCCGAGGGGTGCGTTTTGCCGTCGTACTTCTCCGGTACGTCGGGCTTAAAGTTCTTCATGCTGGGCCACTGGACGCGCCGCAGCTCGCGGGTGAACGCAGGGCAGCCTGCCGCGTACGGCAAGTCGCCTGGTTCACCGGGCGCGGGTGCGTCGACAGTGTTCCCAGCTCTCTTGTCGGATTGTCGCCGAGCTTCTCGGCGGCGCTCGATCGTGGTCCGAGCGTCTTCATCTCGCCGGTCGTCGAGGACCTGGCGCTGGTCCTGACGGGCCCGCGGGTCCGACGAGGCTGTGGAGCCGTCGTCGGGATTGTTCCGGCGGGGCGGCGTCTTCTGCTTCTGCGGCGGGGAGTGCACGCTTGTCGCACCCCCGGCAGTCTTGTCGCCGATAGCCTTCGTCTTCTCGGCCTGCCGCGGCCGTGAGGCCGACGGCTGCTGCGGAGAGTCGTTGTTGGCGAAGTCTATCAGGCTCCGGATAGTGGCCCTCCATTCCTCGGCCTTGTCGGCCGCTGGAGGAAAATCGAGGAGCAGCTGCGCCCTTGCGAGCGCTTCTGCCGGAGTAGTGGGGAACGCGGGCGAGCGGTGCGAGGAGCGGGATACGCTCGGACTTCTAACAACGTTAGAAGGAGCGGGGTCCCGCGCCGGCGCCTTCGCTTTGCTTGTGCCCGGACGGGGGTCCGGGGCGTCCCGCGAACCTCCAGTATGGCCTTGTCCCAGCAAGCGGATACCA
The DNA here is from genome assembly GCA_902687465.1 of Secale cereale. Lineage (NCBI taxonomy): Eukaryota > Viridiplantae > Streptophyta > Magnoliopsida > Poales > Poaceae > Secale > Secale cereale. Next base: position 837,087,702 of record LR738714.1, read on the forward strand.
CCTCCTGTGGTATGGCGCTGCGGGGTCGTCGTATGCTGTGATGGACGCGGCGCGTCCACGGAGACCGAGGTCCGGTCGTCCGTCTTGTTCTTGGATCTGGTGGCACCGTGAGTATCCTCGCCGGCAACCACCCTTCCGACGGCGTCTCCCCCGCCCACCGTTGGCTCTGGTGGCGGCGGGTGCGACGCAGACGGGCCTCCGACCTCCGAAGGCTTCTTCTTCGGGGCCATGGAGTTGTCGCTGACGAAGTTGTTGATGAAGCTTGGAGAGGTTGATGGAGAATGCGCCCGCGCGAACGCCGGATCAGGTTCGCACAACCTCGACGCCCCCTACCTGGCGCGCCAAAGATGTCGGGGGAAACTGTCCGCCACGAACACCTATGGGACCGGAGCCCCTTGTCTGTGCGGTACGAGGGCGGAGGGAGCACAAAGAGCAGATCGAGGCAGACGCGCGGGCAGTTTTTACCCAGGTTCGGGCCGCACGGATGCGTAAAACCCTACTCCTGCTTGGTTGTGTATTGAGTTGAGCGCTCGGGAGCTTGAAGAAGCAGCTACACCGTGCGTGAGAGTAATCTAGGTTTCGAACCCCCTCCACGTTGTGCATGGGCCTCCTTTTATAGTGCAAAGGGGTCACCGACAGGTGTCAACGTAGGAGTAAGGGGTAAAAATGTAAAAGAGGTGGTAGTTGTAACAGTGCGGGAATAGTGGAGCTACAGTACAGAACAGTGGTCTATACCTACTTTAACAGTGGGGGACAAGGGCATTTAATGCCCGTCACCGTCGACCCCAAAAGCTCCCGCCTTAGCGTCTCCGTCTGCCACGGCGATGGATCCACTGCCGTGGAGTGCCACCGTGTCCCCCAGGCTGCACAGCCATCCGCCACGCGTCCCTGGAGTGGCCCCAGGGCGACGCGTGGGCCGATGAGCTGGAGCGCGGGCACACAGCGCACCTCCCCCGGCAAGCACCTTGCCGGGGATCTCGACCTTGCCGGGCCCGGAAGCTTGCCGCTCCCCGAGCCCTTGCCGGGTCTTCTAAGATAAAATCTTCTATTCGTCCTGACAAGCTCCTCCTGCCAGGGCCTCGTGCTAGTTAAGCAATCTCGAGCCTGGGACGGCCTTCCCGGCAAGCTCCTCTTGCCGGGGTCTTGGTCTTCTGTCTTGTATACTTTGTTTTTGAATGGCTAGATAAGGGGCAGGAAGGTCTCCGGCAAGCGCGTGGTAAACCCTGCCGCGGGGAGCTGCCGCTGCCCGTGCACAAGTTGGGGTACTAGGGTACCCCTACCTTAGTACACCGACAATCATAAACTTCATTGGAAACTAAAAAACTTTGGTCTCGGTCATTGAAGCAATTGCAATTTATCGTAACATCGGAAAGAGTCAATATAAGAGCTTTTCAGCAAGCTTACATACTCAACCATCATATAATCTTTCATAATTGCTCACACTCATGCAATACTTATGTTTATGGAGTTTTAATCGGACACAGTGAAAGATAGGGGCTTATGGTGTTGCCTCCCAACCTTTTACCTCAAGGGTAATGTCAACAGTATTAGATCATGAAAACTTACATCCAAGTGGGTATATATATCAGGATCCCTCCAACATAGTGTGCTTGCCAAAGGATAAAATAAAAGGAAAGGTGGATCTCACCTTGACACTTATAAGACAAGAATAAAAGATAGGCCCTTCGCAGAGGGAAGCAGAGGTTGTCATGTGTTTTCATGGTTGGATGCACAAAGTCTTAGCATAGAAGAACTTCGCTTTATACTGCCACTTGTGATAAGGACCTTATTATGCAGTCCGTCGCTTTTATTACTTCCATGTCACAAGCTCGTATAAAGCTAATTTCTCCCACACTAATAAATCATACATATTTAGCGGGTTTACAACATGACAACTTACTTGGAAGGATCTTTATCAATCCATAGGTAGGTATGGTGGACTCTCATGGCAAAACTGGGTTTAAGGATGTATGGAAACACAAGTAGTATCTCTACTTAGTGCAAGGAGGTTTGGCTAGCATGAGAGGGAAAGGCAAGCTCGACATGTTGGAAGATCCATGACAATAAACTTTATTTCGGATATAAAAAGACATAACCCATTATGTTGTCTTCCTTGTCCAACATCAACTCTTTAGCATGTCATACTTTAATGAGTGCTCACAATCATAAAAGATGTCCAAGATAGTATATTTGTATGTGAAGCCTCTCTTCTTTTATTACTTCCTATTAATTGCAACAATGACCAAAACTATGTTTGTCACCTCCCAACAACTTTTATTTATCATACTCTTACATGTGAAGTCACTACTTCCCATAAGATCGATATGATCTCTATGATTCTCCTTTTGTTTTCTTTCTTTTATCATGACTCAAGTGAGGAAATCAAGCCCTTGACTCAACACTAATCTTTATTATATAGCTCACGAACTCGATTACAAAGGATAAAGCTCACAAAGCAAAATCTCACAACTAGATCATGCTTAAATTTATTCTAATAGATCAAGATACTACCAAAAGGATCGAACTAAGTAAAACGGCAAAGATAAGAGTGGTGGTGATACGATACCGGGGTCACTCCTCCAAGCTTGGCAGTTGCCAAGGGGAGTGCCCATACCCATATGATTATTATCCTTCTTCGGGGTTGGTGATGCTGGAGTTGTTGCTGACGTAGGCCTGTTGTTCTTCCAAGGCATGGGTTCACCATCATAGAAGGATGATCGAGTCTCCGGGATACTCAAATCTGCAGCCAAACTCATGTTCTTGAATCTATATTCATACTCACAGTTTTGGTTTTGCAGGTCATAGATCTGGGCTTGGAGGTGATCGATCTTCTGTTGAAGATTGGAGATTGCTTCTGTGAAGATCCTTGACTCCATCTTGAGATTGTTGGAAAGCTCCAAGATCATCATGTGGTTGGCGTCGAGACCTCGTTCCACCATACCTTGGCACTTGAAAACTTGTTGCTCCATTGCTTCGAGTCTTATCTCCACGCTTCCGGTCTTCCTCGACCCTTCAACATCATAGATGTGCAGCACCCCCTCATGCAACTCCATGGTTTTGGGGTGGTGCAACACCTCCGCAAGGTAGGGGTTGATGACCTTCTCGGAGAACGTGTCCTTGGGGGTGTTGGAGGACGCCATGATGATCTAGATCTGTCAAAAACAACAGCTCGAAACGAAAACAGAGGAATTCTGCGTGATACAGAGGTCAAAACCTTTGGGAGTATATATAATGAATTTTTCCAGCACGAAAGGAGTAACCCACAAGAAAACGGAGTCCAGGGGACACACGGGGTGCCTCGAGGCAGGGGGCGCGCCCCCTACCCTCGAGGCCACCTCGTGTCTCCTCCGGACTGCGGTTTATTTTACTATTTTTCTAAATATTCCAAAACGAGGAAAATTGCCTTTAGAACTGATTTGGAGTAGGTTTACTTACCGTATCACGTACCTCTTCCTTTTCGGAGGCTGAATCGTTCTGGAAAGTGTCCCTTATGTGTTCCTCCGGGGTTATGGTTTCAATAATATTAGTTTCAACATTTATGGGATTACCTGAGATATAATGCTTGATCCTTTGACCATTCACCACCTTCGGATTTGTGCCTTCGAAGTTGTTGATCTTTATGGCACCGGAACGATAGACCTCCTCGATAACGTAAGGTCCTTCCCACTTGGAGAGAAGTTTTCCTGCAAAAAATCTTAAACGAGAGTTGAATAGCAAAACATAATCACCTACGTTGAACTCGCGCTTTTGTATCCTTTTATCATGCCATCTTTTAACATTTTCTTTAAATAACTTGGCATTCTCGTAGGCCTGGGTTCTCCATTCATCAAGACAGCTAATATCAAATAGTCTCTTTTCACCGGCAAGTTTGAAATCATAATTGAGCTCTTTAATAGCCCAATATGCCTTATGTTCCAGCTCAAGAGGTAAGTGACAAGCTTTTCCGTATACCATCTTATATGGAGACATTCCCATAGGATTTTTGTATGCAGTTCTATAGGACCATAATGCATCATCTAGTTTCTTGGACCAATTCTTTCTAGACCTATTAACTATCTTTTGCAAGATTAATTTCAACTCCCTGTTACTTAGTTCTACCTAACCACTAGTCTGTGGGTGATAGGGTGATGCAATTCTATGGTTGACATCATACTTAGCAAGCATCTTACGGAAAGCACCATGGATAAAGTGTGAACCACCATCAATCATTAGATATCTAGGGACTCCAAACCTCGTAAATATAACTTCTTTAAGCATCTTAATAGAGGTGTTATGATCAACACTACTAGTTGGAATAGCTTCTACCCACTTAGTAACGTAATCAGCAACAACTAGGATATGTGTGTACCCATTAGAGGCAGGAAAAGGTCCCATGTAATCAAAGCCCCAAACATCAAATGGTTCAATAACAAGTGAATAATTCATAGGCATTTCTTGACGTCTACTAATATTACTGATTCTTTGACATTCATCACATGATAAGACAAACTTACGGGCATCCTTGAAGAGAGTAGGCCAATAAAAACCGGATTGCAATACCTTGTGCGCAGTTCTGTCTCCCGCATGGTGTCCTCCGTAAGCTTCGGAGTGGCACTTGCGTAAGATCTGTTCCTGTTCATGTTCAGGCACAAAACGTCTAATAATACCATCTACTCCTTCTTTATAAAGATGTGGGTCATCCCAAAAGTAATGTCTCAAATCATAGAAGAATTTTCGTTTGCTGGTATGTGAAGCTAGGAGATATAAACTTAGCAACAATATAATTAGCATAATCAGCATACCAAGGAGCAGTACGAGAAGTGTTTATGACAGCTAGTTGTTCATCAGGGAAGCTATCATCAACAGGTTGTGGGTCATCAAGTATATTCTCTAACCTAGACAAGTTATCTGCTACGGGGTTCTCAGCTCCCTTTCTATCAATAATATGCAAGTCAAATTCTTGCAGCAAGATAACCCATCTAATAAGTCTAGGTTTATCATCTTTCTTTTCCATAAGGTATTTGATAGCAGCATGATCAGTGTGAATAGTTACTTTAGAATCAACGATATAGGGTCTAAACTTATCACAAGCAAACACAACTGCTAGAAATTCTTTCTCAGTGGTAGCATAATTTCTTTGGGCACTATCTAGAGTTTTACTAGCATACTGGATAACATTCAACTTCTTATCAACTCTTTGCCCTAAAACAGCTCCTACAGCATAATCACTAGCATCGCACAAAATCTCAAAGGGTAAGTTCTAGTCAGGAGGTTGGACAATGGGTGCAGAGATCAATGCTTTCTTAAGTATTTCAAATGCTTCTAGACAATCATCATCAAAGACAAAAGGAATATCTTTTTGTAAAAGATTAGTCAGAGGCCTGGAAATTTTGGAGAAGTCCTTAATGAACCTCCTATAAAACCCGGCATGACCAAGGAAACTTCGTATACCTTTGATATCCTTAGGGCATGGCATCTTTTCAATAGCATCCACTTTAGCTTTGTCAACTTCAATACCTCTTTCAGAAATTTTATGTCCCAAGACAATGCCCTCCTTAACCATAAAGTGACACTTCTCCCAATTCAAGACAAGGTTAGTGTCGTCACATCTCTGCAAAACTCGATCAAGGTTGCTTAAGCAATCATCAAAAGAAGTTCCGTAAACGGAGAAATCATCCATGAACACTTCAACAATCTTTTCACAGAAATCAGAGAATATAGCCATCATGCATCTTTGAAAGGTAGCAGGTGCGTTACATAAACCAAAAGGCATACGTCTCTAGGCAAAGATACCGAAAGGACAAGTAAAGGTGGTCTTTTCTTGATCCCCCTTTGACACAGGTATTTGAGAGAAACCAGAATAACCATCTATAAAGCAGAAATGAGTATGTTTGGATAATCTTTCTAGCATTTGATCAATGAATGGCAAGGGGTAATGATCTTTCTTAGTAGCTTTATTTAACTTACGGAAATCAATTACCATCCTATAACTGTTAGGGGAAACTATCCTCCCACGAGCACCTATGGGACCGGAGCCCCTTCTACGTTGCGGTAAGGGAGCGGAGGGAACACGAAGAGCAGATCGAGGGGCACACGCGAGCAGCTTACCCAGGTTCGGGCCGCGCGGACGCGTAAAACCCTACTCCTGCCTTGGTTGTATTGAGCTCGGGAGCTTGAAGAGCTACAGTACTAGCTACACCGAGCGAGAGAGTTGCTTAGGTTTCGAACCCTTTCTACGTTGTGCATGGGCCTCCTTTTATAGCTCAAAGGGGTCACCGACAGGTGTCAACGTAGAGGAGGGTAAAAGCGTAATTTTGGTGGTAGTTGTAACAGTGCGGGAATAGTGCGTGAACAGTGGATGAACAGTGGTCTTCACCTAACTTTGACAGTGGGGGACAAGAGCTTTAAATGCCCGTCGCCGTCGACCCCAAAAGTGTCCGTCCATGCTTCTCCGTTCGCCACGGCGGTAGCCTCGTCACCATGGCTTGCCACCGTGTGCCCCAGGCTGCACAGCCATCCGCCACGTGCCCCTGGAAGGGTCCCAGGGTGACGCGTGGACCGATGAGCTGGAGCGCGGGCACACAGCATAGGTTTCCCCGGCAAGCACCTTGCCGGGGTCTTGATCTTGCCGGGCCCGTAAGCTTGCCGCTTCCCGGGCCCTGCCGGGGCGCATGATGCGCCGAGGCATCTCTTGAGGCATGTGTTTCTTGGTCCTCCTGGCAAGCTCCTCTTGCCAGGGTCTTGTGTTAAAGTGATAACCTTGAGCCTGGTACGGCCTTCCCGGCAAGCTCCACTTGCCGGGGTCTTGATCTTCTGACTTGTATACTTTGTTCTTGAATGGCTTCACAAGGACCGGAAAGGTACTTGGCGAGCACGTGGTAAACCCTGCCACGGGAAGCTGCTACTGCCCGTGCACAAGTTGGGGTACTAAGGTACCCCTATCTTAGTACACCGACAGGAGCCCTCGGGCCTGGGCCACACACGGTGCCGAGCGCTGTTGGGCCAGGCACAAGACAGTGTACGGGCACACGCGGCCCACGGCACGCCGTATCTCCTTCCGTATCCGCCGCATCCCTCCTTAACGGCACGCGTCGATTGCGGCGTCGTGGGAGAGATCGTGGCCTTGTTCTTTAATGGGAAATGCGGAACGTCCCCCACTTCCCCCTTAAAAGCAGAGGAAGCAGGGGCAGTTCCCCTCCTTCGTCTTCATTGCGCCTTTCTTCTCCAGAAACCTCCGCTGCTTCTTGCCTCCGCCCCTCCTCCGCCGTCTTCCGCATCCGCGGCGTCGTCGAGCTCCTCGCTTCTTCCCTCGCCGCCTCCGCCATGGCTCCGAAGAGCGACAAGGCGAAGAGCGACAAGGCCAAGAACGACAAGGCCAAGAAGGAGAAGTCCGAGCAGGCGGCGAAGCTGGCCGCCCTGCGGAAGAGGTCCGTGGTCTTCGCGCCGAGGCTTGGCGCGAGGGAGCTGCGGAACAAATATTATCTGTTCTGGGCGAGGGAGACCAAGGCCCATCCCCGCACCAGAGCCTTCCCCGCCGTCGCCAAAGATATGTTCCCCGGCGGGTATTTCTTCTTCGCTGCATTCTTCCACTGTGGACTGTGCCCTCCGTATTCGGAGTTCTTTTGCGATATCATGAACACATATGGCCTCCACCTCCTAGATTTCACTCCCAACGCCATCCTTACGATGGTCGTTTTCGTACACCTGTGCGAAAACTATGTTGGGATCCATCCCAATGTAGCTCTTTTCCGCCATTTCTTCATGCCTAGGGTAGAGGCTGGCGCCCCCCTCTCCGGCGGCATCTCCTGGAACTTCAGGCTGAACAAGAAGGATTCGTACCTGAAGGGAGAGCTCCGTGGCAAGTGGGAAGAATGGAGAGCCGATTGGTGCTGGGTGGTGGACGAGAAGTCGGAGCCCTTCACTGCGCCGCGCACGACTGCAATAGTGCGCGGCAGGGATTGGAGTGAATTGGCCCCGGAAGACAACAAGCTTAACATCGCCCTTATCAGGATTATTCGTCTCCGGGTCGCCAAACTAACCATCGGAGAGGTTGGGGCATACTTCCTCCGCCGCCGCATTGCCCCTTTACAAGAAAGGTAAAGGCCCGCCTGGGAATTCGGCAACGCGGCGGATATCATGAGGCTGCGCCCTGGATTGAACTACAATTTCACTGCCTTGGAGTTGAAGGGGATGGTCCGGGAACTCTTCAAGCATGACCCGGCCCACCCGGAATGGTTCAGACCTCCCCGGGGAGTGGTACCGCTGTGCAACAGCACTGCCCGGGATTCCTTGAGCACGATGATGCCTGCGTGCGACTCCCATGGCGTCGTCCCCACCTGGATAGAGCCTCCGCCGGATACCGTGCTGAGCTTTTTCGACAACTTGGTCGAGACGCCCAAGAACGCCGAGGAGAACAAGGGCCTCACCCGGGCCACTACGGCAAGGGATATAGCCTACATCGCTACCAGGATGGAGGAGGCCGCCGCAGCTGCGGCGGCGGGTGACTTTGGATACACCGTGGACGATGCTGAGGCCGCGGACACAGTGAGCCAAGCAGAGGAGGCGGAAATCCTCAAGTTGCTGAAGCTTCCGCCCGAGGAGTTTGCCGGGGTGCCATCTCTGAAGTTTGCCGGGACGAGCGAAGTTGCCGGAGGGAGCGAGGTTGCCGGAGGAAGCGAGGTCGCCGGACATGGCGCTGAGTCCAGCGGGCCTGCCGAGGAGGAGGAGGGCGCTGAGACTGATGAAGACTCTGGTGGATCCCTGAATCTTGATGACGACGCCTCCTCGTCCCCAGAAAACTCCCCGCCTCCGGCAAGTCCTAAGCAGCAACCGAGGAAGCGCCTTCGCAAGGCAGCTGAGACGGCGAGGCCGCAGGCGCCCGGACAGCAGCCAGCGTGCCGTGCGTCGCGCGCCACCAGGACGAGCGAAGCCGTCGAGGGGGCGCCTCGCGCTCAAGCGCCAAGCGGAGGAGGATCTTCCCGGAGCGGAACGGGTGCTCCATCTGCCCCTCGGTCCTCGGCGGCGACGGGGGCTGGGTCTTCGCAGCCCACAGCCCCGGAGACCGCCAAGCGACCGAGGGAACCTTCTCCTCCAGCTCCTCGCGCGGGAGCGAACCAGGCGGAGTTTGACTTCTCTGCCCTCAGCTCCGACGACGAGGAAGAGGAGTAAGTGCTTGTACTTCTTTAGTCTCTTCGATTTTGTCTTGATTTTCCTTGTTGATTCTGATCTTGTTTCTGTTTTGCTCTCAGGACCCTGACCCAGCGGATGGCGAAGAGAGCCAAGATCCCTGTGGTCGAGGTTGAAGACGACTCGCCCGTCGCGGCGACTGGGGACGCGCCAGCGGCAAGCTTGCCGGATCAACCTGCTGCTCCGAGGAGCAGCCCCCAGCGCAGCCCCCAGCGTAAGTCTGGTATTTGTCTTTCTGCTTGGCGGGCGCGCTTGAGGTTATCGCTTGTACTGATACTTTGTTGTTTTGTTTGTCTTGTGCAGAAGTGGAGCCGCAGCCGCAGGAGCAACTGGAGGTCACCCCCGAAGAGCTGCCTGTTCCACCCTCCCCGCCAAGGGTGAACTCCCCGGCGAGGGAGAACGCTCCGCCAAGGACGAGCACCCCGCCAAGGGCGGGCACCCCGCCAAGGGTGAGCAGCCCGACAAGGGTGAGCACCCCGCCAAGGGAGGGCGCGGGCGGCCCTCCGCCAGCAGGGGCCACCACTCCGCCGCCAAGGGTGGATTCCCCGGCGAGGGAGCCTGTCGTCGAAGAAGTCCACGAAGGTAAGTCCTTGTAGCTTTTCCTTCTTGAACTTGTCTTTTTGGATATTTGCTTGACTTTTTCTTTTCTTTTTCCTCTGCTAGATCCTCCTGCCCCAGAGCGGATGGAGACAGAGGCCACCGTTGAGGAGGAGGTGCACGGCGACGGCGGCAACGCCACTGCCGCTGAGGGCATGGCTGGAGCCGACGAGCCTGCCGCTGAAGAGACCGCCCCGCCCACAGACGCCGCAGCTGGGGAAGGGACCGGCGACCACACTGCTGGCCCGGGGGCAGCAGGAGCGTCAAGTGCTGCACCGGCCGCCGACCCTTCCGCCTCCACGGCTGAGCAGGGCGTCTACCTGGAGGCCCCCAACGGGGTTTTCATACAAGTCTCGTGGGCGTCCTCGTCTCGAGCCCCCGTGGAGGGAGAGACCTTTGACGGAGAGGTCCTCGCCTCCGCGGGGTTGAAGGTTGTTGAAGCGCCCGGCGGTGGCGACGAGCCCGAAGAGGAGAAGCTCCTTCGCCGGCTCCTGGCCCTGTACCGGGCCAGGCATGCGAAGCTGGAGTCTCGGGAAGCTCTCACCGCCAAGGCTGGAGCTGACTTGGAGAAGCGCGCCGCGGAGCTCCGCGCCGCCAACCAGGCGGCCCTCCGCAACTTGGCGGAGGAGCGCGAAGGGCTTGCCGAGGAGCAGCAAGCATTCCTCCTTGAGAAAACTGAGGCCGAGGAGCAGCAGCGATTGGTTGGCGAAGAGCTGTCCCGGCGAGAAGGAGCACTCAACCAGCGGAAGGTCGACCTCGACGCCCACGAGGACGACCTCACCGCCCGGGAGCAGGCCATTGGCGGAGCCCTGAAGGAGGCGAAGGCCGCCGCAGCCACCGCGGAGACCGCCAAGAAGGATCTTGAGGCCAAGGTGGAGTAGCTGGAGCGGTACCTGAAGGCGAGTGCGGACAGAATCACCGCGCTCAATGTGGAGCGGGAAAAAGACGCCCACACCAACTCTGATCTGCAGGTTCGTCTCTCCAAGAAGGGCGACGAGCTTACTGCCGCCAAGGATTCCATTGCTGACTTAGAGTTGAAGGTCTCCACTCTGACTGATTCGCTCGACGCCGCCCGGGACCGTGAGACGAAGCTGAAAGACGAGCTCCGCAAGGAACGGGGCCTGGTGGAGAGCGCCGCCGTCTCGGCGAACCAGTTCAGCCGGGCAGTGGAGCAGTGGACTGACGATCTGGTCACCTCCGCTGCCAATATTGACAAGGAGATGGTGGCGCTGAGGGCGGAGCATCTCTCGTACTCCCCGGACGAGAATCTCCCCCACAGCGCCAAGTTAAGTCTGTTCTTCAGGGGAATAGCCCCGGCACTTGCGCGGTTGTAGGAGAAGATCCCCGTGCAGCTGGCCGACGAGGCGCGTCGGCTCTGCATGGGCACCTTGGAGCGTGTCTTGACGAAGATCGTCTACCGCAACCCCGGCATCAACCTTGTCAACTTCCTCCGCACCTTGCCGGCCGAAGCTGATCAGGAGGCGTTGAAGGCGCAGGTCGCCCACATCGTCGCCAAGGTGAACAAGATCACAAGGCGTGAAGGCGACCGCGTAGATTAGATTTCTTTCTTTCTGTTTCCCTTGCCGCTGCAAGGCATGTTATGGACAAGAATCTATTAGTATTACGGCAAGCTATCTTTGTAATATATACAATCTTATTTTGATCAGTCAATGCCATGTTATCTCCCTTGCTTTTGGTCCTCCACTTTGTATGCTTTCTACCCTATGCTTTCAGGGGACTTGCCGGCAAGGGGCCCTTGCCGCGAGCGCTGAGTGCTGGACTCTTAGCAGCCTGCTGGCAAAAGACCTTGTCGGCAAGCAACCTTGCCGCAGCTAGTCGCAGCACACTTAGCTTGCTGACCGAACTCGAAAACAAAGTAAGGGCGCGACACTTGTCGCAGCTCTCTTAAGTCGTTGAGCGTGCTCGAAAACAAAGTAAGGGTGCGGCTAGCCACGAGTAGGTTCCTCCGCGCACAGGTTTTCCATACAAAGTGTGGTTGTTCAAGGAAGACAACTAAAATTTAAAAATTTGAATTACTCAAACTTTGGTAACTTAGCTTTCATAGTTCGTTCGTTCCCCGGCAAAGCTTCTCTTTCTTGAACAGCACTTGGTTCATCCTCCACCTCCTTTCCCCCCGGCAAACTTGTGCGCGAGGAATATTCCTTCTGCTTAAGAGGGAAAGAAAAAGAGGAGGAAAAACAAGTATAGGGCCTCACGGCTTGCTAGTGCTTACCGGGGATGTGCATTGCACAAAGTGTCAGATAATGTATGCAAATAACTAAGAAAAGCATGTAAATGACAAGTAGTGCGAGGCACAAAAGCTTTACTGATGCACGGGATCTGCGCCCGGCTTTGTACAAAGGTTTACATGCAACAGCGGCAAGACTCGTACAAAAGGTGGTTGCCGGAGCGGATCACGGCAACCGCGCCTTATGGGTGAAACTTGCGAAGATGCTCTATGTTCCAGGAGTTGCTCACCGGTAAGCCTTCTTCGGTCTCAAGGCGGACAGCTCCGGGCCTTGTGACTTGTCTCACCCGATAAGGGCCTTCCCACTTCGGCGTCAACTTGTTGGAATTCTTGGCGGACTGAACACGCCGAAGAACAAGGTCACCTTCCTCGAGACTCCTGGCCTTGACCTTGCGGCTATGATAGCGACGCAAGGCTTGCTGGTATCGAGCAGCTCGTACAGCAGCCTGGAGACGTTCCTCCTCAAGGAGCAATGCATCGTTTTGTCGTAGTTGCTCTTGCTCGAGCTCATCATAAGCGAGCACTCGAGGAGATCCGTATACGAGTTCCGTGGGGAGAACTGCCTCTGCTCCATAGACAAGAGCAAAGGGTGTCTGTCCGGTGGCTCGACTTGGTGTCGTTCTGATTGACCAAAGAGCCGCCGGCAACTCCTCTATCCAGTTTCTTCCGCACTTGCGCAGCCTGTCGAAGGTTCTTGTCTTGAGTCCGCGCAGCACTTCAGCATTGGCCCTCTCCGCTTGACCATTGCTCCTCGGGTGGGCAACAGAAGCGTAGCAGACCTTGGCGCCAAGGTCTTGGACGTACTGCATGAAGGTGCGACTTGTAAACTGTGTGCCGTTGTCGGTGATGATCCTGTTAGGGATTCCGAAACGGCAAACAATTGACCTGAAGAACCTGACTGCTGACTGTGCGGTCACCTTTCTCACTGGTTCCACTTCCGGCCACTTTGTGAACTTGTCGATTGCGACGTACAAGTACTCAAAGCCCCCGACTGCGCGGGGAAAAGGGCCGAGGATATCGAGCCCCCAGACCGAGAAGGGCCAGGACAAAGGGATCATCTGGAGAGCTTGAGCTGGCTGATGAATTTGCTTAGCATGGAACTGGCACGCTTCACACTTGGTTACTTGTGCAGTTGCATCTTGGAGGGCTTCTGGCCAGAAGAACCCTTGCCGGAATGCCTTCCCGGCAAGTGCCCTTGCGCCAATGTGGTGGCCACATATGCCTCCATGTATCTCTGCCAACAGCTTCTGCCCATCTTCTCTGGAAATGCACTTCAACCTGACACCGTTGAGTCTTCTTCTGTACAGTTCATTGCTGACGAACTGGTACATACTTGACTGCCTGGTTATTTTCTCTATCTCTTCTGGGTTGTCGGGAAGTTCTCTAGTTTGCAGAAAACGGACGATTGGCTGTGCCCATGCTGGAGCCTGAGGCTCAACAACAAGGACCAAAGGCATGAGGGCTGCTGCGGGAACCTCAGCTTCTACGGCAAGAACATGTGGCTCTGCCGGAGCTGATGATCCCCCGGCAAGCCTGCCGGGGCGAGGCTTGTCGGTAACGCTCGCTTCAACTGTACAGACCCTTGGATCTGCAGGAGCAAACTGTTCCTCAGCATCTTGGCTGTTGATCCTGGGGACCTTGGCGGCGGCTTCGGGAAGATCCGCCGGCAAGTAGTCGCCGGAGACCAACTTCCTCTTCTTGTTCTGCCCAACTGATGGTGTAACGGATGGCTGAGTTAGCTTGAGCAGGAAGGTCCCTGGTTCCACAGTTAACTTCATTGCAGCACACTTTGAGAGGCCATCTGCAATATCATTATGAGCTCTTGGGACGTGCTCCATTTGCAGACCTTCAAAGTGCTCTTCAAGCTTCCTCACTTCATCAACATAAGCTTCCATCAAAGGGCTCTGGTAACTCTTGTTCACTTGTCGGACCACCAACTGTGAATCTCCCCGCACAATCAACTTCTTGATCCCAAGTTCGGCCGCAATTCTGAGGCCGGCAAGCAGACCTTCATACTCAGCAGTATTGTTTGTCGCTTGCTCCTTGGGAAAGTGCATCTGGACAACATACTTGAGGTGCTCTCCGGTGGGCGCTATGAGTACCACGCCGGCACCGGCGCCTTGCAGCGAGAAAGCACCATCAAAGTACATTACCCATTCGCTGTTCGTTTCTTGGACGGGGACGCTTGTCTCTGGAACTTCCTCATCGGGCATTGGGGTCCATTCAGCTATGAATTCTGCCAAAGCTCTGCTCTGTATGGTTGAAGTACTCTCAAACTTGAGACCAAAGCTCGACAGCTCCAGTGCCCACTCGACGATCCTGCCTGTTGCTTCGGGATTCTGCAATATCCTCTTCAACGGAAAGCGAGTGACCACCGTTATCTCGTGTTCTTGGAAGTAATGGCGTAGCTTCCTTGAGGCCATGAGGAGGCCGAAAAGCAACTTATGTACCCCATAGTATCTTGATCTAGCCCCCTGCAGAAGGGAACTCACAAAATACACTGGGCGCTGCACCATCTTCCTTCGCACTTCTCCTTGCTCCTGCGCAGAGTTGTCCTTGTCGGGGCCAGAGCTTGTCGGTGGAGCCCCCTGCTTGTCGTTGGATTTGCTTGCCGGTGGCGTGGGTTCCTCATCTGCCTCCCTCTCCGCTACTAACGCAACACTAACCACTTGATTGGTTGCTGCTAGGTACAGCAGCAACTTCTCTTGTGGCCTAGGTGCGACAAGTATCGGAGTAGAGGACAGGTATCCTTTCAAGTCCTGCAGCGCTGCCTCCGCTTCCGGAGTCCATTTCATAGGGCCTGCCTTTTTCAAGATTTTGAAGAAAGGCATGGCGCGTTCTGCAGACTTTGAAATGAACCTACTGAGGGCAGCCACACAACCAGCAAGTCTCCTTACGTCTTTGACTCGCCTTGGGGCTTCAATCTGCTCGATGGCTTTTATCTTGTCGGGATTGGCTTCAATCCCCCTCTGGGACACAAAGAACCCGAGAAGCTTGCCGGAGGGGACTCCGAAGACGCACTTCTCGGGGTTCAACTTGAGCTGGATCTTGTGCAGATTTGCAAATGTTTCTTCCAAGTCTTGGATCAGGGTATCCTTGCTCTTGCTCTTGACCACGATATCATCCATGTAGGCTTCCACGTTTCTGTGTATCTGTGGCTCAAAAGCAGTGTGCACTACCCTTGCAAATGTTGAGCCTGCATTCTTCAATCCAAAAGGCATGCGTATGAAGCAGTATGTGCCGCATGGAGTAATAAATGCAGTCTTCTCTTCATCTTCCTTGGCCATAAAAATCTGGTGGTACCCTGAGTATGCATCAAGGAAGGAAAGCAGCTCACATCCAGCGGTGGAGTCAACAATCTGGTCAATACGCGGCAAGGGAAATGGATCCTTGGGACATGCTTTATTCACATCGGTGAAGTCTATACAAAGTCTCCACTTCCCATTGGCCTTGCGTACGACAACTGGATTGGCCAACCACGTGGGATGGATCACGCCTCTAACTAGGCCTGCTGCTTCCAACTTCTTTATCTCTTCGGCGATGAATTCTTGGCGCTCCACGGCTTGCTTTCTGACCTTCTGCTTGACGGGCCGCGCATGAGGACAAACAACAAGCTTGTGCTCAATTACCTTCCTGGGAACGCCGGGGATGTCAGATGGTTGCCACGCAAACACATCGACATTCGCCCGCAGGAAGGCAACGAGCGCGCTTTCCTATTTGTTGTCGAGTGTAGCACTGATGGTGAAGGTACCACCAGTGCCGTCCTCCTTGGCAGACACCTTCTTGGTTGCCGGTGGAGCCGTCATCCCTTTCTTGCACTTGCCGGTGGAGCTCGATGGAGCATCCTCGACGACAGCGCAGCACTCCGAAGAGGTGCGTTTGCCGGAGTGGGCCCCAGAGCCCTTGCCGGACTTGGTCTTGTTCTTCCCCCCGGGAGCTTCAGCGGCAAGTGTATTGCTTTCTGCTGCGGCTGCTGCATCCCGGTAGATCTTGTCGGCGCAGATAAGCGCGTCCTTCTTGTCGCCGGGGACAGAGATGACGCTTATCGGCCCCGGCATCTTGAGTACGTTGTAGGCATAGTGGGAAGCTGCCATGAACTTGGCGAGGGCAGGACGTCCAAGTATCCCATTGTATGGCAATGGGATATCGGCCACGTCGAAGGTTATCCTCTCCGTCCTGAAGTTGAGCTCCCCGCCAAAGGTCACTGGCAGAGTAATCTTCCCCTTCGGCTTGCTCCTTCCCGGGTTTATTCCTTGGAACGACCCGGTTTCTTTGAGCTCGCCGTCTGGGATCTGGAGTTTCTTGATCACAGCTGAGGAGATCAAGTTCAGGCCGGCCCCACCGTCAACCAACATCTTGGTGACCTTGAGGTTGCGGATGGTTGGTGAGACCAACATCGGCAAGCACCCGACCGCCGTTGTGCGGTCAGGGTGATCCTCAAGATCAAAAATGATGGGCGTGCTGGACCACTTCAGCAGCCTGCGTGACTCGACGGGCGGCTCAGCTGCGTTCACTTCCCGCACCCACTGCTTGAGTTGGCGGTGGGAAGTATGCAGAGAGGCGCCTCCATCGACACACAGCACTTCTGTGGCCTTCTGGAACTCCTGCTCGCTGTTATCTCCTTCATCCATGTCGTCGTCGTCGTCTTCTTCCTCATCCTTGTCGCGGCCCCGGGGAGGTCTATCACCTTGCCGCTGTTTGGCCTTGCCGCGGCGTCCTCCCCGGCCATTGAATGGCCGCTTCTTGCTTGGCTCTCCTCCGCCACCTTGGGCCTTCTCCTTGTCGCGACGCTCGTATTCAGCCTTCTGCTGTTCTACGAGGTACTCGACTCGCTTGCAGTTCTGAAGATCGTGGCCCTTGGTGCGGTGGATCTTGCAGTACTGCTTGTCGGAGCCGTCCTGCTTGTCGGCTACCGCTACAGGGGCGGGTTCCTTGCCGGAACCGCCAGCCTGTGCCTTCTTGGCGGGAGCCTCCTTGCCGGACTGCTCGACGACTAGCACCTCCTTGCTCTTCTTCTTTCTGTTGTTCTGCCGCCGGCTCTTCTTTGCCGGGGCGACATCCTCGCTGTCGCTTCCTCCTGCGCCAGCATCCTCTCCGGGGAGTCTCCTCCCCTCTTCGGCGCGCGCGCACTTGTCAGCCAGAGCGTAGAGCTCGCTGACATCCCGAATCTTGGTCATGGCCATCTCTTCCCTCATGCGGCGGTTACGCACGTTCTGGTGGAACGCGCTGATAACCACGGCAGGGTGGACATCGGGAATGTTGTGTTGCACGCGGCTGAACCTCTGGATGTACTTGCGCAGGGATTCTCCCTCCTTCTGGGCTAGGATGTGGAGATCGCTCTCCTGGCCGTGGGGTTTGTGGCCGCCCGTGAAGGCGCCAACAAACTGGTGGCACAGATCCGCCCACGAAGAAATGGAGCTTTCCGGCAAGTGCATAAGCCAAGAGCGGACGTTAGGCTTAAGCACTAGCGGGAAGTAGTTGGCTAGTATCTTCTCGTCGCGTCCCCCGGCAGCCTGCACCGCGATGGTGTAGATGCTGAGGAACTCCGAGGGGTGTGTCTTGCCGTCGTACTTCTCGGGTACGTCGGGCTTGAAATTTTTCATGCTGGGCCACTGGACTCGCCGCAGCTCACTGGTGAACGCAGGGCAACCCGCCGCGTACGGCAAGTCGCCTGGTTCGCCGGGCGCGTACGTGTCGACAGCGGTCCCAGCGCGCTAATCCGATTGTCGCCGGGCTTCTCGTCGGCGCTCGATGCGCGTCCGAGCGTCTTCTTGCCGCCGGTCGTCGAGGACTTGGCGCTGGTCCCGACGAGCCCGCGGATCCGACGACGCCGTGGAGTCGTCGTCGACGTTAATCCGACGGGGTGGCGTCTTCTGCTTCCGCGGCGGGGAGTGCACGGTGGTTGCACCCCCGGCGGTCTTGTCACCATCGGCCTTCGTCTGGTCGACTTGCCGCGGCCGCGACGTCGCCGGCTGCTGCGGCGTGTCGTTGTTGGCGAAGGCGATGAGGCTCTGGATCGTCGCCCTCCAGTCTTCGGCCTTGTCTGCCGTTGGAGGGAAATCGAGGAGTAGCTGTGCTCTTGCTAGAGCTTCTGCTGGAGAGGAGGGGAGCGGCGGCGAGCGGTGCGAGGAGCGAGATATGCTCGGACTTCTAACGGGGTTAGAAGGAGCAGTTTCTCGCCCCGGCGACCGCGCCTTGCTCGTACCAGGACGATGGCCTTGAGCGTCCCGCGATCCTCCGGTTTGTCCTTGCCCCAGCAAGCGAATGGTACCTCCTGTACCACGGCGCTGCTGGCTTGGCACCTCCCGAGAGAGGCGTGGTGCGTCTACGGACACCGAGGCCTTGGAATTCGCCCGGTCGTCCGTCTTGTCCTTGGATTTGGTGGCGCCGTGAGTTTCCTCGCCGGCGACCACCCTTCCGCCGGCGTCTCCTCCACCAACCGTTGGTTCAGGTGGCGGCGGGATCGACGCAGACGGGCCTCCGACCTCCGAAGCTTTCTTCTTCGGAGGCATGTTGGTGCTGCTGATGAAGTTGATGAAGCTGGAGAGGTTGATGAAGAATGCGCCCGCGTGAGCGCCGGATCAGGTTCGCACAACCTCGACGCCCCCTACCTGGCGCGCCAAATATGTCGGGGGAAACTGTCCTCCCACGAGCACCTATGGGACCGGAGCCCCTTCTACGTTGCGGTAAGGGAGCGGAGGGAGCACGAAGAGCAGATCGAGGGGCACACGCGGGCAGTTTACCCAGGTTCGGGCCGCGCGGACGCGTAAAACCCTACTCCTGCCTTGGTTGTATTGAGCTCGGGAGCTTGAAGAGCTACAGTACTAGCTACACCGAGCGAGAGAGTTGCTTAGGTTTCGAACCCTTTCTACGTTGTGCATGGGCCTCCTTTTATAGCTCAAAGGGGTCACCGACAGGTGTCAACGTAGAGGAGGGTAAAAGCGTAATTTTGGTGGTAGTTGTAACAGTGCGGGAATAGTGCGTGAACAGTGGATGAACAGTGGTCTTCACCTAACTTTGATAGTGGGGGACAAGAGCTTTAAATGCCCGTCACCGTCGACCCCAAAAGTGTCCGTCCATGCTTCTCCGTTCGCCACGGCGGTAGCCTCGTCACCATGGCTTGCCACCGTGTGCCCCAGGCTACACAGCCATCTGCCACGTGCCCCTGGAAGGGTCCCAGGGTGACACGTGGACCGATGAGCTGGAGCGCGGGCACACAGCATAGGTTTCCCCGGCAAGCACCTTGCCGGGGTCTTGATCTTGCCGGGCCCGTAAGCTTGCCGCTTCCCGGGCCCTGCCGGGGCGCATGATGCGCCGAGGCATCTCTTGAGGCATGTGTTTCTTGGTCCTCCTGGCAAGCTCCTCTTGCCAGGGTCTTGTGTTAAAGTGATAACCTTGAGCCTGGTACGGCCTTCCCAGCAAGCTCCACTTGCCGGGGTCTTGATCTTCTGACTTGTATACTTTGTTCTTGAATGGCTTCACAAGGACCGGAAAGGTACTTGGCGAGCACGTGGTAAACCCTGCCACGGGAAGCTGCTACTGCCCGTGCACAAGTTGGGGTACTAAGGTACCCCTATCTTAGTACACCGACAATAACCTGTAACTATTCTTTGCGGGATCAATTCATCTTTATCATTAGGGAAAACAGTCACACCTCCTTTCTTAGGAACACAATGGACATGACTTACCCACTGGCTATCAGCAATGGGATAGATAATACTTGCCTCTAGAAGCTTTAGAATTTCCTTCCTTACCACTTCTTTCATCTTAGGATTTAACCGTCGCTGATGATCAATAGCTGGTTTAGCATTTTCTTCCAATTTTATCTTGTGTTGACATATAGTGGGACTAATGCCCTTAAGATCATCCAGAGTATATCCAATAGCAGCTCGGTGCTTCTTCAGAGTTTTCAATAATCTTTCTTCTTCATGCTCTGAAAGGTTAGCACTAATAATAACAGGATATATCTTCTTTTCATCAAGATAAACATACTTAAGATTATCAGGCAAGGGTTTAAGTTCAAACACGGGATCACCCTTGGGTGGAGGAGGATCCCCTAGGATTTCAATAGGCAAGTTGTTTTTCAATACGGGTCCCTGTGTAAGAAATATTTCATCTATCTCCCTTCTCTCATTCATATTCATATCATTTTCATGGTCTAGCAAGTATTGTTCTAAAGGATCATTAGGTGGCACGACAATAGAAGCAAGACCAATAAGTTCATCCTTACTGGATGGTGCCTTTTCAAGGGGTTGTCTACGGAATTTAGCAAAGTTAAAATCATGAGACGTATCCCCTAATCCGACAGCGACAATATCTTTCACACAGTCTATCTTGGCATTAACGGTATTCAAGAAGGGTCTACCAAATATAATGGGACAAAAAGCATCTTGAGGGGAACTAAGAACAAGAAAGTCAGCGGGGTATTTAACCTTCCCACATAGAACTTCAATATCTCTAACAATCCCAACTGGTGAAATAGTATCTCTGTTAGCAAGCTTAATAGTAACATCAATCCCTTCTAACTCAACAGATGCAATATCATGCATAATTTCGTTATACAAGTCAAGAGGGATAATACTTGCACTAGCACCTACGTCACATAAACCATGATAGCAATGATCTCCTATCTTGACAGAGATAACATGCAAGCCTACAACAGGTTTATGTCTTTTCCTAGCATTGGGTTTAGCTATTCTAGCAGACTCTTCTTGGAGATAAATAACATGTCCATCTAAATCTTCTACCAAGAGATCTTTAACCATAGCAACACTAGGTTCGACTTTAATTTGCTCAGAGGGTGTAGGTGTTCTAGTATTACTCTTACGAACTACAGTTGAAGCTTGAGCATGATCCTTTATCCTAATAGGGAAATGTGGTTTCTCGATATACGCAGTAGGGATGACTGGATCAACATTATAAGTGATAGTCTTTTCTTCAACTTTAATAGGTTCAACTACTTTTACTTCAATAGGGGGATGGTATTTAAACCACTTCTCCTTGGGGAGATCAACATGAGCAGCAAAGGATTCACAGAAAGAAGCTACTATCTCAGAGTCAAGTCCATATTTAGTGCTAAACTCACGGAAAACATCGGTATCCATAAAAGCTTTAACACAATCAAACTTAGGGGTCATACCTGACTCCTTACCTTCATCGAGATCCCAATCTTCGGAGTTGCGTTTAATTCTTTCCAATAAACCCCATTTAAAGTCAATAGTCTTCATCTTATAAGAGCCAGAACAAGAAGTATCGAGCATGGAGCGATTATTATGAGAAAGCCGAGCATAAATTTTTTGAATAATTATTTCTCTTGAGAGATCATGATTGGGGCATGAATATAACATTGACTTAAGCCTCCCCCAAGCTTGAGCGATGCTTTCTCCTTCGTGTGGCCATAAATTATAAATATAATTACGATCACGATGAACCTGGTGCATAGGGTAGAACTTCTGATGAAATTCCAACTTCAGACGATTATAGTTCCAAGATCCCATATCATCGCATAGCCTAAACCATGTCAATGCGTCTCCCTTCAAAGATAAAGGGAAAACCTTCTTATTGATAACATCCTCGGGCATACCTGCAAGCTTAAACAATCCACAAACTTCATCCACATAGATTAGATGTAAATCGGGATGAAGTGTCCCGTCTCCTGTATAGGGGTTTTCAAGCAGTTTCTCTATCATACCCGAAGGAATCTCAAAGCAAACATTTTCAATAGGTGCAGTAGGTTGAGGAGAAACTCTTTGCTCTTCTGCTCGGGGTGAAGATACCCGGATAAGCCCCTCAAAGGATTTTGAACCATAGTAACAAGTGACAATAAATTTCAGCACACTATATAAATTTTTCCTTACCAAAGGCGCTTCACTCCCCGGCAACGGCGCCAGAAAAGAGTCTTGATGACCCACAAGTGTAGGGGATCTATCGTAGTCCTTTCAATAAGTAAGAGTGTCGAACCCAACGAGGAGCAGAAGGAAATGATAGGCAGGTTTCAGTAAGGTATTTTCTGCAAGCACTAAAATTATAGGTAACAGATAGTTTTGTGATAAGATAATTGGTAGCAAGTGACAAACGGTAAAAGTAAATAAGGTGCAGTAGGGTGGCCCAATCCTTTTTGTAACAAAGGACAAGCCTGGACAAACTCGTATGCTAGGTAAAGTGCTCCCGAGGACATATGGGAATTATCGTCAAGTTAGTTTTCATCACGATCGTTTGGTTCGTGTTCGGTACTTTGATAGTTTGGTATGTGGGTGGACCGGTGCTTGGGTGCTGCACTTACTTGGACAAGTCTCCCACTTATGATTAACCTCTAATGCAAGCATCTGCAACTACAAAAGAAGTATTAAGGTAAACCTAACCATAGCCTGAAACATATGGATCCAAATCAGCCCCTTACGAAGCAACACATAAACTAGGGTTTAAGCTTCTGTCACTCTAGCAACCCATCATCTACTTATTACTTCCCAATGCCTTCCTCTAGGCCCAAAGAATGGTGAAGTGTCATGTAGTCGACGTTCACATGACACCACTATAGGAGAGACAACATACATCTCATCAAAATGTCGAACAAAGACCAAATTCACATGACTACTAATAGCAAGACTTTTCCCATGTCCTCAGGAACAAAAGCAACTACTCACAAGCAATGTTGAGGATATCACTTATCGTTATCGTCTCGGACAGCGGTGGATTAGAGATTAATCAGAAATTGGCCGATTAATCGATTTTATCGGACGACTATTAATCGGCCATTTTTTGCAAATCTCAAGTTCCCAACACTAAAATATGTTATGTTCAACACCAAAACAATATTGGACAGAAGTGTTACCTTGATTCCTAGCCTTTAAACCTTGTATAATGACGACCAAAATATGAAAATAGTACATATTACGTAACAAGGTCCACAAAACGCAAATAAACATAGTTTCTAAAAAAATAGTGCTATGGATAGGCCCGATTTATCCGTAGATTCCTGATAAATCACTTGTCATAGCGATAAATCGGCCCAAACGATAAATGATGAAGATAAGGCATAATCTTATCGGTCATCCCAAGAGTAGCGATAAATCGGATGATAAATCGGTGAATCGGAAGATTTCTTGAACAGTGCTCACAAGACATAATATTGTTCATGATCAGAGGGGTATTAATATGCATAATGGATCTGAACATATGATCTTCCACCAAATAAACCAACTAGCATCAACTACAAGGAGTAATCAACACTACTAGCAACCCACAGGTACCAATCTGAGGTTTTGATACAAAGATTGGATACAAGAGATGAACTTGGGTTTGAGAGGAGATGGTGCTGGTGAAGATGTTGATGAAGATAGCTCTCCCCAAGATGGGAGAGTTGTTGGTGATGACGATTTCCCCCTCCCGGAGGGAAGTATCCCCGGCAGAACAGCTCTGCCGGAGCCCTAGATTGGTTTCTGCCTCGGTTCCGACTCGAGACGGCGGCGTCCGGTCCCGAAAGCCTCTCCTTTATTTTTTCCAGGTCAAAACGCTTCATATAGGAGAAGATGGTCACCTGGGGCCCACCGGATGGCCCTCGAGGCATGGGGCGCGCCCCCCACCCTCAAGGCTAGCCAGTGGCCCCCCTCGTGGGTTTCTTCCGCCAGGTATTTTTTATATTTTCCGAAAAAATGTTCCGTGGAGTTTCGGGGCTTTTGGAGTTGTGCAGAATAGGTTTCCAGAGTTTGCTCCTTTTCCAGCCCAAAATTCCAGCTGTCGGCATTCTCCCTTCTTCATGTAAACCTTGCAAAATAAGAGGGAAAAGGCATAAGTATTGTGACAAAACATGTATGAACAGCCCATAATGCAAAAAATATCAACTTATAAGCATGATGCAAAATGGACGTATCCGGCGGCACCCGGGGCGGCGGCCCCTCGGGGGGG
>LR738714.1:837111806-837146904 GCA_902687465.1 Secale cereale
GGGGGGGGGGGCACCAGCCCACTAAGGGGCTGGTTCCCGCCCAACTACAACCCATTAGGTCCTTCGGGGCAGGTGGACCCCCGGAACCCCTTCGGTGGTCCCGGTACAATACTGATAAACCCCGAAACCCTTCCGGTGACTGAAACTGGACTTCCCATATATAAATCTTCACCTCCGGACCATTCCGGAATTCCTCGTGACGTCCGGGATCTCATCCGGGACTCCGAACAACATTCGGTAACCTCGTACATCTATTCCCTATAACCCTAGCGTCATCGAACCTTAAGTGTGTAGACCCTACGGGTTCGGGAACTATGTAGACATGACCGAGACATCCCTCCGGCCAATAACCAACAGCGGGATCTGGATACCCATGTTGGCTCCCACATATTCCACGATGATCTCATCGGATGAACCACGATGTCAAGGATTCAATCAATCCCGTATACGATTCCCTTTGTCTATCGGTATGGTACTTGCGTGAGATTCGATCGTCGGTATACCGATACCTTGTTCAATCTCGTTATGGCAAGTCTCTTTACTCGTTCCGTAACACATCATCCCGTGACCAACCCCTTAGTCACAATGAGCTCATTATGATGATGTCTTACCGAGTGGGCCCAGAGATACCTCTCCGTCATACGGAGTGACAAATCCCAGTCTCGATTCGTGCCAATCCAACAGATACTTTCGGGGATACCCATAGTGTACCTTTATAGCCACCCAGTTACGTTGTGACGTTTGGCACACCCAAAGTATTCCTACTGTATCCGGGAGTTGCACAACCTCATGGTCTAAGGAAAGGATACTTGACATTGGAAAAGCTTTAGCATACGAACTACACGATCTTGTGCTAGGCTTAGGATTGGGTCTTGTCCATCACATCATTCTCCTAATAATGTGATCCCGTTATCAATGACATCCAATGTCCATGGTCATGAAACCGTAACCATCTATTGATCAGTGAGCTAGAAAACTAGAGGCTCACTAGGGACATGTTGTGGTCTATGTATTCACACATGTATTACTGTTTCCGGATAATACAATTAAAGCACGAACAACAGACAATTTCATGAACAAGGAAATATAATAATAACCATTTTAATATTGCCTCTAGGGCATATTTAAAACAATTAAGCAGTTGAAGCAGGATCTAGATGCTCTTAAGAATCTACAGGGGCAGATAGGCCCGAGTCGGCTGGAGATTAAGATAATGGATCGCCTAGTGAAGCTTTATCACAGAGAATAGATTCTGCAAAGACAGAGATCTAGGGTAGACTAGCTCAACTACGGAGATAAAAATACTCACTATTTTCAGATGAGAGCTTCGATGAGATGCATGAAGAATATAATCAAAGCCTTGACTAAGGTGGACGGGTAGTTGACGGAGGATGTTGCTGAACTAGAAGAGATGAAGGTCGATGCTAGCTCTTGACCTTGCGCTGTATTCCCTCGAAGAGGAAAGGGAGATCCAGCACAGTAACATAAGTATTTCCCTTAGTTTTTGAGAACCAAGGTATCAATCCAGTAGGAGACCACGCGCCAGTCCCTCGCACCTGCACAAACAAATAAGAACTTCGCAGCCAACGCGATAAGGGGTTGTCAATCCCTTTACGGTCATTTACGAGAGTGAGATCTAATAGAGATGATAGTTTATATTTTTGGTATTTTTGGTTTAATAAAAGAGCAAATAAAAGCGGTAAAAGTAAAGTAGATGTAGATTGATATGTTGAGAATAGACCCGGGGGCTATAGTTTTCTCTAGTGGCTTCTCTCATGATAGCGATATTCTACGGCGGGTAAACAAATTACTGTCGAGAAATTGATAGAAAAGTGAATAATTATGAGACTATCTAGGCATGATCATTGTATATAGGCATCACGTCCGAGACAAGTAGACCGACTCCTGCCTGCATCTACTACTATTACTCCACACATCGACCGCTATCCAGCATGCATCTAGTGTATTGAGTTCATACGAACAGAGTAATGCCTTAAGCAAGATGACATGATGTAGAGGGATAAACTCAAGCAATATGATGTAAAACCCATCTTTTTATCCTCGATGGCAACAATACAATACGTGCCTTGCTGCCCCTACTGTCACTGGGAAAGGACACCGCAAGATTGAACCCAAAGCCAAGCACTTCTCCCATTGCAAGAACTATAGATCTAGTAGGCCAAACCAAACCAATAATTCGAAGAGACTTGCAAGGATATTATGAGCACACATAAAAAGTTCAGAGAAGAACCAAATATCTTTCATAGATAACCTTGATCATAAACTCACAATTCATCGGATGTCGACAAACACACCGCAAAAAGAGATTACATCGAATAGATCTCCTCGAAGACCGAGGAGAACTTTGTATTGAGATCTAGAGAGAGAGAAGAAGCCATCTAGATACTAGCTATGGACCCGAAGGTCTATGGTAAACTACTCACAACTGATGGTGAGGGCGACGATGATGATGATGAAGGCCTCCGTGATGGACCCCCCTCGGGTGGAGCTCCGAAACAGGCTCCAAGATGGGATCTCCACGGGAACAGAAGCTACGGCGGTGGAATTAGGGTTTTCTTTTTTTCTTTGGCCTTTCTTGTTTTTCTTTTTTCTTTTTTTACGGAGGGGCTTTTATAGATTCAGCCTTTCCTCCCATGGGACAATGCTCTAATAATGATGATCATCCTACTTTCATTGCAACTCGATATTACAACTCGATACTACAGCAACAAGGTATGACTCTGTGAATGCCTCCGGCGGTGTACCGGTATGTGCAATGAAACAAGAGTGACATGTATGAAAGAATATGCATGGTGGATTTGCCACAAATACGATGTCAACTAAATGATCATGCATGGCAATATGACAATATGATGTGTGTCATATAAACTAAACGGTGGAAAGTTGCATGGCAATATATCTCGGAATGGCTATGGAAATGCCATGATAGATAGGTATGGTGGCTGTTTTGAGGAACAATATGGTGGCTGTTTTGTGGAAGGATATATAATGGATTTATGGCACCGGCGAAAGTTGCGCGGTACAAGAGAGGCTAGCAATGGTGGAAGGGTGAGAGTGCGTATAATCCATGGACTCAACATTAGTCATAAGAACTCATATACTTATTGCAAAAATCTACGAGTCATCAAAACAAAGCAATCAACGCATGCTCCTAGGGGGAGGTTGGTAGGAGTTAACCATCGCGCGCCCCCGACCTCCACACAAAGGTTGGCACTCTACAAATACCTCATGCTCTAACTTCGTCACATAGCGGTTCACCATACGTGCATGATACGGGAATCACTAACCTTAACACAAGCATTCCTCAATTTCATAATAACTCCACTAGCATGACTCTAATGTCACTATCCTCATGTCTCAAAACAATTATCAAGCATCCAACATCTCTTTCTATTCAATGCACTTGGTGTGAATTTTTTTACTACATTGACATTGGATGTTTATCATGTGAAGACTAGTTTCTTTAGCCTAAACACTTTACCATGCTGTTTTAATAGACTCTCAAATGGATATAAGTGAAGCATTAGAGTTCAACAATTTCTACAAAACATAACCACCACCATGCTCTGAAAGATATAAGTGAAGCGCTAGAGCAAAAACTATGCAACTCAAAAGATATAAGTGAAGCACATAGAGTGTTCTAATAATTTCTAGGCCATATTTAACTCTCTCAAATAGGTGTGTCCATCAAGTATGATTGTGGAAAACTAACAAGCAAGACTGTCGGTGTACTAAAGTAGGGGTACCTTAGTATCCCGACTTGTGCACGGGCAGTAGCAGCGTCCCGTGGTCTGGCTCACCACGTGCCCGCCAAAGCCCACTCTAGACCCCTTTGAAGCCATTCAAGAACAAAGTATACAAGTCAGAAGATCAAGGCCCCGGCAAGAGGAGCTTGCCGGGAAGGCTGCTCTAAGCACAGGACCACTCTATTCTCACAAGACCCTGGCAAGAGGAGCTTGCCAGGAAGGCCAAAAGAACAGCACCTCAGAAGATACGTCGTGGCGCATCGTGCGCCCCGGCAGGACCCGGAGAGCGACAAGCTCCCGGGCCCGGCAAGGTAGCAACCCCGGCAAGGTGCTTGCCGGGAGAGGTTTACACTGTGTGCCTGCGCTCCAGCTCATCTGGCCACGCGTCGCCCTGGGGCCCTTCCAGGGGCACGTGGCAGATGGCTGTGCAGCCTGGGGGTACACGGTGGCAAGCCGCGGTGACGAGGCTATCGCCGTGGCGAACAGAGACGCATGGACGGACGCTTTTGGGGCGACGGCGACGGGCATTCAATGCCCTTGTCCCCCACCGTCAGAGTTAGGTGAAGACCACTGTTCATATACTGTTCATGCACTGTTACAACTACCACCGATTTTACACTTTTACCCTCCTCTACGTTGACACCTGTCGGTGACCCCTTTGAGCTATAAAAGGAGGCCAATGCACAACGTAGAGGAGGTTCGATCCCAGAAACTCGCTCACTCCCTCGCTCGGTGTAGCTGGTACTGTAGATCTTCAAGCTCCTGAGCCCAAGAACTCAATACAACCAAAGCAGGAGTAGGGTTTTACGCGTCCGCGCGGCCCGAACCTGGGTAAACTGCCTGCGTGTGCTCCTCGATCTACTCTCCGTGCTCCCTCCGCTCCCTTACCGCAACGTAGAAGGGGCTCCGGTCCCATAGGTGTTCGTGGGCGGTCAGTTTCCCCGACATCTTTGGCGCGCCAGGTAGGGGGCGTCGAGGTTGTGCGAACCTGATCCGGCGCTCACGCGGGCGCAACTTTCAGTAACCTCTCCAACTTCATCAACCTCATCGACTACATCAACATGCCTCCGAAGAAGAAGGCTTCGGAGGTCGGAGGCCCGTCTACGTCGATCCCACCACCACCAGAACCAACGGTTGGTGGGGTAGACGCTGGCGGAGGGGTGGACGCCGGCGAGGACACTCGCGGCGCTGCCAAGTCCAAGGACAAGACGGACGACCGGGCGAACTCCAAGACCTCGGCGTCCGTGCACGCACCACGTCCCTCTCAGGAGGTGCCGGACTAGCAGCGACGTGGTACCGGGGGTACCATACGCTTGCTGGGACGGGGACAAGCCGGTGGGTCGCGGGATGCTCACGGCCAGCGCGCTGGTACGAGCAAGGCGTGGTCGCCGGGGCGAGACCATGCTCCTTCTAACCCCGTTAGAAGTCCGAGCATATCTCGCTCCTCGCATCGCTCGCCGCCGCTTCCCTCCTCTCCAGCAGAAGCTCTAGCAAGAGCCCAGCTGCTCCTTGACTTCCCTCCAGCGGCAGACAAGGCCGAAGACTGGAGGGCAACAATCCAGAGCCTCATCGCCTTCGCCAACAACGACACGCCGCAGCAGCCGGCAACATCACGGCCGCGGCAAGTCGACCAAGCAAAGGCCGATGGAGACAAAACCGCCGGGGGTGCAACTACCGTGCACTCCCCGCCGCGGAAGCAGAAATCGCCACCCCGCCGGATCAACGTCGACGACGACTCCACGGCGTCGTCGGATCCGCGGGCTCGCCGCGATCAGCGCCAAGTCCTTGACGACAGGCGACAAGAGGACGCTCGAACCCGCATCGAGCGTCGAAGAGAAGCCCGAAGACAGTCCGACCAGCGCGCTGGGACTGCTGCCGACATGCACGCGCCCGGTGAACCAGGCGACTTGCCGTACGCGGCAGGTTGCCCTGCGTTCACCTGAGAGCCGCGGCAAGTCCAGTGGCCCAGCATGAAGAACTTCAAGCCCGACGTACCCGAGAAGTACGACGGCAAGACACACCCCTCGGAGTTCCTAAGCATCTACACCATTGCGGTGCAGGCTGCCGGGGGACGCGACGAAAAGATTCTAGCCAACTACTTCCCGCTCGTGCTTAAGCCAAACGTCAGGTCTTGGCTTATGCACTTGCCGGAGAACTCCATCTCTTCTTGGGCGGATTTGTGCCACCAGTTTGTCGGCGCCTTCACAGGCGGCCACAAGCCCCACGGCCAGGAGAGCGATCTCCACATCCTTGCCCAGAAGGAGGGAGAGTCCCTGCGAAAGTATATCCAAAGGTTCAGCCGCGTTCAGCACAACATCCCCGATGTCCACCCTGCCGCAGTTATCAGCGCGTTCCACCAGAACGTGCGCAACCGCCGGATGAGGGAGGAGATGGCGATGACCAAGATCCGGGACGTCAGCGAGCTTTACGCTATGGCTGACAAGTGCGCCCGCGCTGAAGAGGGGAGGAGACTCCCCGGAGGGGATACTGGAGTAGGAGGAACAGACAGCGAGGATGCCGCCCCGGCAAGGAAAAACCGGCGGCGGAACAACAAAAAGAAGAAGAACAAGGAGGTACTGGTTGTCGAGCAGTCCGGCAAGGAGGCTCCCGCCAAGAAGACACAGGCTGGTGGCTCCGGCAAGGAGTCCGCCCCTGTAGCGGCAGCCGACAAGCAGGACGGCTCCGACAAGCAGTACTGCAAGATCTACCGCACCAAGGGCCACGATCTCCAGAACTGCAAGAGGGTAGAGTACCTCGTAGAGCAGTAGAAGGCTGAATACGAGCGTCACGACAAGGAAAAGGCCCAAGGAGGCGGGGGAGAGCCCAGCAAGAAGCGGCCGTTCAATGGCCGGGGAGGACGCCGCGGCAAGGCCAAGCAGCGGCAAGGTGACAGACCTCCCCGGGGCCGCGACAAGGATGAGGACGAAGACGATGACGAGGACATGGATGAAGGAGACAACAGCGAGCAGGAGTTCCAGAAGGCCATAGAGGTTCTGTGTGTTGACGGAGGTGCCTCTCTGCACACTTCCCACCGCCAACTCAAGCAATGGGTGCGGGAAGTGAATGCAGCTGAGCCACCCGTCGAGTCGCGCATGCTGCTGAAATGGTCCGGCACGCCCATCATCTTCGACCTTGAGGACCACCCTGACCGCACAACAGCGGTCGGGTGTTTGCCGATGTTGGTCTCACCAACTATCTACAACCTCAAGGTCACCAAGATGTTGGTTGACGGTGGGGCCGGCCTCAACTTGATCTCCTCCGCTGTGATCAAGAAGCTGCAGATTCCCGACAGTGAGCTCGAGGAAACCGGGTCGTTCCAAGGGATCAACCCGGGAAGGAGCAAGCCGAAGGGGAAGATCACGCTGCCAGTGACCTTTGGTGGAGAGCTCAATTTCAGGACGGAGAGGATCACGTTCGACGTTGCCGATATCCCATTACCATATAATGGGATACTTGGCCGTCCTGCGCTCGCCAAGTTCATGGCAGCTTCCCACTATGCATACAATATGCTCAAGATGCCGGGGCCGATAAGCGTCATCTCTGTCCCCGGCGACAAGAAGGATGCGCTTATCTGCGCCGACAAGATCTACCGGGATGCAGCAGCCGCGACAGACAACAAGGCACTTGCCGCTGAAGCTCCCGGGGGGAAGACCAAGACCAAGTCCGGCAAGAGCTTTGGAGCCCACTCCGGCAAACGCACCTCTTCGGAGTGCTGCGCTACCGTCGAGGACGCACCATCGAGCTCCACCGGCAAGTGCAAGAAAGGAATGGCAGCTCCACCGGCAACCAAGAAGGTGTCCGCCAAGGAGGACGGCACTGGTGGTACCTTCACCATCAGTGCTACGCTCGACCCCAAATAGGAAAGCACACTCGTTGCCTTCCTGCGGGCGAATGTCGACGTGTTCGCATGGCAACCGTCTGACATCCCCGGCGTTCCCAGGAAGGTAATTGAGCACAAGCTTGTTGTTTGTCCTCACGCGCGGCCCGTCAAGCAGAAGGTTAGGAAGCAAGCTGTGGAGCGCCAAGAGTTCATAGCTGAAGAGATAAAGAAGTTGGAAGCAGCAGGCCTGGTTAGAGGCGTACTCCATCCTACATGGTTGGCTAATCCAGTTGTCGTACGAAAGGCTAATGGGAAATGGAGACTTTGTATAGACTTCACTGATGTGAATAAAGCTTGTCCCAAGGATCCTTTTCCTTTGCCGCGCATCGACCAGATTGTTGACTCCACGGCTGGATGTGAGTTGCTTTCATTTCTCGATGCATACTCAGGTTACCACCAGATATTCATGGCTGAGGAAGATGAAGAGAAGACTGCGTTCATTACTCCATGTGGCACATACTGCTTCATACGTATGCCCTTTGGATTGAAGAATGCGGGCTCAACATTTGCAAGGGTGGTACACACTGCTTTTGAGCCACAGATACACAGGAATGTAGAAGCCTACATGGATGATATAGTGGTCAAGAGCAAGAGCAAGGATACCCTGATTCAAGACTTGGAAAAAACCTTTGAGAATCTGCGCAAGATACAACTCAAGTTGAACCCCGAGAAGTGCGTTTTCGGAGTCCCCTCCGGCAAGCTTCTCGGGTTCTTTGTGTCCCAGAGGGGGATTGAAGCCAATCCCGACAAGATAAAAGCCATCGAGCAGATTGAAGCCCCGAAGCGCGTCAAGGACGTAAGGAGACTTGCTGGTTGTGTGGCTGCCCTCAGCAGGTTCATTTCAAAGTCTACAGAACGCGCCCTGCCTTTCTTCAAAATCTTGAAAAAGTCAGGTCCTATGAAATGGACTCCGGAAGCGGAGGCAGCGCTGCATGACTTGAAAGGATACCTGTCCTCCACTCCAATACTTGTCGCACCTAAGCCACAAGAGAAGTTGCTGCTGTACCTAGCGGCAACCAATCAAGTGGTTAGTGCTGCGTTGGTAGCGGAGTGGGAGGTGGATGAGGAACCCACATCCCCGGAAACACATCCAGTGACAAGCAGGGGGTTTCCCCGACAAGCTCTGGCCCCGACAAGGACAAGTCTGCGTAGGAACAAGGAGAAGTGCGAAAGAAGATGGTGCAGCGCCCGATTTATTTTGTAAGTTCCCTCTTGCAGGGGGCTAGATCAAGATACTCTGGGGTGCAGAAGTTGCTTTTCGGCCTCCTCATGGCCTCAAGGAAGCTGCGCCACTACTTCCAAGCACATGAGATAACGATGGTCACTCATTTTCCGTTAAAGAGGATATTGCAAAATCCAGAAGCAACAGGCAGGATCGTCGAGTGGGCACTGGAGCTGTCAAGCTTTGGCCTCAAGTTTGAGAGTACTTCAACTATACAGAGTAGAGCTTTAGCAGAGTTCATAGCAGAATGGACACCAACACCAGATGAAGAAGTCCCAGAGACAAACATCCCCGTCCAAGAAGCAAGCAAAGAGTGGATAATGTACTTCGATGGTGCTTTCTCGCTGCAAGGCGCCGGCGCTGGCGTGTTACTCATAGCGCCCACCGGAGAGCACCTCAAGTATGTTGTTCAAATGCACTTTCCCAAGGAGCAAGCGACAAACAATACTGCCGAGTATGAAGGTTTGCTCGCCGGTCTCAGAATTGCGGCCGAACTTGGGATCAAGAAGCTGATTGTGCGGGGAGACTCACAGTTGGTGGTCCGACAAGTAAATAAGAGTTACCAGAGCCCTCTGATGGAAGCTTATGTCGATGAAGTGAGGAAGCTTGAAGAACACTTTGAAGGCCTGCAGATGGAGCACGTTCCAAGAGCTCAGAATGATGTTGCAGATGGCCTCTCAAAGTGTGCTACGATGAAGTTACCTGTGGAACCAGGGACCTTCGTGCTCAAGTTAACTCAGCCATCCGTTACACCGTTAGTTGGGCAAAGCAAGAAGAGGAAGTTGGTCTCCGGCGACTACTTGCCGGCGGATCTTCCCGAAGCCGCCGCCAAGGTCCCCAAGATCAGCAACCAAAATGCTGAGGAACAGTCTGCTCCTGCGGACCCAAGGGTCTGTACAGTTGAAGCAGGCGTTTCCGACAAGCCTTGCCCCGGCAGGCTTGCCGGGGAACCCTCAGCTCCGGCAGAGCCGCAGGTTCTTGCCGTAGAAGCTGAGGTTCCCGCAGCAACCCTGATGCCTTTAGTCCTTATTGTTGAGCCTCAGGCTCCAGCATGGGCACAGCAAATCGTCCGTTTTCTTCAAACTGGAGAACTTCCCGAAGAACCAGAAGAGATAGAAAGGATAACCAGACAGTCAAGTATGTACCAGTTCGTTGGCAACGAACTGTACAGAAGAAGACTCAACGGTGTCAGGTTGAAGTGCATTTCCCGGGAAGATGGACGGAAGCTGTTGGCAGAGATACATGGGGGCATATGTGGCCACCACATTGGCGCGAGAGCACTTGCCGGGAAGGCGTTCCGGCAAGGGTTCTTTTGGCCAGAAGCCCTCCAAGATGCAACTGCACAAGTAACCAAGTGTGAAGCGTGCCAGTTCCATGCCAAGCAAATTCACCAGCCAGCTCAAGCTCTCCAGACGATCCCTTTGTCCTGGCCCTTCTCGGTCTGGGGGCTCGACATTCTCGGCCCCTTTCCCCGCGCAGTCGAGGGCTTTGAGTACTTGTACGTTGCAATCGACAAGTTCACAAAGTGGCCAGAAGTGGAACCAGTGAGAAAGGTGACAGCACAGTCAGCAGTGAAGTTCTTCAGGTCAATTGTTTGCCGCTTCGGAATCCCTAACAGGATAATCACCGACAATGGCACACAATTCACAAGCCGCACCTTCATGCAGTACGTCCAAGACCTTGGCGCCAAGGTCTGCTTTGCTTCTGTTGCTCACCCGAGGAGCAATGGTCAAGCAGAGAGGGCAAATGCTGAAGTGCTGCGCGGGCTCAAGACAAGAACTTTCGACAGGCTGCACAAGTGCGGAAGAAACTGGATAGAGGAGTTGCCGGCGGCTCTTTGGTCAATCAGGACGACACCAAATCGAGCCACCGGACAGACACCCTTTGCTCTTGTCTATGGAGCAGAGACAGTTCTCCCCACGAAACTCGTATACGGGTCTCCTCGAGTGCTCGCTTACGACGAGCTCGAGCAAGAGCAACTGCGGCAAGATGATGCATTGCTCCTCGAGGAGGACCGTCTCCAGGCTGCTGTACGAGCTGCTCGATATCAGCAAGCCTTGCGTCGCTATCATAGCCGCAAGGTCAAAGGCAGGAGTCTCGAGGAAGGCGACCTTGTTCTTCGGCGCGTTCAGTCCGCCAAGGGCTCCAACAAGTTGACGCCGAAGTGGGAAGGCCCTTATCGGGTGAGACAAGTCACAAGGCCCGGTGCTGTCTGCCTTGAGACCGAAGAAGGCTTACCGGTGAGCAACTCCTGGAACATAGAGCATCTTCGCAAGTTTCACCCATAAGGCGCGGTTGCCGTGATCCGCTCCGGCAACCACCTTTTGTACAAGTCTTGCCGCTGTTGCATGTAAACCTTTGTACAAAGCCGGGCGCAGACCCCGTGCATCAGTAAAACTTTTGTGCTACGCACTGTTTGTCATTTCATGCTTTTCTTTTTTACTTGCATGCATCATCTGACACTTTGTGCAGCACGCATCCTCGATAAGCAATAACAAGCCGCGAGGCTCCATACTTGTGTTTCCTCCTCTTTTCCTTTCTCTCTTAAACAGAAGAAGTGTTCCTCGCGCAGAAGTTTGCCGGGGGGGGAAGGAGATAGAGGCGTGGACCAAGTGTTGTTCATACCAAGTGCTGTTCAAGAAAGGAAAGCCTTGCCGGGAAGTAAACAATCCATGAAAGATAAGTTGCCAAAGTTTGACCAATTTAAAATTTTCAAATTCTTAGTTGTCTTCCTTGAACAACCACACTTTGTATGGAAAACCTGTGCGCGGAGGAACCTACCCGTGGCTAGCCGCACCCTTACTTTGTTTCGAGCACGCTCAACGGCTTAAGTGAGCTGCGACAAGTGTCGCGCCCTTATTTCGTTTTCGAGTTCGCTCAACAACCTAAGTGTGCTGCGACTAGCTGCGGCAAGGTTTCTTGCCGGCGAGGGCATTGCCACCAGGCTGCTAAGAGTCCCGCACTCAGCGCTCGCGACAAGGGTCCCTTTGCCGGCAAGTTCCCTAAAAGCGTAGGGTGGAAAGCATACAAAGTGAAGGGACTAAAGCAAGGGAGATAACACTGCATTGATTACCCAAAATAAAAGTATATATTACAGAGATAACTTGCCGCTGTTCTAACCAACTACTACCCATGACTTAATCGACAGCGGCAAGGAAAGCGGGAAGAAGGAAGCCTAGTCTCTACGGTCTCCATCGACCCTCTGGATCTTGCCCGCCTTGGCTACGATATGGGCGACTTGTGCCTTCAACGCCTCCTGGTCGGCTTCAGGCGGCAGGGTCCGGAGAACGTTGACAAGGTTGATCCCGGGGTTGCGGTAGACAATCTTTGACAACACCCGCTCCATGGTACCCATGCAAAGCCGGCGTGCCTCGTCAGCCAGTTGCGCGGGGATCTTCTCCCGTAGCTGCGCAAGCGCCGACGCCACCCCTCTGAAGAACAGGCTCAGCTTGGCGCTGTGGGGGAGGCTCTCGTTGGGGGAGTACGCGAGGTGCTCCGCCCTTAACGCCACCATCTCCCTGTCGATGTTGGCGGCGGAGGCGACGAGCTCATCAGTCCACTGCTCCACCATCCGCTGGAAGTTGTTTTGCGAGACGGCGGCGCTCTCCAGCAAGAGCCTCTCAGTGCGGAGATCGTCCTTCAGCTTCGTCTCGCGGTCCCGGGCGGCGTCAAGCGAGTCGGTGAGGGTGGAAACCTTCAACTCTAAGTCAGCGATGGAGTCCCTGGCGTCAGTGAGCTCTTTGCCCTTCTCGGAGAGGCGGACTTGCAGCTCCGAGTTGGTGTGGGCGTCCTTCTCCCGCGCCACGTTGAGCGCAGTGACCCTGTCCTCACTCGCCTTCAGGTTCAGCTCCATCTGCGCCACCCTGGCCTCCAGATCCCTCTTGGCGGTCTCTACGGCAGCGGCGGCATCCCTCGCCTCCTGCAGAGCCCCGCCAAAGGCCTGCTCACGGGCGGTGAGGTCGTCCTCGTGACTGTCGAGGTCGACCTTCCGCTGGTTGAGCTCTCCCTCCCGCCGAGACAGCTCCTCGACGGCCAGACGTTGCTGCTCCTCCACCTCGGCCTTCTCGAGGAGGAATGCTTGGTGTGCTCCGGCAAGCTCTTCGCGCTCCTTCGCCAAGTTTCGGAGGGCCGCCTGGTTGGCGGCACGGAGCTCCGCAGCACGCTTC
This sequence comes from Secale cereale, assembly GCA_902687465.1. Taxonomy (NCBI): domain Eukaryota; kingdom Viridiplantae; phylum Streptophyta; class Magnoliopsida; order Poales; family Poaceae; genus Secale; species Secale cereale. Next base: position 837,124,842 of record LR738714.1, read on the forward strand.
CCCAAATCAGCGCCAGCCTTGGCAGCCAGAGCCTCTCGGGACTCCAGCTTGGCTTGCCTGGCCCGGTACAAACCCAGGAGTCGACGCAGAAGTTTCTCCTCTTCGGGCTCGTCGCTACTGCCGGGCGCGTCGACAACCTTCAACCCGGCGGAGGCGAGAACTTCTCCGTCGAAGGTCTCCCCCTCCGCAGGTGCCCTTGATGAGGATGCCCACGGGACTTGGATAAAGACCCCGTTGGCGGCCTCCAGATAGACGCCCGACCCAGCCGCGGGGGTAGAGGGGTCGGCGGCCGGTGCAGCGTCCGGCGCTCCTGCGGCCTCAGGGCCAGCGGTGCGGTCGTCGGTCCCTTCCCCAGCTGCCGCGTCAACGGTCGGGGCGGTCTCCTCGGCGGCTGGCTCATCGGCGCCGACCGTTCCCTCTGCGGCGGTGGCGTCGCCAGCATTGCCGCGCACGTCCTCCTCGGCGATGGTTTCCGTCTCCATCGGTTCCGGGGCGGGCGGGTCTGACAACAGAAGAAAAGGAAAAGAAAGATTTGTCAAGCAAATATCCAAAAAAGAAGAGTTCAAAGAAGAAAAGCACAAGGGTTTACCTGCGCGGGCTTCTTCGATAACGGGGTCCCTCGCCAGGGAGTTCTCCCTTGGCGGCGTAGAAGAAGCCCCCGCCGGCGGAGGGCCGCTGGCGCCTTCCCTTGGCGGGGAGTTCGCCCTTGTCGGGCTGCTCGCCCTTGGTGGGGTACTCGCCCTTGGCGGAGTACCCGTCCTTGGCGGAGCGCTGTCCCTCGCCGGGGAGCTCATCCTTGGCGGGGAGGGTGGAACAAGCGGCTCGTCGGGGGCGACCTCCTGGTGCTCCTGCGGCTGCGGCTCCACTTCTGCACAAGACAACAAGCAAATAAAACATTAGTAAGGATAACAACCTCAAGCGCGCCCGTCAAGCAGAAAAATGAATACCAGACTTACGCTGGGGGCTGCGCTGGGGGCTGCTCTCCGGAGCAGCAGGCTGGTCCGGCAAGCCTGTTGCTGGCGCATCGCCTGCCGCTACGACGGGCTCGTCGTCCTCAAGATCAACCACAGGGATCTTGGCCCTCTTCGCCATCCGCTGGGTCAAGGTCCTGGAAGCCAAACAAGATCATAATTAGAACCAAGCAAGAAAAATCAAGACAAAATCAAAGGAAATGAAAATTGCAAGTACTTACTCTTCCTCCTCTTCATCGGAGCTGAGGGCGGAGAAATCAAACTGCGCCTCATGTGCTCCAGCGCGAGGAGCTGGAGGAGAAGGCTCCCTCGGGCGCTTGGCGGGCTCCGGAGCTGTGGGTTGTGAAGATCCCGCACCGGCCGTCTCCGAAGACCGAGGGGCGGAAGGAGCACCAGAGCCACTCCGGGAAGATCCCCCTCCGCTTGTTGCTCGAGCACGGGGCACCTCCTTGACGACCTTGCTCGTCGCGGGGGCGCGCGTCGCACGGCGCCTCGGCTGCTGTCGGGGCGCCGGTGGCCTCGTCGTCTCAGTGGCCTTGCGGAGGCGCTTCTTCTGTTGTGGCGGAGGGCTTGGTGGTGGCGGAGAGTTCTCCGAGGATGAGGAAGCGTCGTCGTCGAGGTTCAGTGACCCGCCCGAGTCTTCGTCGGAATCGCCCGATTCGGCGTCCTCCTCGGCGGGCTCACTGGACTCAGAGCCTTGCCCGGCAGCCTCGCTCGTCCCGGCAGGCTCCCCGGCAAACTCCTCGGGCGCAATCTTCAGCAGCTTGAGGATTTCCTTCTCCTCGGCTTGGCTCACTGCGTCCGCCGCCTCTGCTTCGTCCACGGTGTATCCAAATTCGCCTGCGGCCGCAGCCGCGGCGGCCTCCTCCATCCTGCTAGCTATGTATGCCACATCCCGGTCGGTGGTCTCCCGGGTGAGCCCCTTCTTCTCCTCGGCGTTGCGTGGTTTTTCAACCAAGTTGTCGAAGAAGGCTTGCATGGTCTCCGCTGAAGGCACCAGCTAGGTGGGGACAACCCCGTGGGAGTCGCACTCAGGCATCACCGCGCGGATGGCACTAAGGGCCGTATTGTTGCACAACGGAACTACTCCCCGGGACGGGGTGAACCACTCCTTGTGCTTGGGGTCGTGCTTGAACAGTTGCCGGACCATCCCCTTCAGTTCCAAGACAGTGAAGTTATAGTTCAATCCGGGGCGCAGCCTCATGCGGTCTGCCGCGTTGCCGAACTCCCAAGCGGGTCTCTTCCTTTTCTGCAGAGGGGCAATGCGGCGGCGGAGGAAATCGGCCCCAACTTCACCCACAGTCAGGTTGGCAGCCCGGAGGCGAAGGATCCTAGTAAGGGCAATCTGCAGCTTGTCATCCTCCGGGGCCAAGTCGCTCCAATCCTTGCCGCGCACTATTGCAGTCTGGCGCGACGAGGTAAACTGCTCGGGTGCATCTTCCAGAACCCAGCACCAATCAGCTCTCCACTCTTCCCACTTGCCGCGTAGCTCTCCAATCAAGTACGCCTCCTTCTTGCCGAGCCTGAAGATCCAGGAGATACCGCCGGAGAGTGGGGATCCAGATTCTACTCTAGGCGTGAAGAAGTGGCGGAAGAGGGCTACGTTTGGGTGGACCCCGACATAGTTTTCGCACAGATGTGCGAAAACGGCCAAAGTGAGGACGGCGTTCGGGGTAAAATCTAAGAGGTGGAGTCCATAGGTGTTCATCACATCGCAGAAAAATTCTGAATACGGAGGACAGAGACCGCAATGGAAGAATGAAGCGAAGTAGTAGTAACCTCCCGGGAACATGTCGACGGCTACGGCGGGGAGGACTCGGGTGCGAGGATGAGCCTTCGTCTCCCTCGCCCAGAACAAGTAGTACTTGTCCCGCAGCTCCCTCGCGCCAAGCCTCGGCGGGAAGACCACCATCCTTCTCCGCATGGCTGCCAGCTTCGCCGCCTTTTCGGACTTCTCCTTCTTCGCCTGGTCACTCTTCTCCTTGTCGCTCTTCGGGGCCATGGCGGGGACGGCGGGGAGGTCGACGGCGCTGCGGATGTTGGAGACGGCGGAGGAGAGGGTGGAGCTCGGCTCTCTGTCGACCCTTGCGGAGGCAGAGAGCGGCGGGGGTTTCTGGAGATTCAAGGCGCAATGAAGGCAATGGAGGGAAACTGCCCCTGCTTCCTCTGCTTTTAAGGGGGAAGTGGGGGACGTTTCGCATTTTTCATTAAAGAAGCAGGCCACGATCTCTCCCACGACGCCGCAATCGACGCGTGCCGTTAGGGAGAGATGCGGCAGAGGCGGAGTGCGAAACGGCGCGCCGTGGGCCGCGTGTTCCCGTGCACTGATTATGGGCCTGGCCCAACAGCGCTCGGCACCGTGTGTGGCCCAGGCCCGGGGGCTCCTGTCGGTGTACTAAAGTAGGGGTACCTTAGTATCCCGACTTGTGCACGGGCAGTAGCAGCGTCCCGTGGTCTGGCTCACCACGTGCCCGCCAAAGCCCACTCTAGACCCCTTTGAAGCCATTCAAGAACAAAGTATACAAGTCAGAAGATCAAGGCCCCGGCAAGAGGAGCTTGCCGGGAAGGCTGCTCTAAGCACAGGACCACTCTATTCTCACAAGACCCTCGCAAGAGGAGCTTGCCAGAAAGGCCAAAAGAACAGCACCTCAGAAGATACGTCGTGGCGCATCGTGCGCCCCGGCAGGACCCGGAGAGCGACAAGCTCCCGGGCCCGGCAAGGTAGCAACCCCGGCAAGGTGCTTGCCGGGAGAGGTTTACACTGTGTGCCTGCGCTCCAGCTCATCTGGCCACGCGTCGCCCTGGGGCCCTTCCAGGGGCACGTGGCAGATGGCTGTGCAGCCTGGGGTACACGGTGGCAAGCCGCGGTGATGAGGCTATCGCCGTGGCGAACAGAGACGCATGGACGGACGCTTTTGGGGCGACGGCGACGGGCATTCAATGCCCTTGTCCCCCACCGTCAGAGTTAGGTGAAGACCACTGTTCATATACTGTTCATGCACTGTTACAACTACCACCGATTTTACACTTTTACCCTCCTCTACGTTGACACCTGTCGGTGACCCCTTTGAGCTATAAAAGGAGGCCCATGCACACCGTAGAGGAGGTTCGATCCCAGAAACTCGCTCACTCCCTCGCTCGGTGTAGCTGGTACTGTAGATCTTCAAGCTCCCGAGCCCAAGAACTCAATACAACCAAAGCAAGAGTAGGGTTTTACGCGTCCGCGCGGCCCGAACCTGGGTAAACCGCCTGCGTGTGCTCCTCGATCTGCTCTCCGTGCTCCCTCCGCTCCCTTACCGCAACGTAGAAGGGGCTCCGGTCCCATAGGTGTTCGTGGGCGGTCAGTTTCCCCGACAAAGACGCTCCAAGCAAAACACATATCATGTTGCGAATAAAAATATAGCTCCAAGTATAGTTACCGATGGATGAAGACGAAAGAGGGGATGCCTTCCCGGGGCATCCCCAAGCTTAGGCTTTTGATTATCTTGAGTTTACTTGGGGTGCCATGGGCATCCCCAAGCTTAGGAATTTGCTACTCCTTGTTCCATAGTCCATCAAAGCAATACTCAAAACTTGAAAACTTCACAACACAAAACTTAGACAAAAATTCTCGTGAGCTCCGTTAGTATATGATACGTCCAAAACGTATCTATAATTTCTGCTTGTTCCATGCTTCTTTTGTGTGATATTGCTATGATATTTATGCACTTCCATACACCTTTGATCATATTTGGACTAACCTATTAACTCAGTGCACCCCAGTGCCAGTTTCTGTTTTCTGCTGTTTTTGTATTTCAGGTTTTCCCATTACTTAAATTGCCAGAAAAATTCCGGGAAAAATATATAAAAAATCAGCGCTCCAGAAGCTTCCACGCGCCAGAAGTGGGGCCAGAGGGGAGCCAGGGGCAGCCCAGGCGGCCAGCCCAGGCGGCCCCACCCCTGGCCGCCTACGGAGGGCGCCTGGGCCCCCCTCTCTGCTTCTGGTGACCCCCTTTGGCATATATTTATCTCCCGTCGCGGAAACCCTGATTCCAGACCCCTTTTCTCCAGAAGCTATTCCGATCTCCGCCGCCATCGCCACCAAGTTTCGGGGGACCAAAATTCCTGTGCCGGCACCCTGCCGAGACGGGGAAGTGCCCCCGGAATCTTCTCCATCGACGATGCTTCCTCCCTCCATGATGCGGGAGTAGTTCCTCCTCGGGGCTGAGGTTTCTACCAGTAGCTATGTGGTCAATTCTCTCTCCCATGATGTGATCTTCGTTGTGATCATAGGCTATGTTAATCTAGGGTGATCCCATGATATTTCCCCTTCCTCTATGTATTGGATTGATGTACTCACTTGTCTTTATCTAGTATAATCTCCGAGACCAAGGTGACAGCGGTCTATTGGACATGGATTAGAAGAATATTTTCATGAGTGATTTCCTCTTTTGTGTGTGGATTGAAGATTGAGAGTCTCTTGGTGCTTGTCTTTGACTATCCTTGAGATATGTTGTGGTGATTGTGGTACTCTCTTTGGATGGCCGAGGTGACATTGGGAAATCCATAGATTGAGAACTACGAACTTTGAGGTGTGCTTTTGTAGCCCTACATAATTCTCATCCTCTCTTGACCACAAAGGAATGACCTCCGAGTGCGTCCCCCTTGCATGTTTTATGGGAAATATCATGTGATTCGATTATGTTAATGTTGTTGGGAGTTGCCACTAGTGAAAGTATGAAGCCTAGGCCTTGTTTCCACCATTGCAATACCATTTGTGCTCACGTTTACCACTTGTTTGCCTGATGCACTTTTTATTTCAGATTTACAAATACATCTTTTGCCATCCATATCACTTGCCATTTAACATCTCTTCGCCGAACTAGTGCACCTATACATCTGACAAGTGTATTAGGTGTGTTGGGGACACAAGAGACTTCTTGTATCTTGATTGCAGGGTTGCTTGAAAGGGGTACGTTCAACCTCCACTTCCCTGAGTTCGATAAACCTTGGGTTACTCACTTAAGGGAAATTTGCTGCTGTCCTACAAACCTCTGCTCTTGGAGGCCCAACACTGTCTACAGGAATAGAAGCGTGTAGTAGACATCAAGCTATTTCTGGCGCCATTGCCGGGGAAGTGAGGTAAGTGAAGGTACCTTCTCTAGATCTTGCAATTAAATCTTTTTGTTTCTTGTTTTTATTTCACTAGTTTTGCTTAATGGAGAACAACAAAAATATGAGAGAGCTTTATAGGCTCTACCTTGAACTTGGACATGATGTGTTTGAAGAGAAAATTAAAAAACCTTTGGAACTTTATTATTTGCATAACAATCATGATGGTGGTGATGTTATTAGTATGCTTTCTTTGAATATCAATATTGCTAATGACATGGAAAGCTCTAAGCTTGGGGATGACACGTTTGATGAACATGATATTTTTAGTCCCCCAACTTTTGAGGAGAAAATTTACTTTGATGATACTATGCCTCCTATATATGATGATTACAATGATGAATATGATATTTTCAGTCCACCTACTATTGAGGATAAAATTTATTATGATTATGATATGCCTCCTAAATACGATGATTACCATGATGGTTATGATAGTCTTACTCTCACTATTCCTAATAAGAAAGATTTTGCTTATATGAAGAGTAATGACACTTTTATGCTTTTGGATCATGGAAATAATGCCTTATGTGATAGTTATATTGTTGAGTTCATCCATGATGCCACTGAAATTTATAATGAGAGAGGGAGACTTGGTTCTAAATATCTTAATAATATTTTGAAGTTTCCTCTCTTTATGGTGAATATTTTGAAGTTATGCTTGTTTTGCCTTCCTATGCTAGTTGCTTTGTGCTTCAATGAATTATTCTATTGCAATATTCCTATGCATAGGAAGCATGTTAGGCTTAAATGTGTTTGGTATTTGCTCCTTGATGCTCTCTTTTGTTCTTCAACTCTTATTCCTACGAGAGCATCATTAAAGTCTTAAGCCTATCTTTATGGCTATAAAGAAAGAGCTCTAGGGAGACAACCCTTGTTATCTTTGCTTTCAGTTTGTTCTTTCAGTTTTTAGTGGTCTTGATGTTTGTTACTACTGTAGCAACATCATTGTATCTTTTCTTTTCAGCTTTGTGCCAAGTTTAGCCTCCGATTGCAAGAAACTTCAAAAGTTGTGACGTGCAGTCCAGAAAACAGATTCTGTCCTTGGACAGAAAAATTCGTATAAAATCACCGGATCATCTTTTTGATCTGAATTTTTTTGACAGCGTGCTCTATACAATTGGCTTTCGGGCGTCTGTTCTGAGTTTTTTGATTTGAGTTGCAGAAGTGCCCCAAAAATTTATTTACTACCTGCTGGTCTGTTTTTCACAGATTCTGTCCTGTTTTGCCTTTTCTTCGTTTTGCAAACCTTGAGCTTGCTTTTTCTTTGCAAAAACCTTTTGGCAATCTTGAGAAACAGTAGCTCTTTAATATTATCTTTATTTACAGCAAGGAAAAATTATTTTATTATGGGTACTAACCTCGCTAATCAGATTATGATGAGTTATGTATGAAGGGAGTTTTCAAGTGTGCGAGGGAAGATGATAAAAGAAGATTCAGGAGTGTCAAACGCTCAAGCTTGGGGATGCCCCCGTGCACCCCCAAGAAATATTCAAGAAGACTCAAGCATCTAAGCTTGGGGATGCCCCCGTGCATCCCCTTCTCCATCAACAATTATCAGTTCATCTTTCGTTCCACTATATTTTAATCACTTCATGCGTTATGTGCTATGCTTGGAGCGTCTTGCTCTTAGTTTCCTTTTTAGTTTTCTTTAGCTTTGCTTGCTGTTCATAACAAGTTGGATCCTAGCCTTCATTTTTTGGGAGAGAAACACGCTCTACTCCACTGTAGAACACAACATAGGCTTGCATGTGTATCTCCTTGTGTGTGTTCTTTATCTTTTCATAGCTGCTGTCATGCTTAGCTCTTAGTTTTCATGCTTATCTTTTTAAGAGCTTTTGTTTAGGTTGTTGCTTCTGGAACTCTCTTGAGTTATCATGCTTATCTTGTTAAGAGAGTTGGCTTCTGTGGCACTGGTTGATATGTCTATGATAAAAATGCTATGTGCATAATGGTGCTTAGTAGTTCATGTTTTCTTATGGTTAGTCTCAAATAGCTGGGGGTTCTTAATGTGTTATTGAAGTACCAACATGATTTGTTTGCCTATGATGTGGTCTGGTTTAGTGATATCTTCCTCCAAGAATTTATTTTGATTGACTTGGCATATGCTCACGCATATTTAAGACTGTAAAGAAAGTCTATCAAGCCTTGATGATCTTTAATTTCTGAGTAGTGATATAACTTCCATGCCCGATTCAATGTTGCTTTGTCGCTCTGCATGATTATGGCCGTCATTGCTCTCTTAGTTGGTCGCTCCCAGTCTTTTGCTAGCCTTCACCTGTACTAAGCGGACTGACTGCTTGTGCATCCAAATCCTTGAAACCAGTTATGCCATATGAGTCCACCATACCTTCCTATATATGGTATTTACTTGCCATTCCTAACAAAGACTTTCTTGTACCATCTCAAAATTATTCAAAAGCATTTCTCTTTTGTGCCTCTGTTTTAGCTCATGAGGAAGTAGTAGGTAATTCATGATCTTCTTATGATTGGACAAAATTTTACCCCGGGATTGCATGTCTAATCTGCAAACCCCTAATACGAGGAGGGACTGGCATGAGTGCGCCCAGCTCACAAAAGATAATAGCAACAAACAAACCCTCCTTCACGCTTTGTTCATGAGAAATCAGAAAACTCTGGCAGTGATAAACAAAGGAGATTACGGGGATGTGATCGTCCCAGCGTGGGAGCCGTTCCTCAAAACTTTTCCAGCATAAGAAGTAATTGGGTTATCTACTAGCATTCGTTGACGAATTATGCACCTTCCAAAAGCTTTTTATCTCTGTTTTTAAAACCACGAGCTCTGGTACTTGTTTAGTCTTTGTTTCCAGCCACGGGTTTTCAACATTGCCATCAAAATCCACGGTTCGAGAGTCTCCACTTTATTTCTTCAAAGCACCAACTATTGAGAGCATGATTGTCATTCTGAGTGTAATGTGCATTGTCCCAAAGTACCATTGTCTTCTGCATGATTGAGATATCGTTTATTCTGAAATCATTGTATCTAGTCGTCACTTAAACTTCGGAGGTGCTCCTGCATTTATGTTTTGCTTCACTAAAGGGGGCAAGCGAGGTATCACTTTGTCATGTTTGCACACCATGTTCACTACAAATCTATTGGGTGTTTCAGTATCATATTGTAAACTTTCAGTTCTTTGTGATATTCTCATGAGGTAACTTGATTACTAAAGATTCATTATCTCAATAAGCATTTGTCATGTGATTGTGAAAGACTCTTTGGTAGCATGTCACCACAGAAATTATGCTTGTTATCGTTTACCTACTCGAGGACGAGCAGGAATTAAGCTTGGGGATGTTGATACGTCCAAAATGTATCTATAATTTCTGCTTGCTCCATGCTTCTTTTGTGTGATATTGCTATGATATTTATGCACTTCCATACACCTTTGATCATATTTGGACTAACCTATTAACTCAGTGCACCCCAGTGCCAGTTTCTGTTTTCTGCTGTTTTTTTATTTCAGGTTTTCCCATTACTTAAATTGCCAGAAAAATTCCGGGAAAAATAAATAAAAAATCAGCGCTCCAGAAGCTTCCACGCGCCAGAAGTGGGGCCAGAGGGGAGCCAGGGGCAGCCCAGGCGGCCAGCCCAGGCGGCCCCACCCATGGCCGCCTAGGGAGGGCGCCTGGGCCCCCCTCTCCGCTTCTGGTGACCCCCTTTGGCATGTATTTATCTCCCGTCGCGGAAACCCTGATTCCAGACCCCTTTTCTCCAGAAGCTATTCCGATCTCCGCCGCCATCGCCACCAAGTTTCGGGGGACCAGAATTCCTGTGCCGGCACCCTGCCGGGACGGGGAAGTGCCCCCGGATTCTTCTCCATCGACGTTGCTTCCTCCCTCCATGATGCGGGAGTAGTTCCTCCTCGGGGCTGAGGTTTCTACCAGTAGCTATGTGGTCAATTCTCTCTCCCATGATGTGATCTTCGTTGTGATCATAGGCTATGTTAATAATCTAGGGTGATCCCATGATATTTCCCCTTCCTCTATGTATTGGATTGATGTACTCACTTGTCTTTATCTAGTATAATCTCCGAGACCAAGGTGACAGCGGTCTATTGGACATGGATTAGAAGAATATTTTCATGAGTGATTTCCTCTTTTGTGTGTGGATTGAAGATTGAGAGTCTCTTGGTGCTTGTCTTTGACTATCCTTGAGATATGTTGTGGTGATTGTGCTACTCTCTTTGGATGGCCGAGGTGACATTGGGAAATCCATAGATTAAGAACTACGAACTTTGAGGTGTGCTTTTGTAGCCCTACATAATTCTTGTCCTCTCTTGACCACAAAGGAATGACCTCCGAGTGCGTCCCCCTTGCATGTTTTATGGGAAATATCATGTGATTCGATTATGTTAATGTTGTTGGGAGTTGCCACTAGTGAAAGTATGAAGCCTAGGCCTTGTTTCCACCATTGCAATACCATTTATGCTCACGTTTACCACTTGTTTGCCTGCTGCACTTTTTATTTCAGATTTACAAATACATCTTTTGCCATCCATATCACTTGCCATTTAACATCTCTTCGCCGAACTAGTGCACCTATACATCTGACAAGTGTATTAGGTGTGTTGGGGACACAAGAGACTTCTTGTATCTTGATTGCAGGGTTGCTTGAAAGGGGTACGTTCAACCTCCACTTCCCTGAGTTCGATAAACCTTGGGTTACTCACTTAAGGGAAATTTGCTGCTGTCCTACAAACCTCTGCTCTTGGAGGCCCAACACTGTCTACAGGAATAGAAGCGTGTAGTAGACATCAGTATACGAAAGCAAACCACTACTCAAAGGTACAGCAATGAATTCATTCTTTGTTTATATTGGTGTTAAACCTACTGTAATACAACTTTTGTATGGTTCATATCCTCCAATATTACTCATAGATGCATCGGAATAAGCAAACAACACACGAAAAACAGAATCTGTCAAAGACAGAACAGTCTGTAGTAATCTGCAGGGTTCGCCTACTTCTGGAACTCCAAAAAATTCAAAATAAATTGGTAAATTTGCGCAATTTGTCTACCAATAAGCAGAAAAAAGAATCAACTCAAAATCACGCTCCAGTAAAATCCCACGACTACTTTAGCGAGCGCTAATGATTCTGTTTTTCACAGCAAGATCATATAAACTTCACACAAGTCTTCCCAAAGGTTCTACTTGGCACAAACACTAAACAAAACATGAAACCACATCTAATCATAGGCTAGATGCAATATTTATTCCTTAACAGCAACAAAAACAAAAAACAAAAAATTGGGTTGCCTCCCAACAAGTGCTATCGTTTTACGCCCCTAGCTAGGCACGATATTTCAATGATGCTCACATGAAAGACAAGGATTGAAGAACAAAGAGAGCATCATAAGTCATGTGACAAACACATCTAAGTCTAACATACTTCCTATGCATAGGCATCTTATAGGAAAACAAATTACCAAGACAAGCAAGATCTAGCATATGCAATGAAGGAGAAAGAAACAATAGCAATCTCAACATAACGAGAGGTAATTTAGTAACATGAAAATTTCTACAACCATATTTCCCTCTCTCATAATAATTGCATGTAGGATCATGATCAAATTCAACAAAATAGCTATCACATAACATATTCTCAACACGATCCACATGCATGCAAAGTTGACACTCTTCCAAAATAGTGGGATTAAAATTAACTAAAGTCATGACCTCTCCAGACCCACTTTTATCAAAAGTTTCATAAGATTGAACATTCTCCAAGTATGTGGGATCTAAAGTTGACACTCTTCCAAACCCACTTTCAATATTAATGCAAACATTATTATCAATCTTATATTCATCATGGGGATTAAACAAATTTTCAAGATCATAAGAAGAATCACCCCAATCATGATCATTGTAACAAGTAGTGGGCATAGCAAAATAAGCATCCCCAAGCTTAGGGTTTTGCATATCATTAGCACAATTGACATCAACAGGATTTATAGTAACATCATTGCAATCATGCTTTTTATTTAAGGAGTTAACATGAATCACTTTTCCTTTTAACAAATCCTCACAATTTTCAGATTCATAAATTTCAAGCAAAGCCCCATAAAGATAATCTAGTGCACGCAGCTCACTAGCAACAGGTTCAACATAATTGGATCTCTTAAAGAGATTAGCAAGTGGGTGAGGACCCATACTTTAGCAAGAGAAGATGCAAGCTAATAGAGGGCACATAGCAACACAAGCAAACAATAGGCAAGCGAACGGTAAACACACGACAGAAGAAGGGCAAATAAAACGGCAAGGGTGAAGTGGGGGAGAGGAAAACGAGAGGCAAAAAAAATGTAATGCGAAGGATAAGGGTTTGTGATAGGTACTTGGTATATGACTTTTGCGTAAGCCTCCCCGGCAACGGCGCCAGAAATTCTTCTTGCTACCTCTTGAGCTTGCGTTGTATTCCCTCGAAGAGGAAAGGGAGATGCAGCACAGTACCGTAAGTATTTCCCTTAGTTTTTGAGAACCAAGGTATCAATCCAGTAGGAGACCACGCGCCAGTCCCTCGCACCTGCACAAAAAATAAGAACTTCGCAGCCAACACGATAAGGGGTTGTCAATCCCTTTACGGTCACTTACGAGAGTGAGATCTGATAGAGATGATAGTTTATATTTTTGGTATTTTTGGTTTAATAAAACAGTAAATAAAAGCGGTAAAAGTAAAGTAGATGTAGATTGATATGTTGAGAATAGACCCGGGGGCCATAGTTTTCTCTAGTGGCTTCTCTCATGATAGCGATATTCTACGGCGGGTAAAAATTTTACTGTCAAGCAATTGATAGAAAAGCGAATAATTATGAGACTATCTAGGCATGATCATTGTATATAGGCATCACGTTCGAGACAAGTAGACCGACTCCTGCCTGCATCTACTACTATTACTCCACACATCGACCGCTATCCAGCATGCATCTAGTGTATTGAGTTCATACGAACAGAGTAATGCCTTAAGCCAGATGACATGATGTAGAGGGATAAACTCAAGCAATATGATGTAAACACCATCTTTTTATCCTCGATGTCAACAATACAATACGTGCCTTGCTGCCCCTACTGTCAAAGGGAAAGGACACCGCAAGATTGAACCCAAAGCCAAGCACTTCTCCCATTGCAAGAACTATAGATATAGTAGGCCAAACCAAACCAATAATTCGAAGAGACTTGCAAGGATATTATTAGCACACATAAAAAGTTCAGAGAAGAACCAAATATCTTTCATAGATAACCTTGATCATAAGCTCACAATTCATCGGATCTCGACAAACACACTGCAAAAAGAGATTACATCGAATAGATCTCCTCGAAGACCGAGGAGAACTTTGTATTGAGATCCAGAGAGAGAGAAGAAGCCATCTAGATACTAGCTATGGACCCGAAGGTCTGTGGTAAACTACTCACAACTCATGGTGAGAGCGATGATGATGATGATGAAGGCCTCCGTGATGGATCCCCCTTCGGTGGAGCTCCGGAACAGGCTCCAAGATGGGATCTCCACGGGAACAGAAGCTACGGCGGTGGAATTAGGTTTTTCTCTCTGCTTATGGAGTTTCTGGGGTACGTAGGTATATATAGGAAGAAGGAGGGGCACCGGGGGCCACACGAGGAAGCCTCGAGGCAGGGAGCGCGCCCTGGAAAGGGGGGCGCGCCCCTACCCTCGAGGGCGGCCCATCTGTCCCCTGACTTGGTCCTGAAGTTTCCCGTGCGTGATTTTCTCCAAAAATATCTCTCGCGAAGGTTTCATTCCGTTTGGACTCCGTTTGATTTTCTTTTTTGCAAAATCCTGAAATAGGCAAAAAACAACAATCTGGATTGGGCCTTTGGGTTAGTAGGTTAGTCCCAAAAATGATATAAAAGTGAATGATAAAGCCCATTAAACATCCAAGACTTCATAAATAATAGCATCGAACAATCAAAAATTATAGATACGTTGGACACGTATCAGTCGACTTTTATAAGAATTTGTATACTTCAGAGGGATGCAACAATATGCAACGTGTTATTGATACGGTACCTAGAATGATAAATGATGACATGCATGCACTACTTGATGCTACATATAAGGAGGCAGAGGTAAAAACAGCCCTATACCAAATGTTTTCGACAAAAGCACCGGGCTCCGATGGGTTCCCCGCTCATTTTTCTTCAGAAACACTGGGCCATGTGCGTAGAAGAGGTGACAACTGTGGTCCTAAAAATTATCGAGGGACGTGAAAGTGCTGAAATTCTGAATAAAAACCATTTGGTGTTGACCCCAAAGGTAAAAAACCCGACGATGCTCTCGCAATTTTTCCCAATAAGTCTCTGTAATGTTTTATATAAAATAGCTTCGAAGGTAGTAGCGAATCGTCTAAAATTGGTCTTACCAGATATCATATCAGCGGAGCAGTTTGCTTTTGTTCCAGGTAGATTGATCACAGACAACATCATAGCTGCATATGAATGCCTTCATTTCATGAAGAGGAACAAATCCATTAAGCATCGTCACTGTGCACTAAAACTTGATACGATGAAGGCTTACGACAGAGTCGAGTGGGATTACCTGAAAGAAATTATGACCAAGATGGGTTTCTCACAGAGGTGGGTAAATATTGTCATGAATATGGTTACGTCTGTTTCCTATTCAGTTATGTTCAATGGGAGGAAGCTTGAGGTGTTTAAACAAAGCAGAGGCATTCGGCAGGGAGATCCGATTTCCCCTTACTTGTTTTTGTTGGGAGCGGAAGGCCTTTCGTTCCTCCTGAAAAGTGTAGAGCAATCATCGCAAATTGGTGGAATACAAATGGCGCCTTCGGCACCAATTATTAATCATCTTTTGTTTGCGGATGATAGCCTGTTGTTCTTCAAAGCATGTGGTGATGGGGCTAGATAGGTATCAAACCTGTTAGAAAGGTATTGCCAAGCTTCATGTCAGCGAGTAAACTCAAGTAAATCATCTATTTTTTCAGCAAGGGTTGCCCAAAAAATATCAAGGAGGAAATCAAAGGAATTTTTCATGTCCCCAACGAGACTTTGAATGAAAAGTACCTATGTATGCCAAGTGATGTAGGCACTTCAAAATATGGGGCTTTTCAATATTTGAAGGACAGACTATGCAGTAAGGTGAAGCGGTGGATAGAGCGAACTATATCCTTCCAAGGGAAGGAAGTTTTAGTCAAATCTGTTGCGCATGCAGTGCCGGTATTTTCAATGTTTTGGTGGGGAAGCAAGGATGGAAAACATACACCTCTTTGGGTGTCTTGGAAGACTATGACCCAACCCAAATTTATGGGTGGGCTAGGATTCTGAGATTTTAAACTTTTCAATCTGTCTCTCCTCGCAAAACAGGCATGGTGTTTGTTATAGAATTCAGATTCTTTGAGTGCTCGTATGCTCAAGGCCATTTATTATTCATATGGAACCATTTTGTCAGCAGAATTGGGAGGAAGGCCGTCCCAGGTTTGGCGTGCCATAGTTGAAGGTAGAGATGTTTTAGCACAAGTTTTAATCCGCAGAATAGGGAATGGAAATTCAACACTCATATGTGAACATAACTGACCCCCCCAATAATGTTATGATGAGGCCCATAGCTTGCCCGTCAAGCCATCCACCGAGAAGAGTTAGTGAACTTATCGATGAAACTAATGCTACATGGCGTAGAGATCTGCTGCAACAAACTTTTTTGATGTCAGACATAAAGAGTATCCTTAGCATTCCCCTATGCACATGCAATATGGATGATATACTTGGGCCTGTAATTATGAAAAGAATGGTCTTTTTTACAGTAAAATCTGCATACCGTATGCTAGTGGACACAAAGAGGAGAAGGGAGGATTGGCTTGAGAATAATGTTGCTAGATCAAACTATGAAGAGGTAATCAGAGAGTAGACATCTTTGTGCTATGTTTAAGTGCCGGGGAAAATAAAAAACTTTCTGTGGAGACTGGCTAGATGTTCTATTCCGACAAAAGATGCACGATACAGTCAAAACATGGCCGATCATGATATATAGATGCCAATTGTGTGGTGCACGAGATTCTTGGAGGCACTCCCTTCTGGAGTGTTCGGCGTCAAGGTGTGTTTGGGCTTTAGCGGACGGGGAAATTGTAGATAATCCGGAGGCCACCAGAGAGCCTAGTGCAAAAAGTTGGATCCTTGCAATGATTGATACTTTGACACACTAGAACTGATAGAGTTGATTGTGAATCTATGGGCAATTTGGAAGGCAAGAAGGAAGGCAATACACGAGAGTATTCTTCAAAGTCCACATGCAACACACTCCTTCGTCATGAACTTCATTGCCGAGCTGGACACTTTGCAATGCTCAGGAGGAACTCATGCAAGCGAACGTCCGCAAGATTCTAGGGGTGGGCGAGCCCATGCCACCCGCCAACCTTGGAATCCCCGAGGAGATGATCCAGTGAAGATCCATGTGGATGGTGGTTTTTCAAGGAACGGGGAGAGAGGGGCAGTTGCTGCAGTATGTAGAGATCATATTGGTTTGTTTTTGGGATCTTCTGAGATGGTGTTTGAAGGAATACCTGATGCGACAATTCTGGAGATTTTGGCCTGTCGGGAAGCCCTTTCGCTAGCTCTTGATCTAATGGCGGATAAACTTGTTATTGCATGCGACTCGAAGGAAGTTGTTTTGGATATTGAAAGGGGGCAGAAGGAAGACATGCACCGATTGTGAATGAAATTACTATGCGTTCAGCTGATTTCTCCAAATGTGTATTTATTATCGACGGTCGTTCTTTGAACTGCGAAGCTCATAATTTAGCCAAATTTTCTAGTTCTCTAGAAACCGGTCACCATGTGTGGCTTGGGGTTCCCCATGATCATCTTATTACTCCTGTAAACCTTGTTATCATTCAATAAAGTGTGGTTTACATGCTAAAAAAAACTATGCCAAGAGTGATTCTAAAAAAACACTATGCCAAGAGTACTTGAGTGCGTCGACACCCTTTGCTCTTCGTCGGGTGCTGATATGTCTCCCGTACAGTGAGACGAGCGGAAGTCTCGTTGAAGGCGAGCTCCATATTGGACCGGCCCATCGCGCCGACCGCCGGATTCTCATTGTTTTTTTTATGTTTTTGTTTTCTTTTACTTTATTTACATTTCTAGATATTTTATATTACAAAAATACTTTGCATAAAACATTTCAAAAACTGTGAATCATGCATTTGGAAAAATTTTAATGTGTATAGAAACAATGTTGACCATGTATTAAAGAAGTGATGATTTTTTTATCATGTATATAAAAATTTTAAAAACCATTTGAAAACAAATATTGAACAAGTATTTGAAAAATGTCAATCAAGCAATTGAAAAATGATGAATGTGTATAGAAAAAAGTTCACCATGTATAAACAATGATGAATTTTTTTGATCCAGTATATAAAAATGTTAATCAAGCATTTGAGAAAAATGTTGAGTAAGTATTTAAAAATTGTTGATCAAGCATTTGAATTTTTTTAAATGTGTATAGAAAAAAATATTGACCATGTATTTAATAAAAAAATGATGAGCAAGTATTTGTAAAATGTTGGTCAAGCATTTGAAAATATTAAATGTGTAAAGTGAAAATGTTTACCATATGTTAAAAAAAGGGAATCACTTACTAGCAGTCGTCTGGTACGAGCCATTCATCAGACCGGTCATGCGCCGTAGATGCGTTTTTCATCTCAAGGCCGAGATTGCTTGCAAAATCTCTTGATGCGTTTCCAAATCAGTCCGGATTTCTCGCCATACCCTCTCACCCATAGCATTAAACTCACCTTCCCCAAACCTACCTGTTCCTCGTCCCAATATCCATGGCCTGCTACCGAATCACCTTGCATCGCCGAGCTCGCCAATTCCCTCGCCGGTCCAGTGCTCCACATCTCTCTACCATGAACAAGCCTTCCCCCATGCGGGCGTGAGATTCACCGCGTTGGTGTGCCATGCCATCCCGTGGCTACACCCGGCACTACCCTGCTGTGGAGGCACCATGCCGCCGAGCGCCGAGCTCATAATCCACCATGACACCCTCTGTTCTTTCAGCCGCAGTTGCCCAAGTTTGGATATCAATCTGAGAGATCTCCTTTACTAGTGAGTATTTAGCCAAAAACTACCACATTTCGCGCAACCGTGCCTACAAGCTACCACTTTACAAATTTGTGCCGAAAACTACCATTTTTTGACTAATCTTTGACTAAAAACTACCATGTTTGCAAAGTGGCTGATTTGGCTCGTCTAAACCCCCTTCTGACAGGTTGGGCCCACTCGTAAGCGTTGATGTGGCACAATAGCCAACTCCGTTAGATTGACTGTTATGTTCTATCCCCTTCCTCTGAAATTCCCCATGGAGGATCTAGATCAGGGGGGCCGTCACATGCGAGCTCCGGCGGCCATCCTCTGCACCCAAGACCTCCCCTGCCTGTGGTTGTGCCCGTCGGGCACCACCACCTACGCCCGTGAGTGGCTTGTAGGGTGAGCGGATGTGGAAGCCAAGGCATGGAAAGGGCAGGGCGGCGGGCGCGTGCTGGGAGAGCTCCTGCCGCGGCGGGCGCGTGCTGGCAGGGCTCCTGCCGTGGCGGCGGCTGCTCGTGGTTGTGGCCTTGCCGTTTGACAGTGACCCAGGCTGACCATGGCTGACCAATTAGTACTTATGTTGACCATGGTTGAGCTCCAGATCGAGTCCAGGCACGACGGCGACCATGGCTAGCTCCCTCTCTCCCGGCGTGGTCCTGGTAGTTGGCCTTGCATCCCTTGGCGCTGCCGCAGTCGCCGGCCTCCCCGACGCCGAGCACGCCGCGGCTCGGCTCCGGCGGCACCAACTCCGGGCCCATCTCCGCGGCCGGCGCGGCCATGGCTAGCTCGCTCCCTCTCTCCCGGTGGGGTCCTGGTAGCTGGCCTTGCGCCCCTTGGCGCTGCCGCAGTCGCCGGCCTCCCCGACGCCGAGCACGCCGCGGCTCGGCTCCGGCGGCGCCAACTCCGGGCCCATCTCCGCGGCCGGCGTGGCCCCGATGGCGAACGCGGGTGGCTCCGCTACTACTGCCGCCGCCGTGATGCTCGCGTGCGTGCGTGCTGGCGGCTGCCCTCTTCCCGTCATTCGACGCCGGCAATGCGGACTATCCCTGTTCTTCCTCCATGGGAATCTTAAAGGAAGGAGATAGAAATGACATGTGGGCCTCATACGAGTTGACGGTCAAACTTGACGGTGCTGACTTTTTTAGTCCTGACGTGTGGGCCCAACCTGTCAGAAGGGGGTTTAGACGAGCCAAATCAGCCACTTTGCAGACATGGTAGTTTTTAGCCAAAGATTAGTCAAAAAATGGTAGTTTTCGGCACAAATTTGTAAAGTGGTAGCTTGTAGGCACGGTTGCGCGAAATGTGGTAGTTTTTGGCTAAATACTCTTTACTAGTGAAGAAAGGGCTGTGCAGCCCACGGAATGGCCAAGATCGCCGACTGCACCCGTGTTTTCTTGGGAGCGGGTCACATGGTTGCCCTCGTTGCTTCATTGAGAGAAGCCGGGAGGAGAATGAAGTCCTCGAATGGGGGAGGAGGACATGCAGAGATGAAGCACTCTGTAGTATTCTCTGAAGCATTGTTGATATAACCAGGAAGCATATGTGGTGTACTGTTGATGCTAGATAATTGTTAGGAAATCGTTGATGCAGGAATTGACACAAAGAAATCGGTTTGATTTGTTTTCTGGTGTTGTTTTGTGGTTTACGAAGCATGGTTTCTAGTGTTAAACACATGGTATATTGTACAAAACGATCTTGCTAGATCCAAGCAATCTCATGGAAGCAATTGCTCTGGAAATAATGTGCTTCGATTATATTATATTTTTGCATCATACAACTTGGTTTCATGCTTCAGTGGACGCATGCTTCGATCACATTGCCTCCTGTTTCTCGTTAATAACTTCAGCTTGTGGTTCGCTCTGCACCGCAGTCAGCAATGTTTAGTGCCGACTAGAAAGCTGTTTGGCTGAGACATGGACCTGAGGAGATTGGCAAACTGTGCCAAAATGATTGTAAGGGCGATCCTTAATTAATTAAACCTTTCATTCACAAAAAGAGCAATGTTTAGCGCTACCAGCTTGTTCAGTATATAAAAAATGCAAGGAAACACATGGATAGCAGAGTGAAGCATATCTGTAGTATGGAGGAAACATGTGATACGAGAATATGGTGCGCACTATGATATTGGCTACTAGAATAAAACAAATATGTAGGTCGTTGAAAACATGTTGCATGAGCTTATGAAGCATGTTAATTTTCAGCCGACAATGGAAGCATTCTTCTTGTTTTTTGCAGAAAGACAACAGAAACATTCTTGTTTTTCATGGAAAGACAACAGAAGCATCAATCAGCAAGGAAGCAAATTTCCTAATGAACGGAAGCATATATAGCTTTGGTGCATTAAAATTGTACAGTTACATACAAAAAATGACCCTTATAAAATACTTCCTCCGTCCCAAAATTCTTGTCTTAAATTTCTCTAGATAAGAAAGTATCTAACACTAAAACATGAGTAGATACATCCGTATTTAGACAATTTGAAGACAAGAATTTTGGGACGGACGGAGTATATTTTTTGGGAATACATTAGTTATTTAGTTATTGTTGCCATGGGAGCAAAATTTGGTAATACTAGATATTAACGGCGTGAAAGCTTATTGTGCTACATTGGTTACCTTTCTTAAAAAATATAGAATTAGTTTACCAAGGTTAATTGTGCTTCCTAATATTATGGATTTGTTTCCTCAAATCACGTGATGGATGGCAGTTAGTAGTTTCCTAATCGCGTAGCGTAATAAATTCCCTGGTGCAGGTCTCCAATACAATGGAATCAGACGCTTGGAGAGCTTCTGATCGTACGGCAACGAAGCAGTCTGATGGATCTCTAGGATCAGTAGTCTGATTCCTAGTGGTTCCCAAAAAAAATGTTGATTTTTTTAGCTGCCAAGGTCCTCCCTTGCGCTTGTTCATTGATTCTTCTTCGGAGTGGACGTCACCTCCAAATTGACACCTCTCGCCTACTATGCCATGAACCCTGCTGGCCGCACGAAGATTTCTCCCCAAAACTCGCTTTCCTCCGTTTATCCGCCCCCTTAATTAAACCTGTCTTTGAATGGAAGATTTCCATCAACATCTCCACCACCCGATAATTGGACATACTAAATCTCAATGTATCAAACGACCACATGGAAAACAGAAGTGGGGAACTTACTCATATTGTATATCATTCCAATCCTTGTCGTTTCTCAGTGTCAAATAAAAAATAATACATCTCCTCAAGGGTTTTTACACATCAATTGTGACTCTAACCACCCATCAGATGAATTGGCACAACTTTTGCTTTCTTATCAATTTGCTAGGTGATCGAAAGACCCCAAGTGTCGTTCCTCAGATTATAAGGAAGAATAATCACTCTTGCCCAAATCTAAAGTTTATCAAATTTGAGTTATGATGAGCGCATGCATTTTTCAAATTTCTCGAGGATCACCACGTGCTTGCTCACATGCCATGATGATCCTTCCCAAACCGTGTCCATATCACACAGGGTTTCAAATTCAACGACAGGCATGTTCTCCCCTAGTGGAAGAACAAGACCTCTAGGGTTTCCCCGAGATGGGCGGAGGGCACGAAGATCGTCTATATATGGGAAAAATTATGGTACAATATATTCCCTTCCACCGTTTTTCCCGATCCGTACGTCGTCCATCAGTAAGGGAGTTGTCTCCTCCTCTGTAACGTCCAACTTCCCATCGCCTCCTCCATCTTCACTATCACTGAGCTGGACGTGCCAACCTTCTTCGTGCCAATGCGGGAGGAGGACCGAGCCATCCCTTGCCTTTCGATCTGACGCGGCCCCTGTCGAGATCAGCAAGCGCCGATGAGCCCCCTCGAAACCCTAGTCCCCTTAGCCACCACCAGAGGT
>LR738714.1:837149544-837205384 GCA_902687465.1 Secale cereale
GTGCCGAAGTACTGGCTCAATCTTTTGGGTTTGATAAGGTTTTTGCAGTTGCAAGTTCTGGTAGGAGCGGAGATCTTGTAATCTATTGGAATGGTGAAATAAAACTGGAAGTTGTTGGTTACTCTAGGTAACATATAGATTGCACAATAAGTAATTTAGGTCCTTCACCTTGGAGACTAACATGCGTATATGGTGAGGCCCATGTGGCCGATCGATACAGAACATGGGACACTCTATGTTCCATTGCGGGTATCGCTAGCCTACCCTGGGTGGCGCTAGGTGATTTTAATGAAGTTCTTGTACAAGCTGAGCATGATGGAGTGAACCAACGGGTGCCCATTCAAATGCAGGGTTTCAAAGATGCACTGGATACATGTGGGTTGACGGACCTGGGATATAAGGGAAGAATGTGGACGTTTGAAAAGAGAGTGGCTGGAGGGTCTTACACAAGAGTACGGCTAGACCGTGCAGTCACTGATGCGGAATGGAACACCATCTTTCCGTTTGCCGAGGTAGAAAACCTATCATCGGTGTGCTGGGTCCATGGTCCGATATTGCTAAAACTCGCATATGAGGTGAGTCCTCAAGGTACTAGATGCTTCAAATATGAGATGATGTGGGAACGCCATACTGAGATCAAACCTTTTGTCCATTCAGAATGGAGTGAGGGTCCCCCGGCGTCCTCTGTTCATGAGTTACATGTAAGCATTGGGACACACATACTTTTGGTAACGTGAAGAGGGAGATTAAGCAGTTGAAGCAGGAGCTAGATGCTCTTAAGAATCTACAGGGGCAGACATGTCCGAGTCGGCTGGAGATTAAGATAACGGATCGCCTAGTGGAGCTTTATCATGGAGAGATTCTGCAGAGACAGAGGTCTTGGGTAGACTGGCTCACCTACGGAGATAAAAATACTCACTATTTTCAGATGAGAGCTTCGATGAGATGCATGAAGAATATAATCAAAGCCTTGACTAAGGTGGACGGGCAATTGACGGAGGATGTTGCTGAACTAGAAGAGATGAAGACCGACTTTTATAAGAATCTGTATACTTCAGAGGGATGCAACAATATGCAACATGTTATTGATACGGTACCTAGAATGATAACAGATGACATGCATACACTACTTGATGCTACATATGCGGAGGCAGAGGTTAAAACAACCCTATACCAAATGTTTTCGACAAAAGCACCAGGCCCCGATGGGTTCCCTGCTCATTTTTTTCCAGAAACACATGGGCCGTGTGCGTAGAAGAGGTGACAACTGTGGTCCTAAAAATTATCGAGGGACGTGAAAGTGCTGAAATTCTAAATAAAAACCATTTGGTGTTGACCCCAAAGGTAAAAGACCCGACGATGCTCTCGCAATTTTGCCCAATAAGTCTTTGTAATGTTTTATATAATTAGCTTCGAAGGTAGTAGCGAATCGTCTAAAATTGGTGCTACCAGATATCATATCAGTGGAGCAGTCTGCTTTTGTTCCAGGTAGATTGATCACAGACAACATCATAGCTGCATATGAATGCCTTCATTTCATGAAGAGGAACAAACCCAGTAAGCATCGTCACTGTGCACTAAAACTTGATATGATGAAGGCTTACGACAGAGTCGAGTGGGATTACCTGAAAGAATTATGACCAAGATGGGTTTCTCGTAGAGGTGGGTTAATAATGTCATGAATATGGTTACGTCTGTTTTCTATTCAGTTTTTTTCAATGGGAGGAACCTTGAGGAGTTTAAGCCAAGCAGAGGCATTCGACAGGGAGATCCGATTTCCCCTTACTTGTTTTTGTTGGCAGCGGAGGGCCTTTCGTGCCTCCTAAAAAGTGTAGACCAATCATCGCAAATTGGTGGGATACAAGTGGCGCCTTCGGCACCAACTATTAATCATCTTTTGTTTGCGGATGATAGCCTGTTGTTCTTCAAAGCATGTGGTGATGGGGCTAGAGAGGTATCAAACTGTTAGAAATGTATTGTCAAGCTTCATGTCAGCGAGTAAACCCAAGTAAATCATCTATTTTTTTCAGCAAGGGTTGCCCAGCAAATATCAAGGAGGAAATCAAAGGAATTTGTCATGTCCCCACCAAGACTTTGAATGATGTAGCTTCGTATGCCAAGTGATGTAGGCACTTCAAAATATGGGGATTTTAAATATTTGAAGGACAGACTGTGGAGTAAAGTGAAGGGGTGGATAGAGCGAACTATATCCTTCCAAGCGAAGGAAGTTTTAGTCAAACCTGTTGCGGGTATTTTCAATGTCTTGCTTTAAGCTTCCAAGGGGACTCTGTGAACATTTGAACAAGTTGATTAGGCAGTATTGGTGGGGAAGCAAGGAAGGAAAACATACGCCTCTTTGGGTGTCTTGGAAGACTATGACCCAACCCAAATTTATGGGTTGGCTAGGATTCTGGGATTTTAAACTTTTCAATCTGTCTCTCCTCGCAAAACAGGCATGGTGTTTGTTATAGAATTCAGATTCTTTGAGTGCTCGTATGCTCAAGGCAATTTATTATTCATATGGAACCATTTTGTCAGCAGAATTGGGAGGAAGGCCGTCGCAGGATTGGCGTGCCATAGTTGAAGGTAGAGATGTTTTAGCGCAAGGTTTAATCTGCAGAACAGGGAATGGAAATTCAACACTCATATGGGAACATAACTGGCTCCCCAATAATGTTATGATGAGGCCCATAGCTTGCCTGTTAAGCCATCCACCGAGGAGAGTTAGTGAACTTATCAATGAAATTAGTGTTACATGGCGTAGAGACCTGCTGCAGAAAACATTTTTGATGTCGAACATAAAGAGTATCCTTAGCATTTCCCTATGCACACGCAATATGGGGAATACTTGGGCATGTAATTATGAAAAGAATGGTCTTTTTTACAGTAAAATCTGCATACTGTATGCTAGTGGACACAAAGAGGAGAAGGGAAGATTGGCTCGAGAATAATGTTGCTAGATCAAACTATGAAGAAGAAACCAGAGAGTGGACATCTTTGTGGTCTGTTTAAGTGCCGGGGAAAATAAAAAACTTTTAGTGGTGACTGGCTAGATGTTCTATTCCAACAAAAGATGCACGATACAGTCGAAACATGGCCGATCATGATATATAGATGCCAATTGTGTGGTGCACGAGATTCTTGGAGGCACTCCCTTCTGGAGTGTTCGGCGTCAAGGTGTGTTTGGACTCTAGCGGACAGGGAAATTGTAGATCATCGGGAGCCCAACAGAGAGCCTAGTGCGAAAAGTTGGATCCTTGCAATGATCGATACTTTGACACACTAGAAACTGATAGAGTTGATTGTGAATCTACGGGCAATTTGGAAGGCAATACACGAGAGTATTCTTCAAAGTCCACATGCAACACACTCCTTCGTCATGAACTTCATTGCCGAGCTGGACACTTTGCAATGCTCAGGAGGAACTCATGCGAGCGGACCATCCGCAAGATTCTAGGGGTGGGCGAGCCATGATCCTCTTATTATTCCTGTAAACCTTGTTATCATTCAATAAAGTGTGGTTTACAGGCTAAAAAAAACCCTATGCCAAGAGTGATTCTAAAAAAACACTATGCCAAGAGTACTTGAGTGCGTCGACACCCTTTGCTCTTCGTCGGGTGCTGATATGTCTCGCGTACAGTGAGAATAACAGAAATCTCGTTGAAGGCGAGCTCCATATTGGACCGGCCCATCGCGCCGACCGCCAGATTCTCTTTGTTTTTTTATGTTTTTTGTTTTCTTTTACTTTATTTACATTTCTAGATATTTTATATTACAAAATTACTTTACATAAAACATTTCAAAAACTGTGAATCATGCATTTGGAGAATGTTTAATGTGTATATAAACAATCTTGACCATGTATTAAACAAGTGATGATTTTTTATCATGTATATAAAAATGTTAAAAACCATTTGAAAAAAAGTACTGAACAAGTATTTGAAAAATGTCAGTCAAGCAATTGAAAAATTATGTGTATAGAAAAAAGTTCACCGTGTATAAAAAATGATGAATTTTTTTATCCTGTATATAAAAATATTAATCAAGCATTTGAGAAAAATGTTGAGTAAGTATTTAAATAATGTTGATCAAGCATTTGAATTATTTTTAAATGTGTATAGAAAAAAAAATGACCATGTATTTAATAAAAAAATTATGAGCAAGTATTTGTAAAATGTTGGTCAAGCATTTGAAAATATTAAATGTGTAAAGTGAAAATGTTTACCATATATTAAAAAAATGTTGAATTTTTTAGCTGCCAAGGTCCTCCCTTGCGCTTGTTCATTGATTCTTCTTCGGAGTGGACGTCACCTCCAAATTGACACCTCTCGCCTACTATGCCATGAACCCTACTGGTCGCACGAAGATTTCCCCCCAAAACTCGCTTTCCTCCGTTCATCCGCCCCCTTAATTAAACCTGTCTTTGAACGGAAGATTTCCATCATCATCTCTAGTACCTGATGATTGGACATACTAAATCTGAATGTCTCAAACGACCACATGGAAAACAAAAGTGGGGAACTTATTCATATTGTATATCATTCCAATCTTTGTCGTTTCTCAGTGTCAAATAAAAAATAATACATCTCCTCAAGGATTTTTACACATCAATTGTGACTCTAACCACCCATCAGATGAATTGGCACAACTTTTGCCTCCTTATCAATTTGCTAGGCGATCGAAAGACCCCAAGTGTCGTTCCTCATATTATAAGGAAGAATAATCACTCTTGCCCAAATCTGAAGTTTATCAAATTTGAGTTATGATGGGCGCATGCATTCTTCAAGTTTCTCCAGGATCACCGCGTTTTTTCTCACATGCCATGATGATCCTTTCCAGACTGTGTCCATATCACACATGGTTTCGAATTCAGCGACATGCATGTTCTCTCCTAGCGGACGAAAAACAAGACCTAGGGTTTCCCCGAGATGGGCGAAGGCCACGAAGATCGTCTATATATGGGACAAATTACGGTACAAGATCTTCCCTTCCACCAGACAATTATGTTTTGCCCTGATCTGTACGTCTTCCATCGGTAAGGGAGTTGCCTCCTCCTCTGTAACGCCTGGCTTCCCTATCGCCTCCGCCATCTGCACTATCGTCGAGCTGGACGAGCCAACCTTCTTCGTGCCAATGTGGGAGGAGGACCGAGCCATCCCTTGCCCTTCGGTCTGACACGTGCCCCCTGTCGAGATCAGGAAGCACCGATGAGCCCCGTCGAAACCCTAGTCCCCTTAGCCACCACCATAGGTACCAGGGAAAAAAAGGCTCCATCCATGTTTGAATGTAATTTTGCAATTAGGTTCTTTCAATTTTAGAAGACTCGTTCTAATTTTTGAAAAACTCAATTCACTTTTTTTTTTGAAAACAAACTCAATTTCAATTCATAAGCTTGCTGACTTTCCTTCTCTTTTTGACACAAGGTGAACACTGTAGCTCGCCTGACTTTCCCCTTTCCCCCACACGGCGCCGCGGCTGACCTGCCCTCCACCTTGCTGGCTGGCCGCCGTCTCTCTGCCCGCCCAGCTCCCGCCCCCGCCCCCGCCCCCGCCCCCGCCTTGCCTCCCCGCCGTCCACCGTCGACCAGCGCGGCCGCTCCCGTCGACCGCACCGTCGCTCCCCCCTCATCTTGAAGGCCGGCGTGGTGGCGCGCCACCGAGCCACCCCCACACGCCCTGCATCTTGAAGCTAGCCGAGGCCGAGGGAGCTGCGCCTCCAGCCACCAAGATGGTCACCTGGTTTGCTGCTATTCCTCCTCGGCACTGAAGATTTGCTTCCCTGTCTCCCCCTTGATCCTCGACTACCAATTTGACGATTTGCAGCGAGAAGCCAGGAAGCAGGGGAGCGCCACCCACCACGCAGCAGCAGCTGCTTCATCCATGGCGCCGGGGGAAGAGGCGGAGGTACTGCTAGCTCCTTCTGACTAGGCTCGTCTCTTTCCACAAATCTAGCGGAGCAAGCGAGGCGGATGGCACACTTGAGCTGAGCAATCTTCAGTAAACCGCCATTTTTCTGAATGTTAACGGGGCAAAAGCAGCCCACCGGAGCTGAATTTCCACATACTACCTTGACAGGTCTGGTTCTTCGCGATTCATGGCCTGCTCCAGCAGCCAGGCATTTCATCGGTCTCGACGACAATCCGGATGGCGCCCGGCTGCACTGCTAAATCGACTCATGGCCTGCTCCAGTATAGCCTGTAGTTCAGTACACCTGTGCTTCTCTGAACTCTGCCTTAACCTCTGAACCTGACTTCTGCCTTAACCTCTGAACTCTGAACCAGGGGGGTTTTACCCTGATCCTTCAGTTCAGTTTAGTTGAGACACCCAATTCCTCTGCCCCCAATCTGAAATTTCTTCTTCAGTTTAATTGAGACATCCAATTCCTCTGCCCCCAATCTGAAATTTCTTCTTCAGTTTAGTTGAGACACCCAATTCCTCTGCCCCCAATCTGAAATTTCTTCAGTTTAGTTGAGAAACCCAATTCCTCTGTCCCCAATCTGAAATTTCTTCAGTTTAGTTAAGTTGAGACACCCAATCCCTCTGTCCCTGATCTGAAATATCTTGCTGCAGGGACAATGCTTGTATTTGACAGAGGGCACAAATGCCACCTATTATGATAGGGGAAAGGTTAGTCCTTCACAGTTAGAAGGTCATGCTGGCCAAGTTGCTCTTGTAATGTTTTCTGTCAGGGCCCTGTTCAAACTCTCATTGGCTTTGCTAACACCTATTGCAGGTACCACAACATAGACATGTCAATTGCGTTTCACTACATGAACTGTCGGTTTCACTTTCAAAAGGTCGGAAATCTTGTTTGACACCTGTAAGAGCTTTTCAGTGCACCCATGGCTACCCGGTAGCCGATGTTTCCCAGTTAAGCCACCTTACATTCTTTCATGTTTTGCCTGTATGTTTCTATTTTTTCAGTTTGGGAGGGAATGAATGCCTGAAGGAACATGGATGAACTGAACCTTCAGTTAACTAGTCGTCTTTCCCCTGTTCCCTTGCTGACCGATGGGATACAGAATTTTCTTGGCTTCCCCCGCAAACCCCAACCGCAACCGCAACCGCCTCCCTCCTCCCCCCCTTCAAATACACCTCCGCCGCCCAAATCCAGCGCAACCAATTCCAAACCAATCCGGCCTGATCAAGAAAATGGACGAAAGCAATGAAGAGAGTCAGGCGCCCGCCGCTCCAGCCCCCCTGGCGCTGCCGCCTCCAGGGCCCCTGCCGCCGCCGGCGACGGACGCGGGCCACCTGGAGCTCCTCGGGGTGCTCCGCCTTCGGGTGAGGGGTCTCGCCCCGTGGATGCTCCCCTGTTATTTCCACTTCGACATCGACGTCTACAATTATCATCCAAGAGAGCTTCTGGCTGCATACCCGTGTGCGACCGCCGCGAACGGAAGCTCGGCCGCCGTGTACTTCGTCAACGTCGTTCGTCCCCTGTCCGCAACCGACCGGAGAAAGAAGAGATCCGTCCCCGGGGGCACGTGGAAGTCCGAACGAGGCCCGCAGCCTCTCGTCTCCGAGGCCATCCAGGGAGCCCGGCAGGCCTTCTCGTTCACGGTGCTTGACGCGAAGGACGAGGAAATCCGGGAAGGGTACATTATGAGCTCACCCTCGCTGGCGACGAGGGCAAGCTGGCCGGCGGCGCCGAGATGGCCGTCTCGAAGATATACCCGAGCCCCCGCAGCGACAAGAAGAAGCTGAAAGCAAAGCCGGTCCGCGCGTTGTCAAGAAAGAAGCGGAAGGCCCTTGAGGCGTCCGCTGCCGCCGCCTCCGCGCCGGCTCTCCGGCTCGGGATCTCCTCCCATGCCCCTCCTCTCCGCCTGGGGGCCTCGACCTCCTGGGCGCATCCTCTCGGCGAGGGCGCCACTTCGGCCTCCTGGGCGCATCCTCTCGGCGAGGGCGCCGCTTCGACCTCCTGGGCGCATCCTCTCGGCGAGGGCGCCACTTCGGCCTCCTGGGCGCATCCTCTCGGCGAGGGCGCCGCTTCGACCTCCTCTGCGCATCCTCTCGGCCACGGCGCGGCTTCGACCTCCTGGGCGCATCCTCTCGGCGAGGGCGCCACTTCGACCTCCTGGGCGCATCCTCTCGGCGAGGGCGCCGCTTCGACCTCCTCGGCGAATCCTCTCGGCCACGGCGCGGCTTCGACCTCCTCCGCCCCTCATCTCGGCCAGGGGGCCGCCTCGACCTCCTCCGCGTTCCATCTCGGTCAGGGCGCCGCCTCGACATCCTCTGCGTGTCATCTCGGCCAGGCCGCTGCTCCGAGCCACGCCAGGCGGTTCGTCATTCTGGAGGTAGCTGGCTTCTCGCCGGTTGGGGAGGATTTCGTGCCTCAGAACATTTTGAGGGCTTCCGAGGTGATTGGCAGAAGCAGAGTGCCTCTTGACCGCGAGGACGTCCTTCTGCTGCAGAAGAAGAAGAAGCTACCAGCAGGTCGTTTCAGTCTTCCATGCTCTGTATGTTCAGATGGTTATTGATTATTGCATACTTGAATTGTAGTGTTTGATTCCCTTTTGTGTTGCTGTAACAGGTGGCTCTGAAGATTCTCGACCCTGATGTGCTGAGTTCAAGAAGAATGAAGTGAAGCAGCTCAAGTTGACAAAAACAGGCAAGATACATAGGAGGAACTAGTGTGTGATCGAGAACATACTCCACTCCCATTCGGGTGCTGGAGAGGGAAAATTTTGTTTGTAAATAGATAGAGTAGGTGGGAATCCCTGTGTCCCTGGATTTTGCTATGAAAGTTGGTCATGCAAAGTTCATACTTGTTGTAAAAAGGGATGAATGTTCCTAGTGATGCATTCAGAAATTACTACGGAAGATTCATAATTCCAGTTCTTGTAAATGTTTGTCATGCTCAAGTTTATACTAGTATTTTTATTTACAGTTTAGGGCTATTACAGGGTTTTTACAGGGAAACTCGGAAAATAAGTTCACACAAAAGAACTGGCTAGCTTATTCTTATGGGCTTATTTTTCACAACAGCTTATCTGTGGATTTGATTTTATTAGAAATAGGAAGTAGGTATACTGAAAATTTAACAGTAGCTTTACTGAACTTGATGACAGTAGCATTCCTGAACCTTTTGACAGATGCTTAACTGAATGTTGGACAGTTGCTTAACTGAATTTTGTGACACTTGCTTAACTGAATTTTGACTAGTAGGTACACACTCAATTTTGATCAGTGACCATGTGTTGGTGCACTGTGTGTGAGGGAATAACATGTATGTACGTGCATAATGTAAGCTAGTGTTGTGGAGGACTCCCTAGTCTGGAATATGAATTCCAAGGGAGTCTACACAGTCAAATCCTTCTACAAGTTTGTTAATTTTGGGGGTATACTGCCTAGTAACACTCCTGCTGTTTGGTCTATTAAGATTCCGCCTAGAATTCAGATTTTTTTGTGGCTGTTAGCTAATAACAAACTGCTCACTAGAGATAATTTAGCTAAGAGGCAAGCTGTGTCGGATCCAACTTGTGTGTTCTGTTCTGAGTTGGAAGGTTGCTTTCATTTATTTTTTGGCTGTGTTGTTGCTGAGGAATTCTGGAAACCTATTACGAGACTAACTGGTTTCAAGGGGGATATTAATATGATGTCCTCCTCGTCGTGTTGGTCTAGGGGGGATAGATTTGCTGCTACTAATATCATACATGCAGCTGGTCTATGGGCTCTCTGGAAAACTCGTAATAACATGATATTCAATTCTGTTGTATGGCCGGGTATGCAGGCTATCTGGAGGAAGACTGCCTTGTACCTTTCTCTATGGGAAAATCTAGCCTCAGATCGTGCGAAAACCGCGCTTGGAGAATGGTCGAGGGAGTTGGAGCAGTTGGCAAGAAGTCCGCCTCTCTTGATGTGGCCAGACCCTGGTTGATGCTGGGCAAATGTACTGAAGAAATCCTGGCTAAAGGGGGCTTTGTTTTCCCTTGTTCTTAGTAGGTGGATAGTAACCCCGGTGAAATCTACTGTACTTCTTAAAATTTGTAATAGGGATAGTGCACTAGCCGTCCTGCTTTTTGCTTTTATTTTGTGTTGCCGCGTATACTTTTGCTGCTGTAGCTGAGGCGGTAGCCTGCCGTCCCTCCGCGAGCCTATCTGTAACTCACTGAACCTTGTTTCATTTCGTATGGAATGGAGCTGGGGCATGGTGCCCTTTTCCTCTAAAAAAAATAATGTAAGCTAGTCAGTACTTGTTGGGTGAGTTTCTATAAGCAGCCAACAAGCGAAGGGCATTTGTTGCCTGGACAATTTAGTAAGAAACAGAGCATACATACACACTAGTATTCTTTATTCTAGGGACAATTTGGTACGATGACAGCCATCCGTCCTCTGGCACTTCTTTTTTTCCTTTTCTGCGAAAGAACGGACTTTCATTCATTGACATGGGGCATAAAATCATCCTGATAGACGAGCTGAATCTGTTCCGGCCCCGACCCTAACCATTAGTTCGTAGGCAGGAAAGAGTGAAGGGCATTCGTATCAAAGGTTGGTTGTGTGTATGTGTGCCCTATTTCTTACTCTGCTAGATCTTCTTTGTTTGTTCCAGAAATTCCACCGAGCAACCTGTGTGCGTGTGTGAGTCTATCGTACCAACACAGCGGGAGACTCTCTGCCAATAATTTGTTTGTTTAATCAATTTTGGGTTGTTTACTGCAAGTGTTTTATGAAGTGAATTATATGTTGTTAAGACAATGTTCTTACCACTTATTTATCCATATTACTGATGCTAAATGAACTATTAACTAAAGTTAACACCATTCAGAGTTAACTGAATTTTGTTTTGTTTACTAAATTGTGTGTTGTACGCTGAAGTAAGAGTGAACTAAGTACTCCCTCCGTCCCAAAATTCTTGTCTTACATTTGTCCAAATACGAATGTATCTAGTTACACTTTAGTATTAGATACATTCGTATCTAGAAAAATCTAAGACAAGAATTTTGGGACGGAGGGACTACTTTTATTTGTATTGCAGGTGCTTTTGATGGTCTTTTCTCAGTTCAGATTCACCACAGAGGCTTCTTTTGTGGAACTGACAACAACAACACATACAAGGATTATGAAGTTGACTACTTTGACAACTGTGACATTGATACTTGGTCCATTCTATGGATTGATGATTTTCTACATCAGCTAGGGTATGACAGAAAGAGTGTAAAGCTTGATGTGTTTTGGTGTCAGCCGGGAAATTCATTGGGTCATGGACTAAGAGAGATAAAGTGTGATGCCGACATCCTTGCAATGATAGCAGCAACTACAGAGCACAAGAACTTGTTGCTGATTGTAGACCATGGAGAGACACTTAACAAAGTTATGAGAGATGACATTATGCTAAATGATAAAAATATCCAGGATGAGGAAAGAAGTGTGCCAAATGATAGGAAGGGTAGGAGGTTATTTGGGGAAGGATCATCATCAGGTTGTGGTGATGAAGAAATAGAGGAGGAAGGTGGAGTAGATGCAGCAACAGCAGATTCAGAGACTGATGAGGATTTCCATGATAGTGACTTTGCTATTGAGGATGGGGACGATGATTTGTTCGAGACAAACATAGATAAAGAAGTGGATGATCACAGAGAGAAGGATACATCATGTGACTATGAAGCGGAGCTAGCTGAGGATGCTCTAGATGATTCCCACCTAGACTTGTCCAAAGAACAGAGGGACAAGTTGAAGTACAACTTCAAGGCATTTAATGTAGAAACAGATTTGAATGCCCCTATTTTTAGACTTGGCATGGTGTTTGGTAATGTGCAGGAGCTTAGACACGCTATAACATCTTATAGCATCAGGAACAGGGTTCAAGTGAAGAAAACAAGGAACACTTCTACTAGAGTTGTAGCTCAATGCTCTGGTGATTGCCCATGGTATCTTCAAGCAAGCAAGGACAACCGAACTGCTAGTTTTGTAATAAAAAAGTACTTTGATGAGCACACTTGCAGTAAGTCATGGAATCTTAAAGGGTTGACAACTCCTTTTCTAACTAGAAAATTCAAAAATGAGTTCAGAGACAATGAGAAGATGCCCTTAAAGAAATATGAAGAGAAGGTTCAGACAGAGTTCAACCTCATACCAACCAGGAGCAAACTTGGAAGATCCAGAAGAGCATCAGTGAAGGAGACAAGGGGGGATGATGATGATCAATACAAGCAGTTATGGGATTATGGAGAGGAATTAAGGAAAAGCAATCCTGGTAGCAATTTTTCCTTTGCACAAAGGAGATAACAGATGAGAAGACAAAAGAGACACATGACCACTTCTCGACATTGTACTGGTCTTTGGATGCATGCAAGAGAGGTTGGCTTATGGGTTGTAGGCCAATAAATTTTATTGATGGATGTCACATAAAGACCAGATATAAAGGAAATTTGCTTACAGCTGTTGGTATTGACCCAAATGACTGTATCTACCCTATAGCATTTGGCATTGTGGAAGTCGAGTCAACTAGCAGCTGGGAGTGGTTTCTGGCAAATTTAAAGGACGACCTCAACATATGCAACACATCTCCATACACAATCATGAGTGACAAGCAAAAGGTATGAGCTCAATAAATTACTTTGTGCTCCCTACATGACTTGCTGTAGTGAAATTTACTTGCTTTTGTTAAATTGCAGGGTCTAATAAAAGCAGTGGCGAAGATATGGCCTGATGCTCAACATAGATTTTGTGTGAGGCATATGTACCAGAATTTCCACAAGATCCATAAAGGTGAACAACTTGTGGGCAATTGCTAGGGCCACAAATGTTCCTGCATACACTAGAGCAATGGAAAAGATGAAACAAGACAGCTTTGATGCATACAAGTGGGCTGAGAAATGGCCTCCAAAAACCTGGATTAAAGCATTTTTTAACCCTTTTCCGAAGTGTGACATTCTACCCAATAACATGTCGGAAGTTTTCAATAGGTACGCATTTGGTGTACTTCAGTTGTAGCATGTGTAACTTTTGTTAATTCTCATGTGTGTAGTAACATGTTTGTTTTCAATCAATTGACAGTTGGATCTTGGGCTCAAGAGAACTACCCATTAAGTCAATGTTGGATAGCATGAATGACAAGATCACAACCAGGATGTACAACAAGCAAAAGGAGGTGGCCACTGACAGGAAATGGACAAGAAGATTGTGCCCAAAAATTCAGAAGAAACTTGATAAGTTTACTGAATGGGCTGCTCACTGCATGGTTCAAGGGGTAGGTCAAAAGGTTTCCAAGGTGCTGTCAATGAACCATTCTTATATAGTTGATTTGAACAATGAGAGTTGTGATTGCAAAAGATGGGAGCTGTCAGTAATTCCATGTCATCATGCTATAGCTTGTGCTAGAGAGGAGAGGATTGATCCTGAAAGCCTGGTGCATGAATGCTATTTAGTACAAACATACATAAAAGCCT
Organism: Secale cereale; assembly: GCA_902687465.1. Lineage (NCBI taxonomy): Eukaryota > Viridiplantae > Streptophyta > Magnoliopsida > Poales > Poaceae > Secale > Secale cereale. The sequence goes on from LR738714.1 coordinate 837,162,935, forward strand.
ATGGTTTCAACATCAAGCCAATGAGAGACCAGGAGCATTGGACAAAGATGGATGGAGTAGAGGTGTACCCACCTGTGTACACAAAGGTCATGGGAAGACCAAGGAGAAATGGAAAGAAAGATCCAGAAGAGAAGCAAGACAAGGAAGGAGGGAAGAAACTGACTAAACATGGTGTAACCATGCATTGCTCTCTGTGTGGAGGTGCAAATCACAATAAGAAAGGCCACAATAAATGGCAAGAAACTAACATAGAGGCACCTCAAGCTACAGAAGATGATTCGGAAGAAGAGTTCGATGATCCATCCATAATTTCTGTAAGTTATAGTGTGCACCTACTTTCTCATTTCTGTAATTACTTTTAGTCATATGTGAACTGTTGCAAATGCAGAACATAATGACACACATAGTACATCCAACTCAGACCCCAGGATCAATGGTTTATCTCTTGCAACAAATGGTAATGTTCTTAATCTGTTATGTTTCTTTGCTTGAATCTTGTTCATTATCACCGCAATTGAATGTCTATATTTTCTTTGCTTAATTAGGAGAGGATGTCATATCAACCACTCATGGATCATGGCCCTCTTCCTAAATCTGTGTTTGTTGCAAAAGCCAGAGATATCGTGCCTCCACCTAGAGTGACAACAACTATGTCAAGTGGCAGGGTCAAAAGGAGGGGCGTTACTGAAGATATTCCTGAAGATGTTCCTCAATCAAGCCACCAAGTAAATGAAAACGCAAGAGGAAGGAAGAGGCAAGTTACAGTAAGAGGTGGAAGAGGAGCTGGGAGAGGCAATGCTACAGGAGGTGGAAGAGGAGCTAGGAGAGGCAATGCTACAGGAGGTGGAAGAGGAGCTGGGAGAGGCAATGCTACAGGAGGTGCTGGAAGAGTAGGTGCAAATGTTGGAAGGACACGGGCTGGATTATTAAACTTGATGTTTGGAGCAGATGCAGATAACTCACATGTGGGAGCAGAGGAGGAGCCAATCACACAAAATGCACCACAGGGGGATGGGTGGGCTGATGACTTCCTCTCAATGTAGATGGAAAAGAAATACACAAGTTCATGTCTGAACTTGATGAAAATGCACCTAAGTTCATCAATGAACTTGATCTTTTGCTTAGAGGCCAATTTTGATTACCAGGATTGTTCTTATTAATGTAATGAACATTTGGATGTGATGTTATGTGCCTTGAACTTAAGTATTTGGCTGTCATGTTATGTACTAGACCTACTTATAGTGTTGCTGTCAATAATTTGGTAATGAACATCACTGTCTTGCTGTCAAAAGTTGGCACTGAATATCAATTTCTTGCTGTCAAATTTTAGCTATGATGTTTACACAATAGTTGTCAAAATTTGGCACTGAATATCACAGTGTTGCTGTCAAAATTTAGCCATTATGTACTACTGTATTACATGAATCATTCGATTCAAATTATGTTTGATGTACAGGTACATGAAATGATAATCTTTATTAGGTACAGGAGATTGCTGTATGTGAAATTGACATTAATCTGAAACTGCAGTACATGAAACAAAACATCTCGAATTGCCATTCTTTCAGTACACAGACCAAGCATTTCAGCAGTACATCTCATTGAGTTCATCAAAATACTATTTTTTTTTCTCAAGTAAACCAAAATACATTAATACAAAATGCATCAGTACCCGCCAGCCATTGCAAACATGATGTTGCGACTAAACCAAAATACACTAATATAGCAAAACACTATCATCCTATCTCTGAATAGCAATTGATCTCCATTGCAATCATTCTCTTCTCCATTCTCTGCTTCTCCTTCACAGCTTCTATGTCACAATCTTCCTCCTTCAGCTTCTTGTCCAGAACATCTTTCTTGCTAGCAAGATTAGCAATCACACTTCTCTCCCTTCCCTGCCAAGGTTTGCTGATCCATTTGGCATAACCACAAGTCCTCTCATCCTGTTAATCAACAATTCACACACTAATAAGAGGCTCCAATAATAACTGATGTGATATACTCACATTATCACAAACCACATAATTAAGAGGACCTCCTGAATTAAGACCCCATGTTACCTCATACTGTCACACCAAAAACCATGGCCCTGTGTCATACCTTCATTGCATACACGTCGAGCAGGCGCATCTCTGTGCCCACACAAGTCACCCTTGGAACAGGAGGTGTAGGAGCTTTGTGAGTAGCACAAGAGGACCAATGTCCGAGCGGCGGGAGGATGAGGAGGAACGGAGGAGGTACCTTGCGCCAGAGAGGCTGGACGTACTACAGCAACTTGAGCCGTGGGCAAAGGCGCACATCCTGCCGCTGCTCAAGCTGGCGGACGAGCTGTGGCAGCTGGAAGACATGTTGCCGCTGCTCAAGCCGGTGGATGAGCTATGGTGGCCGGCGGAAATGCTCCGAGACGTGGCGGTGCTGGGCTCCCGGACGCGCTGGCGCTGGGCACGGACGGCTTCGACGTGGCGTGCCTCGAGCTCCGCGGCAGGGCGTAGGGCGTGCTGGACGCGCAGCTGGTGTGCCTGTTGGGGAGCACGGGCACAGAGGAGGCCCTCGCCGCCGTCCTACTTGAGCGCGCCGCCGCGGTGGAAAGGGGTCGAGGGTTAGGGATTTGGGCGGCCAGGGGCGGGCTGCTGTGTCCCACCGGCTCAGGGGCTTATGTGTGAAAAATAAAGATAATGAAGGGGGTTTCTGTAATATTTCACCCAGCCGCACGGCCACACGCCTCTGTGAGCGATGGCACTCGTTGACATTGTGTCCCGCGACCACGCTGGCATCCTAGTCAGCAGGTCGGACGTATGAAAACGGGATTTGAACCATATTTGCACGAAAGAGCCAAGTTTTTGCACCAACTCGATATATTCTTCAAGTTCATGCACCAAACTGAACATTGGTGGCAAGTTTAGGCACCATTGGTGTAATTACCTCTCAAAAGAACTGGCCCTAACGTCTCGTGTCAACACGTTTGCTTCGGATCTTCTCTCACATCTGCCATCTCTCCCCTCCTTGAGTTATTTACGCAAAACCATCACAGTTGGATCTAGGGTAACAACTTGATACCGTATTTGTGCCAGGGCACAAGAAACCATCAACTCTGTGCCTAATCGATTGATAGTCGAATTTATTGGCCAAAACATCAAAACTGACAGGTAGGGCCCACCTATTGGGACGACGTGGCATGCCGATCTGGACAATTCGCTCAGGTGGACGTAGGTCCCACCTGTCATCCTCACGCACCTTCTTCTTCCTTTTTTTTTTGCCCCTCTCCTCCAACCAGCCACGAAGAGGACGTCGCGCCCGCTCCCGCGACGCGCGCCTCGCCCTGAGCAGCACCGCCCGAGCAGCTCGCCTCTACCCTCGCCGGACGCCGCCAGTTGCGATGCTCAGTCTGGAGTCTGGACCCGCGCCTCCGGCAGTTGCCATGGTCGACCACCACGCCGTCAGACCGACGCCTGACGAGCCGCCGCTTCCCCGCCATCAACCTCCTCCTCTTGTCCAGCCCACTCTGGCGATGCACGCCTTGCCCCGGGGCATCACCGCCCGAAACGCTTGCCTTGCTGGCCGCCGCCAGTGCCCACGCTCAGGCTGGAGCTGGACCCGCGCCTCCGCCGCCATGGAGAGCGCCTCGGCAGTCCCTGCCGGCAGCCCGACGACCGAAGAGGTGTTCCGAGCCCGGCGCCTGAAGCTAGGGGACCAAGGCACACTTATGGGAGCGCCGGGAGAAGCGCGGCAAGCAGAGGGAGGCGAGGCAGCTGCGGAGCTTGCACGCACTTAAGCTGTTCGACGGAAGGTAGAGAGCTCAGTGCAGAAATTGATGGCCACATGACAGTGCCAGGCTGGAGCTCGGACAGGTCGCCTTTCAGCTCGGACAGGTCGCCTTTCAGCTCGTCCACCGTCTTCACGATCTTCTCGTGGAGGGGACTCGTCTTCTGTGGCGGGAGAACGTGGCGAGGAGGAGGGCTAGGTGCCTTTTCCTTGGCAACAGCCGGCACCGGCGCCGCCGCGGTATCATCTCGCCGTCTCCAGCTGACCGCAGCCAGTGCAGATCGGGAATCCAAGACACGATCAGGCATTGGTGCAGCTTCTCCGACAACCACTTTGCTTGTGTTGATGTTAATCTTGCTGCACTGAACATTGTCGGGTAGTTTCAGATTTCAGTTACAGTTTTCTGAATAATAGCCAGAAGCATGTGTTGATGTTAATCTTGCTGCACTGAACTTTGTTCATGCTGCGGCAGAATAGGCTGTACTCCCTATGTAAACTAATATAAGAGTGTTTAGATCACAATGGAGTACTAGTTTACAGAGGGAGTACTAGTTTACAGAGGGAGTACTAGTGTTCAACTTCCTCTAAATCGTTGGCCACGATCAGTCCGAGGGATGGCGCGGGATTTGGGTGTGTAGCACATGTGAAGTCCATTGGGCCAGGGCAGAACAAGCTGTTAGATAGGAGCACACAAAATGGTTTGTATTGGCTACGAGACAGGATCGAAAGCCTATCGTACATATGTTTGATCCTGAAAGTAAGAAGTTGATCATTACAATTTACACGTGATGCGGTGTTCGAGGAAGATCGGTGCTGGGACTGGAGCTCACCAGGATCCACTGAAAATGGTGATGGAGCATCGTTTGTTGTCAGCTATCCTAATCGGGGAGAACAAGAGGAAGCAACAGCAGTGGTGACAACAAGCCGGCTTGTGCTTAACTGCGTTGGAAGAACCAGCTAGCCATGTCGAGGCCATGAAGGAGAAGTGTTGGGAGAGGGCAATGAAAGAAGAATTGGGCTCGATTGTATCCAACAATACTTGGCAGTTAAGTGAATTGCCAAGAGGGCACAAGCCAATTGGACTCAAGTGGGTTTATAAGCTGAAGAATGACCCAAGTGGTGCTGTAATCAAACATAAGGCGAGACTAGTTGCTAAGGGTTGTGTGCAGCGACAGGGCATTGATTTCGAGAAGGTCTTTGCCCTTATAGCTCGTATGGAGTCGGTTAGACTGCTAGTAGTACTTGCAGGCTTGCAGCTGAATTTCAATTGAAAATGCACCACATGGATGTCAACTTGTCAAGTCAGCTTTCCTCAATGGGGATTTGATCAAGGAGGTTTATGTTACTCAGCCACCGGGGTATGAAATTGCAGGTGAAGACAGCAAGGTATATAAACTGAAAAAAGCAGTGTATGGCCTGCGGCAAGCACCTAGAGTGTGGAACTTCAAGTTGGATGCAACCCTGTGCGAACTAGGCTTCCAGAAGTGTCCCTCGGAGTGCGGCCTGTACAGAAAAAAGGAGGGGAATTCTGTACTGGTTGTGGGAGTTTATGTTGATGATCTCATCATTACCGGAGATTCAGACAGAGTGATTGAAACCTTCAAAGAGCAGATGAAAGCAAAGTTCAATATGAGTGACTTGGGGTTGCTAAGCTACTTCTCCCTCCGTTCCGATTTACTTATCGTGGTTTTAGTTACTTGGGAATTGAAGTTCAGCAGACCGAGCAAGGAATCACTTTATGCCAGTCCGCTTGCTGCCCGGATACTTGAAAAGATGAAGATGTAGGATTGCAACCCTGCTCACACACCAATGGAGGCCAGACTAAAGATGAGCAAGAATAGTCAGGCAGAAGCTGTTGATCCAACACAATACAAAAATGTAGTGGGAAGCCTTAGGTACGTACTTGATCCACACTCGCCCTGATTTGAGTTATGCGGTTGGTTTTGTGAGCCGATTCATGGAGAAATCAACAGTGGAACATATGACTGCTGTTAAGCATATACTGAGGTATGTAAAGGGAACTCTGAATCTTGGGTGTAGCTACAGAAAATGTGGCGACAAGCGACCAAGGCTCCTGGGATATTGTGACAGTGACCATGGAGGTGACATCGATGATCGGAAAAGTACCAAAGGAGAACTTTTCTATCTTGGGAGCAGTCCAATAACATGGGCATCACAAAAACAGAAAATTGTGGCCAAGTCTTATTGTGAATCTGATATGTAACAGCTGCATCAGCTTCTTGTCAAGGAATTTCGCTGGGTCGGCTCCTAGGAGAAACACTTGACCAAGTACCGGACAAGTGGGTGTTAAGAGTGGACAGTCAGTCAGCGATTGCTCTATGTAAGAACCCTGTGTTTCATGAGAGGAGCAAACACATTGACACTCGATATCACTTCGTGAGGAATTGTGTCGAAGAAGAGAGAATTGCAGTGGAACATGTCAGAACTGAAGATCGACATGCTGATATTCTGACAAAGACTCTTCTAAGGTTTCGGTTCCAGGAGTTGAAGAAGAAGATCGGCATGGAGGATTTGAAGTCAGTGTGCCAAGTTAGGGGTGAAATGTTGATATTAATCTTGCTGCACTGAACATTGTCAGGTATTTTCAGATTTCAGTTACAGTTTTATGAATAATAGCCAGAAGCATACTTTGTTATGTTGCGGCAAAATAGGTCATAGTGTTTAACTTCCCGTAAGTCGTTGGCCACGATCAGTCCGCGGGATGGTGCGGGATTTGCGGATCGTGGGCAGCTAGTTTGTTAGGCAACTGAATAAAGGGAGTATATAGCAAAAAACTACCACATTACAGGTTAGGGCTACAGAAAACTATCACTTTTTTTAACTTTTCAAAATGCTACCACAAAATTGGTTCACTGTTCCAAAAAAATACCATGTCACACTAATAACGAAGTTGATTAACTTCAAACGTTATTATGACAACTCGGGTCCACTCGTCAGGTTAACCGTTAGATTGACCATTGACAAGTTATGACAGGTAGGGCCCAAATATTTTTTGACATACAATCGGGTCCCTACAATAAAAACTAATAGCAATCAGGCTCCTGAAAAAATAATATAAAAATCAATCGGGTCCATGAAAAATTAAAAAAGAAGCAATCGGGTCCTCGACAGCGAGCTCCAAGCCGGAGTCGGCCAGCACCACGCCGGCGAGCTCGTCGGCAGAGCCGGCCAGCACCATGCCCGGAGTATATGGCTGTTGGCTGCGACAGCCGTGGCCGGCGGGAAGCAGCAGCGGCGGGCTGGAACCGGCCGTGCTCCCTGGCTGCTGCCCTCCCGTGCTCGAGCTATCCGGCGGGGCCGAACTAAGCGGCGGCGGCGCGGAGCTCCTCCTCCTTTCTGCTGCGACAACCGTGGTCGGAGGTAGGCAGCGGCGGCGGGCTGCTCCCGCCTGTGCTCGAGCACCAGGAGGTGAGGACGCTGTCCATGTCTATGGCATGTTGGTGGCCGGCCCCGGCGGCAGCGGCCGTGGCTGCGCCCGCGTGGTGGTGGCCGGACCTAGCGGCGACGTTCCCATGGTGTGGTTGTGGCCGGACCTCACGGCAGCGCTCCTATGGCGTTGTGGTGGCCAGTCTTGGCGGCCGAGCTTCCCATGGCCTGATGGTGGCCGACCTTGGCGGCGGCGCTCCCCATGGCCTGATGGTGGCCGACCTTGGCGGCGGCGCTCCCCATGGCCTGGTGGTGGCCGTGGCCGCGCCGGGCATGGTGCTGGCTGCGCCGGGCGCCGGAGTGATAGCTCGGGAGAGATAGTAAGAAGTGGGAGAAAGAGCACTTACATGTGGGACCCACATGGAAGTTAACGTTCAAACAAACGGTTTGTTTAGTAGCGGCCCGACATGTCATAAATCGGATTAATTCTAAATCAGATCATCATTTGGGTTTTTGGAATATCGAACCAATTTTTTGATAACATTTTAGAAAGTTAAAAAATGGTAGTTTTTCGGACAAAAGCCTGAAATATGATAGTTTTTTTTTTTGCTATATACTCGAATAAAGGAGAATACCGAAATGACCCAAGAAGTGCGCGTCGCAAAAACTCATCTGTCTCGCTGTGTTTCAGAGGTCTGTTCGTTGTGTACTTCTTCCACCTCGAGTGCGTGTGTGATCCTGGGTTAAGTCCAAACAGCATGGACTATCCTAGGTGTGCGCGGTGGCGGCCATGTCGCAGCCGCCGAAGGAGAGCAGCAGGACGTTCCTTGAAGTTGAAGGACGATGGCCTACTGCGCTGCCGTGTCATGGCGTGGGAGAGCTGCCGCCGGAAGATGCCACGGCGCCGGCTCGAATGACGCAGGAGAGCTGCTGCCGGAAGATCACGCTGCCGCCTGCACGCGCTTGCGTAGAGCTCCGCGGACCGCGGGAAGACGCTGCTGCTCGCGCCTGCGGACGTCTCCGCCACCACGCTCGTCATCGCGGGGGCTCCGCCATCTGTTGACCACGTAGCCTGAGCTACAAAGAAACTTTGTGGGCCGCCGGCCGTGCTGGGTCAGCTTAGGCGGGTGTACAGGGCCCCGCCCCGCTCCTGGACGTCGTCGTCGGTGCCGACCACGTCGCGGCGTACAACGGGCAGGCACGCGATCCGATGATGGGGGGTCTGGCCCGCCCCGCCCCGCTCTTATTTTGCGGGGTGGATGTACAGGGCCCCGCCGCCCCGCTGTTGGACCTCGCCGTCGGGGCCGACCACTGGGCGACGGCGCAGGCTCCCATCCCATGTCTGGACGGGAGGGAGAGTAGAGGAAGAGTTGGTCTGGTCACACACCCGGCGTTCGTTCTATCTCGTCCTTTTGCCAGGATGAATAATGATAGGGGCGCGTGTTGATGGGTGCTGTGCCCGGCTCCAGGGATAGCGCCTGGCCGTACCGGCGGCGAGGTGGTAGTGAAGACGGTTCGTCGAACAGGTGGAGAAGTCCGCCAGCAACCGGGAAAATATCGTTTCTCTTGGTTGTCATGGGGCTATCCGCTGACAGTGCAAGCAGATTGAATCCATCTCATCGTTGCAAGCCAGTGAACGATTGAATCCATGTCATTCGGTCCTTTTTAGTTTGCGTATAAGAATTTGACTTTTTTTTCCACAATGCTCTACGTGTAGCCCTTTTTAGCTAACAAAAATGCTACACTTACGGAGTTGGGCTCACGGAAGGAGCTTACAGGAAGACGTGTGTCAATACAATCAATTAGCCACCCTGTATTTAACCTTGGGGACCGGCCCATGGTTAAGTCTTGCATCTCCACCTCAGACCCGTAAGAGGTTTCCGGTATATAAAATTCTCGTAAGTGTAGCATCTCTCTTTAGCTAATCTTGTTGAGTATCATGATTGTATTGAAAACATAGGATAGACTAAAAAGTATTCTAGCTTTTCTTGTGTGTGTGTCTATATCTCCTCATATACCATATAGATGAATCTTTTATACCTCTTTATTATTTTTAATATACTTCATTAGTAATTATTAGATATCCCGAAATGAGTTTAATGAAAAAAATTGGTGTTGACCCCAAAGGTAAAAGATGTCGAGGGACGTGAAAGTGCTGAAATTCTGAATAAAAACCATTTGGTGTTGACCCCAAAGGTAAAAGACCCGACGATGCTCTCGCAATTTTGCCCAATAAGTCTCTGTAATGTTTTATATAAATTAGCTTCGAAGATAGTAGCGAATCGTCTAAAATTGGTGCTACCAGATATCATATCAGTGGAGCAGTCTGCTTTTGTTCCAGGTAGATTGATCACAGACAACATCATAGCTGCATATGAATGCCTTCATTTCATGAAGAGGAACAAACCCAGTAAGCATCGTCACTGTGCACTAAAACTTGATATGATGAAGGCTTACGACAGAGTCGAGTGGGATTACCTGAAAGAATTATGACCAAGATGGGTTTCTCGTAGAGGTGGGTAAATAATGTCATGAATATGGTTACGTCTGTTTCCTATTCAGTTTTTTTCAATGGGAGGAACCTTGAGGAGTTTAAGCCAAGCAGAGGCATTCGACAGGGAGATCCGATTTCCCCTTACTTGTTTTTGTTGGCAGCGGAGGGCCTTTCGTGCCTCCTAAAAAGTGTAGACCAATCATCGCAAATTGGTGGGATACAAGTGGCGCCTTCAGCACCAACTATTAATCGTCTTTTGTTTGCGGATGATAGCCTGTTGTTCTTCAAAGCATGTGGTGATGGGGCTAGAGAGGTATCAAACTGTTAGAAATGTATTGCCAAGCTTCATGTCAGCGAGTAAACCCAAGTAAATCATCTATTTTTTTCAGCAAGGGTTGCCCAGCAAATATCAAGGAGGAAATCAAAGGAATTTGTCATGTCCCCACCAAGACTTTGAATGATGTAGCTTCGTATGCCAAGTGATGTAGGCACTTCAAAATATGGGGATTTGAAATATTTGAAGGACAGACTGTGGAGTAAAGTGAAGGGGTGGATAGAGCGAACTATATCCTTCCAAGCGAAGGAAGTTTTAGTCAAACCTGTTGCGGGTATTTTCAATGTCTTGCTTTAAGCTTCCAAGGGGACTCTGTGAACATTTGAACAAGTTGATTAGGCAGTATTGGTAGGGAAGCAAGGAAGGAAAACATACGCCTCTTTGGGTGTCTTGGAAGACTATGACCCAACCCAAATTTATGGGTTGGCTAGGATTCTGAGATTTTAAACTTTTCAATCTGTCTCTCCTCGCAAAACAGGCATGGTGTTTGTTATAGAATTCAGATTCTTTGAGTGCTCGTATGCTCAAGGCAATTTATTATTCATATGGAACCATTTTGTCAGCAGAATTGGGAGGAAGGCCGTCGCAGGATTGGCGTGCCATAGTTATAGGTAGAGATGTTTTAGCGCAAGGTTTAATCTGCAGAACAGGGAATGGAAATTCAACACTCATATGGGAATATAACTGGCTCCCCAATAATGTTATGATGAGGCCTATAGCTTGCCTGTTAAGCCATCCACCGAGGAGAGTTAGTGAACTTATCAATGAAATTAGTGTTACATGGCGTAGAGACCTGCTGCAGAAAACATTTTTGATGTCGAACATAAAGAGTATCCTTAGCATTTCCCTATGCACACGCAATATGGAGGATACTTGGGCCTGTAATTATGAAAAGAATGGTCTTTTTTACAGTAAAATCTGCATACCGTATGCTAGTGGACACAAAGAGGAGAAGGGAAGATTGGCTCGAGAATAATGTTGCTAGATCAAACTATGAAGAAGAAACCAGAGAGTGGACATCTTTGTGGTCTGTTTAAGTGCCGGGGAAAATAAAAAACTTTTAGTGGTGACTGGCTAGATGTTCTATTCCAACAAAAGATGCACGATACAGTCGAAACATGGCCCATCATGATATATAGATGCCAATTGTGTGGTGCACGAGATTCTTGGTGGCACTCCCTTCTGGAGTGTTCGGCGTCAAGGTGTGTTTGGACTCTAGCGGACGGGGAAATTGTAGATCATCGGGAGCCCAACAGAGAGCCTAGTGCGACAAGTTGGATCCTTGCAATGATCGATACTTTGACACACTAGAAACTGATAGAGTTGATTGTGAATCTATGGGCAATTTGGAAGGCAATACACGAGAGTATTCTTCAAAGTCCACATGCAACACACTCCTTCGTCATGAACTTCATTGCCGAGCTGGACACTTTGCAATGCTCAGGAGGAACTCATGCGAGCGGACCGTCCGCAAGATTCTAGGGGTGGGCGAGCCATGATCCTCTTATTATTCCTGTAAACCTCGTTATCATTCAATAAAGTGTGGTTTACAGGCTAAAAAAAACCCTATGCCAAGAGTGATTCTAAAAAAACACTATGCCAAGAGTACTTGAGTGCGTCGACACCCTTTGCTCTTCGTCGGGTGCTGATATGTCTCGCGTACAGTGAGAATAACAGAAATCTCGTTGAAGGCGAGCTCCATATTGGACCGGCCCATCGCGCCGACCGCCAGATTCTCTTTGTTTTTTTATGTTTTTTGTTTTCTTTTACTTTATTTACATTTCTAGATATTTTATATTACAAAATTACTTTACATAAAACATTTCAAAAACTGTGAATCATGCATTTGGAGAATGTTTAATGTGTATATAAACAATCTTGACCATGTATTAAACAAGTGATGATTTTTTATCATGTACATAAAAATGTTAAAAACCATTTCAAAAAAAGTACTGAACAAGTATTTGAAAAATGTCAATCAAGCAATTGAAAAGTTATGTGTATAGAAAAAAGTTCACCGTGTATAAAAAATGATGAATTTTTTTGATCCTGTATATAAAAATATTAATCAAGCATTTGAGAAAAATGTTGAGTAAGTATTTAAAAAATGTTGATCAAGCATTTGAATTATTTTTAAATGTGTATAGAAAAAAAATTGACCATGTATTTAATAAAAAAATTATGAGCAAGTATTTGTAAAATGTTGGTCAAGCATTTGAAAATATTAAATGTGTAAAGTGAAAATGTTTACCATATATTAAAAAAATGTTGAATTTTTTAGCTGCCAAGGTCCTCCCTTGCGCTTGTTCATTGATTCTTCTTCGGAGTGGACGTCACCTCCAAATTGACACCTCTAGACTACTATGCCATGAACCCTACTGGTCGCACGAAGATTTCCCCCCAAAACTCGCTTTCCTCCGTTCATCCGCCCCCTTAATTAAACCTGTCTTTGAACGGAAGATTTCCATCATCATCTCTAGTACCTGATGATTGGACATACTAAATCTGAATGTCTCAAACGACCACATGGAAAACAAAAGTGGGGAACTTATTCATATTGTATATCATTCCAATCCTTGTCGTTTCTCAGTGTCAAATAAAAAATAATACATCTCCTCAAGGATTTTTACACATCAATTGTGACTCTAACCACCCATCAGATGAATTGGCACAACTTTTGCCTCATTATCAATTTGCTAGGCGATCGAAAGACCCCAAGTGTCGTTCCTCATATTATAAGGAAGAATAATCACTCTTGCCCAAATCTGAAGTTTATCAAATTTGAGTTATGATGGGTGCATGCATTCTTCAAGTTTCTCCAGGATCACCGCGTTTTTGCTCACATGCCATGATGATCCTTTCCAGACTGTGTCCATATCGGGAAAATATCCAGTGCTCCCAGCCTTAGGGTACTCCCGGTGCTCCAACATCAAAAAACATTTTTAAATGTTTCAAAAAAATCCGGAAAAAAATGAAAATGTTCACATGGAATGTCACTACATCCCCTAAAAATTTCAGGTCCAAAATCAAAATGTACATTGAGAAACAAAAAAGAGAAATCCGGATCTAAATAGTGTCAATGTTGCTTTTGTCTCTTCTTTACACTATTCATGATAGATTTCACATTTTTGTTTCTCAATGTGCGTTATGAGTTTCGACCTACAATTTTTAGGGTTACTAGTCACATTCATTGTGAACATTCAATTTTTTTTCGGAAATTTATGAAGCATTAAAAAAATGGTTTTTGACGTTGGAGTACTGGGAGTATCCCAGGGCTGGGAGCACAGGAAACTTCCCCTGTCCATATCACACAGGGTTTCGAATTCAGCGACATGCATGTTCTCTCCTAGCGGACGAAAAACAACACCTAGGGTTTCCCCGAGATGGGCGAAGGGCACGAAGATCGTCTATATATGGGACAAATTACGGTACAAGATCTTCCCTTCCACCAGACAATTCTGTTTTGCCCTGATCTGTACGTCTTCCATCGGTAAGGGAGTTGCCTCCTCCTCTGTAACGCCTCGCTTCCCTATCGCCTCCGCCATCTTCACTATCGTCGAGCTGGACGAGCCAACCTTCTTCGTGCCAATGTGGGAGGAGGACCGAGCCATCCCTTGCCCTTCGGTCTGACACGTGCCCCCTGTCGAGATCAGGAAGCACCGATGATGAGCCCCGTCGAAACCCTAGTCCCCTTAGCCACCACCATAGGTACGAGGGAAAAAAAGGCTCCATCCATGTTTGAATGTAATTTTGCAATTAGGTTCTTTCAATTTTAGAAGACTCGTTCTAATTTTTGAAAAACTCAATTCACTTTTTTTTTGAAAACAAACTCAATTTCAATTCATAAGCTTGCTGACTTTCCTTCTCTTTTTGACACAAGGTGAACACTGTAGCTCGCCTGACTTTCCCCTTTCCCCCACACGGCGCCGCGGCTGACCTGCCCTCCACCTTGCTGGCTGGCCGCCGTCTCTCTGCCCGCGCAGCTCCCGCCCCCGCCCCCACCCCTGCCTTGCCTCTCCGCCGTCCACCGTCGACCAGCGCGGCCGCTCCCGTCGACCGCACCGTCGCTCCCCCCTCATCTTGAAGGCCGGCGTGGTGGCGCGCCACCGAGCCACCCCCACACGCCCTGCATCTTGAAGCTAGCCGAGGCCGAGGGAGCTGCGCCTCCAGCCACCAAGATGGTCACCTGGTTTGCTGCTATTCCTCCTCGGCACTGAAGATTTGCTTCCCTGTCTCCCCCTTGATCCTCGACTACCAATTTGACGATTTGCAGCGAGAAGCCAGGAAGCAGGGGAGCGCCACCCACCACGCAGCAGCTGCTGCTTCATCCATGGCGCCGGGGGAAGAGGCGGAGGTACTGCTAGCTCCTTCTGACTAGGCTCGTCTCTTTCCACAAATCTAGCGGAGCAAGCGAGGCGGATGGCACACTTGAGCTGAGCAATCTTCAGTAAACCGCCATTTTTCTGAATGTTAACGGGGCAAAAGCAGCCCACCGGAGCTGAATTTCCACATACTACCTTGACAGGTCTGGTTCTTCGCGATTCATGGCCTGCTCCAGCAGCCAGGCATTTCATCGGTCTCGACGACAATCCGGATGGCGCCCGGCTGCACTGCTAAATCGACTCATGGCCTGCTCCAGTATAGCCTGTAGTTCAGTACACCTGTGCTTCTCTGAACTCTGCCTTAACCTCTGAACCTGACTTCTGCCTTAACCTCTGAACTCTGAACCAGGGGGGTTTTACCCTGATCCTTCAGTTCAGTTTAGTTGAGACACCCAATTCCTCTGCCCCCAATCTGAAATTTCTTCTTCAGTTTAATTGAGACACCCAATTCCTCTGCCCCCAATCTGAAATTTCTTCTTCAGTTTAGTTGAGACACCCAATTCCTCTGCCCCCAATCTGGAATTTCTTCAGTTTAGTTGAGAAACCCAATTCCTCTGTCCCCAATCTGAAATTTCTTCAGTTTAGTTAAGTTGAGACACCCAATCCCTCTGTCCCTGATCTGAAATATCTTGCTGCAGGGACAATGCTTGTATTTGACAGAGGGCACAAATGCCACCTATTATGATAGGGGAAAGGTTAGTCCTTCACAGTTAGAAGGTCATGCTGGCCAAGTTGCTCTTGTAATGTTTTCTATCAGGGCCCTGTTCAAACTCTCATTGGCTTTGCTAACACCTATTGCAGGTACCACAACATAGATATGTCAATGGCGTTTCACTACATGAACTATCGGTTTCACTTTCAAAAGGTCGGAAATCTTGTTTGACACCTGTAAGAGCTTTTCAGTGCACCCATGGCTACCCGGTAGCCGATGTTTCCCAGTTAAGCCACCTTACATTCTTTCATGTTTTGCCTGTATGTTTCTATTTTTTCAGTTTGGGAGGGAATGGATGCCTGAAGGAACATGGATGAACTGAACCTTCAGTTAACTAGTCGTCTTTCCCCCGTTCCCTTGCTGACCGATGGGATACATAATTTTCTTGGCTTCCCCCGCAAACCCCAACCGCAACCGCAACCGCAACCGCAACCGCCTCCCTCCTCCCCCCCTTCAAATACACCTCTGCCGCCCAAATCCAGCGCAACCAATTCCAAAACAACCCGGCCTGATCAAGAAAATGGAGGAAAGCAATGAAGAGAGTCAGGCGCCCGCCGCTCCAGCCCCCCCTGGCGCTGCCGCCTCCAGGGCTCTTGCCGCCGCCGGCGACGGACGCGGGCCACCTGGAGCTCCTCGGGGTGCTCCGCCTTCGGGTGAGGGGTCTCGCCCCGTGGATGCTCCCCCGTTATTTCCACTTCGACATCGACGTCTACAACTATCATCCAAGAGAGCTTCTGGCTGCATACGCGTGTGCGACCGCCGCGAACGGGAGCTCGGCCGCCGTGTACTTCGTCAACATCGTTCGTCCCCTGTCCGCAACCGATCGGAGGAAGAAGAGATCCGTCCCCGGGGGCACGTGGAAGTCCGAACGAGGCCCGCAGCCTCTCGTCTCCGAGGCCATCCAGGGAGCCCGGCAGGCCTTCTCGTTCACGGTGCTGGACGCGAAGGCCGAGGAAATCCGGGAAGGGTACATTATGCAGGAGCTCACCCTCGCTGGCGACGAGGGCAAGCTGGCCGGCGGCGCCGAGATGGCCGTCTCGAAGATATACCCGAGCCCCCGCAGCGACAAGAAGAAGCGGAAAGCAAAGCCAGTCCGCGCGTCGTCAAGAAAGAAGCGGAAGGCCCTTGAGGCGTCCGCTGCCGCCGCCTCCGCGCCGGCTCTCCGGCTCGGGATCTCCTCCCATGCCCCTCCTCTCCGCCTGGGGTCCTCGACCTCCTGGGCGCATCCTCTCGGCGAGGGCGCCGCTTCGGCCTCCTGGGCGCATCCTCTCGGCGAGGGCGCCGCTTCGACCTCCTGGGCGCATCCTCTCGGCGAGGGCGCCGCTTCGGCCTCCTGGGCGCATCCTCTCGGCGAGGGCGCCGCTTCGGCCTCCTCTGCGCATCCTCTCGGCCACGGCGCGGCTTCGACCTCCTGGGCGCATCCTCTCGGCGAGGGCGCCAATTCGACCTCCTGGGCGCATCCTCTCGGCGAGGGCGCCGCTTCGACCTCCTCGGCGAATCCTCTCGGCCACGGCGCGGCTTCGACCTCCTCCGCCCCTCATCTCGGCCAGGGGGCCGCCTCGACCTCCTCCGCGTTCCATCTCGGTCAGGGCGCCGCCTCGACATCCTCTGCGTGTCATCTCGGCCAGGCCGCTGCTCCGAGCCACGCCAGGCGGTTCGTCATTCTGGAGGTAGCTGGCTTCTCGCCGGTGGGGGAGGATTTCGTGCCTCGGAACATTCTGAGGGCTTCCGAGGTGATTGGCAGAAGCAGAGTGCCTCTTGACCGCGACGACGTCCTTCTGCTGCAGAAGAAGAAGAAGCTACCAGCAGGTCGTTTCAGTCTTCCATGCTCTGTATGTTCAGATGGTTATTGATTATTGCATACTTGAATTGTAGTATTTGATTCCTTTTATGTTGCTGTAACAGGTGGCTCTGAAGATTCTCAACCCTGATGTGCTGAGTTCAAGAAGAATGAAGTGAAGCAGCTCAAGTTGACAAAAGGAGGCAAGATACATAGGAGTAACCAGTGTGTGATCGAGAACATACTCCACTCCCATTCGGGTGCTGGAGAGGGAAAATTTTGTTTGTGGATAGATAGAGTAGGTGGGAATCCCTGTGTCCCTGGATTTTGCTATGAAAGTTGCAATGTGCCATCCAGTGGCACCATTACAGATCTTGATGTCTAGACAACAGTACAGGGCTATGCCTAGTTCCCTTGCTGTTTTACTGAAAGGGGTGCCGTAGTCACTGAAATACCCAAATGAATCAAGTTACTGAAATTTTACAATGGTATGTCTTGTTACATACGTACTTCCAGTGGACAATTATAAAATTCAGGTGCCGGCTGGTCAACGAAATAACAATCTTTCCTGTGTAAGCCATTTTTCCTGTTTCACTGATGTGCCATAGGTGGGCTGAGCACTTCAAAAACAAGCCCTACTCTAAGCAAGTGAAACCACTGTTTTCTGCTGTGTATTCTACCATCTTGAGGAAATGGCCTCTGCCTTTCAAAATGGTGATGTTACAAAACACCTGATACTAATAGTGGAGTTTCACACGAACCCTTTATTCTGAATATATTGTGTTCGCCATTGTAAGTTTGAAAATTCATCCACCTGTAGTGGCTACACAGACCGTGAGCTGATTGACCGAAGCAAAGTGCGGGTGGAAATATACATGAAAATTATTGTTGCAGCAGTGTTTATTTATTTGCAATGACACACATGTACAAAAGCATGTGCGATATAAAAGAATCTACAAAAAAAAAATATTCATGCCAACTAAAAAAGTCACTTTTATGTTCATATATTTAAAAAACATTTATGCAGTCTAAAAAAGAGTTTATTTAATTCTTAAAAATGTTTCTACGATTATAAAAATTGTGCAGTCATTTTTAGAAATACTCATGTAATGTAAAGTAGTGTTACTTTTATAGGAATGTCCGTGTATTTCCATAAACATGTCATGTATTTTTATAAATATATGATGCATTTTTAATAGTATAAAATCACATTTAGTTTTATAAAAATATATGCAAACATGATTTTAAAAATTGCATGAACTTTTCTAAAAAAAAAGATACAAACACTTGTTAAAAGTTAATAAAAAACATTTCACTTTTTTTGGCAGTTACATAAATTTGATAAAATGAAATAATTTCCTCTATATATATATATATAATGTGCTTTATTTTTTAGTACTGCGTGCGTGCGTTGTGTGCATTGCAAATGATTATATATAAAAGACAGCGCATACATTTTTTTTAGGCTAAGACAGCGCATACATAGTAACACACCAAAGGCCAATTCTTTTGGAGCTTATAGCAGCTTATTGTGAAAATAAGCCAAAAGCCCAAAATAACTCATTTTAGAGATTGAGCTTAACTTATTTCCACAACCCTCTTCTTCACAATGAAAAAAAGTTGAGGGTGGGCAGCTTTCGGCAACTTATCACTTAACCATGAAATGATATATCTCCTTGTCCTCACAGTTTCACGGAATAACGCCCGAAATGCCACCCCGCCTGACATCCCGAAAAAAACGCTTGGAGCATGCCCCGCATCCCTCTCGTTCCTTCTCCAGCACAGAAATCCTAACTAGGTTTCCCTGCCCGCCGCCGACCTTGCCTCTCGACGGTCGTCGTGCTTCTCCCCCGCCCCCAGCTGCCGACCCTGCCTCCCGATGACCACCACGCTTCCCCATGCCTCCTTTTGTCACCGCACGTCGGCCGAGCTCCTCGACGTAGAAGCCCGTCCCCCCTCCTTCTCCTCTGCCCGTCCTTCCGACGGCTGTCGAGAGCGCGAACGGAGGCTAGGGATCTGAGGTCGAGGTCAAACACAAGGACGTCGGCGCTGGGACACTCGGCACGGATGGACGCGTGCATGTCTTCGGCCGCCTTGAACCTCTGAATTTGATGAAGTAGTAGTACTCCCTCCGTCTGGAAATACTTGTCATCAAAATGAATAAAAGGGGATGTATCTGGATGTATTTTTGTTCTAGATACATCCCCTTTTGCCCATCTTGATGACAAGTATTTTCGGACGGAGGGAGTATTCTCTTTGCCTATTTCAGATTATATGTTAGAAATGCATAGGGATTTGTTTGAGAAATCGGTTGATTATATTCTCTTTGCCTAAATGTTGGTCATGCAAAGTTCATACTTGTTGTAAAAAGGGATGAATGTTCCTAGTGATGCATTCAGAAATTACTACGGAAGATTCATAATTCCAGTTCTTGTAAATGTTTGTCATGCTCAAGTTTATACTAGTATTTTTATTTACAGTTTAGGGCTATTACAGGGTTTTTACAGGGAAACTCGGAAAATAAGTTCACACAAAAGAACTGGCTAGCTTATTCTTATGGGCTTATTTTCACATCAGCTTATCTGTGACTTATTTCCGAAGGAGTTTATGCATAAGTTACAACTCAAAAGAACTGGCCCTAACGTCTCGTGTCAACACGTTTGCTTCAGATCTTCTCCCACATCTGCCATCTCTCCCCTCCTTGAGTTATTTACGCAAAACCATCACAGTTGGGTCTAAGGTAACAACTTGATACCGTATTTGTGACAGGGCACAAGAAACCATCAACTCTGTGCCTAATCGATTGATAGTCGAATTTATTGGTCAAAACATCAAAACTGACAGGTAGGGCCCACCTATTGGGACGACGTGGCATGCCAATCTGGACAATTCGCTCAGGTGGACGTACATCCTCACGCACATTCTTCTTCCTTTTTTTTTGCCCCTCTCCTCCAACCAGCCACGAAGAGGACGTCGCGCCCGCTCCCGCGACGCGCGCCTCGCCCTGAGCAGCACCGCCCGAGCAGCTCGCCTCTACCCTCGCCGGACGCCGCCAGTTGCGATGCTCAGTCTGGAGTCTGGACCCGCGCCTCCGGCAGTTGCCATGGTCGACCACCACGCCGTCAGACCGACGCCTGACGAGCCGCCGCTTCCCCGCCATCAACCTCCTCCTCTTGTCCAGCCCACTCTGGCGATGCACGCCTTGCCCCGGGGCATCACCGCCCGAAACGCTTGCCTTGCTGGCCGCCGCCAGTGCCCACGCTCAGGCTGGAGCTGGACCCGCGCCTCCGCCGCCATGGAGAGCGCCTCGGCAGTCCCTGCCGGCAGCCCGACGACCGAAGAGGTGTTCCGAGCCCGGCGCCTGAAGCTAGGGGACCAAGGCACACTTATGGGAGCGCCGGGAGAAGCGCGGCAAGCAGAGGGAGGCGAGGCAGCTGCGGAGCTTGCACGCACTTAAGCTGTTCGACGGAAGGTAGAGAGCTCAGTGCAGAAATTGATGGCCACATGACAGTGCCAGGCTGGAGCTCGGACAGGTCGCCTTTCAGCTCGGACAGGTCGCCTTTTAGCTCGTCCACCGTCTTCACGATCTTCTCGTGGAGGGGACTCGTCTTCTGTGGCGGGAGAACGTGGCGAGGAGGAGGGCTAGGTGCCTTTTCCTTGGCAACAGCCGGCACCGGCGCCGCCGCGGTATCATCTCGCCGTCTCCAGCTGACCGCAGCCAGTGCAGATCGGGAATCCAAGACACGATCAGGCATTGGTGCAGCTTCTCCGACAACCACTTTGCTTGTGTTGATGTTAATCTTGCTGCACTGAACATTGTCAGGTAGTTTCAGATTTCAGTTACAGTTTTCTGAATAATAGCCAGAAGCATGTGTTGATGTTAATCTTGCTGCACTGAACTTTGTTCATGCTGCGGCAGAATAGGTTGTACTCCCTATGTAAACTAATATAAGAGTGTTTAGATCACAATGGAGTACTAGTTTACAGAGGGAGTACTAGTTTACAGAGGGAGTACTAGTGTTCAACTTCCTCTAAATCGTTGGCCACGATCAGTCCGAGGGATGGCGCGGGATTTGGGTGTGTAGCACATGTGAAGTCCATTGGGCCAGGGCAGAACAAGCTGTTAGATAGGAGCACACAAAATGGTTTGTATTGGCTACGAGACAGGATCGAAAGCCTATCGTACATATGTTTGATCCTGAAAGTAAGAAGTTGATCATTACAATTTACACGTGATGCGGTGTTCGAGGAAGATCGGTGCTGGGACTGGAGCTCACCGGGATCCACTGAAAATGGTGATGGAGCATCGTTTGTTGTCAGCTATCCTAATCGGGGAGAACAAGAGGAAGCAGCAGCAGTGGTGACAACAAGCCGGCTTGTGCTTAACTGCGTTGGAAGAACCAGCTAGCCATGTCGAGGCCATGAAGGAGAAGTGTTGGGAGAGGGCAATGAAAGAAGAATTGGGCTCGATTGTATCCAACAATACTTGGCAGTTAAGTGAATTGCCAAGAGGGCACAAGCCAATTGGACTCAAGTGGGTTTATAAGCTGAAGAATGACCCAAGTGGTGCTGTAATCAAACATAAGGCGGGACTAGTTGCTAAGGGTTGTGTGCAGCGACAGGGCATTGATTTCGAGAAGGTCTTTGCCCTTATAGCTCGTATGGAGTCGGTTAGACTGCTAGTAGTACTTGCAGGCTTGCAGCTGAATTTCAATGGAAAATGCACCACATGGATGTCAACTTGTCAAGTCAGCTTTCCTCAATGGGGATTTGATCAAGGAGGTTTATGTTACTCAGCCACCGGGGTATGAAATTGCAGGTGAAGACAGCAAGGTATATAAACCGAAAAAAGCAGTGTATGGCCTGCGGCAAGCACCTAGAGTGTGGAACTTCAAGTTGGATGCAACCCTGTGCGAACTAGGCTTCCAGAAGTGTCCCTCGGAGTGCGGCCTGTACAGAAAAAAGGAGGGGAATTCTGTACTGGTTGTGGGAGTTTATGTTGATGATCTCATCATTACCGGAGATTCAGACAGAGTGATTGAAACCTTCAAAGAGCAGATGAAAGCAAAGTTCAATATGAGTGACTTGGGGTTGCTAAGCTACTACTCCCTCCGTTCCGATTTACTTATCGTGGTTTTAGTTACTTGGGAATTGAAGTTCAGCAGACCGAGCAAGGAATCACTTTATGCCAGTCCGCTTGCTGCCCGGATACTTGAAAAGATGAAGATGTAGGATTGCAACCCTGCTCACACACCAATGGAGGCCAGACTAAAGATGAGCAAGAATAGTCAGGCAGAAGCTGTTGATCCAACACAATACAAAAATGTAGTGGGAAGCCTTAGGTACGTACTTGATCCACACTCGCCCTGATTTGAGTTATGCGGTTGGTTTTGTGAGCCGATTCATGGAGAAATCAACAGTGGAACATATGACTGCTGTTAAGCATATACTGGGGTATGTAAAGGGAACTCTGAATCTTGGGTGTAGCTACAGAAAATGTGGCGACAAGCGACCAAGGCTCCTGGGATATTGTGACAGTGACCATGGAGGTGACATCGATGATCGGAAAAGTACCAAAGGAGAACTTTTCTATCTTGGGAGCAGTCCAATAACATGGGCATCACAAAAACAGAAAATTGTGGCCAAGTCTTATTGTGAATCCGATATGTAACAGCTGCATCAGCTTCTTGTCAAGGAATTTCGCTGGGTCGGCTCCTAGGAGAAACACTTGACCAAGTACCGGACAAGTGGGTGTTAAGAGTGGACAGTCAGTCAGCGATTGCTCTATGCAAGAACCCTGTGTTTCATGAGAGGAGCAAACACATTGACACTCGATATCACTTCGTGAGGAATTGTGTCGAAGAAGAGAGAATTGCAGTGGAACATGTCAGAACTGAAGATCGACATGCTGATATTCTGACAAAGACTCTTCTAAGGTTTCGGTTCCAGGAGTTGAAGAAGAAGATCGGCAAGGAGGATTTGAAGTCAGTGAGCCAAGTTAGGGGTGAAATGTTGATATTAATCTTGCTGCACTGAACATTGTCAGGTATTTTCAGATTTCAGTTACAGTTTTATGAATAATAGCCAGAAGCATACTTTGTTATGTTGCGGCAAAATAGGTCATAGTGTTTAACTTCCTGTAAGTCGTTGGCCACAATCAGTCCGCGGGATGGTGCGGGATTTTCGGATCGTGGGCAGCTAGTTTGTTAGGCAACTGAATAAAGGGAGTATATAGCAAAAAACTACCACATTACAGGTTAGGGCTACAGAAAACTATCACTTTTTTTTAACTTTTCAAAATGCTACCACAAAATTGGTTCACTGTTCCAAAAAATACCATGTCACACTAATAACGAAGTTGATTAACTTCAAACGTTATTATGACAACTCGGGTCCACTCGTCAGGTTAACCGTTAGGTTGACCATTGACAAGTTATGACAGGTAGGGCCCAAATATTTTTTGACATACAATCGGGTCCCTACAATAAAAACTAATAGCAATCAGGCTCCTGAAAAAATAATATAAAAATCAATCGGGTCCATGAAAAATTAAAAAAGAAGCAATCGGGTCCTCGACAGCGAGCTCCTAACCGGAGTCGGCCAGCACCACGCCGGCGAGCTCGTCGGCAGAGCCGGCCAGCACCATGCCCGGAGTATATGGCTGTTGGCTGCGACAGCCGTGGCCGGCGGGAAGCAGCAGCGGCGGGCTGGAACCGGCCGTGCTCCCTGGCTGCTGCCCTCCCGTGCTCGAGCTATCCGGCGGGGCCGAACTAAGCGGCGGCGGCGCGGAGCTCCTCCTCCTTTCTGCTGCGACAACCGTGGTCGGAGGTAGGCAGCGGCGGCGGGCTGCTCCCGCCTGTGCTCGAGCTCCAGGAGGTGAGGACGCTGTCCATGTCTATGGCATGTTGGTGGCCGGCCCCGGCGGCAGCGGCCGTGGCTGCGCCCGCGTGGTGGTGGCCGGACCTAGCGGCGACGTTCCCATGGTGTGGTTGTGGCCGGACCTCACGGCAGCGCTCCTATGGCGTTGTGGTGGCCAGTCTTGGCGGCCGAGCTTCCCATGGCCTGATGGTGGCCGACCTTGGCGGCGGCGCTCCCCATGGCCTGGTGGTGGCCGTGGCCGCGCCGGGCATGGTGCTGGCTGCGCCGGGCGCCGGAGTGATAGCTCGGGAGAGATAGTAAGAAGCGGGAGAAAGAGCACTTACATGTGGGACCCACATGGAAGTTAACGTTCAAACAAACGGTTTGTTTAGGAGCGGGCCCGACATGTCATAAATCGGATTAATTCTAAATCAGATCGTCATTTGGGTTTTTGGAATATCGAACCAATTTTTTATAACATTTTAGAAAGTTAAAAAATGGTAGTTTTTCGGACAAAAGGCTGAAATATGATTTTTTTTTTTTTTGCTATATACTCGAATAAAGGAGAATACCGAAATGACCCAAGAAGTGCGCGTCGCAAAAACTCATCTGTCTCGCTGTGTTTCAGAGGTCTGTTCGTTGTGTTCTTCTTCCACCTCGAGTGCGTGTGTGATCCTGGGTTAAGTCCAAACAGCATGGACTATCCTAGGTGTGCGCGGTGGCGGCCATGTCGCAGCCGCCGAAGGAGAGCAGCAGGACGTTCCTTGAAGTTGAAGGACGATGGCCTACTGCGCTGCCGTGTCATGGCGTGGGAGAGCTGCCGCCGGAAGATGCCACGGCGCCGGCTCGAATGACGCAGGAGAGCTGCTGCCGGAAGATCACGCTGCCGCCTGCACGCGCTTGCGTAGAGCTCCGCGGACCGCGGGAAGACGCTGCTGCTCGCGCCTGCGGACGTCTCCGCCACCACGCTCGTCATCGCGGGGGCTCCGCCATCTGTTGACCACGTAGCCTGAGCTACAAAGAAACTTTGTGGGCCGCCGGCCGTGCTGGGTCAGGTTAGGCGGGTGTACAGGGCCCCGCCCCGCTCCTGGACGTCGTCGTCGGTGCCGACCACGTCGCGGCGTACAACGGGCAGGCACGCGGTCCGATGATGGGGGGTCTGGCCCGCCCCGCCCCGCTCTTTTTTTGCGGGGTGGATGTACAGGGCCCCGCCGCCCCGCTGTTGGACCTCGCCGTCGGGGCCGACCACTGGGCGGCGGCGCAGGCTCCCATCCCATGTCTGGACGGGAGGGAGAGTAGAGGAAGAGTTGGTCTGGTCACACACCCGGCGTTCGTTCTATCTCGTCCTTTTGCAAGGATGAATAATGATAGGGGCGCGTGTTGATGGGTGCTGTGCCCGGCTCCAGGGATAGCGCCTGGCCGTACCGGCGGCGAGGTGGTAGTGAAGACGGTTCGTCGAACAGGTGGAGAAGTCCGCCAGCAACCGGGAAAATATCGTTTCTCTTGGTTGTCATGGGGCTATCCGCTGACAGTGCAAGCAGATTGAATCCATCTCATCGATGCAAGCCAGTGAACGATTGAATCCATGTCATCGGTCCTTTTTAGTTTGCGTATAAGAATTTGACTTTTTTTTTCCACAATGCTCTACGTGTAGCCCTTTTTAGCTAACAAAAATGCTACACTTACGGAGTTGGGCTCACGGAAGGAGCTTACAGGAAGACGTGTGTCAATACAATCAATCAGCCACCCTGTATTTAACCTTGGGGACCGGCTCATGGTTAAGTCTTGCATCTCCACCTCAGACCCGTAAGAGGTTTCCGGTATAAAATTCTCGTAAGTGTAGCATCTCTCTTTAGCTAATCTTGTTGAGTATCATGATTGTATTGAAAACATAGGATAGACTACAAAGTATTCTAGCTTTTCTTGTGTGTGTGTGTGTCTATATCTCCTCATATATCATATAGATGAATCTTTTATACCTCTTTATTATTTTTAATATACTTCATTAGTAATTATTAGATATCCCGAAATGAGTTTAATGAAAATATTTGGTGTTGACCCCAAAGGTAAAAGATGTCGAGGGACGTGAAAGTGCTGAAATTCTGAATAAAAACCATTTGGTGTTGACCCCAAAGGTAAAAGACCCGACGATGCTCTCGCAATTTTGCCCAATAAGTCTCTGTAATGTTTTATATAAATTAGCTTCGAAGATAGTAGCGAATCGTCTAAAATTGGTGCTACCAGATATCATATCAGTGGAGCAGTCTGCTTTTGTTCCAGGTAGATTGATCACAGACAACATCATAGCTGCATATGAATGCCTTCATTTCATGAAGAGGAACAAACCCAGTAAGCATCGTCACTGTGCACTAAAACTTGATATGATGAAGGCTTACGACAGAGTCGAGTGGGATTACCTGAAAGAATTATGACCAAGATGGGTTTCTCGTAGAGGTGGGTAAATAATGTCATGAATATGGTTACGTCTGTTTCCTATTCAGTTTTTTTCAATGGGAGGAACCTTGAGGAGTTTAAGCCAAGCAGAGGCATTCGACAGGGAGATCCGATTTCCCCTTACTTGTTTTTGTTGGCAGCGGAGGGCCTTTCGTGCCTCCTAAAAAGTGTAGACCAATCATCGCAAATTGGTGGGATACAAGTGGCGCCTTCAGCACCAACTATTAATCGTCTTTTGTTTGCGGATGATAGCCTGTTGTTCTTCAAAGCATGTGGTGATGGGGCTAGAGAGGTATCAAACTGTTAGAAATGTATTGCCAAGCTTCATGTCAGCGAGTAAACCCAAGTAAATCATCTATTTTTTTCAGCAAGGGTTGCCCAGCAAATATCAAGGAGGAAATCAAAGGAATTTGTCATGTCCCCACCAAGACTTTGAATGATGTAGCTTCGTATGCCAAGTGATGTAGGCACTTCAAAATATGGGGATTTTAAATATTTGAAGGACAGACTGTGGAGTAAAGTGAAGGGGTGGATAGAGCGAACTATATCCTTCCAAGCGAAGGAAGTTTTAGTCAAACCTGTTGCGGGTATTTTCAATGTCTTGCTTTAAGCTTCCAAGGGGACTCTGTGAACATTTGAACAAGTTGATTAGGCAGTATTGGTAGGGAAGCAAGGAAGGAAAACATACGCCTCTTTGGGTGTCTTGGAAGACTATGACCCAACCCAAATTTATGGGTTGGCTAGGATTCTGAGATTTTAAACTTTTCAATCTGTCTCTCCTCGCAAAACAGGCATGGTGTTTGTTATAGAATTCAGATTCTTTGAGTGCTCGTATGCTCAAGGCAATTTATTATTCATATGGAACCATTTTGTCAGCAGAATTGGGAGGAAGGCCGTCGCAGGATTGGCGTGCCATAGTTATAGGTAGAGATGTTTTAGCGCAAGGTTTAATCTGCAGAACAGGGAATGGAAATTCAACACTCATATGGGAACATAACTGGCTCCCCAATAATGTTATGATGAGGCCTATAGCTTGCCTGCTAAGCCATCCACCGAGGAGAGTTAGTGAACTTATCAATGAAATTAGTGTTACATGGCGTAGAGACCTGCTGTAGAAAACATTTTTGATGTCGAACATAAAGAGTATCCTTAGCATTTCCCTATGCACACGCAATATGGAGGATACTTGGGCCTGTAATTATGAAAAGAATGGTCTTTTTTACAGTAAAATCTGCATACCGTATGCTAGTGGACACAAAGAGGAGAAGGGAAGATTGGCTCGAGAATAATGTTGCTAGATCAAACTATGAAGAAGAAACCAGAGAGTGGACATCTTTGTGGTCTGTTTAAGTGCCGGGGAAAATAAAAAACTTTTAGTGGTGACTGGCTAGATGTTCTATTCCAACAAAAGATGCACGATACAGTCGAAACATGGCCGATCATGATATATAGATGCCAATTGTGTGGTGCACGAGATTCTTGAAGGCACTCCCTTCTGGAGTGTTCGGCGTCAAGGTGTGTTTGGACTCTAGCGGACGGGGAAATTGTAGATCATCGGGAGCCCAACAGAGAGCCTAGTGCAAAAAGTTGGATGCCCTTGATGAGGATGCCCACGGGACTTGGATAAAGACCCCGTTGGCGGCCTCCAGATAGACGCCCGACCCAGCCGCGGGGGTAGAGGGGTCGGCGGCCGGTGCAGCGTCCGGCGCTCCTGCGGCCTCAGGGCCAGCGGTGCGGTCGTCGGTCCCTTCCCCAGCTGCCGCGTCAACGGTCGGGGCGGTCTCCTCGGCGGCTGGCTCATCGGCGCCGACCGTTCCCTCTGCGGCGGTGGCGTCGCCAGCATTGCCGCGCACGTCCTCCTCGGCGATGGTTTCCGTCTCCATCGGTTCCGGGGCGGGCGGGTCTGACAACAGAAGAAAAGGAAAAGAAAGATTTGTCAAGCAAATATCCAAAAAAGAAGAGTTCAAAGAAGAAAAGCACAAGGGTTTACCTGCGCGGGCTTCTTCGATAACGGGGTCCCTCGCCAGGGAGTTCTCCCTTGGCGGCGTAGAAGAAGCCCCCGCCGGCGGAGGGCCGCTGGCGCCTTCCCTTGGCGGGGAGTTCGCCCTTGTCGGGCTGCTCGCCCTTGGTGGGGTACTCGCCCTTGGCGGAGTACCCGTCCTTGGCGGAGCGCTGTCCCTCGCCGGGGAGCTCATCCTTGGCGGGGAGGGTGGAACAAGCGGCTCGTCGGGGGCGACCTCCTGGTGCTCCTGCGGCTGCGGCTCCACTTCTGCACAAGACAACAAGCAAATAAAACATTAGTAAGGATAACAACCTCAAGCGCGCCCGTCAAGTAGAAAAATGAATACCAGACTTACGCTGGGGGCTGCGCTGGGGGCTGCTCTCCGGAGCAGCAGGCTGGTCCGGCAAGCCTGTTGCTGGCGCATCGCCTGCCTCTACGACGGGCTCGTCGTCCTCAAGATCAACCACAGGGATCTTGGCCCTCTTCGCCATCCGCTGGGTCAAGGTCCTGGAAGCCAAACAAGATCATAATTAGAACCAAGCAAGAAAAATCAAGACAAAATCAAAGGAAATGAAAATTGCAAGTACTTACTCTTCCTCCTCTTCATCGGAGCTGAGGGCGGAGAAATCAAACTGCGCCTCATGTGCTCCAGCGCGAGGAGCTGGAGGAGAAGGCTCCCTCGGTCGCTTGGCGGGCTCCGGAGCTGTGGGTTGTGAAGATCCCGCACCGGCCGTCTCCGAAGACCGAGGGGCGGAAGGAGCACCAGAGCCACTCCGGGAAGATCCCCCTCCGCTTGTTGCTCGAGCACGGGGCACCTCCTTGACGACCTTGCTCGTCGCGGGGGCGCGCGTCGCACGGCGCCTCGGCTGCTGTCGGGGCGCCGGTGGCCTCGTCGTCTCAGTGGCCTTGCGGAGGCGCTTCTTCTGTTGTGGCGGAGGGCTTGGTGGTGGCGGAGAGTTCTCCGAGGATGAGGAAGCGTCGTCGTCGAGGTTCAGTGACCCGCCCGAGTCTTCGTCGGAATCGCCCGATTCGGCGTCCTCCTCGGCGGGCTCACTGGACTCAGAGCCTTGCCCGGCAGCCTCGCTCGTCCCGGCAGGCTCCCCGGCAAACTCCTCGGGCGCAATCTTCAGCAGCTTGAGGATTTCCTTCTCCTCGGCTTGGCTCACTGCGTCCGCCGCCTCTGCTTCGTCCACGGTGTATCCAAATTCGCCTGCGGCCGCAGCCGCGGCGGCCTCCTCCATCCTGCTAGCTATGTATGCCACATCCCGGTCGGTGGTCTCCCGGGTGAGCCCCTTCTTCTCCTCGGCGTTGCGTGGTTTTTCAACCAAGTTGTCGAAGAAGGCTTGCACGGTCTCCGCTGAAGGCACCAGCCAGGTGGGGACAACCCCGTGGGAGTCGCACTCAGGCATCACCGCGCGGATGGCACTAAGGGCCGTATTGTTGCACAACGGAACTACTCCCCGGGACGGGGTGAACCACTCCTTGTGCTTGGGGTCGTGCTTGAACAGTTGCCGGACCATCCCCTTCAGTTCCAAGACAGTGAAGTTATAGTTCAATCCGGGGCGCAGCCTCATGCGGTCTGCCGCGTTGCCGAACTCCCAAGCGGGTCTCTTCCTTTTCTGCAGAGGGGCAATGCGGCGGCGGAGGAAATCGGCCCCAACTTCACCCACAGTCAGGTTGGCAGCCCAGAGGCGAAGGATCCTAGTAAGGGCAATCTGCAGCTTGTCATCCTCCGGGGCCAAGTCGCTCCAATCCTTGCCGCGCACTATTGCAGTCTGGCGCGACGAGGTAAACTGCTCGGGTGCATCTTCCAGAACCCAGCACCAATCAGCTCTCCACTCTTCCCACTTGCCGCGTAGCTCTCCAATCAAGTACGCCTCCTTCTTGCCGAGCCTGAAGATCCAGGAGATACCGCCGGAGAGTGGGGATCCAGATTCTACTCTAGGCGTGAAGAAGTGGCGGAAGAGGGCTACGTTTGGGTGGACCCCGACATAGTTTTCGCACAGATGTGCGAAAACGGCCAAAGTGAGGACGGCGTTCGGGGTAAAATCTAAGAGGTGGAGTCCATAGGTGTTCATCACATCGCAGAAAAATTCTGAATACGGAGGACAGAGACCGCAATGGAAGAATGAAGCGAAGTAGTAGTAACCTCCCGGGAACATGTCGACGGCTACGGCGGGGAGGACTCGGGTGCGAGGATGAGCCTTCGTCTCCCTCGCCCAGAACAAGTAGTACTTGTCCCGCAGCTCCCTCGCGCCAAGCCTCGGCGGGAAGACCACCATCCTTCTCCGCATGGCTGCCAGCTTCGCCGCCTTTTCGGACTTCTCCTTCTTCGCCTGGTCACTCTTCTCCTTGTCGCTCTTCGGGGCCATGGCGGGGACGGCGGGGAGGTCGACGGCGCTGCGGATGTTGGAGACGGCGGAGGAGAGGGTGGAGCTCGGCTCTCTGTCGACCCTTGCGGAGGCAGAGAGCGGCGGGGGTTTCTGGAGATTCAAGGCGCAATGAAGGCAATGGAGGGAAACTGCCCCTGCTTCCTCTGCTTTTAAGGGGGAAGTGGGGGACGTTTCGCATTTTTCATTAAAGAAGCAGGCCACGATCTCTCCCACGACGCCGCAATCGACGCGTGCCGTTAGGGAGAGATGCGGCAGAGGCGGAGTGCGAAACGGCGCGCCGTGGGCCGCGTGTGCCCGTGCACTGATTATGGGCCTGGCCCAACAGCGCTCGGCACCGTGTGTGGCCCAGGCCCGGGGGCTCCTGTCGGTGTACTAAAGTAGGGGTACCTTAGTATCCCGACTTGTGCACGGGCAGTAGCAGCGTCCCGTGGTCTGGCTCACCACGTGCCCGCCAAAGCCCACTCTAGACCCCTTTGAAGCCATTCAAGAACAAAGTATACAAGTCAGAAGATCAAGGCCCCGGCAAGAGGAGCTTGCCGGGAAGGCTGCTCTAAGCACAGGACCACTCTATTCTCACAAGACCCTCGCAAGAGGAGCTTGCCAGAAAGGCCAAAAGAACAGCACCTCAGAAGATACGTCGTGGCGCATCGTGCGCCCCGGCAGGACCCGGAGAGCGACAAGCTCCCGGGCCCGGCAAGGTAGCAACCCCGGCAAGGTGCTTGCCGGGAGAGGTTTACACTGTGTGCCTGCGCTCCAGCTCATCTGGCCACGCGTCGCCCTGGGGCCCTTCCAGGGGCACGTGGCAGATGGCTGTGCAGGCTGGGGTACACGGTGGCAAGCCGCGGTGACGAGGCTATCGCCGTGGCGAACAGAGACGCATGGACGGACGCTTTTGGGGCGACGGCGACGGGCATTCAATGCCCTTGTCCCCCACCGTCAGAGTTAGGTGAAGACCACTGTTCATATACTGTTCATGCACTGTTACAACTACCACCGATTTTACACTTTTACCCTCCTCTACGTTGACACCTGTCGGTGACCCCTTTGAGCTATAAAAGGAGGCCCATGCACACCGTAGAGGAGGTTCGATCCCAGAAACTCGCTCACTCCCTCGCTCGGTGTAGCTGGTACTGTAGATCTTCAAGCTCCCGAGCCCAAGAACTCAATACAACCAAAGCAAGAGTAGGGTTTTACGCGTCCGCGCGGCCCGAACCTGGGTAAACCGCCTGCGTGTGCTCCTCGATCTGCTCTCCGTGCTCCCTCCGCTCCCTTACCGCAACGTAGAAGGGGCTCCGGTCCTATAGGTGTTCATGGGCGGTCAGTTTCCCCGACAAAGACGCTCCAAGCAAAACACATATCATGTTGCGAATAAAAATATAGCTCCAAGTATAGTTACCGATGGATGAAGACGAAAGAGGGGATGCCTTCCCGGGGCATCCCCAAGCTTAGGCTTTTGATTATCTTGAGTTTACTTGGGGTGCCATGGGCATCCC
The DNA here is from genome assembly GCA_902687465.1 of Secale cereale. Lineage (NCBI taxonomy): Eukaryota > Viridiplantae > Streptophyta > Magnoliopsida > Poales > Poaceae > Secale > Secale cereale. The sequence goes on from LR738714.1 coordinate 837,194,989, forward strand.
CAAGCTTAGGAATTTGCTACTCCTTGTTCCATAGTCCATCAAAGCAATACTCAAAACTTGAAAACTTCACAACACAAAACTTAGACAAAAATTCTCGTGAGCTCCGTTAGTATATGATACGTCCAAAACGTATCTATAATTTCTGCTTGTTCCATGCTTCTTTTGTGTGATATTGCTATGATATTTATGCACTTCCATACACCTTTGATCATATTTGGACTAACCTATTAACTCAGTGCACCCCAGTGCCAGTTTCTGTTTTCTGCTGTTTTTGTATTTCAGGTTTTCCCATTACTTAAATTGCCAGAAAAATTCCGGGAAAAATATATAAAAAATCAGCGCTCCAGAAGCTTCCACGCGCTAGAAGTGGGGCCAGAGGGGAGCCAGGGGCAGCCCAGGCGGCCCCACCCCTGGCCGCCTACGGAGGGCGCCTGGGCCCCCCTCTCTGCTTCTGGTGACCCCCTTTGGCATATATTTATCTCCCGTCGCGGAAACCCTGATTCCAGACCCCTTTTCTCCAGAAGCTATTCCGATCTCCGCCGCCATCGCCACCAAGTTTCAGGGGACCAAAATTCCTGTGCCGGCACCCTGCCGAGACGGGGAAGTGCCCCCGGAATCTTCTCCATCGACGATGCTTCCTCCCTCCATGATGCGGGAGTAGTTCCTCCTCGGGGCTGAGGTTTCTACCAGTAGCTATGTGGTCAATTCTCTCTCCCATGATGTGATCTTCGTTGTGATCATAGGCTATGTTAATCTAGGGTGATCCCATGATATTTCCCCTTCCTCTATGTATTGGATTGATGTACTCACTTGTCTTTATCTAGTATAATCTCCGAGACCAAGGTGACAGCGGTCTATTGGACATGGATTAGAAGAATATTTTCATGAGTGATTTCCTCTTTTGTGTGTGGATTGAAGATTGAGAGTCTCTTGGTGCTTGTCTTTGACTATCCTTGAGATATGTTGTGGTGATTGTGGTACTCTCTTTGGATGGCCGAGGTGACATTGGGAAATCCATAGATTGAGAACTACGAACTTTGAGGTGTGCTTTTGTAGCCCTACATAATTCTCATCCTCTCTTGACCACAAAGGAATGACCTCCGAGTGCGTCCCCCTTGCATGTTTTATGGGAAATATCATGTGATTCGATTATGTTAATGTTGTTGGGAGTTGCCACTAGTGAAAGTATGAAGCCTAGGCCTTGTTTCCACCATTGCAATACCATTTGTGCTCACGTTTACCACTTGTTTGCCTGATGCACTTTTTATTTCAGATTTACAAATACATCTTTTGCCATCCATATCACTTGCCATTTAACATCTCTTCGCCGAACTAGTGCACCTATACATCTGACAAGTGTATTAGGTGTGTTGGGGACACAAGAGACTTCTTGTATCTTGATTGCAGGGTTGCTTGAAAGGGGTACGTTCAACCTCCACTTCCCTGAGTTCGATAAACCTTGGGTTACTCACTTAAGGGAAATTTGCTGCTGTCCTACAAACCTCTGCTCTTGGAGGCCCAACACTGTCTACAGGAATAGAAGCGTGTAGTAGACATCAAGCTATTTCTGGCGCCGTTGCCGGGGAAGTGAGGTAAGTGAAGGTACCTTCTCTAGATCTTGCAATTAAATCTTTTTGTTTCTTGTTTTTATTTCACTAGTTTTGCTTAATGGAGAACAACAAAAATATGAGAGAGCTTTATAGGCTCTACCTTGAACTTGGACATGATGTGTTTGAAGAGAAAATTAAAAAACCTTTGGAACTTTATTATTTGCATAACAATCATGATGGTGGTGATGTTATTAGTATGCTTTCTTTGAATATCAATATTGCTAATGACATGGAAAGCTCTAAGCTTGGGGATGACACGTTTGATGAACATGATATTTTTAGTCCCCCAACTTTTGAGGAGAAAATTTACTTTGATGATACTATGCCTCCTATATATGATGATTACAATGATGAATATGATATTTTCAGTCCACCTACTATTGAGGATAAAATTTATTATGATTATGATATGCCTCCTAAATACGATGATTACCATGATGGTTATGATAGTCTTACTCTCACTATTCCTAATAAGAAAGATTTTGCTTATATGAAGAGTAATGACACTTTTATGCTTTTGGATCATGGAAATAATGCCTTATGTGATAGTTATATTGTTGAGTTCATCCATGATGCCACTGAAATTTATAATGAGAGAGGGAGACTTGGTTCTAAATATCTTAATAATATTTTGAAGTTTCCTCTCTTTATGGTGAATATTTTGAAGTTATGCTTGTTTTGCCTTCCTATGCTAGTTGCTTTGTGCTTCAATGAATTATTCTATTGCAATATTCCTATGCATAGGAAGCATGTTAGGCTTAAATGTGTTTGGTATTTGCTCCTTGATGCTCTCTTTTGTTCTTCAACTCTTATTCCTACGAGAGCATCATTAAAGTCTTAAGCCTATCTTTATGGCTATAAAGAAAGAGCTCTAGGGAGACAACCCTTGTTATCTTTGCTTTCAGTTTGTTCTTTCAGTTTTTAGTGGTCTTGATGTTTGTTACTACTGTAGCAACATCATTGTATCTTTTCTTTTCAGCTTTGTGCCAAGTTTAGCCTCCGATTGCAAGAAACTTCAAAAGTTGTGACGTGCAGTCCAGAAAACAGATTCTGTCCTTGGACAGAAAAATTCGTATAAAATCACCGGATCATCTTTTTGATCTGAATTTTTTTGACAGCGTGCTCTATACAATTGGCTTTCGGGCGTCTGTTCTGAGTTTTTTGATTTGAGTTGCAGAAGTGCCCCAAAAATTTATTTACTACCTGCTGGTCTGTTTTTCACAGATTCTGTCCTGTTTTGCCTTTTCTTCGTTTTGCAAACCTTGAGCTTGCTTTTTCTTTGCAAAAACCTTTTGGCAATCTTGAGAAACAGTAGCTCTTTAATATTATCTTTATTTACAGCAAGGAAAAATTATTTTATTATGGGTACTAACCTCGCTAATCAGATTATGATGAGTTATGTATGAAGGGAGTTTTCAAGTGTGCGAGGGAAGATGATAAAAGAAGATTCAGGAGTGTCAAACGCTCAAGCTTGGGGATGCCCCCGTGCACCCCCAAGAAATATTCAAGAAGACTCAAGCGTCTAAGCTTGGGGATGCCCCCGTGCATCCCCTTCTCCATCAACAATTATCAGTTCATCTTTCGTTCCACTATATTTTAATCACTTCATGCGTTATGTGCTATGCTTGGAGCGTCTTGCTCTTAGTTTCCTTTTTAGTTTTCTTTAGCTTTGCTTGCTGTTCATAACAAGTTGGATCCTAGCCTTCATTTTTTGGGAGAGAAACACGCTCTACTCCACTGTAGAACACAACATAGGCTTGCATGTGTATCTCCTTGTGTGTGTTCTTTATCTTTTCATAGCTGCTGTCATGCTTAGCTCTTAGTTTTCATGCTTATCTTTTTAAGAGCTTTTGTTTAGGTTGTTGCTTCTGGAACTCTCTTGAGTTATCATGCTTATCTTGTTAAGAGAGTTGGCTTCTGTGGCACTGGTTGATATGTCTATGATAAAAATGCTATGTGCATAATGGTGCTTAGTAGTTCATGTTTTCTTATGGTTAGTCTCAAATAGCTGGGGGTTCTTAATGTGTTATTGAAGTACCAACATGATTTGTTTGCCTATGATGTGGTCTGGTTTAGTGATATCTTCCTCCAAGAATTTATTTTGATTGACTTGGCATATGCTCACGCATATTTAAGACTGTAAAGAAAGTCTATCAAGCCTTGATGATCTTTAATTTCTGAGTAGTGATATAACTTCCATGCCCGATTCAATGTTGCTTTGTCGCTCTGCATGATTATGGCCGTCATTGCTCTCTTAGTTGGTCGCTCCCAGTCTTTTGCTAGCCTTCACCTGTACTAAGCGGACTGACTGCTTGTGCATTGTCCCAAAGTACCATTGTCTTCTGCATGATTGAGATATCGCTTATTCTGAAATCATTGTATCTAGTCGTCACTTAAACTTCGGAGGTGCTCCTGCATTTATGTTTTGCTTCACTAAAGGGGGCAAGCGAGGTATCACTTTGTCATGTTTGCACACCATGTTCACTACAAATCTATTGGGTGTTTCAGTATCATATTGTAAACTTTCAGTTCTTTGTGATATTCTCATGAGGTAACTTGATTACTAAAGATTCATTATCTCAATAAGCATTTGTCATGTGATTGTGAAAGACTCTTTGGTAGCATGTCACCACAGAAATTATGCTTGTTATCGTTTACCTACTCGAGGACGAGCAGGAATTAAGCTTGGGGATGTTGATACGTCCAAAATGTATCTATAATTTCTGCTTGCTCCATGCTTCTTTTGTGTGATATTGCTATGATATTTATGCACTTCCATACACCTTTGATCATATTTGGACTAACCTATTAACTCAGTGCACCCCAGTGCCAGTTTCTGTTTTCTGCTGTTTTTTTATTTCAGGTTTTCCCATTACTTAAATTGCCAGAAAAATTCCGGGAAAAATAAATAAAAAATCAGCGCTCCAGAAGCTTCCACGCGCCAGAAGTGGGGCCAGAGGGGAGCCAGGGGCAGCCCAGGCGGCCAGCCCAGGCGGCCCCACCCATGGCCGCCTAGGGAGGGCGCCTGGGCCCCCCTCTCCGCTTCTGGTGACCCCCTTTGGCATGTATTTATCTCCCGTCGCGGAAACCCTGATTCCAGACCCCTTTTCTCCAGAAGCTATTCCGATCTCCGCCGCCATCGCCACCAAGTTTCGGGGGACCAGAATTCCTGTGCCGGCACCCTGCCGGGACGGGGAAGTGCCCCCGGATTCTTCTCCATCGACGTTGCTTCCTCCCTCCATGATGCGGGAGTAGTTCCTCCTCGGGGCTGAGGTTTCTACCAGTAGCTATGTGGTCAATTCTCTCTCCCATGATGTGATCTTCGTTGTGATCATAGGCTATGTTAATAATCTAGGGTGATCCCATGATATTTCCCCTTCCTCTATGTATTGGATTGATGTACTCACTTGTCTTTATCTAGTATAATCTCCGAGACCAAGGTGACAGCGGTCTATTGGACATGGATTAGAAGAATATTTTCATGAGTGATTTCCTCTTTTGTGTGTGGATTGAAGATTGAGAGTCTCTTGGTGCTTGTATTTGACTATCCTTGAGATATGTTGTGGTGATTGTGCTACTCTCTTTGGATGGCCGAGGTGACATTGGGAAATCCATAGATTGAGAACTACGAACTTTGAGGTGTGCTTTTGTAGCCCTACATAATTCTTGTCCTCTCTTGACCACAAAGGAATGACCTCCGAGTGCGTCCCCCTTGCATGTTTTATGGGAAATATCATGTGATTCGATTATGTTAATGTTGTTGGGAGTTGCCACTAGTGAAAGTATGAAGCCTAGGCCTTGTTTCCACCATTGCAATACCATTTATGCTCACGTTTACCACTTGTTTGCCTGCTGCACTTTTTATTTCAGATTTACAAATACATCTTTTGCCATCCATATCACTTGCCATTTAACATCTCTTCGCCGAACTAGTGCACCTATACATCTGACAAGTGTATTAGGTGTGTTGGGGACACAAGAGACTTCTTGTATCTTGATTGCAGGGTTGCTTGAAAGGGGTACGTTCAACCTCCACTTCCCTGAGTTCGATAAACCTTGGGTTACTCACTTAAGGGAAATTTGCTGCTGTCCTACAAACCTCTGCTCTTGGAGGCCCAACACTGTCTACAGGAATAGAAGCGTGTAGTAGACATCAGTATACGAAAGCAAACCACTACTCAAAGGTACAGCAATGAATTCATTCTTTGTTTATATTGGTGTTAAACCTACTGTAATACAACTTTTGTATGGTTCATATCCTCCAATATTACTCATAGATGCATCGGAATAAGCAAACAACACACGAAAAACAGAATCTGTCAAAGACAGAACAGTCTGTAGTAATCTGCAGGGTTCGCCTACTTCTGGAACTCCAAAAAATTCAAAATAAATTGGTAAATTTGCGCAATTTGTCTACCAATAAGCAGAAAAAAGAATCAACTCAAAATCACGCTCCAGTAAAATCCCACGACTACTTTAGCGAGCGCTAATGATTCTGTTTTTCACAGCAAGATCATATAAACTTCACACAAGTCTTCCCAAAGGTTCTACTTGGCACAAACACTAAACAAAACATGAAACCACATCTAATCATAGGCTAGATGCAATATTTATTCCTTAACAGCAACAAAAACAAAAAACAAAAAATTGGGTTGCCTCCCAACAAGTGCTATCGTTTTACGCCCCTAGCTAGGCATGATATTTCAATGATGCTCACATGAAAGACAAGGATTGAAGAACAAAGAGAGCATCATAAGTCATGTGACAAACACATCTAAGTCTAACATACTTCCTATGCATAGGCATCTTATAGGAAAACAAATTACCAAGACAAGCAAGATCTAGCATACGCAATGAAGGAGAAAGAAACAATAGCAATCTCAACATAACGAGAGGTAATTTAGTAACATGAAAATTTCTACAACCATATTTCCCTCTCTCATAATAATTGCATGTAGGATCATGATCAAATTCAACAAAATAGCTATCACATAACATATTCTCAACACGATCCACATGCATGCAAAGTTGACACTCTTCCAAAATAGTGGGATTAAAATTAACTAAAGTCATGACCTCTCCAGACCCACTTTTATCAAAAGTTTCATAAGATTGAACATTCTCCAAGTATGTGGGATCTAAAGTTGACACTCTTCCAAACCCACTTTCAATATTAATGCAAACATTATTATCAATCTTATATTCATCATGGGGATTAAATAAATTTTCAAGATCATAAGAAGAATCACCCCAATCATGATCATTGTAACAAGTAGTGGGCATAGCAAAATAAGCATCCCCAAGCTTAGGGTTTTGCATATCATTAGCACAATTGACATCAACAGGATTTATAGTAACATCATTGCAATCATGCTTTTTATTTAAGGAGTTAACATGAATCACTTTTCCTTTTAACAAATCCTCACAATTTTCAGATTCATAAATTTCAAGCAAAGCCCCATAAAGATAATCTAGTGCACGCAGCTCACTAGCAACAGGTTCAACATAATTGGATCTCTTAAAGAGATTAGCAAGTGGGTGAGGACCCATACTTTAGCAAGAGAAGATGCAAGCTAATAGAGGGCACATAGCAACACAAGCAAACAATAGGCAAGCGAACGGTAAACACACGACAGAAGAAGGGCAAATAAAACGGCAAGGGTGAAGTGGGGGAGAGGAAAACGAGAGGCAAAAAAAATGTAATGCGAAGGATAAGGGTTTGTGATAGGTACTTGGTATATGACTTTTGCGTAAGCCTCCCCGGCAACGGCGCCAGAAATTCTTCTTGCTACCTCTTGAGCTTGCGTTGTATTCCCTCGAAGAGGAAAGGGAGATGCAGCACAGTACCGTAAGTATTTCCCTTAGTTTTTGAGAACCAAGGTATCAATCCAGTAGGAGACCACGCGCCAGTCCCTCGCACCTGCACAAAAAATAAGAACTTCGCAGCCAACACGATAAGGGGTTGTCAATCCCTTTACGGTCACTTACGAGAGTGAGATCTGATAGAGATGATAGTTTATATTTTTGGTATTTTTGGTTTAATAAAACAGCAAATAAAAGCGGTAAAAGTAAAGTAGATGTAGATTGATATGTTGAGAATAGACCCGGGGGCCATAGTTTTCTCTAGTGGCTTCTCTCATGATAGCGATATTCTACGGCGGGTAAAAAATTTACTGTCAAGCAATTGATAGAAAAGCGAATAATTATGAGACTATCTAGGCATGATCATTGTATATAGGCATCACGTCCGAGACAAGTAGACCGACTCCTGCCTGCATCTACTACTATTACTCCACACATCGACCGCTATCCAGCATGCATCTAGTGTATTGAGTTCATACGAACAGAGTAATGCCTTAAGCCAGATGACATGATGTAGAGGGATAAACTCAAGCAATATGATGTAAACACCATCTTTTTATCCTCGATGTCAACAATACAATACGTGCCTTGCTGCCCCTACTGTCAAAGGGAAAGGACACCGCAAGATTGAACCCAAAGCCAAGCACTTCTCCCATTGCAAGAACTATAAATATAGTAGGCCAAACCAAAACAATAATTCGAAGAGACTTGCAAGGATATTATTAGCACACATAAAAAGTTCAGAGAAGAACCAAATATCTTTCATAGATAACCTTGATCATAAGCTCACAATTCATCGGATCTCGACAAACACACTGCAAAAAGAGATTACATCGAATAGATCTCCTCGAAGACCGAGGAGAACTTTATATTGAGATCCAGAGAGAGAGAAGAAGCCATCTAGATACTAGCTATGGACCCGAAGGTCTGTGGTAAACTACTCACAACTCATGGTGAGAGCGATGATGATGATGATGAAGGCCTCCGTGATGGATCCCCCTTCGGTGGAGCTCCGGAACAGGCTCCAAGATGGGATCTCCACGGGAACAGAAGCTACGGCGGTGGAATTAGGTTTTTCTCTCTGCTTATGTAGTTTCTGGGGTACGTAGGTATATATAGGAAGAAGGAGGGGCACCGGGGGCCACACGAGGAAGCCTCGAGGCAGGGAGCGCGCCCTGGAAAGGGGGGCGCGCCCCTACCCTCGAGGGCGGCCCATCTGTCCCCTGACTTGGTCCTGAAGTTTCCCGTGCGTGATTTTCTCCAAAAATATCTCTCGCGAAGGTTTCATTCCGTTTGGACTCCGTTTGATATTCTTTTTTGCAAAATCCTGAAATAGGCAAAAAACAACAATCTGGATTGGGCCTTTGGGTTAGTAGGTTAGTCCCAAAAATGATATAAAAGTGAATGATAAAGCCCATTAAACATCCAAGACTTCATAAATAATAGCATCGAACAATCAAAAATTATAGATACGTTGGACACGTATCAGTCGACTTTTATAAGAATTTGTATACTTCAGAGGGATGCAACAATATGCAACATGTTATTGATACGGTACCTAGAATGATAAATGATGACATGCATGCACTACTTGATGCTACATATAAGGAGGCAGAGGTAAAAACAGCCCTATACCAAATGTTTTCGACAAAAGCACCGGGCTCCGATGGGTTCCCCGCTCATTTTTCTTCAGAAACACTGGGCCATGTGCGTAGAAGAGGTGACAACTGTGGTCCTAAAAATTATCGAGGGACGTGAAAGTGCTGAAATTCTGAATAAAAACCATTTGGTGTTGACCCCAAAGGTAAAAAACCCGACGATGCTCTCGCAATTTTTCCCAATAAGTCTCTGTAATGTTTTATATAAAATAGCTTCGAAGGTAGTAGCGAATCGTCTAAAATTGGTCTAACCAGATATCATATCAGCGGAGCAGTCTGCTTTTGTTCCAGGTAGATTGATCACAGACAACATCATAGCTGCATATGAATGCCTTCATTTCATGAAGAGGAACAAATCCATTAAGCATCGTCACTGTGCACTAAAACTTGATACGATGAAGGCTTACGACAGAGTCGAGTGGGATTACCTGAAAGAAATTATGACCAAGATGGGTTTCTCACAGAGGTGGGTAAATATTGTCATGAATATGGTTACGTCTGTTTCCTATTCAGTTATGTTCAATGGGAGGAAGCTTGAGGTGTTTAAACAAAGCAGAGGCATTCGGCAGGGAGATCCGATTTCCCCTTACTTGTTTTTGTTGGGAGCGGAAGGCCTTTCGTTCCTCCTGAAAAGTGTAGAGCAATCATCGCAAATTGGTGGAATACAAATGGCGCCTTCGGCACCAATTATTAATCATCTTTTGTTTGCGGATGATAGCCTGTTGTTCTTCAAAGCATGTGGTGATGGGGCTAGATAGGTATCAAACCTGTTAGAAAGGTATTGCCAAGCTTCATGTCAGCGAGTAAACTCAAGTAAATCATCTATTTTTTCAGCAAGGGTTGCCCAAAAAATATCAAGGAGGAAATCAAAGGAATTTTTCATGTCCCCAACGAGACTTTGAATGAAAAGTACCTATGTATGCCAAGTGATGTAGGCACTTCAAAATATGGGGCTTTTCAATATTTGAAGGACAGACTATGCAGTAAGGTGAAGCGGTGGATAGAGCGAACTATATCCTTCCAAGGGAAGGAAGTTTTAGTCAAATCTGTTGCGCATGCAGTGCCGGTATTTTCAATGTTTTGGTGGGGAAGCAAGGATGGAAAACATACACCTCTTTGGGTGTCTTGGAAGACTATGACCCAACCCAAATTTATGGGTGGGCTAGGATTCTGAGATTTTAAACTTTTCAATCTGTCTCTCCTCGCAAAACAGGCATGGTGTTTGTTATAGAATTCAGATTCTTTGAGTGCTCGTATGCTCAAGGC
>LR738714.1:837214400-837224657 GCA_902687465.1 Secale cereale
CTATTCAGTTTTTTTCAATGGGAGGAACCTTGAGGAGTTTAAGCCAAGCAGAGGCATTCGACAGGGAGATCCGATTTCCCCTTACTTGTTTTTGTTGGCAGCGGAGGGCCTTTCGTGCCTCCTAAAAAGTGTAGACCAATCATCGCAAATTGGTGGGATACAAGTGGCGCCTTCGGCACCAACTATTAATCATCTTTTGTTTGCGGATGATAGCCTGTTGTTCTTCAAAGCATGTGGTGATGGGGCTAGAGAGGTATCAAACTGTTAGAAATGTATTGTCAAGCTTCATGTCAGCGAGTAAACCCAAGTAAATCATCTATTTTTTTCAGCAAGGGTTGCCCAGCAAATATCAAGGAGGAAATCAAAGGAATTTGTCATGTCCCCACCAAGACTTTGAATGATGTAGCTTCGTATGCCAAGTGATGTAGGCACTTCAAAATATGGGGATTTTAAATATTTGAAGGACAGACTGTGGAGTAAAGTGAAGGGGTGGATAGAGCGAACTATATCCTTCCAAGCGAAGGAAGTTTTAGTCAAACCTGTTGCGGGTATTTTCAATGTCTTGCTTTAAGCTTCCAAGGGGACTCTGTGAACATTTGAACAAGTTGATTAGGCAGTATTGGTGGGGAAGCAAGGAAGGAAAACATACGCCTCTTTGGGTGTCTTGGAAGACTATGACCCAACCCAAATTTATGGGTTGGCTAGGATTCTGGGATTTTAAACTTTTCAATCTGTCTCTCCTCGCAAAACAGGCATGGTGTTTGTTATAGAATTCAGATTCTTTGAGTGCTCGTATGCTCAAGGCAATTTATTATTCATATGGAACCATTTTGTCAGCAGAATTGGGAGGAAGGCCGTCGCAGGATTGGCGTGCCATAGTTGAAGGTAGAGATGTTTTAGCGCAAGGTTTAATCTGCAGAACAGGGAATGGAAATTCAACACTCATATGGGAACATAACTGGCTCCCCAATAATGTTATGATGAGGCCCATAGCTTGCCTGTTAAGCCATCCACCGAGGAGAGTTAGTGAACTTATCAATGAAATTAGTGTTACATGGCGTAGAGACCTGCTGCAGAAAACATTTTTGATGTCGAACATAAAGAGTATCCTTAGCATTTCCCTATGCACACGCAATATGGGGAATACTTGGGCATGTAATTATGAAAAGAATGGTATTTTTTACAGTAAAATCTGCATACTGTATGCTAGTGGACACAAAGAGGAGAAGGGAAGATTGGCTCGAGAATAATGTTGCTAGATCAAACTATGAAGAAGAAACCAGAGAGTGGACATCTTTGTGGTCTGTTTAAGTGCCGGGGAAAATAAAAAACTTTTAGTGGTGACTGGCTAGATGTTCTATTCCAACAAAAGATGCACGATACAGTCGAAACATGGCCGATCATGATATATAGATGCCAATTGTGTGGTGCACGAGATTCTTGGAGGCACTCCCTTCTGGAGTGTTCGGCGTCAAGGTGTGTTTGGACTCTAGCGGACGGGGAAATTGTAGATCATCGGGAGCCCAACAGAGAGCCTAGTGCGAAAAGTTGGATCCTTGCAATGATCGATACTTTGACACACTAGAAACTGATAGAGTTGATTGTGAATCTACGGGCAATTTGGAAGGCAATACACGAGAGTATTCTTCAAAGTCCACATGCAACACACTCCTTCGTCATGAACTTCATTGCCGAGCTGGACACTTTGCAATGCTCAGGAGGAACTCATGCGAGCGGACCGTCCGCAAGATTCTAGGGGTGGGCGAGCCATGATCCTCTTATTATTCCTGTAAACCTTGTTATCATTCAATAAAGTGTGGTTTACAGGCTAAAAAAAACCCTATGCCAAGAGTGATTCTAAAAAAACACTATGCCAAGAGTACTTGAGTGCGTCGACACCCTTTGCTCTTCGTCGGGTGCTGATATGTCTCGCGTACAGTGAGAATAACAGAAATCTCGTTGAAGGCGAGCTCCATATTGGACCGGCCCATCGCGCCGACCGCCAGATTCTCTTTGTTTTTTTATGTTTTTTGTTTTCTTTTACTTTATTTACATTTCTAGATATTTTATATTACAAAATTACTTTACATAAAACATTTCAAAAACTGTGAATCATGCATTTGGAGAATGTTTAATGTGTATATAAACAATCTTGACCATGTATTAAACAAGTGATGATTTTTTATCATGTATATAAAAATGTTAAAAACCATTTGAAAAAAAGTACTGAACAAGTATTTGAAAAATGTCAGTCAAGCAATTGAAAAATTATGTGTATAGAAAAAAGTTCACCGTGTATAAAAAATGATGAATTTTTTTTATCCTGTATATAAAAATATTAATCAAGCATTTGAGAAAAATGTTGAGTAAGTATTTAAAAAATGTTGATCAAGCATTTGAATTATTTTTAAATGTGTATAGAAAAAAAAATGACCATGTATTTAATAAAAAAATTATGAGCAAGTATTTGTAAAATGTTGGTCAAGCATTTGAAAATATTAAATGTGTAAAGTGAAAATGTTTACCATATATTAAAAAAATGTTGAATTTTTTAGCTGCCAAGGTCCTCCCTTGCGCTTGTTCATTGATTCTTCTTCGGAGTGGACGTCACCTCCAAATTGACACCTCTCGCCTACTATGCCATGAACCCTACTGGTCGCACGAAGATTTCCCCCCAAAACTCGCTTTCCTCCGTTCATCCGCCCCCTTAATTAAACCTGTCTTTGAACGGAAGATTTCCATCATCATCTCTAGTACCTGATGATTGGACATACTAAATCTGAATGTCTCAAACGACCACATGGAAAACAAAAGTGGGGAACTTATTCATATTGTATATCATTCCAATCTTTGTCGTTTCTCAGTGTCAAATAAAAAATAATACATCTCCTCAAGGATTTTTACACATCAATTGTGACTCTAACCACCCATCAGATGAATTGGCACAACTTTTGCCTCCTTATCAATTTGCTAGGCGATCGAAAGACCCCAAGTGTCGTTCCTCATATTATAAGGAAGAATAATCACTCTTGCCCAAATCTGAAGTTTATCAAATTTGAGTTATGATGGGCGCATGCATTCTTCAAGTTTCTCCAGGATCACCGCGTTTTTGCTCACATGCCATGATGATCCTTTCCAGACTGTGTCCATATCACACAGGGTTTCGAATTCAGCGACATGCATGTTCTCTCCTAGCGGACGAAAAACAAGACCTAGGGTTTCCCCGAGATGGGCGAAGGGCACGAAGATCGTCTATATATGGGACAAATTACGGTACAAGATCTTCCCTTGCACCAGACAATTATGTTTTGCCCTGATCTGTACGTCTTCCATCGGTAAGGGAGTTGCCTCCTCCTCTGTAACGCATGGCTTCCCTATCGCCTCCGCCATCTTCACTATCGTCGAGCTGGACGAGCCAACCTTCTTCGTGCCAATGTGGGAGGAGGACCGAGCCATCCCTTGCCCTTCGGTCTGACACGTGCCCCCTGTCGAGATCAGGAAGCACCGATGAGCCCCGTCGAAACCCTAGTCCCCTTAGCCACCACCATAGGTACCAGGGAAAAAAAGGCTCCATCCATGTTTGAATGTAATTTTGCAATTAGGTTCTTTCAATTTTAGAAGACTCGTTCTAATTTTTGAAAAACTCAATTCACTTTTTTTTTGAAAACAAACTCAATTTCAATTCATAAGCTTGCTGACTTTCCTTCTCTTTTTGACACAAGGTGAACACTGTAGCTCGCCTGACTTTCCCCTTTCCCCCACACGGCGCCGCGGCTGACCTGCCCTCCACCTTGCTGGCTGGCCGCCGTCTCTCTGCCCGCCCAGCTCCCGCCCCCGCCCCCGCCCCCGCCCCCGCCTTGCCTCTCCGCCGTCCACCGTCGACCAGCGCGGCCGCTCCCGTCGACCGCACCGTCGCTCCCCCCTCATCTTGAAGGCCGGCGTGGTGGCGCGCCACCGAGCCACCCCCACACGCCCTGCATCTTGAAGCTAGCCGAGGCCGAGGGAGCTGCGCCTCCAGCCACCTGGTTTGCTGCTATTCCTCCTCGGCACTGAAGATTTGCTTCCCTGTCTCCCCCTTGATCCTCGACTACCAATTTGACGATTTGCAGCGAGAAGCCAGGAAGCAGGGGAGCGCCACCCACCACGCAGCAGCAGCTGCTTCATCCATGGCGCCGGGGGATGAGGCGGAGGTACTGCTAGCTCCTTCTGACTAGGCTCGTCTCTTTCCACAAATCTAGCGGAGCAAGCGAGGCGGATGGCACACTTGAGCTGAGCAATCTTCAGTAAACCGCCATTTTTCTGAATGTTAACGGGGCAAAAGCAGCCCACCGGAGCTGAATTTCCACATACTACCTTGACAGGTCTGGTTCTTCGCGATTCATGGCCTGCTCCAGCAGCCAGGCATTTCATCGGTCTCGACGACAATCCGGATGGCGCCCGGCTGCACTGCTAAATCGACTCATGGCCTGCTCCAGTATAGCCTGTAGTTCAGTACACCTGTGCTTCTCTGAACTCTGCCTTAACCTCTGAACCTGACTTCTGCCTTAACCTCTGAACTCTGAACCAGGGGGGTTTTACCCTGATCCTTCAGTTCAGTTTAGTTGAGACACCCAATTCCTCTGCCCCCAATCTGAAATTTCTTCTTCAGTTTAATTGAGACATCCAATTCCTCTGCCCCCAATCTGAAATTTCTTCTTCAGTTTAGTTGAGACACCCAATTCCTCTGCCCCCAATCTGAAATTTCTTCAGTTTAGTTGAGAAACCCAATTCCTCTGTCCCCAATCTGAAATTTCTTCAGTTTAGTTAAGTTGAGACACCCAATCCCTCTGTCCCTGATCTGAAATATCTTGCTGCAGGGACAATGCTTGTATTTGACAGAGGGCACAAATGCCACCTATTATGATAGGGGAAAGGTTAGTCCTTCACAGTTAGAAGGTCATGCTGGCCAAGTTGCTCTTGTAATGTTTTCTGTCAGGGCCCTGTTCAAACTCTCATTGGCTTTGCTAACACCTATTGCAGGTACCACAACATAGACATGTCAATTGCGTTTCACTACATGAACTGTCGGTTTCACTTTCAAAAGGTCGGAAATCTTGTTTGACACCTGTAAGAGCTTTTCAGTGCACCCATGGCTACCCGGTAGCCGATGTTTCCCAGTTAAGCCACCTTACATTCTTTCATGTTTTGCCTGTATGTTTCTATTTTTTCAGTTTGGGAGGGAATGAATGCCTGAAGGAACATGGATGAACTGAACCTTCAGTTAACTAGTCGTCTTTCCCCTGTTCCCTTGCTGACCGATGGGATACAGAATTTTCTTGGCTTCCCCCGCAAACCCCAACCGCAACCGCAACCGCCTCCCTCCTCCCCCCTTCAAATACACCTCCGCCGCCCAAATCCAGCGCAACCAATTCCAAACCAATCCGGCCTGATCAAGAAAATGGACGAAAGCAATGAAGAGAGTCAGGCGCCCGCCGCTCCAGCCCCCCTGGCGCTGCCGCCTCCAGGGCCCCTGCCGCCGCCGGCGACGGACGCGGGCCACCTGGAGCTCCTCGGGGTGCTCCGCCTTCGGGTGAGGGGTCTCGCCCCGTGGATGCTCCCCTGTTATTTCCACTTCGACATCGACGTCTACAATTATCATCCAAGAGAGCTTCTGGCTGCATACCCGTGTGCGACCGCCGCGAACGGAAGCTCGGCCGCCGTGTACTTCGTCAACGTCGTTCGTCCCCTGTCCGCAACCGACCGGAGAAAGAAGAGATCCGTCCCCGGGGGCACGTGGAAGTCCGAACGAGGCCCGCAGCCTCTCGTCTCCGAGGCCATCCAGGGAGCCCGGCAGGCCTTCTCGTTCACGGTGCTCGACGCGAAGGACGAGGAAATCCGGGAAGGGTACATTATGAGCTCACCCTCGCTGGCGACGAGGGCAAGCTGGCCGGCGGCGCCGAGATGGCCGTCTCGAAGATATACCCGAGCCCCCGCAGCGACAAGAAGAAGCTGAAAGCAAAGCCGGTCCGCGCGTCGTCAAGAAAGAAGCGGAAGGCCCTTGAGGCGTCCGCTGCCGCCGCCTCCGCGCCGGCTCTCCGGCTCGGGATCTCCTCCCATGCCCCTCCTCTCCGCCGGGGGGCCTCGACCTCCTGGGCGCATCCTCTCGGCGAGGGCGCCACTTCGGCCTCCTGGGCGCATCCTCTCGGCGAGGGCGCCGCTTCGACCTCCTGGGCGCATCCTCTCGGCGAGGGCGCCACTTCGGCCTCCTGGGCGCATCCTCTCGGCGAGGGCGCCGCTTCGACCTCCTCTGCGCATCCTCTCGGCCACGGCGCGGCTTCGACCTCCTGGGCGCATCCTCTCGGCGAGGGCGCCACTTCGACCTCCTGGGCGCATCCTCTCGGCGAGGGCGCCGCTTCGACCTCCTCGGCGAATCCTCTCGGCCACGGCGCGGCTTCGACCTCCTCCGCCCCTCATCTCGGCCAGGGGGCCGCCTCGACCTCCTCCGCGTTCCATCTCGGTCAGGGCGCCGCCTCGACATCCTCTGCGTGTCATCTCGGCCAGGCCGCTGCTCCGAGCCACGCCAGGCGGTTCGTCATTCTGGAGGTAGCTGGCTTCTCGCCGGTTGGGGAGGATTTCGTGCCTCAGAACATTTTGAGGGCTTCCGAGGTGATTGGCAGAAGCAGAGTGCCTCTTGACCGCGAGGACGTCCTTCTGCTGCAGAAGAAGAAGAAGCTACCAGCAGGTCGTTTCAGTCTTCCATGCTCTGTATGTTCAGATGGTTATTGATTATTGCATACTTGAATTGTAGTGTTTGATTCCCTTTTGTGTTGCTGTAACAGGTGGCTCTGAAGATTCTCGACCCTGATGTGCTGAGTTCAAGAAGAATGAAGTGAAGCAGCTCAAGTTGACAAAAACAGGCATGATACATAGGAGGAACTAGTGTGTGATCGAGAACATACTCCACTCCCATTCGGGTGCTGGAGAGGGAAAATTTTGTTTGTAAATAGATAGAGTAGGTGGGAATCCCTGTGTCCCTGGATTTTGCTATGAAAGTTGGTCATGCAAAGTTCATACTTGTTGTAAAAAGGGATGAATGTTCCTAGTGATGCATTCAGAAATTACTACGGAAGATTCATAATTCCAGTTCTTGTAAATGTTTGTCATGCTCAAGTTTATACTAGTATTTTTATTTACAGTTTAGGGCTATTACAGGGTTTTTACAGGGAAACTCGGAAAATAAGTTCACACAAAAGAACTGGCTAGCTTATTCTTATGGGCTTATTTTTCACAACAGCTTATCTGTGGATTTGATTTTATTAGAAATAGGAAGTAGGTATACTGAAAATTTAACAGTAGCTTTACTGAACTTGATGACAGTAGCATTCCTGAACCTTTTGACAGATGCTTAACTGAATGTTGGACAGTTGCTTAACTGAATTTTGTGACACTTGCTTAACTGAATTTTGACTAGTAGGTACACACTCAATTTTGATCAGTGACCATGTGTTGGTGCACTGTGTGTGAGGGAATAACATGTATGTACGTGCATAATGTAAGCTAGTGTTGTGGAGGACTCCCTAGTCTGGAATATGAATTCCAAGGGAGTCTACACAGTCAAATCCTTCTACAAGTTTGTTAATTTTGGGGGTATACTGCCTAGTAACACTCCTGCTGTTTGGTCTATTAAGATTCCGCCTAGAATTCAGATTTTTTTGTGGCTGTTAGCTAATAACAAACTGCTCACTAGAGATAATTTAGCTAAGAGGCAAGCTGTGTCGGATCCAACTTGTGTGTTCTGTTCTGAGTTGGAAGGTTGCTTTCATTTATTTTTTGGCTGTGTTGTTGCTGAGGAATTCTGGAAACCTATTACGAGACTAACTGGTTTCAAGGGGGATATTAATATGATGTCCTCCTCGTCGTGTTGGTCTAGGGGGGATAGATTTGCTGCTACTAATATCATACATGCAGCTGGTCTATGGGCTCTCTGGAAAACTCGTAATAACATGATATTCAATTCTGTTGTATGGCCGGGTATGCAGGCTATCTGGAGGAAGACTGCCTTGTACCTTTCTCTATGGGAAAATCTAGCCTCAGATCGTGCGAAAACCGCGCTTGGAGAATGGTCGAGGGAGTTGGAGCAGTTGGCAAGAAGTCCGCCTCTCTTGATGTGGCCAGACCCTGGTTGATGCTGGGCAAATGTACTGAAGAAATCCTGGCTAAAGGGGGCTTTGTTTTCCCTTGTTCTTAGTAGGTGGATAGTAACCCCGGTGAAATCTACTGTACTTCTTAAAATTTGTAATAGGATAGTGCACTAGCCGTCCTGCTTTTTGCTTTTATTTTGTGTTGCCGCGTATACTTTTGCTGCTGTAGCTGAGGCGGTAGCCTGCCGTCCCTCCGCGAGCCTATCTGTAACTCACTGAACCTTGTTTCATTTCGTATGGAATGGAGCTGGGGCATGGTGCCCTTTTCCTCTAAAAAAAATAATGTAAGCTAGTCAGTACTTGTTGGGTGAGTTTCTATAAGCAGCCAACAAGCGAAGGGCATTTGTTGCCAGGACAATTTAGTAAGAAACAGAGCATACATACACACTAGTATTCTTTATTCTAGGGACAATTTGGTACGATGACAGCCATCCGTCCTCTGGCACTTCTTTTTTTCCTTTTCTACGAAAGAACGGACTTTCATTCATTGACATGGGGCATAAAATCATCCTGATAGACGAGCTGAATCTGTTCCGGCCCCGACCCTAACCATTAGTTCGTAGGCAGGAAAGAGTGAAGGGCATTCGTATCAAAGGTTGGTTGTGTGTATGTGTGCCCTATTTCTTACTCTGCTAGATCTTCTTTGTTTGTTCCAGAAATTCCACCGAGCAACCTGTGTGCGTGTGTGAGTCTATCGTACCAACACAGCGGGAGACTCTCTGCCAATAATTTGTTTGTTTAATCAATTTTGGGTTGTTTACTGCAAGTGTTTTATGAAGTGAATTATATGTTGTTAAGACAATGTTCTTACCACTTATTTATCCATATTACTGATGCTAAATGAACTATTAACTAAAGTTAACACCATTCAGAGTTAACTGAATTTTGTTTTGTTTACTAAATTGTGTGTTGTACGCTGAAGTAAGAGTGAACTAAGTACTCCCTCCGTCCCAAAATTCTTGTCTTACATTTGTCCAAATACGAATGTATCTAGTTACACTTTAGTATTAGATACATTCGTATCTAGAAAAATCTAAGACAAGAATTTTGGGACGGAGGGACTACTTTTATTTGTATTGCAGGTGCTTTTGATGGTCTTTTCTCAGTTCAGATTCACCACAGAGGCTTCTTTTGTGGAACTGACAACAACAACACATACAAGGATTATGAAGTTGACTACTTTGACAACTGTGACATTGATACTTGGTCCATTCTATGGATTGATGATTTTCTACATCAGCTAGGGTATGACAGAAAGAGTGTAAAGCTTGATGTGTTTTGGTGTCAGCCGGGAAATTCATTGGGTCATGGACTAAGAGAGATAAAGTGTGATGCCGACATCCTTGCAATGATAGCAGCAACTACAGAGCACAAGAACTTGTTGCTGATTGTAGACCATGGAGAGACACTTAACAAAGTTATGAGAGATGACATTATGCTAAATGATAAAAATATCCAGGATGAGGAAAGAAGTGTGCCAAATGATAGGAAGGGTAGGAGGTTATTTGGGGAAGGATCATCATCAGGTTGTGGTGATGAAGAAATAGAGGAGGAAGGTGGAGTAGATGCAGCAACAGCAGATTCAGAGACTGATGAGGATTTCCATGATAGTGACTTTGCTATTGAGGATGGGGACGATGATTTGTTCGAGACAAACATAGATAAAGAAGTGGATGATCACAGAGAGAAGGATACATCATGTGACTATGAAGCGGAGCTAGCTGAGGATGCTCTAGATGATTCCCACCTAGACTTGTCCAAAGAACAGAGGGACAAGTTGAAGTACAACTTCAAGGCATTTAATGTAGAAACAGATTTGAATGCCCCTATTTTTAGACTTGGCATGGTGTTTGGTAATGTGCAGGAGCTTAGACACGCTATAACATCTTATAGCATCAGGAACAGGGTTCAAGTGAAGAAAACAAGGAACACTTCTACTAGAGTTGTAGCTCAATGCTCTGGTGATTGCCCATGGTATCTTCAAGCAAGCAAGGACAACCGAACTGCTAGTTTTGTAATAAAAAAGTACTTTGATGAGCACACTTGCAGTAAGTCATGGAATCTTAAAGGGTTGACA
>LR738714.1:837227781-837238639 GCA_902687465.1 Secale cereale
TTTTTTTTCTCAAGTAAACCAAAATACATTAATACAAAATGCATCAGTACCCGCCAGCCATTGCAAACATGATGTTGCGACTAAACCAAAATACACTAATATAGCAAAACACTATCATCCTATCTCTGAATAGCAATTGATCTCCATTGCAATCATTCTCTTCTCCATTCTCTGCTTCTCCTTCACAGCTTCTATGTCACAATCTTCCTCCTTCAGCTTCTTGTCCAGAACATCTTTCTTGCTAGCAAGATTAGCAATCACACTTCTCTCCCTTCCCTGCCAAGGTTTGCTGATCCATTTGGCATAACCACAAGTCCTCTCATCCTGTTAATCAACAATTCACACACTAATAAGAGGCTCCAATAATAACTGATGTGATATACTCACATTATCACAAACCACATAATTAAGAGGACCTCCTGAATTAAGACCCCATGTTACCTCATACTGTCACACCAAAAACCATGGCCCTGTGTCATACCTTCATTGCATACACGTCGAGCAGGCGCATCTCTGTGCCCACACAAGTCACCCTTGGAACAGGAGGTGTAGGAGCTTTGTGAGTAGCACAAGAGGACCAATGTCCGAGCGGCGGGAGGATGAGGAGGAACGGAGGAGGTACCTTGCGCCAGAGAGGCTGGACGTACTACAGCAACTTGAGCCGTGGGCAAAGGCGCACATCCTGCCGCTGCTCAAGCTGGCGGACGAGCTGTGGCAGCTGGAAGACATGTTGCCGCTGCTCAAGCCGGTGGATGAGCTATGGCGGCCGGCGGAAATGCTCCGAGACGTGGCGGTGCTGGGCTCCCGGACGCGCTGGCGCTGGGCACGGACGGCTTCGACGTGGCGTGCCTCGAGCTCCGCGGCAGGGCGTAGGGCGTGCTGGACGCGCAGCTGGTGTGCCTGTTGGGGAGCACGGGCACAGAGGAGGCCCTCGCCGCCGTCCTACTTGAGCGCGCCGCCGCGGTGGAAAGGGGTCGAGGGTTAGGGATTTGGGCGGCCAGGGGCGGGCTGCTGTGTCCCACCGGCTCAGGGGCTTATGTGTGAAAAATAAAGATAATGAAGGGGGTTTCTGTAATATTTCACCCAGCCGCACGGCCACACGCCTCTGTGAGCGATGGCACTCGTTGACATTGTGTCCCGCGACCACGCTGGCATCCTAGTCAGCAGGTCGGACGTATGAAAACGGGATTTGAACCGTATTTGCACGAAAGAGCCAAGTTTTTGCACCAACTCGATATATTCTTCAAGTTCATGCACCAAACTGAACATTGGTGGCAAGTTTAGGCACCATTGGTGTAATTACCTCTCAAAAGAACTGGCCCTAACGTCTCGTGTCAACACGTTTGCTTCGGATCTTCTCTCACATCTGCCATCTCTCCCCTCCTTGAGTTATTTACGCAAAACCATCACAGTTGGATCTAGGGTAACAACTTGATACCGTATTTGTGCCAGGGCACAAGAAACCATCAACTCTGTGCCTAATCGATTGATAGTCGAATTTATTGGCCAAAACATCAAAACTGACAGGTAGGGCCCACCTATTGGGACGACGTGGCATGCTGATCTGGACAATTCGCTCAGGTGGACGTAGGTCCCACCTGTCATCCTCACGCACCTTCTTCTTCCTTTTTTTTTGCCCCTCTCCTCCAACCAGCCACGAAGAGGACGTCGCGCCCGCTCCCGCGACGCGCGCCTCGCCCTGAGCAGCACCGCCCGAGCAGCTCGCCTCTACCCTCGCCGGACGCCGCCAGTTGCGATGCTCAGTCTGGAGTCTGGACCCGCGCCTCCGGCAGTTGCCATGGTCGACCACCACGCCGTCAGACCGACGCCTGACGAGCCGCCGCTTCCCCGCCATCAACCTCCTCCTCTTGTCCAGCCCACTCTGGCGATGCACGCCTTGCCCCGGGGCATCACCGCCCGAAACGCTTGCCTTGCTGGCCGCCGCCAGTGCCCACGCTCAGGCTGGAGCTGGACCCGCGCCTCCGCCGCCATGGAGAGCGCCTCGGCAGTCCCTGCCGGCAGCCCGACGACCGAAGAGGTGTTCCGAGCCCGGCGCCTGAAGCTAGGGGACCAAGGCACACTTATGGGAGCGCCGGGAGAAGCGCGGCAAGCAGAGGGAGGCGAGGCAGCTGCGGAGCTTGCACGCACTTAAGCTGTTCGACGGAAGGTAGAGAGCTCAGTGCAGAAATTGATGGCCACATGACAGTGCCAGGCTGGAGCTCGGACAGGTCGCCTTTCAGCTCGGACAGGTCGCCTTTCAGCTCGTCCACCGTCTTCACGATCTTCTCGTGGAGGGGACTCGTCTTCTGTGGCGGGAGAACGTGGCGAGGAGGAGGGCTAGGTGCCTTTTCCTTGGCAACAGCCGGCACCGGCGCCGCCGCGGTATCATCTCGCCGTCTCCAGCTGACCGCAGCCAGTGCAGATCGGGAATCCAAGACACGATCAGGCATTGGTGCAGCTTCTCCGACAACCACTTTGCTTGTGTTGATGTTAATCTTGCTGCACTGAACATTGTCGGGTAGTTTCAGATTTCAGTTACAGTTTTCTGAATAATAGCCAGAAGCATGTGTTGATGTTAATCTTGCTGCACTGAACTTTGTTCATGCTGCGGCAGAATAGGTTGTACTCCCTATGTAAACTAATATAAGAGTGTTTAGATCACAATGGAGTACTAGTTTACAGAGCGAGTACTAGTTTACAGAGGGAGTACTAGTGTTCAACTTCCTCTAAATCGTTGGCCACGATCAGTCCGAGGGATGGCGCGGGATTTGGGTGTGTAGCACATGTGAAGTCCATTGGGCCAGGGCAGAACAAGCTGTTAGATAGGAGCACACAAAATGGTTTGTATTGGCTACGAGACAGGATCGAAAGCCTATCGTACATATGTTTGATCCTGAAAGTAAGAAGTTGATCATTACAATTTACACGTGATGCGGTGTTCGAGGAAGATCGGTGCTGGGACTGGAGCTCACCAGGATCCACTGAAAATGGTGATGGAGCATCGTTTGTTGTCAGCTATCCTAATCGGGGAGAACAAGAGGAAGCAGCAGCAGTGGTGACAACAAGCCGGCTTGTGCTTAACTGCGTTGGAAGAACCAGCTAGCCATGTCGAGGCCATGAAGGAGAAGTGTTGGGAGAGGGCAATGAAAGAAGAATTGGGCTCGATTGTATCCAACAATACTTGGCAGTTAAGTGAATTGCCAAGAGGGCACAAGCCAATTGGACTCAAGTGGGTTTATAAGCTGAAGAATGACCCAAGTGGTGCTGTAATCAAACATAAGGCGAGACTAGTTGCTAAGGGTTGTGTGCAGCGACAGGGCATTGATTTCGAGAAGGTCTTTGCCCTTATAGCTCGTATGGAGTCGGTTAGACTGCTAGTAGTACTTGCAGGCTTGCAGCTGAATTTCAATTGAAAATGCACCACATGGATGTCAACTTGTCAAGTCAGCTTTCCTCAATGGGGATTTGATCAAGGAGGTTTATGTTACTCAGCCACCGGGGTATGAAATTGCAGGTGAAGACAGCAAGGTATATAAACTGAAAAAAGCAGTGTATGGCCTGCGGCAAGCACCTAGAGTGTGGAACTTCAAGTTGGATGCAACCCTGTGCGAACTAGGCTTCCAGAAGTGTCCCTCGGAGTGCGGCCTGTACAGAAAAAAGGAGGGGAATTCTGTACTGGTTGTGGGAGTTTATGTTGATGATCTCATCATTACCGGAGATTCAGACAGAGTGATTGAAACCTTCAAAGAGCAGATGAAAGCAAAGTTCAATATGAGTGACTTGGGGTTGCTAAGCTACTTCTCCCTCCGTTCCGATTTACTTATCGTGGTTTTAGTTACTTGGGAATTGAAGTTCAGCAGACCGAGCAAGGAATCACTTTATGCCAGTCCGCTTGCTGCCCGGATACTTGAAAAGATGAAGATGTAGGATTGCAACCCTGCTCACACACCAATGGAGGCCAGACTAAAGATGAGCAAGAATAGTCAGGCAGAAGCTGTTGATCCAACACAATACAAAAATGTAGTGGGAAGCCTTAGGTACGTACTTGATCCACACTCGCCCTGATTTGAGTTATGCGGTTGGTTTTGTGAGCCGATTCATGGAGAAATCAACAGTGGAACATATGACTGCTGTTAAGCATATACTGAGGTATGTAAAGGGAACTCTGAATCTTGGGTGTAGCTACAGAAAATGTGGCGACAAGCGACCAAGGCTCCTGGGATATTGTGACAGTGACCATGGAGGTGACATCGATGATCGGAAAAGTACCAAAGGAGAACTTTTCTATCTTGGGAGCAGTCCAATAACATGGGCATCACAAAAACAGAAAATTGTGGCCAAGTCTTATTGTGAATCTGATATGTAACAGCTGCATCAGCTTCTTGTCAAGGAATTTCGCTGGGTCGGCTCCTAGGAGAAACACTTGACCAAGTACCGGACAAGTGGGTGTTAAGAGTGGACAGTCAGTCAGCGATTGCTCTA
Source organism: Secale cereale (assembly GCA_902687465.1). NCBI lineage: Eukaryota > Viridiplantae > Streptophyta > Magnoliopsida > Poales > Poaceae > Secale > Secale cereale. Next base: position 837,232,264 of record LR738714.1, read on the forward strand.
TGTAAGAACCCTGTGTTTCATGAGAGGAGCAAACACATTGACACTCGATATCACTTCGTGAGGAATTGTGTCGAAGAAGAGAGAATTGCAGTGGAACATGTCAGAACTGAAGATCGACATGCTGATATTCTGACAAAGACTCTTCTAAGGTTTCGGTTCCAGGAGTTGAAGAAGAAGATCGGCATGGAGGATTTGAAGTCAGTGTGCCAAGTTAGGGGTGAAATGTTGATATTAATCTTGCTGCACTGAACATTGTCAGGTATTTTCAGATTTCAGTTACAGTTTTATGAATAATAGCCAGAAGCATACTTTGTTATGTTGCGGCAAAATAGGTCATAGTGTTTAACTTCCCGTAAGTCGTTGGCCACGATCAGTCCGCGGGATGGTGCGGGATTTGCGGATCGTGGGCAGCTAGTTTGTTAGGCAACTGAATAAAGGGAGTATATAGCAAAAAACTACCACATTACAGGTTAGGGCTACAGAAAACTATCACTTTTTTTAACTTTTCAAAATGCTACCACAAAATTGGTTCACTGTTCCAAAAAAATACCATGTCACACTAATAACGAAGTTGATTAACTTCAAACGTTATTATGACAACTCGGGTCCACTCGTCAGGTTAACCGTTAGATTGACCATTGACAAGTTATGACAGGTAGGGCCCAAATATTTTTTGACATACAATCGGGTCCCTACAATAAAAACTAATAGCAATCAGGCTCCTGAAAAAATAATATAAAAATCAATCGGGTCCATGAAAAATTAAAAAAGAAGCAATCGGGTCCTCGACAGCGAGCTCCAAGCCGGAGTCGGCCAGCACCACGCCGGCGAGCTCGTCGGCAGAGCCGGCCAGCACCATGCCCGGAGTATATGGCTGTTGGCTGCGACAGCCGTGGCCGGCGGGAAGCAGCAGCGGCGGGCTGGAACCGGCCGTGCTCCCTGGCTGCTGCCCTCCCGTGCTCGAGCTATCCGGCGGGGCCGAACTAAGCGGCGGCGGCGCGGAGCTCCTCCTCCTTTCTGCTGCGACAACCGTGGTCGGAGGTAGGCAGCGGCGGCGGGCTGCTCCCGCCTGTGCTCGAGCACCAGGAGGTGAGGACGCTGTCCATGTCTATGGCATGTTGGTGGCCGGCCCCGGCGGCAGCGGCCGTGGCTGCGCCCGCGTGGTGGTGGCCGGACCTAGCGGCGACGTTCCCATGGTGTGGTTGTGGCCGGACCTCACGGCAGCGCTCCTATGGCGTTGTGGTGGCCAGTCTTGGCGGCCGAGCTTCCCATGGCCTGATGGTGGCCGACCTTGGCGGCGGCGCTCCCCATGGCCTGATGGTGGCCGACCTTGGCGGCGGCGCTCCCCATGGCCTGGTGGTGGCCGTGGCCGCGCCGGGCATGGTGCTGGCTGCGCCGGGCGCCGGAGTGATAGCTCGGGAGAGATAATAAGAAGTGGGAGAAAGAGCACTTACATGTGGGACCCACATGGAAGTTAACGTTCAAACAAACGGTTTGTTTAGGAGCGGCCCGACATGTCATAAATCGGATTAATTCTAAATCAGATCATCATTTGGGTTTTTGGAATATCGAACCAATTTTTTGATAACATTTTAGAAAGTTAAAAAATGGTAGTTTTTCGGACAAAAGCCTGAAATATGATAGTTTTTTTTTTGCTATATACTCGAATAAAGGAGAATACCGAAATGACCCAAGAAGTGCGCGTCGCAAAAACTCATCTGTCTCGCTGTGTTTCAGAGGTCTGTTCGTTGTGTACTTCTTCCACCTCGAGTGCGTGTGTGATCCTGGGTTAAGTCCAAACAGCATGGACTATCCTAGGTGTGCGCGGTGGCGGCCATGTCGCAGCCGCCGAAGGAGAGCAGCAGGACGTTCCTTGAAGTTGAAGGACGATGGCCTACTGCGCTGCCGTGTCATGGCGTGGGAGAGCTGCCGCCGGAAGATGCCACGGCGCCGGCTCGAATGACGCAGGAGAGCTGCTGCCGGAAGATCACGCTGCCGCCTGCACGCGCTTGCGTAGAGCTCCGCGGACCGCGGGAAGACGCTGCTGCTCGCGCCTGCGGACGTCTCCGCCACCACGCTCGTCATCGCGGGGGCTCCGCCTTCTGTTGACCACGTAGCCTGAGCTACAAAGAAACTTTGTGGGCCGCCGGCCGTGCTGGGTCAGCTTAGGCGGGTGTACAGGGCCCCGCCCCGCTCCTGGACGTCGTCGTCGGTGCCGACCACGTCGCGGCGTACAACGGGCAGGCACGCGATCCGATGATGGGGGGTCTGGCCCGCCCCGCCCCGCTCTTATTTTGCGGGGTGGATGTACAGGGCCCCGCCGCCCCGCTGTTGGACCTCGCCGTCGGGGCCGACCACTGGGCGACGGCGCAGGCTCCCATCCCATGTCTGGACGGGAGGGAGAGTAGAGGAAGAGTTGGTCTGGTCACACACCCGGCGTTCGTTCTATCTCGTCCTTTTGCCAGGATGAATAATGATAGGGGCGCGTGTTGATGGGTGCTGTGCCCGGCTCCAGGGATAGCGCCTGGCCGTACCGGCGGCGAGGTGGTAGTGAAGACGGTTCGTCGAACAGGTGGAGAAGTCCGCCAGCAACCGGGAAAATATCGTTTCTCTTGGTTGTCATGGGGCTATCCGCTGACAGTGCAAGCAGATTGAATCCATCTCATCGTTGCAAGCCAGTGAACGATTGAATCCATGTCATTCGGTCCTTTTTAGTTTGCGTATAAGAATTTGACTTTTTTTTCCACAATGCTCTACGTGTAGCCCTTTTTAGCTAACAAAAATGCTACACTTACGGAGTTGGGCTCACGGAAGGAGCTTACAGGAAGACGTGTGTCAATACAATCAATTAGCCACCCTGTATTTAACCTTGGGGACCGGCCCATGGTTAAGTCTTGCATCTCCACCTCAGACCCGTAAGAGGTTTCCGGTATATAAAATTCTCGTAAGTGTAGCATCTCTCTTTAGCTAATCTTGTTGAGTATCATGATTGTATTGAAAACATAGGATAGACTAAAAAGTATTCTAGCTTTTCTTGTGTGTGTGTCTATATCTCCTCATATACCATATAGATGAATCTTTTATACCTCTTTATTATTTTTAATATACTTCATTAGTAATTATTAGATATCCCGAAATGAGTTTAATGAAAAAAATTGGTGTTGACCCCAAAGGTAAAAGATGTCGAGGGACGTGAAAGTGCTGAAATTCTGAATAAAAACCATTTGGTGTTGACCCCAAAGGTAAAAGACCCGACGATGCTCTCGCAATTTTGCCCAATAAGTCTCTGTAATGTTTTATATAAATTAGCTTCGAAGATAGTAGCGAATCGTCTAAAATTGGTGCTACCAGATATCATATCAGTGGAGCAGTCTGCTTTTGTTCCAGGTAGATTGATCACAGACAACATCATAGCTGCATATGAATGCCTTCATTTCATGAAGAGGAACAAACCCAGTAAGCATCGTCACTGTGCACTAAAACTTGATATGATGAAGGCTTACGACAGAGTCGAGTGGGATTACCTGAAAGAATTATGACCAAGATGGGTTTCTCGTAGAGGTGGGTAAATAATGTCATGAATATGGTTACGTCTGTTTCCTATTCAGTTTTTTTCAATGGGAGGAACCTTGAGGAGTTTAAGCCAAGCAGAGGCATTCGACAGGGAGATCCGATTTCCCCTTACTTGTTTTTGTTGGCAGCGGAGGGCCTTTCGTGCCTCCTAAAAAGTGTAGACCAATCATCGCAAATTGGTGGGATACAAGTGGCGCCTTCAGCACCAACTATTAATCGTCTTTTGTTTGCGGATGATAGCCTGTTGTTCTTCAAAGCATGTGGTGATGGGGCTAGAGAGGTATCAAACTGTTAGAAATGTATTGCCAAGCTTCATGTCAGCGAGTAAACCCAAGTAAATCATCTATTTTTTTCAGCAAGGGTTGCCCAGCAAATATCAAGGAGGAAATCAAAGGAATTTGTCATGTCCCCACCAAGACTTTGAATGATGTAGCTTCGTATGCCAAGTGATGTAGGCACTTCAAAATATGGGGATTTGAAATATTTGAAGGACAGACTGTGGAGTAAAGTGAAGGGGTGGATAGAGCGAACTATATCCTTCCAAGCGAAGGAAGTTTTAGTCAAACCTGTTGCGGGTATTTTCAATGTCTTGCTTTAAGCTTCCAAGGGGACTCTGTGAACATTTGAACAAGTTGATTAGGCAGTATTGGTAGGGAAGCAAGGAAGGAAAACATACGCTTCTTTGGGTGTCTTGGAAGACTATGACCCAACCCAAATTTATGGGTTGGCTAGGATTCTGAGATTTTAAACTTTTCAATCTGTCTCTCCTCGCAAAACAGGCATGGTGTTTGTTATAGAATTCAGATTCTTTGAGTGCTCGTATGCTCAAGGCAATTTATTATTCATATGGAACCATTTTGTCAGCAGAATTGGGAGGAAGGCCGTCGCAGGATTGGCGTGCCATAGTTATAGGTAGAGATGTTTTAGCGCAAGGTTTAATCTGCAGAACAGGGAATGGAAATTCAACACTCATATGGGAATATAACTGGCTCCCCAATAATGTTATGATGAGGCAATGAAAAAAATAGCGCGCTACAGAAAATAGCGTGTCCCCTGAAAATATGCTATTAGCGTGCTATAGCGCGCTATAGCGTGCTATTAGCGAGGCATTGTACATTGACTTATTTAGCGAGCCAACTCTCTATATGCTATAGCGTGCTATTAGCGGCGCTATAGCGCGCTATTTGTTTCAGTGTGATGAGGCCTATAGCTTGCCTGTTAAGCCATCCACCGAGGAGAGTTAGTGAACTTATCAATGAAATTAGTGTTACATGGCGTAGAGACCTGCTGCAGAAAACATTTTTGATGTCGAACATAAAGAGTATCCTTAGCATTTCCCTATGCACACGCAATATGGAGGATACTTGGGCCTGTAATTATGAAAAGAATGGTCTTTTTTACAGTAAAATCTGCATACCGTATGCTAGTGGACACAAAGAGGAGAAGGGAAGATTGGCTCGAGAATAATGTTGCTAGATCAAACTATGAAGAAGAAACCAGAGAGTGGACATCTTTGTGGTCTGTTTAAGTGCCGGGGAAAATAAAAAACTTTTAGTGGTGACTGGCTAGATGTTCTATTCCAACAAAAGATGCACGATACAGTCGAAACATGGCCCATCATGATATATAGATGCCAATTGTGTGGTGCACGAGATTCTTGGTGGCACTCCCTTCTGGAGTGTTCGGCGTCAAGGTGTGTTTGGACTCTAGCGGACGGGGAAATTGTAGATCATCGGGAGCCCAACAGAGAGCCTAGTGCGAAAAGTTGGATCCTTGCAATGATTGATACTTTGACACACTAGAAACTGATAGAGTTGATTGTGAATCTATGGGCAATTTGGAAGGCAATACACGAGAGTATTCTTCAAAGTCCACATGCAACACACTCCTTCGTCATGAACTTCATTGCCGAGCTGGACACTTTGCAATGCTCAGGAGGAACTCATGCGAGCGGACCGTCCGCAAGATTCTAGGGGTGGGCGAGCCATGATCCTCTTATTATTCCTGTAAACCTCGTTATCATTCAATAAAGTGTGGTTTACAGGCTAAAAAAAACCCTATGCCAAGAGTGATTCTAAAAAAACACTATGCCAAGAGTACTTGAGTGCGTCGACACCCTTTGCTCTTCGTCGGGTGCTGATATGTCTCGCGTACAGTGAGAATAACAGAAATCTCGTTGAAGGCGAGCTCCATATTGGACCGGCCCATCGCGCCGACCGCCAGATTCTCTTTGTTTTTTTATGTTTTTTGTTTTCTTTTACTTTATTTACATTTCTAGATATTTTATATTACAAAATTACTTTACATAAAACATTTCAAAAACTGTGAATCATGCATTTGGAGAATGTTTAATGTGTATATAAACAATCTTGACCATGTATTAAACAAGTGATGATTTTTTATCATGTACATAAAAATGTTAAAAACCATTTCAAAAAAAGTACTGAACAAGTATTTGAAAAATGTCAATCAAGCAATTGAAAAGTTATGTGTATAGAAAAAAGTTCACCGTGTATAAAAAATGATGAATTTTTTTGATCCTGTATATAAAAATATTAATCAAGCATTTGAGAAAAATGTTGAGTAAGTATTTAAAAAATGTTGATCAAGCATTTGAATTATTTTTAAATGTGTATAGAAAAAAAATTGACCATGTATTTAATAAAAAAATTATGAGCAAGTATTTGTAAAATGTTGGTCAAGCATTTGAAAATATTAAATGTGTAAAGTGAAAATGTTTACCATATATTAAAAAAATGTTGAATTTTTTAGCTGCCAAGGTCCTCCCTTGCGCTTGTTCATT
>LR738714.1:837240553-837255325 GCA_902687465.1 Secale cereale
AACCAGTGTGTGATCGAGAACATACTCCACTCCCATTCGGGTGCTGGAGAGGGAAAATTTTGTTTGTGGATAGATAGAGTAGGTGGGAATCCCTGTGTCCCTGGATTTTGCTATGAAAGTTGCAATGTGCCATCCAGTGGCACCATTACAGATCTTGATGTCTAGACAACAGTACAGGGCTATGCCTAGTTCCCTTGCTGTTTTACTGAAAGGGGTGCCGTAGTCACTGAAATACCCAAATGAATCAAGTTACTGAAATTTTACAATGGTATGTCTTGTTACATACGTACTTCCAGTGGACAATTATAAAATTCAGGTGCCGGCTGGTCAACGAAATAACAATCTTTCCTGTGTAAGCCATTTTTCCTGTTTCACTGATGTGCCATAGGTGGGCTGAGCACTTCAAAAACAAGCCCTACTCTAAGCAAGTGAAACCACTGTTTTCTGCTGTGTATTCTACCATCTTGAGGAAATGGCCTCTGCCTTTCAAAATGGTGATGTTACAAAACACCTGATACTAATAGTGGAGTTTCACACGAACCCTTTATTCTGAATATATTGTGTTCGCCATTGTAAGTTTGAAAATTCATCCACCTGTAGTGGCTACACAGACCGTGAGCTGATTGACCGAAGCAAAGTGCGGGTGGAAATATACATGAAAATTATTGTTGCAGCAGTGTTTATTTATTTGCAATGACACACATGTACAAAAGCATGTGCGATATAAAAGAATCTACAAAAAAAAAATATTCATGCCAACTAAAAAAGTCACTTTTATGTTCATATATTTAAAAAACATTTATGCAGTCTAAAAAAGAGTTTATTTAATTCTTAAAAATGTTTCTACGATTATAAAAATTGTGCAGTCATTTTTAGAAATACTCATGTAATGTAAAGTAGTGTTACTTTTATAGGAATGTCCGTGTATTTCCATAAACATGTCATGTATTTTTATAAATATATGATGCATTTTTAATAGTATAAAATCACATTTAGTTTTATAAAAATATATGCAAACATGATTTTAAAAATTGCATGAACTTTTCTAAAAAAAAAGATACAAACACTTGTTAAAAGTTAATAAAAAACATTTCACTTTTTTTGGCAGTTACATAAATTTGATAAAATGAAATAATTTCCTCTATATATATATATATAATGTGCTTTATTTTTTAGTACTGCGTGCGTGCGTTGTGTGCATTGCAAATGATTATATATAAAAGACAGCGCATACATTTTTTTTAGGCTAAGACAGCGCATACATAGTAACACACCAAAGGCCAATTCTTTTGGAGCTTATAGCAGCTTATTGTGAAAATAAGCCAAAAGCCCAAAATAACTCATTTTAGAGATTGAGCTTAACTTATTTCCACAACCCTCTTCTTCACAATGAAAAAAAGTTGAGGGTGGGCAGCTTTCGGCAACTTATCACTTAACCATGAAATGATATATCTCCTTGTCCTCACAGTTTCACGGAATAACGCCCGAAATGCCACCCCGCCTGACATCCCGAAAAAAACGCTTGGAGCATGCCCCGCATCCCTCTCGTTCCTTCTCCAGCACAGAAATCCTAACTAGGTTTCCCTGCCCGCCGCCGACCTTGCCTCTCGACGGTCGTCGTGCTTCTCCCCCGCCCCCAGCTGCCGACCCTGCCTCCCGATGACCACCACGCTTCCCCATGCCTCCTTTTGTCACCGCACGTCGGCCGAGCTCCTCGACGTAGAAGCCCGTCCCCCCTCCTTCTCCTCTGCCCGTCCTTCCGACGGCTGTCGAGAGCGCGAACGGAGGCTAGGGATCTGAGGTCGAGGTCAAACACAAGGACGTCGGCGCTGGGACACTCGACACGGATGGACGCGTGCATGTCTTCGGCCGCCTTGAACCTCTGAATTTGATGAAGTAGTAGTACTCCCTCCGTCTGGAAATACTTGTCATCAAAATGAATAAAAGGGGATGTATCTGGATGTATTTTTGTTCTAGATACATCCCCTTTTGCCCATCTTGATGACAAGTATTTTCGGACGGAGGGAGTATTCTCTTTGCCTATTTCAGATTATATGTTAGAAATGCATAGGGATTTGTTTGAGAAATCGGTTGATTATATTCTCTTTGCCTAAATGTTGGTCATGCAAAGTTCATACTTGTTGTAAAAAGGGATGAATGTTCCTAGTGATGCATTCAGAAATTACTACGGAAGATTCATAATTCCAGTTCTTGTAAATGTTTGTCATGCTCAAGTTTATACTAGTATTTTTATTTACAGTTTAGGGCTATTACAGGGTTTTTACAGGGAAACTCGGAAAATAAGTTCACACAAAAGAACTGGCTAGCTTATTCTTATGGGCTTATTTTCACATCAGCTTATCTGTGACTTATTTCCGAAGGAGTTTATGCATAAGTTACAACTCAAAAGAACTGGCCCTAACGTCTCGTGTCAACACGTTTGCTTCGGATCTTCTCCCACATCTGCCATCTCTCCCCTCCTTGAGTTATTTACGCAAAACCATCACAGTTGGGTCTAAGGTAACAACTTGATACCGTATTTGTGACAGGGCACAAGAAACCATCAACTCTGTGCCTAATCGATTGATAGTCGAATTTATTGGTCAAAACATCAAAACTGACAGGTAGGGCCCACCTATTGGGACGACGTGGCATGCCAATCTGGACAATTCGCTCAGGTGGACGTACATCCTCACGCACATTCTTCTTCCTTTTTTTTGCCCCTCTCCTCCAACCAGCCACGAAGAGGACGTCGCGCCCGCTCCCGCGACGCGCGCCTCGCCCTGAGCAGCACCGCCCGAGCAGCTCGCCTCTACCCTCGCCGGACGCCGCCAGTTGCGATGCTCAGTCTGGAGTCTGGACCCGCGCCTCCGGCAGTTGCCATGGTCGACCACCACGCCGTCAGACCGACGCCTGACGAGCCGCCGCTTCCCCGCCATCAACCTCCTCCTCTTGTCCAGCCCACTCTGGCGATGCACGCCTTGCCCCGGGGCATCACCGCCCGAAACGCTTGCCTTGCTGGCCGCCGCCAGTGCCCACGCTCAGGCTGGAGCTGGACCCGCGCCTCCGCCGCCATGGAGAGCGCCTCGGCAGTCCCTGCCGGCAGCCCGACGACCGAAGAGGTGTTCCGAGCCCGGCGCCTGAAGCTAGGGGACCAAGGCACACTTATGGGAGCGCCGGGAGAAGCGCGGCAAGCAGAGGGAGGCGAGGCAGCTGCGGAGCTTGCACGCACTTAAGCTGTTCGACGGAAGGTAGAGAGCTCAGTGCAGAAATTGATGGCCACATGACAGTGCCAGGCTGGAGCTCGGACAGGTCGCCTTTCAGCTCGGACAGGTCGCCTTTCAGCTCGTACACCGTCTTCACGATCTTCTCGTGGAGGGGACTCGTCTTCTGTGGCGGGAGAACGTGGCGAGGAGGAGGGCTAGGTGCCTTTTCCTTGGCAACAACCGGCACCGGCGCCGCCGCGGTATCATCTCGCCGTCTCCAGCTGACCGCAGCCAGTGCAGATCGGGAATCCAAGACACGATCAGGCATTGGTGCAGCTTCTCCGACAACCACTTTGCTTGTGTTGATGTTAATCTTGCTGCACTGAACATTGTCAGGTAGTTTCAGATTTCAGTTACAGTTTTCTGAATAATAGCCAGAAGCATGTGTTGATGTTAATCTTGCTGCACTGAACTTTGTTCATGCTGCGGCAGAATAGGTTGTACTCCCTATGTAAACTAATATAAGAGTGTTTAGATCACAATGGAGTACTAGTTTACAGAGGGAGTACTAGTTTACAGAGGGAGTACTAGTGTTCAACTTCCTCTAAATCGTTGGCCACGATCAGTCCGAGGGATGGCGCGGGATTTGGGTGTGTAGCACATGTGAAGTCCATTGGGCCAGGGCAGAACAAGCTGTTAGATAGGAGCACACAAAATGGTTTGTATTGGCTACGAGACAGGATCGAAAGCCTATCGTACATATGTTTGATCCTGAAAGTAAGAAGTTGATCATTACAATTTACACGTGATGCGGTGTTCGAGGAAGATCGGTGCTGGGACTGGAGCTCACCGGGATCCACTGAAAATGGTGATGGAGCATCGTTTGTTGTCAGCTATCCTAATCGGGGAGAACAAGAGGAAGCAGCAGCAGTGGTGACAACAAGCCGGCTTGTGCTTAACTGCGTTGGAAGAACCAGCTAGCCATGTCGAGGCCATGAAGGAGAAGTGTTGGGAGAGGGCAATGAAAGAAGAATTGGGCTCGATTGTATCCAACAATACTTGGCAGTTAAGTGAATTGCCAAGAGGGCACAAGCCAATTGGACTCAAGTGGGTTTATAAGCTGAAGAATGACCCAAGTGGTGCTGTAATCAAACATAAGGCGGGACTAGTTGCTAAGGGTTGTGTGCAGCGACAGGGCATTGATTTCGAGAAGGTCTTTGCCCTTATAGCTCGTATGGAGTCGGTTAGACTGCTAGTAGTACTTGCAGGCTTGCAGCTGAATTTCAATGGAAAATGCACCACATGGATGTCAACTTGTCAAGTCAGCTTTCCTCAATGGGGATTTGATCAAGGAGGTTTATGTTACTCAGCCACCGGGGTATGAAATTGCAGGTGAAGACAGCAAGGTATATAAACCGAAAAAAGCAGTGTATGGCCTGCGGCAAGCACCTAGAGTGTGGAACTTCAAGTTGGATGCAACCCTGTGCGAACTAGGCTTCCAGAAGTGTCCCTCGGAGTGCGGCCTGTACAGAAAAAAGGAGGGGAATTCTGTACTGGTTGTGGGAGTTTATGTTGATGATCTCATCATTACCGGAGATTCAGACAGAGTGATTGAAACCTTCAAAGAGCAGATGAAAGCAAAGTTCAATATGAGTGACTTGGGGTTGCTAAGCTACTACTCCCTCCGTTCCGATTTACTTATCGTGGTTTTAGTTACTTGGGAATTGAAGTTCAGCAGACCGAGCAAGGAATCACTTTATGCCAGTCCGCTTGCTGCCCGGATACTTGAAAAGATGAAGATGTAGGATTGCAACCCTGCTCACACACCAATGGAGGCCAGACTAAAGATGAGCAAGAATAGTCAGGCAGAAGCTGTTGATCCAACACAATACAAAAATGTAGTGGGAAGCCTTAGGTACGTACTTGATCCACACTCGCCCTGATTTGAGTTATGCGGTTGGTTTTGTGAGCCGATTCATGGAGAAATCAACAGTGGAACATATGACTGCTGTTAAGCATATACTGGGGTATGTAAAGGGAACTCTGAATCTTGGGTGTAGCTACAGAAAATGTGGCGACTAGCGACCAAGGCTCCTGGGATATTGTGACAGTGACCATGGAGGTGACATCGATGATCGGAAAAGTACCAAAGGAGAACTTTTCTATCTTGGGAGCAGTCCAATAACATGGGCATCACAAAAACAGAAAATTGTGGCCAAGTCTTATTGTGAATCCGATATGTAACAGCTGCATCAGCTTCTTGTCAAGGAATTTCGCTGGGTCGGCTCCTAGGAGAAACACTTGACCAAGTACCGGACAAGTGGGTGTTAAGAGTGGACAGTCAGTCAGCGATTGCTCTATGCAAGAACCCTGTGTTTCATGAGAGGAGCAAACACATTGACACTCGATATCACTTCGTGAGGAATTGTGTCGAAGAAGAGAGAATTGCAGTGGAACATGTCAGAACTGAAGATCGACATGCTGATATTCTGACAAAGACTCTTCTAAGGTTTCGGTTCCAGGAGTTGAAGAAGAAGATCGGCAAGGAGGATTTGAAGTCAGTGAGCCAAGTTAGGGGTGAAATGTTGATATTAATCTTGCTGCACTGAACATTGTCAGGTATTTTCAGATTTCAGTTACAGTTTTATGAATAATAGCCAGAAGCATACTTTGTTATGTTGCGGCAAAATAGGTCATAGTGTTTAACTTCCCGTAAGTCGTTGGCCACAATCAGTCCGCGGGATGGTGCGGGATTTTCGGATCGTGGGCAGCTAGTTTGTTAGGCAACTGAATAAAGGGAGTATATAGCAAAAAACTACCACATTACAGGTTAGGGCTACAGAAAACTATCACTTTTTTTTTAACTTTTCAAAATGCTACCACAAAATTGGTTCACTGTTCCAAAAAATACCATGTCACACTAATAACGAAGTTGATTAACTTCAAACGTTATTATGACAACTCGGGTCCACTCGTCAGGTTAACCGTTAGGTTGACCATTGACAAGTTATGACAGGTAGGGCCCAAATATTTTTTGACATACAATCGGGTCCCTACAATAAAAACTAATAGCAATCAGGCTCCTGAAAAAATAATATAAAAATCAATCGGGTCCATGAAAAATTAAAAAAGAAGCAATCGGGTCCTCGACAGCGAGCTCCTAACCGGAGTCGGCCAGCACCACGCCGGCGAGCTCGTCGGCAGAGCCGGCCAGCACCATGCCCGGAGTATATGGCTGTTGGCTGCGACAGCCGTGGCCGGCGGGAAGCAGCAGCGGCGGGCTGGAACCGGCCGTGCTCCCTGGCTGCTGCCCTCCCGTGCTCGAGCTATCCGGCGGGGCCGAACTAAGCGGCGGCGGCGCGGAGCTCCTCCTCCTTTCTGCTGCGACAACCGTGGTCGGAGGTAGGCAGCGGCGGCGGGCTGCTCCCGCCTGTGCTCGAGCTCCAGGAGGTGAGGACGCTGTCCATGTCTATGGCATGTTGGTGGCCGGCCCCGGCGGCAGCGGCTGTGGCTGCGCCCGCGTGGTGGTGGCCGGACCTAGCGGCGACGTTCCCATGGTGTGGTTGTTTCCGGACCTCACGGCAGCGCTCCTATGGCGTTGTGGTGGCCAGTCTTGGCGGCCGAGCTTCCCATGGCCTGATGGTGGCCGACCTTGGCGGCGGCGCTCCCCATGGCCTGGTGGTGGCCGTGGCCGCGCCGGGCATGGTGCTGGCTGCGCCGGGCGCCGGAGTGATAGCTCGGGAGAGATAGTAAGAAGCGGGAGAAAGAGCACTTACATGTGGGACCCACATGGAAGTTAACGTTCAAACAAACGGTTTGTTTAGGAGCGGGCCCGACATGTCATAAATCGGATTAAGAGTGAATTCCAGTTTTTACCTCCTATTTTGACATTTTTGACACTAATTACCCCATTTAGCGGGATTTCATCCGTTTTACCCCATTTAGCAAAAGTGTTGCCATAATTTACCCTATTTTAAATTTTGCTTGCGTTCTGACCGATGGGTCGCAATTTGTCAGCTCTAGCTGGCATGCCACGTCAACAGGTTTTTCTTGTCTATTTTTCTCCCTACTAAACTCATTTCCGGTTTGAAAAATTCTGATGGGATGACTGTACTTGATCAGCATGGCATACTACCATTGAATAAATTATTGGAGAAATTGTTACGGATATAATCTAAAATCATGTATATTTTTCTTCAGTTTTCATACACGGCCTTAAGTATGGATGGTTCTGTAGATTAGATTAAAGTGGTGTAAATATACTACTTTACTAACTTTGATGGTTGTTCTCGTACTGTAGATTAGCAAATATGTTGACCGAAGAGTATTAATACGTGTACAAGTGATAGCATGTGTTGTTACTTGATAGCTGTAAAGGAATCTTGGATCTTTGTATCTTATGATGCATGCTGAAACATGCTTTTTTATCGTATTACAGTATAGTATTATGATTGCGGTCACTAATTCATTTTTATTTTTCTTGCACAAAGCGGATGGCAACGGAGATGTAGAGTGTTAGGCATATTGTACATGTCCGTGGTCAGAAGAATCCAGAGCTAGAAATGATTGAGAGGGATTTCATTAGTTATTTTGATATAAAGGAGAAGATGAAGGAATTGGTTTCTAACCCTTGGGACAACGTTTATTACCAGAAGAAGGGGGCCAACCGCCAAAGGGAACTCAATGGTTGAGTTAACAGATGGTGCAGGCATGGTGAACATGCTAGAGGAATTTGATACTTATAAGGAAACCAATTTGCATGTTTAATTGGGGGAGAGCAACGCAAACGAGAAGCCACATGATGCGAGCGTGGCACGCTTCCAACTTGGGTGTTGGACGTGACGCAAGCGACCTCCATCGGCTGAGCCGGTCGGAAGAAGCCGCTCGGCCCGGTTCAACAGTGAGAAAAATAGCCAGGAAAACCCACTGACGTGCCATGCTAGCTGGACCTGACAATTGTGACCCACCGGTCAGAATGCTCACAAAATTTTAAGCGGGGTAAATTATGGCAACATTTTTGCTAAATTGGGTAAAACGGATGAAATCTCGCTAAAAGGGGTAATTAGTGTCAAAATTGTCAAAATAAGGGGTAAAAGCCGGAATTCACTCTCGGATTAATTCTAAATCAGATCGTCATTTGGGTTTTTGGAATATCGAACCAATTTTTTATAACATTTTAGAAAGTTAAAAATGGTAGTTTTTCGGACAAAAGGCTGAAATATGATATATTTTTTTTTGCTATATACTCGAATAAAGGAGAATACCGAAATGACCCAAGAAGTGCGCGTCGCAAAAACTCATCTGTCTCGCTGTGTTTCAGAGGTCTGTTCGTTGTGTTCTTCTTCCACCTCGAGTGCGTGTGTGATCCTGGGTTAAGTCCAAACAGCATGGACTATCCTAGGTGTGCGCGGTGGCGGCCATGTCGCAGCCGCCGAAGGAGAGCAGCAGGACGTTCCTTGAAGTTGAAGGACGATGGCCTACTGCGCTGCCGTGTCATGGCGTGGGAGAGCTGCCGCCGGAAGATGCCACGGCGCCGGCTCGAATGACGCAGGAGAGCTGCTGCCGGAAGATCACGCTGCCGCCTGCACGCGCTTGCGTAGAGCTCCGCGGACCGCGGGAAGACGCTGCTGCTCGCGCCTGCGGACGTCTCCGCCACCACGCTCGTCATCGCGGGGGCTCCGCCATCTGTTGACCACGTAGCCTGAGCTACAAAGAAACTTTGTGGGCCGCCGGCCGTGCTGGGTCAGGTTAGGCGGGTGTACAGGGCCCCGCCCCGCTCCTGGACGTCGTCGTCGGTGCCGACCACGTCGCGGCGTACAACGGGCAGGCACGCGGTCCGATGATGGGGGGTCTGGCCCGCCCCGCCCCGCTCTTTTTTTGCGGGGTGGATGTACAGGGCCCCGCCGCCCCGCTGTTGGACCTCGCCGTCGGGGCCGACCACTGGGCGGCGGCGCAGGCTCCCATCCCATGTCTGGACGGGAGGGAGAGTAGAGGAAGAGTTGGTCTGGTCACACACCCGGCGTTCGTTCTATCTCGTCCTTTTGCAAGGATGAATAATGATAGGGGCGCGTGTTGATGGGTGCTGTGCCCGGCTACAGGGATAGCGCCTGGCCGTACCGGCGGCGAGGTGGTAGTGAAGACGGTTCGTCGAACAGGTGGAGAAGTCCGCCAGCAACCGGGAAAATATCGTGTCTCTTGGTTGTCATGGGGCTATCCGCTGACAGTGCAAGCAGATTGAATCCATCTCATCGATGCAAGCCAGTGAACGATTGAATCCATGTCATCGGTCCTTTTTAGTTTGCGTATAAGAATTTGACTTTTTTTTTCCACAATGCTCTACGTGTAGCCCTTTTTAGCTAACAAAAATGCTACACTTACGGAGTTGGGCTCACGGAAGGAGCTTACAGGAAGACGTGTGTCAATACAATCAATCAGCCACCCTGTATTTAACCTTGGGGACCGGCCCATGGTTAAGTCTTGCATCTCCACCTCAGACCCGTAAGAGGTTTCCGGTATAAAATTCTCGTAAGTGTAGCATCTCTCTTTAGCTAATCTTGTTGAGTATCATGATTGTATTGAAAACATAGGATAGACTACAAAGTATTCTAGCTTTTCTTGTGTGTGTGTGTGTCTATATCTCCTCATATACCATATAGATGAATCTTTTATACCTCTTTATTATTTTTAATATACTTCATTAGTAATTATTAGATATCCCGAAATGAGTTTAATGAAAATATTTGGTGTTGACCCCAAAGGTAAAAGATGTCGAGGGACGTGAAAGTGCTGAAATTCTGAATAAAAACCATTTGGTGTTGACCCCAAAGGTAAAAGACCCGACGATGCTCTCGCAATTTTGCCCAATAAGTCTCTGTAATGTTTTATATAAATTAGCTTCGAAGATAGTAGCGAATCGTCTAAAATTGGTGCTACCAGATATCATATCAGTGGAGCAGTCTGCTTTTGTTCCAGGTAGATTGATCACAGACAACATCATAGCTGCATATGAATGCCTTCATTTCATGAAGAGGAACAAACCCAGTAAGCATCGTCACTGTGCACTAAAACTTGATATGATGAAGGCTTACGACAGAGTCGAGTGGGATTACCTGAAAGAATTATGACCAAGATGGGTTTCTCGTAGAGGTGGGTAAATAATGTCATGAATATGGTTACGTCTGTTTCCTATTCAGTTTTTTTCAATGGGAGGAACCTTGAGGAGTTTAAGCCAAGCAGAGGCATTCGACAGGGAGATCCGATTTCCCCTTACTTGTTTTTGTTGGCAGCGGAGGGCCTTTCGTGCCTCCTAAAAAGTGTAGACCAATCATCGCAAATTGGTGGGATACAAGTGGCGCCTTCAGCACCAACTATTAATCGTCTTTTGTTTGCGGATGATAGCCTGTTGTTCTTCAAAGCATGTGGTGATGGGGCTAGAGAGGTATCAAACTGTTAGAAATGTATTGCCAAGCTTCATGTCAGCGAGTAAACCCAAGTAAATCATCTATTTTTTTCAGCAAGGGTTGCCCAGCAAATATCAAGGAGGAAATCAAAGGAATTTGTCATGTCCCCACCAAGACTTTGAATGATGTAGCTTCGTATGCCAAGTGATGTAGGCACTTCAAAATATGGGGATTTTAAATATTTGAAGGACAGACTGTGGAGTAAAGTGAAGGGGTGGATAGAGCGAACTATATCCTTCCAAGCGAAGGAAGTTTTAGTCAAACCTGTTGCGGGTATTTTCAATGTCTTGCTTTAAGCTTCCAAGGGGACTCTGTGAACATTTGAACAAGTTGATTAGGCAGTATTGGTAGGGAAGCAAGGAAGGAAAACATACGCCTCTTTGGGTGTCTTGGAAGACTATGACCCAACCCAAATTTATGGGTTGGCTAGGATTCTGAGATTTTAAACTTTTCAATCTGTCTCTCCTCGCAAAACAGGCATGGTGTTTGTTATAGAATTCAGATTCTTTGAGTGCTCGTATGCTCAAGGCAATTTATTATTCATATGGAACCATTTTGTCAGCAGAATTGGGAGGAAGGCCGTCGCAGGATTGGCGTGCCATAATTATAGGTAGAGATGTTTTAGCGCAAGGTTTAATCTGCAGAACAGGGAATGGAAATTCAACACTCATATGGGAACATAACTGGCTCCCCAATAATGTTATGATGAGGCCTATAGCTTGCCTGTTAAGCCATCCACCGAGGAGAGTTAGTGAACTTATCAATGAAATTAGTGTTACATGGCGTAGAGACCTGCTGCAGAAAACATTTTTGATGTCGAACATAAAGAGTATCCTTAGCATTTCCCTATGCACACGCAATATGGAGGATACTTGGGCCTGTAATTATGAAAAGAATGGTCTTTTTTACAGTAAAATCTGCATACCGTATGCTAGTGGACACAAAGAGGAGAAGGGAAGATTGGCTCGAGAATAATGTTGCTAGATCAAACTATGAAGAAGAAACCAGAGAGTGGACATCTTTGTGGTCTGTTTAAGTGCCGGGGAAAATAAAAAACTTTTAGTGGTGACTGGCTAGATGTTCTATTCCAACAAAAGATGCACGATACAGTCGAAACATGGCCGATCATGATATATAGATGCCAATTGTGTGGTGCACGAGATTCTTGAAGGCACTCCCTTCTGGAGTGTTCGGCGTCAAGGTGTGTTTGGACTCTAGCGGACGGGGAAATTGTAGATCATCGGGAGCCCAACAGAGAGCCTAGTGCAAAAAGTTGGATCCTTGCAATGATCGATACTTTGACACACTAGAAACTGATAGAGTTGATTGTGAATCTATGGGCAATTTGGAAGGCAATACACGAGAGTATTCTTCAAAGTCCACATGCAACACACTCCTTCGTCATGAACTTCATTGCCGAGCTGGACACTTTGCAATGCTCAGGAGGAACTCATGCGAGCGGACCGTCCGCAAGATTCTAGGGGTGGGCGAGCCATGATCCTCTTATTATTCCTGTAAACCTTGTTATCATTCAATAAAGTGTGGTTTACAGGCTAAAAAAAACCCTATGCCAAGAGTGATTCTAAAAAAACACTATGCCAAGAGTACTTGAGTGCGTCGACACCCTTTGCTCTTCGTCGGGTGCTGATATGTCTCGCGTACAGTGAGAATAACAGAAATCTCGTTGAAGGCGAGCTCCATATTGGACCGGCCCATCGCGCCGACCGCCAGATTCTCTTTGTTTTTTTATGTTTTTTGTTTTCTTTTACTTTATTTACATTTCTAGATATTTTATATTACAAAATTACTTTACATAAAACATTTCAAAAACTGTGAATCATGCATTTGGAGAATGTTTAATGTGTATATAAACAATCTTGACCATGTATTAAACAAGTGATGATTTTTTATCATGTACATAAAAATGTTAAAAACCATTTCAAAAAAAGTACTGAACAAGTATTTGAAAAATGTCAATCAAGCAATTGAAAAGTTATGTGTATAGAAAAAAGTTCACCGTGTATAAAAAATGATGAATTTTTTTGATCCTGTATATAAAAATATTAATCAAGCATTTGAGAAAAATGTTGAGTAAGTATTTAAAAAATGTTGATCAAGCATTTGAATTATTTTTAAATGTGTATAGAAAAAAAATTGACCATGTATTTAATAAAAAAATTATGAGCAAGTATTTGTAAAATGTTGGTCAAGCATTTGAAAATATTAAATGTGTAAAGTGAAAATGTTTACCATATATTAAAAAAATGTTGAATTTTTTAGCTGCCAAGGTCCTCCCTTGCGCTTGTTCATTCATTCTTCTTCGGAGTGGACGTCACCTCCAAATTGACACCTCTAGACTACTATGCCATGAACCCTACTGGTCGCACGAAGATTTCCCCCCAAAACTCGCTTTCCTCCGTTCATCCGCCCCCTTAATTAAACCTGTCTTTGAACGGAAGATTTCCATCATCATCTCTAGTACCTGATGATTGGACATACTAAATCTGAATGTCTCAAACGACCACATGGAAAACAAAAGTGGGGAACTTATTCATATTGTATATCATTCCAATCCTTGTCGTTTCTCAGTGTCAAATAAAAAATAATACATCTCCTCAAGGATTTTTACACATCAATTGTGACTCTAACCACCCATCAGATGAATTGGCACAACTTTTGCCTCATTATCAATTTGCTAGGCGATCGAAAGACCCCAAGTGTCGTTCCTCATATTATAAGGAAGAATAATCACTCTTGCCCAAATCTGAAGTTTATCAAATTTGAGTTATGATGGGTGCATGCATTCTTCAAGTTTCTCCAGGATCACCGCGTTTTTGCTCACATGCCATGATGATCCTTTCCATACTGTGTCCATATCGGGAAAATATCCAGTGCTCCCAGCCTTAGGGTACTCCCGG
This sequence comes from Secale cereale, assembly GCA_902687465.1. Classification (NCBI taxonomy): domain Eukaryota; kingdom Viridiplantae; phylum Streptophyta; class Magnoliopsida; order Poales; family Poaceae; genus Secale; species Secale cereale. Next base: position 837,254,138 of record LR738714.1, read on the forward strand.
TGCTCCAACATCAAAAAACATTTTTAAATGTTTCAAAAAAATCCGGAAAAAAATGAAAATGTTCACATGGAATGTCACTACATCCCCTAAAAATTGTAGGTCGAAACTCATAACGCACATTGAGCAACATTGACACTATTTAGATCCGGATTTCTCTTTTTTGTTTCTCAATGTACATTTTGATTTTGGACCTGAAATTTTTAGGGTTACTAGTCACATTCATTGTGAACATTCAAATTTTTTTCAAAATTTATGAAGCATTAAAAAAATGGTTTTTGACGTTGGAGTACTGGGAGTATCCCAGGGCTGGGAGCACAGGAAACTTTCCCTGTCCATATCACACAGGGTTTCGAATTCAGCGACATGCATGTTCTCTCCTAGCGGACGAAAAACAAGACCTAGGGTTTCCCCGAGATGGGCGAAGGGCACGAAGATCGTCTATATATGGGACAAATTACGGTACAAGATCTTCCCTTCCACCAGACAATTATGTTTTGCCCTGATCTGTACGTCTTCCATCGGTAAGGGAGTTGCCTCCTCCTCTGTAACGCCTCGCTTCCCTATCGCCTCCGCCATCTTCACTATCGTCGAGCTGGACGAGCCAACCTTCTTCGTGCCAATGTGGGAGGAGGACCGAGCCATCCCTTGCCCTTCGGTCTGACACGTGCCCCTTGTCGAGATCAGGAAGCACCGATGATGAGCCCCGTCGAAACCCTAGTCCCCTTAGCCACCACCATAGGTACCAGGGAAAAAAAGGCTCCATCCATGTTTGAATGTAATTTTGCAATTAGGTTCTTTCAATTTTAGAAGACTCGTTCTAATTTTTGAAACACCAAATTCACTTTTTTTTTTGAAAACAAACTCAATTTCAATTCATAAGCTTGCTGACTTTCCTTCTCTTTTTGACACAAGGTGAACACTGTAGCTCGCCTGACTTTCCCCTTTCCCCCACACGGCGCCGCGGCTGACCTGCCCTCCACCTTGCTGGCTGGCCGCCGTCTCTCTGCCCGCCCAGCTCCCGCCCCCGCCCCCGCCCCTGCCTTGCCTCTCCGCCGTCCACCGTCGACCATCGCGGCCGCTCCCGTCGACCGCACCGTCGCTCCCCCCTCATCTTGAAGGCCGGCGTGGTGGCGCGCCACCGAGCCACCCCCACACGCCCTGCATCTTGAAGCTAGCCGAGGCCGAGGG
>LR738714.1:837255335-837294769 GCA_902687465.1 Secale cereale
GAGGCGGAGGTACTGCTAGCTCCTTCTGACTAGGCTCGTCTCTTTCCACAAATCTAGCGGAGCAAGCGAGGCGGATGGCACACTTGAGCTGAGCAATCTTCAGTAAACCGCCATTTTTCTGAATGTTAACGGGGCAAAAGCAGCCCACCGGAGCTGAATTTCCACATACTACCTTGACAGGTCTGGTTCTTCGCGATTCATGGCCTGCTCCAGCAGCCAGGCATTTCATCGGTCTCGACGACAATCCGGATGGCGCCCGGCTGCACTGCTAAATCGACTCATGGCCTGCTCCAGTATAGCCTGTAGTTCAGTACACCTGTGCTTCTCTGAACTCTGCCTTAACCTCTGAACCTGACTTCTGCCTTAACCTCTGAACTCTGAACCAGGGGGGTTTTACCCTGATCCTTCAGTTCAGTTTAGTTGAGACACCCAATTCCTCTGCCCCCAATCTGAAATTTCTTCTTCAGTTTAATTGAGACACCCAATTCCTCTGCCCCCAATCTGAAATTTCTTCTTCAGTTTAGTTGAGACACCCAATTCCTCTGCCCCCAATCTGAAATTTCTTCAGTTTAGTTGAGAAACCCAATTCCTCTGTCCCCAATCTGAAATTTCTTCAGTTTAGTTAAGTTGAGACACCCAATCCCTTTGTCCCTGATCTGAAATATCTTGCTGCAGGGACAATGCTTGTATTTGACAGAGGGCACAAATGCCACCTATTATGATAGGGGAAAGGTTAGTCCTTCACAGTTAGAAGGTCATGCTGGCCAAGTTGCTCTTGTAATGTTTTCTGTCAGCGCCCTGTTCAAACTCTCATTGGCTTTGCTAACACCTATTCCAGGTACCACAACATAGACATGTCAATGGCGTTTCACTACATGAACTGTCGGTTTCACTTTCAAAAGGTCGGAAATCTTGTTTGACACCTGTAAGAGCTTTTCAGTGCACCCATGGCTACCCGGTAGCCGATGTTTCCCAGTTAAGCCACCTTACATTCTTTCATGTTTTGCCTGTATGTTTCTATTTTTTCAGTTTGGGAGGGAATGGATGCCTGAAGGAACATGGATGAACTGAACCTTCAGTTAACTAGTCGTCTTTCCCCTGTTCCCTTGCTGACCGATGGGATACAGAATTTTCTTGGCTTCCCCCGCAAACACCAACCGCAACCGCCTCCCTCCTCCCCCCCTTCAAATACACCTCCGCCGCCCAAATCCAGCGCAACCAATTCCAAAACAACCCGGCCTGATCAAGAAAATGGAGGAAAGCAATGAAGAGAGTCAGGCGCCCGCCGCTCCAGCCCCCCCTGGCGCTGCCGCCTCCAGGGCCCCTGCCGCCACCGGCGACGGACGCGGGCCACCTGGAGCTCCTCGGGGTGCTCCGCCTTCGGGTGAGGGGTCTCGCCCCGTGGATGCTCCCCCGTTATTTCCACTTCGACATCGACGTCTACAACTATCATCCAAGAGAGCTTCTGGCTGCATACCCGTGTGCGACCGCCGCGAACGGGAGCTTGGTCGCCGTGTACTTCGTCAACATCGTTCGTCCCCTGTCCGCAACCGATCGGAGGAAGAAGAGATCCGTCCCCGGGGGCACGTGGAAGTCCGAACGAGGCCCGCAGCCTCTCGTCTCCGAGGCCATCCAGGGAGCCCGGCAGGCCTTCTCGTTCACGGTGCTGGACGCGAAGGCCGAGGAAATCCGGGATGGGTACATTATGCAGGAGCTCACCCTCGCTGGCGACGAGGGCAAGCTGGCCGGCGGCGCCGAGATGGCCGTCTCGAAGATATACCCGAGCCCCCGCAGCGACAAGAAGAAGCGGAAAGCAAAGCCGGTCCGCGCGTCGTCAAGAAAGAAGTGGAAGGCCCTTGAGGCGTCTGCTGCCGCCGCCTCCGCGCCGGCTCTCCGGCTCGGGATCTCCTCCCATGCCCCTCCTCTCCGCCTGGGGGCCTCGACTTCCTGGGCGCATCCTCTCGGCGAGGGCGCCGCTTCGGCCTCCTGGGCGCATCCTCTCGTCGAGGGCGCCGCTTCGGCCTCCTGGGCGCATCCTCTCGGCGAGGGCGCCGCTTCGACCTCCTCTGCGCATCCTCTCGGCCACGGCGCGGCTTCGACCTCCTGGGCGCATCCTCTCGGCGAGGGCGCCACTTCGGCCTCCTGGGCGCATCCTCTCGGCGAGGGCGCCGCTTCGACCTCCTCTGCGCATCCTCTCGGCCACGGCGCGGCTTCGACCTCCTGGGCGCATCCTCTCGGCGAGGGCGCCACTTCGACCTCCTGGGCGCATCCTCTCGGCGAGGGCGCCGCTTCGACCTCCTCGGCGAATCCTCTCGGCCACGGCGCGGCTTCGACCTCCTCCGCCCCTCATCTCGGCCAGGGGGCCGCCTCGACCTCCTCCGCGTTCCATCTCGGTCAGGGCGCCGCCTCGACATCCTCTGCGTGTCATCTCGGCCAGGCCGCTGCTCCGAGCCACGCCAGGCGGTTCGTCATTCTGGAGGTAGCTGGCTTCTCGCCGGTGGGGGAGGATTTCGTGCCTCGGAACATTCTGAGGGCTTCCGAGGTGATTGGCAGAAGCAGAGTGCCTCTTGACCGCGACGACGTCCTTCTGCTGCAGAAGAAGAAGAAGCTACCAGCAGGTCGTTTCAGTCTTCCATGCTCTGTATGTTCAGATGGTTATTGATTATTGCATACTTGAATTGTAGTGTTTGATTCCTTTTATGTTGCTGTAACAGGTGGCTCTGAAGATTCTCGACCCTGATGTGATGAGTTCAAGAAGAATGAAGTGAAGCAGCTCAAGTTGACAAAAGGAGGCAAGATACATAGGAGGAACCAGTGTGTGATCGAGAACATACTCCACTCCCATTCGGGTGCTGGAGAGGGAAAATTTTGTTTGTAGATAGATAGAGTAGGTGGGAATCCCTGTGTCCCTGGATTTTGCTATGAAAGTTGCAATGTGCCATCCAGTGGCATCATTACAGATCTTGATGTCTAGACAACAGTACAGGGCTATGCCTAGTTCCCTTGCTGTTTTACTGAAAGGGGTGCCGTAGTCACTGAAATACCCAAATGAATCAAGTTACTGAAAGTTTACAATGGTATGTCTTGTTACATACGTACTTCCAGTGGACAATTATAAAATTCAGGTGCCGGCTGGTCAACGAAATAACAATCTTTCCTGTGTAAGCCATTTTTCCTGTTTCACTGATGTGCCATAGGTGGGCTGAGCACTACAAAAACAAGCCCTACTCTAAGCAAGTGAAACCACTGTTTTCTGCTGTGTATACTACCATCTTGAGGAAATGGCCTCTGCCTTTCAAAATGGTGATGTTACAAAACACCTGATACTAATAGTGGAGTTTCACACGAACCCTTTATTCTGAATATATTGTGTTCGCCATTGTAAGTTTGAAAATTCATCCACCTGTAGTGGCTACACAGACCGTGAGCTGATTGACCGAAGCAAAGTGCGCGTGGAAATATACATGAAAATTATTGTTGCAGCAGTGTTTATTTATTTGCAATGACACACATGTACAAAAGAATGTGCGATATAAAAGAATCTACAAAAAAAAAAATATTCATGCCAACTAAAAAAGTCACTTTTATGTTCATATATTTAAAAAACATTTATGCAGTCTAAAAAAGAGTTTATTTAATTCTTAAAAATGTTTCTACGATTATAAAAATTGTGCAGTCATTTTTAGAAATACTCATGTAATGTAAAGTAGTGTTACTTTTATAGGAATGTCCGTGTATTTCCATAAACATGTCATGTATTTTTATAAATATTTGATGCATTTTTAATAGTATAAAATCACATTTAGTTTTATAAAAATATATGCAAACATGATTTTAAAAATTGCATGAACTTTTCTAAAAAAAAAGATACAAACACTTGTTAAAAGTTAATAAAAAACATTTCACTTTTTTTGGCAGTTACATAAATTTGATAAAATGAAATAATTTCCTCTATGTAAACTAATATAAGAGTGTTTAGATCACAATGGAGTACTAGTTTACAGAGGGAGTACTAGTGTTCAACTTCCTCTAAATCGTTGGCCACGATCAGTCCGAGGGATGGCGCGGGATTTGGGTGTGTAGCACATGTGAAGTCCATTGGGCCAGGGCAGAACAAGCTGTTAGATAGGAGCACACAAAATGGTTTGTATTGGCTACGAGACAGGATCGAAAGCCTATCGTACATATGTTTGATCCTGAAAGTAAGAAGTTGATCATTACAATTTACACGTGATGCGGTGTTCGAGGAAGATCGGTGCTGGGACTGGAGCTCACCAGGATCCACTGAAAATGGTGATGGAGCATCGTTTGTTGTCAGCTATCCTAATCGGGGAGAACAAGAGGAAGCAGCAGCAGTGGTGAAAACAAGCCGGCTTGTGCTTAACTGCGTTGGCAGAACCAGCTAGCCATGTCGAGGCCATGAAGGAGAAGTGTTGGGAGAGGGCAATGAAAGAAGAATTGGGCTCGATTGTATCCAACAATACTTGGCAGTTAAGTGAATTGCCAAGAGGGCACAAGCCAATTGGACTCAAGTGGGTTTATAAGCTGAAGAATGACCCAAGTGGTGCTGTAATCAAACATAAGGCGAGACTAGTTGCTAAGGGTTGTGTGCAGCGACAGGGCATTGATTTCGAGAAGGTCTTTGCCCTTATAGCTCGTATGGAGTCGGTTAGACTGCTAGTAGTACTTGCAGGCTTGCAGCTGAATTTCAATGGAAAATGCACCACATGGATGTCAACTTGTCAAGTCAGCTTTCCTCAATGGGGATTTGATCAAGGAGGTTTATGTTACTCAGCCACCGGGGTATGAAATTGCAGGTGAAGACAACAAGGTATATAAACTGAAAAAAAGCAGTGTATGGCCTGCGGCAAGCACCTAGAGTGTGGAACTTCAAGTTGGATGCAACCCTGTGCGAACTAGGCTTCCAGAAGTGTCCCTCGGAGTGCGGCCTGTACAGAAAAAAGGAGGGGAATTCTGTACTAGTTGTGGGAGTTTATGTTGATGATCTCATCATTACCGAAGATTCAGACAGAGTGATTGAAACCTTCAAAGAGCAGATGAAAGCAAAGTTCAATATGAGTGACTTGGGGTTGCTAAGCTACTACTCCCTCCGTTCCGATTTACTTGTCGTGGTTTTAGTTACTTGGGAATTGAAGTTCAGCAGACCGAGCAAGGAATCACTTTATGCCAGTCCGCTTGCTGCCCGGATACTTGAAAAGATGAAGATGTAGGATTGCAACCCTGCTCACACACCAATGGAGGCCAGACTAAAGATGAGCAAGAATAGTCAGGCAGAAGCTGTTGATCCAACACAATACAAAAATGTAGTGGGAAGCCTTAGGTACGTACTTGATCCACACTCGCCCTGATTTGAGTTATGCGGTTGGTTTTGTGAGCCGATTCATGGAGAAATCAACAGTGGAACATATGACTGCTGTTAAGCATATACTGGGGTATGTAAAGGGAACTCTGAATCTTGGGTGTAGCTACAGAAAATGTGGCGACAAGCGACCAAGGCTCCTGGGATATTGTGACAGTGACCATGGAGGTGACATCGATGATCTACCACAGGAGAACTTTTCTATCTTGGGAGCAGTCCAATAACATGGGCATCACAAAAACAGAAAATTGTGGCCAAGTCTTACTGTGAATCCGATATGTAACAGCTGCATCAGCTTCTTGTCAAGGAATTTCGCTGGGTCGGCTCCTAGGAGAAACACTTGACCAAGTACCGGACAAGTGGGTGTTAAGAGTGGACAGTCAGTCAGCGATTGCTCTATGCAAGAACCCTGTGTTTCATGAGAGGAGCAAACACATTGACACTCGATATCACTTCGTGAGGAATTGTGTCGAAGAAGAGAGAATTGCAGTGGAACATGTCAGAACTGAAGATCGACATGCTGATATTCTGACAACGACTCTTCCAAGGTTTCGGTTCCAGGAGTTGAAGAAGAAGATCGGCATGGAGGATTTGAAGTCAGTGAGCCAAGTTAGGGGTGAAATGTTGATATTAATCTTGCTGCACTGAACATTGTCAGGTATTTTCAGATTTCAGTTACAGTTTTATGAATAATAGCCAGAAGCATACTTTGTTATGTTGCGGCAAAATAGGTCATAGTGTTTAACTTCCCGTAAGTCGTTGGCCACGATCAGTCCGTGGGATGGTGCGGGATTTTCGGATCGTGGGCAGCTAGTTTGTTAGGCAACTGAATAAAGGGAGTATATAGCAAAAAACTACCACATTACAGGTTAGGGCTACAGAAAACTATCACTTTTTTTAACTTTTCAAAATGCTACCACAAAATTGGTTCACTGTTCCAAAAAAATACCATGTCACACTAATAACGAAGTTGATTAACTTCAAACGTTATTATGACAACTCGGGTCCACTCGTCAGGTTAACCGTTAGGTTGACCATTGACAAGTTATGACTGGTAGGGCCCAAATATTTTTTGACATACAATCGGGTCCCTACAATAAAAACTAATAGCAATCAGGCTCCTGAAGAAATAATATAAAAATCAATCGGGTCCATGAAAAATTAAAAAAGAAGCAATCGGGTCCTCGGCAGCGAGCTCCTAGCCGGAGTCGGCCAGCACCACGCCGGCGAGCTCGTCGGCAGAGCCGGCCAGCACCATGCCCGGAGTATATGGCTGTTGGCTGCGACAGCCGTGGCCGGCGGGAAGCAGCAGCGGCAGGCTGGAACCGGCTGTGCTCCCTGGCTGCTGCCCTCCCGTGCTCGAGCTATCCGGCGGGGCCGAACTAAGCGGCGGCGGCGCGGAGCTCCTCCTCCTTTCTGCTGCGACAACCGTGGCCGAAGGTAGGCAGCGGCGGCGGGCTGCTCCCGCCTGTGCTCGAGCTCCAGGAGGTGAGGACGCTGTCCATGTCTATGGCATGTTGGTGGCCGGCCCCGGCGGCAACGGCCGTGGTTGCGCCCGCGTGGTGGTGGCCGGACCTAGCGGCGGCGTTCCCATGGTGTGGTGGTGGCCGGACCTCACGGCAGCGCTCCTATGGCGTTGTGGTGGCCAGTCTTGGCGGCCGAGCTTCCCATGGCCTGATGGTGGCCGACCTTGGCGGCGGCGCTCCCCATGGCCTGGTGGTGGCCGTGGCCGCGCCGAGCATGGTGCTGGCTGCGCCGGGCGCCGGAGTGATAGCTCGGGAGAGATAGTAAGAAGTGGGAGAAAGAGCACTTACATGTGGGACCCACATGGAAGTTAACGTTCAAACAAACGGTTTGTTTAGGAGCGGGCCCGACATGTCATAAATCGGATTAATTCTAAATCAGATCGTCATTTGGGTTTTTGAAATATCGAACCAATTTTTTGATAACATTTTAGAAAGTTAAAAAATGGTAGTTTTTCGGACAAAAGCCTGAAATATGATAGTTTTTTTTTGTTATATACTCGAATAAAGGAGAATACCGAAAAGACCCAAGAAGTGCGCGTCGCAAAAACTCATCTGTCTCGCTGTGTTTCAGAGGTCTGTTCGTTGTGTTCTTCTTCCACCTCGAGTGCGTGTGTGATCCTGGGTTAAGTCCAAACAGCATGGACTGTCCTAGGTGTGCGCGGTGGCGGCCATGTCGCAGCCGCCAAAGGAGAGCAGCAGGACGTTCCTTGAAGTTGAAGGACGATGGCCTACTGCGCTGCCGTGTCATGGCGTGGGAGAGCTGCCGCCGGAAGATGCCACGGCGCCGGCTCGAATGACGCTGGAGAGCTGCTGCCGGAACATCACGCTGCAGCCTGCACGCGCTCGCGTAGAGCTCCGCGGACCGCGGGAAGACGCTGCTGCTCGCGCCTGCGGACGTCTCCGCCACCACGCTCGTCATCGCGGGGGCTCCGCCATCTGTTGACCACGTAGCCTGAGCTATAAAGAAACTTTGTGGGCCGCCGGCCGTGCTGGGTCAGCTTAGGCGGGTGTACAGGGCCCCGCCCTGCTCCTGGACGTCGCCGTCGGTGCCGACCACGTCGCGGCGTACAACGGGCAGGCACGCGGTCCGATGATGGGGGGTCTGGCCCGCCCCGCCCCGCTCTTTTTTTGCGGGGTGGATGTACAGGGCCCCGCCGCCCCGCTCTTGGACCTCGCCGTCGGGGCCGACCACTGGGCGGCGGCGCAGGCTCCCATCCCATGTCTGGACGGGAGGGAGAGTAGAGGAAGAGTTGGTCTGGTCACACACCCGGCGTTCGTTCTATCTCGTCCTTTTGCAAGGATGAATAATGACAGGGGCGCGTGTTGATGGGTGCTGTGCCCGGCTCCAGGGATAGCGCCTGGCCGTACCGGCGGTGACGTGGTAGTGAAGACGGTTCGTCGAACAGGTGGAGAAATCCGCCAGCAACCGGGAAAATATCGTCTTCTCTTGGTTGTCATGGGGCTATCCGCTGACAGTGCAAGCAGATTGAATCCATCTCATCGTTGCAAGCCAGTGAACGATTGAATCCATGTCATCGGTCCTTTTTAGTTTGCGTATAAGAATTTGACTTTTTTTTTTCCACAATGCTCTACGTGTAGCCCTTTTTAGCTAACAAAAATGCTACACTTACGGAGTTGGGCTCACGGAAGGAGCTTACAGGAAGACGTGTGTCAATACAATCAATCAGCCACCCTGCATTTAACCTTGGGGACCGGCCCATGGTTAAGTCTTGCATCTCCACCTCAGACCCGTAAGAGGTTTCCGTATAAAATTCTCGTAAGTGTAGCATCTCTCTTTAGCTAATCTTGTTGAGTATCATGATTGTATTGAAAACATAGGATAGACTAAAAAGTATTCTAGCTTTTCTTGTGTGTGTGTCTATATGTTCTCATATACCATATAGATGAATCTTTTATACCTCTTTATTATTTTTAATATACTTCATTAGTAATTATTAGATATCCCGAAATGAGTTTAATGAAAAAATTCATGCGAATCTACATATTTTTAAATGTTTACGTATATACTGATGTGTTTGTACGTGAAAATGTATATTACAAAAAGTACGTCGCAGATGCTATTTTTTCAACAAAACTCGTATTGGGGTATCTTAGAATATTTAATGAAGTATATTGAGAATGATAAAGAGGTATAATTAATGCGTATATGAGGTATATTGAGGATGGGAGTACATACTCCCAGGAGTACAGAATAGGAGTCCATAAGGCTCAAGCAATAAGCATCAGTTCCACCAATCCTGTCTCTCTGGCGGGTCTCCTGGGACCCGGTCCGTTTGTTTTTCGCGGATCCATCTGTATTTAGCCGGCTTTTGTGGTCTATGTGCTCTTTGGAATTTCTACATACTCTTATTGGGTGTTTTTTTCCCTCTGGGGCGACAATTTGCTTCATGGACCAGGGCCATCGGTGTCTATGGTCTGCATCGATTACTTTCGGCCGTTGCTTCTACAAACTCCTAGGTTTCAAAAACTTGCTTTACCCTGGGGGAGGCCTAGAGGCGGCATCGAGCTATGCTCACGGCGCACCGTCGATGGATGCGGGTGGTAGAATATTTCGGCAAGCCAAATATTCTGAATAAATATCTATTTTTTGTAGGGATAAGTATATTTTTCGTCCTCGAACTCTTTGGAAAGTTGAAATCTTCCCTCAACTCCAAAATCACCAAAAATTAGTCCCTCAACTATTTAAACAGGATATTTTTCGTCCCTAATAAGGTTTAAGATTGTTTTACAGTGACGTGACCCTGTTTTGACTAAAAAGAACCACGTGGCCTGGTTTTGACTAAAACGGGCACCCGTCTACTCTCTATCGCTTTCACATTCTCTCGATCTTTCCCATTCACGAACCCAAAACAGAGCGGCGGCGGCCGACAGTGAGGCGTGGCAACATCGGTGGTCGTGGTGTGGCCTACCGGTGATTGTTGGCTGAGCAGGGCTGCTGTGGTGGTGGTTGCCAGGGCACGACGGCGGCGAACTTGAGCACGACCAGTCCTGGGCGGCGGCGGCGACGACGACGATGATTCCCTCATGGGTGGCGGTGATTGAGGCCCATGGTTGCTGGTTGATCTGTTTAGAGTTTTGGTATGCACTGCCAAACAAAGGATGACAAGATGTTCCATTGGCTATTTCCTGGAAAAGAAATGTTACAGTTAATTGGCGTCGCAGTCAAAACCAGTCAAAGCGGCCCGTTTCAATCAAAGCAGGGTCCAAATTAGAGTAAAAGCACCATAAGCGTTATGAGGGATGAAAAGTATCCGGTTTAAATAGTTGAAGGACAAAAAGTATTCGGTTTAAATAGTTCAGGGGCTGACTTTTGGTGATTTTGAAGTTGAGGGACGATTTCTCAACTTTGAAGAGTTCGAGGACGAAAACTATACTTATCCCTTTTTTGTAAGGGTGTGTTTGTAAGGACCTGTGATAGCTGATATATTGAAGGAAATATGCCCTAGAGGCAATAATAAAGATGTTATTTGTATTTCCTTATATCATGATAAATATCTTTTATTCATGCTAGAATTGTATTAACCGGAAACTTAGTACATGTGTGAATACATAGATAAAATAGAGTGTCGCTAGTATGCCTCTACTAGACTAGCTCATTGATCAAAGATGGTTATGTTTCCTAGCCATAGACATGAGTTGTCATTTGATCAACGTGATCACATCATTAGGAGAATGATGTGATGGACAAGACCCATCTGTTAGCTTAGCACTATGATCGTTTAGTTTTACTGCTATTGCTTTCTTCATGACTTATACATGTTCCTATGACTATGAGATTATGCAACTCCCGTATGCCGGAGGAACACCTTGTGTGCTATCAAACGTCATAACGTAACTGGATGATTATAAAGATGCTCTACAGGTGTCTCCGAAGGTGTTCGTGGTGTTGGCATAGATCAATAATAGGATTTGTCACTCCGTGTGTCGGAGAGGTATCTCTGGGCCCTCTCGGTAATACATATCATAATAAGCCTTGCAAGCAAATGACTAATGAGTTAGTCACGGGATGATGTATTACGGAACGAGTAAAGAGACTTGTCGGTAATGAGATTGAACTAGGTATTGAGACACCGATGATCGAATCTCAGGCAAGTAACATACCGATGACAACGGGAACAACGTATGGTGTTATGCGGTTTGACCGATAAGGATCTTCGTAGAATCACTAGTAGAAAACAGGGCTTTGGTCCAGGCCTGCCCAACCCATTAGCCCCGGTTCAATCAAGAACCGGGACCAATGGGGGCATTGGACCCGGTTCGTGAGCCCGGGGGCCGGCCGGGCCACGTGGGCCATTGGTCCCGGTTCGTCTGGACCTTTTGGTCCAGGTTGGTGCGACGAACCGGGACCAATGGGTCTTGCCCCTAGCCCACCACCATTGGTCCCGGTTGGTGACTTGAACCGGGACCAAAGGCTCCCCTTTAGTCACGGTTCATATCACCAACCGAGACCAATGAGGTGCCTACATATACCCCCTCGCGCAAGAGCAGAGCACACTGCTCTGTTTTTTCTGGCCGAGGGGGAGAGGGCTTGGTGGTGCTCTAGCTCACCTCCTATGCACACAACGTGTTCGATGGAATGCCCGAGCCACACTAGTTAAGCTTTTGTCCTCTCGAAGCTCTATTTTCTCCGAGATTTGTCTAGGTTTAGCGGTCCGTCACGTCCCGTCCCCGTCTTTGCCGCCGTCGATCGCCCCCGCCGATCTCGTCACCGGCACCAACGTGGTGAGCCTTTTGTTATGTCCATGCTTTTCTTACTTTTATTATTGCTTTAGATAGATATTTGTCTAATTTTCTTACGTTTATTATTGCTTGTTATTATATAGTGCGATGATTTTGATATCCGCCCATGTGGGCCCTCGTCCTGTCTACGATTTGGATGTGGTATATTATGTTTAATTTATAACTATTTGTTTTAGTGTTTATGACTATTATGCCGACCAACCTGACATGCATAGATGTTTTTATATGTCTAGGAGGTAGTTGAACTGGAAATTCCAACCGACCCTCTTGTGGAGAGGTTAAATTTAGTTGAAGAGGAAAACATTTCCTTAAAGAAAAAATTGGAAAAAATGGAGGAGGAGAAGATGGAATTGGAGTTGCATGTTGCGGAAGTCGTCGATGATCACAAGATCAAGATGGACCCTATTATCGAGAGGTTAAATTTAGTTGAAGAAGAAAACAATTTCTTGAAGGAAAAAAAATTGAGGACGAGAAGATGATATTGGAGTTGCATGTTGCGGATGTCGTCGATGATCACAAGATCAAGATGGATGCAATGCGGTTGAAGATTAGAAAGATTAGAAAATATGCCATTCATACCGAGGCTTGGTATCATTATGCCGTTGGATCAATTGTTACCTTGGTTGCGATTATGATCACATTTGTTTTCGCATTGAAATGTTTTACATAGTTTCGATGTGTATGGAGAGCTATATGTTGTTAGATGAGAACTATGTATGTACTTTGGTTTTAATGTGATGATGAACTTCTATTAATTTGGTCACTTAATTATCTATTTATGATGTTCTGTAATGGTTTTTGACACACTTAATTATATATAATGCACGCAGATGAACCGGCAATGGATGTACGGTGACAGACACACCTCCGAGTACATTAAGGGCGTGCATGAGTTTCAGATTTCAGTTACAGTTTTCTGAATAATAGCCAGAAGCATGTGTTAATGTTAATCTTGCTGCACAGAACTTTGTTCATGCTGCGGCAGAATAGGTTGTACTCCCTATGTAAACTAATATAAGAGTGTTTAGATCACAATGGAGTACTAGTTTACAGAGGGAGTACTAGTTTACAGAGGGAGTACTAGTGTTCAACTTCCTCTAAATCGTTGGCCACGATCAGTCCGAGGGATGGCGCGGGATTTGGGTGTGTAGCACATGTGAAGTTCATTGGGCCAGGGCAGAACAAGCTGTTAGATAGGAGCACACAAAATGGTTTGTATTGGCTACGAGACAGGATCGAAAGCCTATCGTACATATGTTTGATCCTGAAAGTAAGAAGTTGATCATTACAATTTACACGTGATGCGGTGTTCGAGGAAGATCGGTGCTGGGACTGGAGCTCACCGGGATCCACTGAAAATGGTGATGGCGCATCGTTTGTTGTCAGCTATCCTAATCGGGGAGAACAAGAGGAAGCATCAGCAGTGGTGACAACAAGCCGGCTTGTGCTTAACTGCGTTGGAAGAACCAGCTAGCCATGTCGAGGCCATGAAGGAGAAGTGTTGGGAGAGGGCAATGAAAGAAGAATTGGGCTCGATTGTATCCAACAATACTTGGCAGTTAAGTGAATTGCCAAGAGGGCACAAGCCAATTGGACTCAAGTGGGTTTATAAGCTGAAGAATGACCCAAGTGGTGCTGTAATCAAACATAAGGCGAGACTAGTTGCTAAGGGTTGTGTGCAGCGACAGGGCATTGATTTCGAGAAGGTCTTTGCCCTTATAGCTCGTATGGAGTCGGTTAGACTGCTAGTAGTACTTGCAGGCTTGCAGCTGAATTTCAATGGAAAATGCACCACATGGATGTCAACTTGTCAAGTCAGCTTTCCTCAATGGGGATTTGATCAAGGAGGTTTATGTTACTCAGCCACCGGGGTATGAAATTGCAGGTGAAGACAGCAAGGTATATAAACTGAAAAAAGCAGTGTATGGCCTGCGGCAAGCACCTAGAGTGTGGAACTTCAAGTTGGATGCAACCCTGTGCGAACTAGGCTTCCAGAAGTGTCCCTCGGAGTGCGGCCTGTACAGAAAAAAGGAGGGGAATTCTGTACTGGTTGTGGGAGTTTATGTTGATGATCTCATCATTACCGGAGATTCAGACAGAGTGACTGAAACCTTCAAAGAGCAGATGAAAGCAAAGTTCAATATGAGTGACTTGGGGTTGCTAAGCTACTACTCCCTCCGTTCCGATTTACTTATCGTGGTTTTAGTTACTTGGGAATTGAAGTTCAGCAGACCGAGCAAGGAATCACTTTATGCCAGTCCGCTTGCTGCCCGGATACTTGAAAAGATGAAGATGTAGGATTGCAACCCTGCTCACACACCAATGGAGGCCAGACTAAAGATGAGCAAGAATAGTCAGGCAGAAGCTGTTGATCCAACACAATACAAAAATGTAGTGGGAAGCCTTAGGTACGTACTTGATCCACACTCGCCCTGATTTGAGTTATGCGGTTGGTTTTGTGAGCCGATTCATGGAGAAATCAACAGTGGAACATATGACTGCTATTAAGCATATACTGGGGTATGTAAAGGGAACTCTGAATCTTGGGTGTAGCTACAGAAAATGTGGCGACAAGCGACCAAGGCTCCTGGGATATTGTGACAGTGACCATGGAGGTGACATCGATGATCGGAAAAGTACCAAAGGAGAACTTTTCTATCTTGGGAGCAGTCCAATAACATGGGCATCACAAAAACAGAAAATTGTGGCCAAGTCTTATTGTGAATCCGATATGTAACAGCTGCATCAACTTCTTGTCAAGGAATTTCACTGGGTCGGCTCCTAGGAGAAACACTTGACCAAGTACCGGACAAGTGGCTGTTAAGAGTGGACAGTCAGTCAGCGATTGCTCTATGCAAGAACCCTGTGTTTCATGAGAGGAGCAAACACATTGACACTCGATATCACTTCGTGAGGAATTGTGTCGAAGAAGAGAGAATTGCAGTGGAACATGTCAGAACTGAAGATCGACATGTTGATATTCTGACAAAGACTCTTCTAAGGTTTCGGTTCCAGGAGTTGAAGAAGAAGATCGGCATGGAGGATTTGAAGTCAGTGAGCCAAGTTAGGGGTGAAATGTTGATATTAATCTTGCTGCACTGAACATTGTCAGGTATTTTCAGATTTCAGTTACAATTTTATGAATAATAGCCAGAAGCATACTTTGTTATGTTGCGGCAAAATAGGTCATAGTGTTTAACTTCCCGTAAGTCGTTGGCCACGATCAGTCCGCGGGATGGTGCGGGATTTTCGGATCGTGGGCAGCTAGTTTGTTAGGCAACTGAATAAAGGGAGTATATTGCCAAAAACTACCACATTACAGGTTAGGGTTACAAAAAACTATCACTTTTTTTAACTTTTCAAAATGCTACCACAAAATTGGTTCACTGTTCCAAAAAAATACCATGTCACACTAATAACGAAGTTGATTAACTTCAAACGTTATTATGACAACTCGGGTCCACCCGTCAGGTTAACCGTTAGGTTGACCATTGACAAGTTATGACAGGTAGGGCCCAAATATTTTTTGACATACAATCGGGTCCCTACAATAAAAACTAATAGCAATCAGGCTCCTGAAAAAATAATATAAAAATCAATCGGGTCCATGAAAAATTAAAAAAGAAGCAATCGGGTCCTCGACAGCGAGCTCCTAGCCGGAGTCGGCCAACACCACGCCGGCGAGCTCGTCGGCAAAGCCGGCCAGCACCATGCCCGGAGTATATGGCTGTTGGCTGCGACAGCCGTGGCCGGCGGGAAGCAGCAGCGGCGGGCTGGAACCGGCCGTGCTCCCTGGCTGCTGCCCTCCCGTGCTCGAGCTATCCGGCGGGGCCGAACTAAGCGACGGCGGCGCGGAGCTCCTCCTCCTTTCTGCTGCGACAACCGTGGCCGGAGGTAGGCAGCGGCGGCGGGCTGCTCCCGCCTGTGCTCGAGCTCCAGGAGGTGAGGACGCTGTCCATGTCTATGGCATGTGGGTGGCCGGCCCCGGCGGCAGCGGCCGTGGCTGCGCCCGCGTGGTGGTGGCCGGACCTAGCGGCGACGTTCCCATGGTGTGGTGGTGGCCGGACCTCACGGCAGCGCTCCTATGGCGTTGTGGTGGCCAGTCTTGGCGGCCGAGCTTCCCATGGCCTGATGGTGGCCGACCTTGGCGGCGGCGCTCCCCATGGCCTGGTGGTGGCCGTGGCCACGCCGGGCATGGTGCTGGCTGCGCCGGGCGCCGGAGTGATAGCTCGGGAGAGATAGTAAGAAGTGGGAGAAAGAGCACTTACATGTGGGACCCACATGGAAGTTAACGTTCAAACAAACGGTTTGTTTAGGAGCGGGCCCGACATGTCATAAATCGGATTAATTCTAAATCAGATCGTCATTTGGGTTTTTGGAATATCGAACCAATTTTTTGATAACATTTTAGAAAGTTAAAAAATGGTAGTTTTTCGGACAAAAGCCTGAAATATGATAGTTTTTTTTTGCTATATACTCGAATAAAGGAGAATACCGAAAAGACCCAAGAAGTGCGCGTCGCAAAAACTCATCTGTCTCGCTGTGTTTCAGAGGTCTGTTCGTTGTGTTCTTCTTCCACCTCGAGTGCGTGTGTGATCCTGGGTTAAGTCCAAACAGCATGGACTGTCCTAGGTGTGCGCGGTGGCGGCCATGTCGCAGGACGTTCCTTGAAGTTGAAGGACGATGGCCTACTGCGCTGCGGTGTCATGGCGTGGGAGAGCTGCCGCCGGAAGATGCCACGGCGCCGGCTCGAATGACGCAGGAGAGCTGCTGCCGGAAAATCACGCTGCCGCCTGCACGCGCTTGCGTAGAGCTCCGCGGACCGCGGGAAGACCCTGCTGCTCGCGCCTGCGGACGTCTCCGCCACCACGCTCGTCATCGCGGGGGCTCCGCCATCTGTTGACCACGTAGCCTGAGCTATAAAGAAACTTTGTGGGCCGCCGACCGTGCTGGGTCAGGTTAGGCGGGTGTACAGGGCCCCGCCCCGCTCCTGGACGTCGTCGTCGGTGCCGACCACGTCGCGGCGTACAACGGGCAGGCACGCGGTCCGATGATGGGGGGTCTGGCCCGCCCCGCCCCGCTCTTTTTTTGCGGGGTGGATGTACAGGGCCCCGCCGCCCCGCTGTTGGACCTCGCCGTCGGGGCCGACCACTGGGCGGCGGCGCAGGCTCCCATCCCATGTCTGGACGGGAGGGAGAGTAGAGGAAGAGTTGGTCTGGTCACACACCCGGCGTTCGTTCTATCTCGTCCTTTTGCAAGGATGAATAATGATAGGGGCGCGTGTTGATGGGTGCTGTGCCCGGCTCCAGGGATAGCGCCTGACCGTACCGGCGGCGAGGTGGTAGTGAAGACGGTTCGTCGAACAGGTGGAGAAGTCCGCCAGCAACCGGGAAAATATCGTTTCTCTTGGTTGTCATGGGGCTATCCGCTGACAGTGCAAGCAGATTGAATCCATCTCATCGTTGCAAGCCAGTGAACGATTGAATCCATGTCATCGGTCCTTTTTAGTTTGCGTATAAGAATTTGACTTTTTTTTTCCACAATGCTCTACGTGTAGCCCTTTTTAGCTAACAAAAATGCTACACTTACGGAGTTGGGCTCACGGAAGGAGCTTACAGGAAGACGTGTGTCAATACAATCAATCAGCCACCCTGTATTTAACCTTGGGGACCGGCCCATGGTTAAGTCTTGCATCTCCACCTCAGACCCGTAAGAGGTTTCCGATATAAAATTCTCGTAAGTGTAGCATCTCTCTTTAGCTAATCTTGTTGAGTATCATGATTGTATTGAAAACATAGGATAGACTAAAAAGTATTCTAGCTTTTCTTGTGTGTGTGTCTATATCTCCTCATATACCATATAGATGAATCTTTTATACCTCTTTATTATTTTTAATATACTTCATTAGTAATTATTAGATATCCCGAAATGAGTTTAATGAAAATATTTGGTGTTGACCGCAAAGGTAAAAGATGTCGAGGGACGTGAAAGTGCTGAAATTCTGAATAAAAACCATTTGGTGTTGACCCCAAAGGTAAAAGACCCGACGATGCTCTCGCAATTTTACCCAATAAGTCTCTGTAATGTTTTATATAAATTAGCTTCGAAGATAGTAGCGAATCGTCTAAAATTGGTGCTACCAGATATCATATCAGTGGAGCAGTCTGCTTTTGTTCCAGGTAGATTGATCACAGACAACATCATAGCTGCATATGAATGCCTTCATTTCATGAAGAGGAACAAACCCAGTAAGCATCGTCACTGTGCACTAAAACTTGATATGATGAAGGCTTACGACAGAGTCGAGTGGGATTACCTGAAAGAATTATGACCAAGATGGGTTTCTCGTAGAGGTGGGTAAATAATGTCATGAATATGGTTACGTCTGTTTCCTATTCAGTTTTTTCAATGGGAGGAACCTTGAGGAGTTTAAGCCAAGCAGAGGCATTCGACAGGGAGATCCGATTTCCCCTTACTTGTTTTTGTTGGCAGCGGAGGGCCTTTCGTGCCTCCTAAAAAGTGTAGACCAATCATCGCAAATTGGTGGGATACAAGTGGCGCCTTCAGCACCAACTATTAACCGTCTTTTGTTTGCGGATGATAGCCTGTTGTTCTTCAAAGCATGTGGTGATGGGGCTAGAGAGGTATCAAACTGTTAGAAATGTATTGCCAAGCTTCATGTCAGCGAGTAAACCCAAGTAAATCATCTATTTTTTTCAGCAAGGGTTGCCCAGCAAATATCAAGGAGGAAATCAAAGGAATTTGTCATGTCCCCACCAAGACTTTGAATGATGTAGCTTCGTATGCCAAGTGATGTAGGCACTTCAAAATATGGGGATTTTAAATATTTGAAGGACAGACCGTGGAGTAAAGTGAAGGGGTGGATAGAGCGAACTATATCCTTCCAAGCGAAGGAAGTTTTAGTCAAACCTGTTGCGGGTATTTTCAATGTCTTGCTTTAAGCTTCCAAGGGGACTCTGTGAACATTTGAACAAGTTGATTAGGCAGTATTGGTAGGGAAGCAAGGAAGGAAAACATACGCCTCTTTGGGTGTCTTGGAAGACTATGACCCAACCCAAATTTATGGGTTGGCTAGGATTCTGAGATTTTAAACTTTTCAATCTGTCTCTCCTCGCAAAACAGGCATGGTGTTTGTTATAGAATTCAGATTCTTTGAGTGCTCGTATGCTCAAGGCAATTTATTATTCATATGGAACCATTTTGTCAGCAGAATTGGGAGGAAGGCCGTCGCAGGATTGGCGTGCCATAGTTATAGGTAGAGATGTTTTAGCGCAAGGTTTAATCTGCAGAACAGGGAATGGAAATTCAACACTCATATGGGAACATAACTGGCTCCCCAATAATGTTATGATGAGGCCTATAGCTTGCCTGTTAAGCCATCCACCGAGGAGAGTTAGTGAACTTATCAATGAAATTAGTGTTACATGGCGTAGAGACCTGCTGCAGAAAACATTTTTGATGTCGAACATAAAGAGTATCCTTAGCATTTCCCTATGCACACGCAATATGGAGGATACTTGGGCCTGTAATTATGAAAAGAATGGTCTTTTTTACAGTAAAATCTGCATACCGTATGCTAGTGGACACAAAGAGGAGAAGGGAAGATTGGCTCGAGAATAATGTTGCTAGATCAAACTATGAAGAAGAAACCAGAGAGTGGACATCTTTGTGGTCTGTTTAAGTGCCGGGGAAAATAAAAAACTTTTAGTGGTGACTGGCTAGATGTTCTATTCCAACAAAAGATGCACGATACAGTCGAAACATGGCCGATCATGATATATAGATGCCAATTGTGTGGTGCACGAGATTCTTGAAGGCACTCCCTTCTGGAGTGTTCGGCGTCAAGGTGTGTTTGGACTCTAGCGGACGGGGAAATTGTAGATCATCGGGAGCCCAACAGAGAGCCTAGTGCGAAAAGTTGGATCCTTGCAATGATCGATACTTTGACACACTAGAAACTGATAGAGTTGATTGTGAATCTATGGGCAATTTGGAAGGCAATACACGAGAGTATTCTTCAAAGTCCACATGCAACACACTCCTTCGTCATGAACTTCATTGCCGAGCTGGACACTTTGCAATGCTCAGGAGGAACTCATGCGAGCGGACCGTCCGCAAGATTCTAGGGGTGGGCGAGCCATGATCCTCTTATTATTCCTGTAAACCTTGTTATCATTCAATAAAGTGTGGTTTACAGGCTAAAAAAAACCCTATGCCAAGAGTGATTCTAAAAAAACACTATGCCAAGAGTACTTGAGTGCGTCGACACCCTTTGCTCTTCGTCGGGTGCTGATATGTCTCGCGTACAGTGAGAATAACAGAAATTTCGTTGAAGGCGAGCTCCATATTGGACCGGCCCATCGCGCCGACCGCCAGATTCTCTTTGTTTTTTTTATGTTTTTTGTTTTCTTTTACTTTATTTACATTTCTAGATATTTTATATTACAAAATTACTTTACATAAAACATTTCAAAAACTGTGAATCATGCATTTGGAGAATGTTTAATGTGTATATAAACAATCTTGACCATGTATTAAACAAGTGATGATTTTTTATCATGTACATAAAAATGTTAAAAACCATTTCAAAAAAAGTACTGAACAAGTATTTGAAAAATGTCAATCAAGCAATTGAAAAGTTATGTGTATAGAAAAAAGTTCACCGTGTATAAAAAATGATGATTTTTTTTGATCCTGTATATAAAAATATTAATCAAGCATTTGAGAAAAATGTTGAGTAAGTATTTAAAAAATGTTGATCAAGCATTTGAATTATTTTTAAATGTGTATAGAAAAAAAATTGACCATGTATTTAATAAAAAAATTATGAGCAAGTATTTGTAAAATGTTGGTCAAGCATTTGAAAATATTAAATGTGTAAAGTGAAAATGTTTACCATATATTAAAAAAATGTTGAATTTTTTAGCTGCCAAGGTCCTCCCTTGCGCTTGTTCATTGATTCTTCTTCGGAGTGGACGTCACCTCCAAATTGACACCTCTAGACTACTATGCCATGAACCCTACTGGTCGCACGAAGATTTCCCCCCAAAACTCGCTTTCCTCCGTTCATCCGCCCCCTTAATTAAACCTGTCTTTGAACGGAAGATTTCCATCATCATCTCTAGTACCTGATGATTGGACATACTAAATCTGAATGTCTCAAACGACCACATGGAAAACAAAAGTGGGGAACTTATTCATATTGTATATCATTCCAATCCTTGTCGTTTCTCAGTGTCAAATAAAAAATAATACATCTCCTCAAGGATTTTTACACATCAATTGTGACTCTAACCACCCATCAGATGAATTGGCACAACTTTTGCCTCATTATCAATTTGCTAGGCGATCGAAAGACCCCAAGTGTCGTTCCTCATATTATAAGGAAGAATAATCACTCTTGCCCAAATCTGAAGTTTATCAAATTTGAGTTATGATGGGTGCATGCATTCTTCAAGTTTCTCCAGGATCACCGCGTTTTTGCTCACATGCCATGATGATCCTTTCCAGACTGTGTCCATATCGGGAAAATATCCAGTGCTCCCAGCCTTAGGGTACTCCCGTGCTCCAACATCAAAAAACATTTTTAAATGTTTCAAAAAAATCCGGAAAAAAATGAAAATGTTCACATGGAATGTCACTACATCCCCTAAAAATTTCAGGTCCAAAATCAAAATGTACATTGAGAAACAAAAAAGAGAAATCCGGATCTAAATAGTGTCAATGTTGCTTTTGTCTCTTATTTACACTATTCATGCTAGATTTCACATTTTTGTTTCTCAATGTGCGTTATGAGTTTCGACCTACAATTTTTAGGGTTACTAGTCACATTCATTGTGAACATTCAATTTCTTTTCGAAATTTATGAAGCATTAAAAAAATGGTTTTTGACGTTGGAGTACTGGGAGTATCCCAGGGCTGGGAGCACAGGAAACTTTCCCTGTCCATATGACACAGGGTTTCGAATTCAGCGACATGCATGTTCTCTCCTAGCGGACGAAAAACAAGACCTAGGGTTTCCCCGAGATGGGCGAAGGGCACGAAGATCGTCTATATATGGGACAAATTACGGTACAAGATCTTCCCTTCCACCAGACAATTATGTTTTGCCCTGATCTGTACGTCTTCCATCGGTAAGGGAGTTGCCTCCTCCTCTGTAACGCCTCGCTTCCCTATCGCCTCCGCCATCTTCACTATCGTCGAGCTGGACGAGCCAACCTTCTTCGTGCCAATGTGGGAGGAGGACCGAGCCATCCCTTGCCCTTCGGTCTGACACGTGCCCCCTGTCGAGATCAGGAAGCACCGATGATGAGCCCCGTCGAAACCCTAGTCCCCTTAGCCACCACCATAGGTACCAGGGAAAAAAAGGCTCCATCCATGTTTGAATGTAATTTTGCAATTAGGTTCTTTCAATTTTAGAAGACTCGTTCTAATTTTTGAAAAACTCAATTCACTTTTTTTTTTTGAAAACAAACTCAATTTCAATTCATAAGCTTGCTGACTTTCCTTCTCTTTTTGACACAAGGTGAACACTGTAGCTCGCCTGACTTTCCCCTTTCCCCCACACGGCGCCGCGGCTGACCTGCCCTCCACCTTGCTGGCTGGCCGCCGTCTCTCTGCCCGCCCAGCTCCCGCCCCCGCCCCTGCCTTGCCTCTCCGCCGTCCACCGTCGACCAGCGCGGCCGCTCCCGTCGACCGCACCGTCGCTCCCCCCTCATCTTGAAGGCCGGCGTGGTGGCGTGCCACCGAGCCACCCCCACACGCCCTGCATCTTGAAGCTAGCCGAGGCCGAGGGAGCTGCGCCTCCAGCCACCAAGATGGTCACCTGGTTTGCTGCTATTCCTCCTCGGCACTGAAGATTTGCTTCCCTGTCTCCCCCTTGATCCTCGACTACCAATTTGACGATTTGCAGCGAGAAGCCAGGAAGCAGGGGAGCGCCACCCACCACGCAGCAGCAGCTGCTTCATCCATGGCGCCGGGGGAAGAGGCGGAGGTACTGCTAGCTCCTTCTGACTAGGCTCGTCTCTTTCCACAAATCTAGCGGAGCAAGCGAGGCGGATGGCACACTTGAGCTGAGCAATCTTCAGTAAACCGCCATTTTTCTGAATGTTAACGGGGCAAAAGCAGCCCACCGGAGCTGAATTTCCACATACTACCTTGACAGGTCTGGTTCTTCGCGATTCATGGCCTGCTCCAGCAGCCAGGCATTTCATCGGTCTCGACGACAATCCGGATGGCGCCCGGCTGCACTGCTAAATCGACTCATGGCCTGCTCCAGTATAGCCTGTAGTTCAGTACACCTGTGCTTCTCTGAACTCTGCCTTAACCTCTGAACCTGACTTCTGCCTTAACCTCTGAACTCTGAACCAGGGGGGTTTTACCCTGATCCTTCAGTTCAGTTTAGTTGAGACACCCAATTCCTCTGCCCCCAATCTGAAATTTCTTCTTCAGTTTAATTGAGACACCCAATTCCTCTGCCCCCAATCTGAAATTTCTTCTTCAGTTTAGTTGAGACACCCAATTCCTCTGCCCCCAATCTGAAATTTCTTCAGTTTAGTTGAGAAACCCAATTCCTCTGTCCCCAATCTGAAATTTCTTCAGTTTAGTTAAGTTGAGACACCCAATCCCTCTGTCCCTGATCTGAAATATCTTGCTGCAGGGACAATGCTTGTATTTGACAGAGGGCACAAATGCCACCTATTATGATAGGGGAAAGGTTAGTCCTTCACAGTTAGAAGGTCATGCTGGCCAAGTTGCTCTTGTAATATTTTCTGTCAGGGCCCTGTTCAAACTCTCATTGGCTTTGCTAACACCTATTGCAGGTACCACAACATAGACATGTCAATGGCGTTTCACTACATGAACTGTCGGTTTCACTTTCAAAAGGTCGGAAATCTTGTTTGACACCTGTAAGAGCATTTCAGTGCACCCATGGCTACCCGGTAGCCGATGTTTCCCAGTTAAGCCACCTTACATTCTTTCATGTTTTGCCTGTATGTTTCTATTTTTTCAGTTTGGGAGGGAATGGATGCCTGAAGGAACATGGATGAACTGAACCTTCAGTTAACTAGTCGTCTTTCCCCTGTTCCCTTGCTGACCGATGGGATACATAATTTTCTTGGCTTCCCCCGCAAACCCCAACCGCAACCGCAACCACAACCGCCTCCCTCCTCCCCCCCTTCAAATACACCTCCGCCGCCCAAATCCAGCGCAACCAATTCCAAAACAACCCGGCCTGATCAAGAAAATGGAGGAAAGCAATGAAGAGAGTCAGGCGCCCGCCGCTCCAGCCCCCCCTGGCGCTGCCGCCTCCAGGGCCCCTGCCGCCACCGGCGATGGACGCGGGCCACCTGGAGCTCCTCGGGGTGCTCCGCCTTCGGGTGAGGGGTCTCGCCCCGTGGATGCTCCCCCGTTATTTCCACTTCGACATCGACGTCTACAACTATCATCCAAGAGAGCTTCTGGCTGCATACCCGTGTGCGACCGCCGCGAACGGGAGCTCGGCCTCCGTGTACTTCGTCAACATCGTTCGTCCCCTGTCCGCAACCGATCGGAGGAAGAAGAGAACCGTCCCCGGGGGCACGTGGAAGTCCGAACGAGGCCCGCAGCCTCTCGTCTCCGAGGCCATCCAGGGAGCCCGGCAGGCCTTCTCGTTCACGGTGCTGGACGCGAAGGCCGAGGAAATCCGGGATGGGTACATTATGCAGGAGCTCACCCTCGCTGGCGACGAGGGCAAGCTGGCCGGCGGCGCCGAGATGGCCGTCTCGAAGATATACCCGAGCCCCCGCAGCGACAAGAAGAAGCGGAAAGCAAAGCCGGTCCGCGCGTCGTCAAGAAAGAAGCGGAAGGCCCTTGAGGCGTCCGCTGCCGCCGCCTCCGCGCCGGCTCTCCGGCTCGGGATCTCCTCCCATGCCCCTCCTCTCCGCCTGGGGGCCTCGACCTCCTGGGCGCATCCTCTCGGCGAGGGCGCCGCTTCGGCCTCCTGGGCGCATCCTCTCGGTGAGGGCGCCGCTTCGGCCTCCTGGGCGCATCCTCTCGGCGAGGGCGCCGCTTCGACCTCCTCTGCGCATCCTCTCGGCCACGGCGCGGCTTCGACCTCCTGGGCGCATCCTCTCGGCGAGGGCGCCACTTCGACCTCCTGGGCGCATCCTCTCGGCGAGGGCGCCGCTTCGACCTCCTCGGCGAATCCTCTCGGCCACGGCGCGGCTTCGACCTCCTCCGCCCCTCATCTCGGCCAGGGGGCCGCCTCGACCTCCTCCGCGTTCCATCTCGGTCAGGGCGCCGCCTCGACATCCTCTGCGTGTCATCTCGGCCAGGCCGCTGCTCCGAGCCACGCCAGGCGGTTCGTCATTCTGGAGGTAGCTGGCTTCTCGCCGGTGGGGGAGGATTTCGTGCCTCGGAACATTCTGAGGGCTTCCGAGGTGATTGGCAGAAGCAGAGTGCCTCTTGACCGCGACGACGTCCTTCTGCTGCAGAAGAAGAAGAAGCTACCAGCAGGTCGTTTCAGTCTTCCATGCTCTGTATGTTCAGATGGTTATTGATTATTGCATACTTGAATTGTAGTGTTTGATACCTTTTATGTTGCTGTAACAGGTGGCTCTGAAGATTCTCGACCCTGATGTGCTGAGTTCAAGAAGAATGAAGTGAAGCAGCTCAAGTTGACAAAAGGAGGCAAGATACATAGGAGGAACCAGTGTGTGATCGAGAACATACTCCACTCCCATTCGGGTGCTGGAGAGGGAAAATTTTGTTTGTAGATAGATAGAGTAGGTGGGAATCCCTGTGTCCCTGGATTTTGCTATGAAAGTTGCAATGTGCCATCCAGTGGCATCATTACAGATCTTGATGTCTAGACAACAGTACAGGGCTATGCCTAGTTCCCTTGCTGTTTTACTGAAAGGGGTGCCGTAGTCACTGAAATACCCAAATGAATCAAGTTACTGAAAGTTTACAATGGTATGTCTTGTTACATACGTACTTCCAGTGGACAATTATAAAATTCAGGTGCCGGCTGGTCAACGAAATAACAATCTTTCCTGTGTAAGCCATTTTTCCTGTTTCACTGATGTGCCATAGGTGGGCTGAGCACTACAAAAACAAGCCCTACTCTAAGCAAGTGAAACCACTGTTTTCTGCTGTGTATACTACCATCTTGAGGAAATGGCCTCTGCCTTTCAAAATGGTGATGTTACAAAACACCTGATACTAATAGTGGAGTTTCACACGAACCCTTTATTCTGAATATATTGTGTTCGCCATTGTAAGTTTGAAAATTCATCCACCTGTAGTGGCTACACAGACCGTGAGCTGATTGACCGAAGCAAAGTGCGCGTGGAAATATACATGAAAATTATTGTTGCAGCAGTGTTTATTTATTTGCAATGACACACATGTACAAAAGAATGTGCGATATAAAAGAATCTACAAAAAAAAATATTCATGCCAACTAAAAAAGTCACTTTTATGTTCATATATTTAAAAAACATTTATGCAGTCTAAAAAAGAGTTTATTTAATTCTTAAAAATGTTTCTACGATTATAAAAATTGTGCAGTCATTTTTAGAAATACTCATGTAATGTAAAGTAGTGTTACTTTTATAGGAATGTCCGTGTATTTCCATAAACATGTCATGTATTTTTATAAATATTTGATGCATTTTTAATAGTATAAAATCACATTTAGTTTTATAAAAATATATGCAAACATGATTTTAAAAATTGCATGAACTTTTCTAAAAAAACAGATACAAACACTTGTTAAAAGTTAATAAAAAACATTTCACTTTTTTTGGCAGTTACATAAATTTGATAAAATGAAATAATTTCCTCTATGTAAACTAATATAAGAGTGTTTAGATCACAATGGAGTACTAGTTTACAGAGGGAGTACTAGTGTTCAACTTCCTCTAAATCGTTGGCCACGATCAGTCCGAGGGATGGCGCGGGATTTGGGTGTGTAGCACATGTGAAGTCCATTGGGCCAGGGCAGAACAAGCTGTTAGATAGGAGCACACAAAATGGTTTGTATTGGCTACGAGACAGGATCGAAAGCCTATCGTACATATGTTTGATCCTGAAAGTAAGAAGTTGATCATTACAATTTACACGTGATGCGGTGTTCGAGGAAGATCGGTGCTGGGACTGGAGCTCACCGGGATCCACTGAAAATGGTGATGGAGCATCGTTTGTTGTCAGCTATCCTAATCGGGGAGAACAAGAGGAAGCAGCAGCAGTGGTGAAAACAAGCCGGCTTGTGCTTAACTGCGTTGGAAGAACCAGCTAGCCATGTCGAGGCCATGAAGGAGAAGTGTTGGGAGAGGGCAATGAAAGAAGAATTGGGCTCGATTGTATCCAACAATACTTGGCAGTTAAGTGAATTGCCAAGAGGGCACAAGCCAATTGGACTCAAGTGGGTTTATAAGCTGAAGAATGACCCAAGTGGTGCTGTAATCAAACATAAGGCGAGACTAGTTGCTAAGGGTTGTGTGCAGCGACAGGGCATTGATTTCGAGAAGGTCTTTGCCCTTATAGCTCGTATGGAGTCGGTTAGACTGCTAGTAGTACTTGCAGGCTTGCAGCTGAATTTCAATGGAAAATGCACCACATGGATGTCAACTTGTCAAGTCAGCTTTCCTCAATGGGGATTTGATCAAGGAGGTTTATGTTACTCAGCCACCGGGGTATGAAATTGCAGGTGAAGACAGCAAGGTATATAAACTGAAAAAAAGCAGTGTATGGCCTGCGGCAAGCACCTAGAGTGTGGAACTTCAAGTTGGATGCAACCCTGTGCGAACTAGGCTTCCAGAAGTGTCCCTCGGAGTGCGGCCTGTACAGAAAAAAGGAGGGGAATTCTGTACTAGTTGTGGGAGTTTATGTTGATGATCTCATCATTACCGAAGATTCAGACAGAGTGATTGAAACCTTCAAAGAGCAGATGAAAGCAAAGTTCAATATGAGTGACTTGGGGTTGCTAAGCTACTACTCCCTCCGTTCCGATTTACTTATCGTGGTTTTAGTTACTTGGGAATTGAAGTTCAGCAGACCGAGCAAGGAATCACTTTATGCCAGTCCGCTTGCTGCCCGGATACTTGAAAAGATGAAGATGTAGGATTGCAACCCTGCTCACACACCAATGGAGGCCAGACTAAAGATGAGCAAGAATAGTCAGGCAGAAGCTGTTGATCCAACACAATACAAAAATGTAGTGGGAAGCCTTAGGTACGTACTTGATCCACACTCGCCCTGATTTGAGTTATGCGGTTGGTTTTGTGAGCCGATTCATGGAGAAATCAACAGTGGAACATATGACTGCTATTAAGCATATACTGGGGTATGTAAAGGGAACTCTGAATCTTGGGTGTAGCTACAGAAAATGTGGCGACAAGCGACCAAGGCTCCTGGGATATTGTGACAGTGACCATGGAGGTGACATCGATGATCGGAAAAGTACCACAGGAGAACTTTTCTATCTTGGGAGCAGTCCAATAACATGGGCATCACAAAAACAGAAAATTGTGGCCAAGTCTTACTGTGAATCCGATATGTAACAGCTGCATCAGCTTCTTGTCAAGGAATTTCGCTGGGTCGGCTCCTAGGAGAAACACTTGACCAAGTACCGGACAAGTGGGTGTTAAGAGTGGACAGTCAGTCAGCGATTGCTCTATGCAAGAACCCTGTGTTTCATGAGAGGAGCAAACACATTGACACTCGATATCACTTCGTGAGGAATTGTGTCGAAGAAGAGAGAATTGCAGTGGAACATGTCAGAACTGAAGATCGACATGCTGATATTCTGACAACGACTCTTCCAAGGTTTCGGTTCCAGGAGTTGAAGAAGAAGATCGGCATGGAGGATTTGAAGTCAGTGAGCCAAGTTAGGGGTGAAATGTTGATATTAATCTTGCTGCACTGAACATTGTCAGGTATTTTCAGATTTCAGTTACAGTTTTATGAATAATAGCCAGAAGCATACTTTGTTATGTTGCGGCAAAATAGGTCATAGTGTTTAACTTCCCGTAAGTCGTTGGCCACGATCAGTCCGCGGGATGGTGCGGGATTTTCGGATCGTGGGCAGCTAGTTTGTTAGGCAACTGAATAAAGGGAGTATATAGCAAAAAACTACCACATTACAGGTTAGGGCTACAGAAAACTATCACTTTTTTTAACTTTTCAAAATGCTACCACAAAATTGGTTCACTGTTCCAAAAAAATACCATGTCACACTAATAACGAAGTTGATTAACTTCAAACGTTATTATGACAACTCGGGTCCACTCGTCAGGTTAACCGTTAGGTTGACCATTGACAAGTTATGACAGGTAGGGCCCAAATATTTTTTGACATACAATCGGGTCCCTACAATAAAAACTAATAGCAATCAGGCTCCTGAAGAAATAATATAAAAATCAATCGGGTCCATGAAAAATTAAAAAAGAAGCAATCGGGTCCTCGACAGCGAGCTCCTAGCCGGAGTCGGCCAGCACCACGCCGGCGAGCTCGTCAGCAGAGCCGGCCAGCACCATGCCCGGAGTATATGGCTGTTGGCTGCGACAGCCGTGGCCGGCGGGAAGCAGCAGCGGCGGGCTGGAACCGGCCGTGCTCCCTGGCTGGTGCCCTCCCGTGCTCGAGCTATCCGGCGGGGCCGAACTAAGCGGCGGCGGCGCGGAGCTCCTCCTCCTTTCTGCTGCGACAACCGTGGCCGAAGGTAGGCAGCGGCGGCGGGCTGCTCCCGCCTGTGCTCGAGCTCCAGGAGGTGAGGACGCTGTCCATGTCTATGGCATGTTGGTGGCCGGCCCCGGCGGCAGCGGCCGTGGTTGCGCCCGCGTGGTGGTGGCCGGACCTAGCGGCGGCGTTCCCATGGTGTGGTGGTGGCCGGACCTCACGGCAGCGCTCCTATGGCGTTGTGGTGGCCAGTCTTGGCGGCCGAGCTTCCCATGGCCTGATGGTGGCCGACCTTGGCGGCGGCGCTCCCCATGGCCTGGTGGTGGCCGTGGCCGCGCCGGGCATGGTGCTGGCTGCGCCGGGCGCCGGAGTGATAGCTCGGGAGAGATAGTAAGAAGTGGGAGAAAGAGCACTTACATGTGGGACCCACATGGAAGTTAACGTTCAAACAAACGGTTTGTTTAGGAGCGGGCCCGACATGTCATAAATCGGATTAATTCTAAATCAGATCGTCATTTGGGTTTTTGAAATATCAAACCAATTTTTTGATAACATTTTAGAAAATTAAAAAATGGTAGTTTTTCGGACAAAAGCCTGAAATATTATAGTTTTTTTTTTGCTATATACTCGAGTAAAGGAGAATACCGAAAAGACCCAAGAAGTGCGCGTCGCAAAAACTCATCTGTCTCGCTGTGTTTCAGAGGTCTGTTCGTTGTGTTCTTCTTCCACCTCGAGTGCGTGTGTGATCCTGGGTTAAGTCCAAACAGCATGGACTGTCCTAGGTGTGCGCGGTGGCGGCCATGTCGTAGCCGCCAAAGGAGAGCAGCAGGACGTTCCTTGAAGTTGAAGGACGATGGCCTACTGCGCTGCCGTGTCATGGCGTGGGAGAGCTGCCGCCGGAAGATGCCACGGCGCCGGCTCGAATGACGCTGGAGAGCTGCTGCCGGAAGATCACGCTGCAGCCTGCACGCGCTCGCGTAGAGCTCCGCGGACCGCGGGAAGACACTGCTGCTCGCGCCTGCGGACGTCTCCGCCACCACGCTCGTCATCGCGGGGGCTCCGCCATCTGTTGACCACGTAGCCTGAGCTATAAAGAAACTTTGTGGGCCGCCGGCCGTGCTGGGTCAGCTTAGGCGGGTGTACAGGGCCCTGCCCTGCTCCTGGACGTCGCCGTCGGTGCCGACCACGTCGCGGCGTACAACGGGCAGGCACGCGGTCCGATGATGGGGGGTCTGGCCCGCCCCGCCCCGCTCTTTTTTTGCGGGGTGGATGTACAGGGCCCCGCCGCCCCGCTCTTGGACCTCGCCGTCGGGGCCGACCACTGGGCGGCGGCGCAGGCTCCCATCCCATGTCTGGACGGGAGGGAGAGTAGAGGAAGAGTTGGTCTGGTCACACACCCGGCGTTCGTTCTATCTCGTCCTTTTGCAAGGATGAATAATGATAGGGGCGCGTGTTGATGGGTGCTGTGCCCGGCTCCAGGGATAGCGCCTGGCCGTACCGGCGGTGAGGTGGTAGTGAAGACGGTTCGTCGAACAGGTGGAGAAGTCCGCCAGCAACCGGGAAAATATCGTCTTCTCTTGGTTGTCATGGGGCTATCCGCTGACAGTGCAAGCAGATTGAATCCATCTCATCGTTGCAAGCCAGTGAACGATTGAATCCATGTCATCGGTCCTTTTTAGTTTGCGTATAAGAATTTGACTTTTTTTTTCCACAATGCTCTACGTGTAGCCCTTTTTAGCTAACAAAAATGCTACACTTACGGAGTTGGGCTCACGGAAGGAGCTTACAGGAAGACGTGTGTCAATACAATCAATCAGCCACCCTGCATTTAACCTTGGGGACCGGCCCATGGTTAAGTCTTGCATCTCCACCTCAGACCCGTAAGAGGTTTCCGTATAAAATTCTCGTAAGTGTAGCATCTCTCTTTAGCTAATCTTGTTGAGTATCATGATTGTATTGAAAACATAGAATAGACTAAAAAGTATTCTAGCTTTTCTTGTGTGTGTGTCTATATCTTCTCATATACCATATAGATGAATCTTTTATACCTCTTTATTATTTTTAATATACTTCATTAGTAATTATTAGATATCCCGAAATGAGTTTAATGAAAAAATTCATGTGAATCTACATATTTTTAAATGTTTACGTATATACTGATGTGTTTGTACGTGAAAAATGTATATTACAAAAAGTACGTCGCAGATGCTATTTTTTCAACAAAACTCGTATTGGGGTATCTTAGAATATTTAATGAAGTATATTGAGAATGATAAAGAGGTATAATTAATGCGTATATGAGGTATATTGAGGATGGGAGTACATACTACCAGGAGTACAGAATAGGAGTCCATAAGGCTCAAGCAATAAGCATCAGTTCCACCAATCCTGTCTCTCTGGCAGGTCTCCTGGGACCCGGTCCGTTTGTTTTTCGCGGATCCATCTGTATTTAGCCGGCTTTTGTGGTCTATGTGGTCTTTGGAATTTCTACATACTCTTATTGGGTGTTTTTTTCCCTCTGGGGCGACAATTTGCTTCATGGACCAGGGCCATCGGTGTCTATGGTCTGCATCGATTACTTTCGGCCGTTGCTTCTACAAACTCCTAGGTTTCAAAAACTTGCTTTACCCTGGGGGAGGCCTAGAGGCGGCATCGAGCTATGCTCACGGCGCACCGTCGATGGATGCGGGTGGTAGAATATTTCGGCAAGCAAAATATTCTGAATAAATATCTATTTTTTGTAGGGATAAGTATATTTTTCGTCCTCGAACTCTTTGGAAAGTTGAAATCGTCCCTCAACTCCAAAATCACCAAAAATTAGTCCTTCAACTATTTAAACAGGATATTTTTCGTCCCTAATAAGGTTTAAGATTGTTTTACAGTGACGTGACCCTGTTTTGACTAAAAAGAACCACGTGGCCTGGTTTTGACTAAAACGGGCACCCGTCTATTCTCTATCGCTTTCACATTCTCTCGATCTTTCCCATTCACGAACCCAAAACAGAGCGGCGGCGGCCGACAGTGAGGCGTGGCAACATCGGTGGTCGTGGTGTGGCCTACCGGTGATTGTTGGCTGAGCAGGGCTGCTGTGGTGGTGGTTGCCAGGGCACGACGGCGGCGAACTTGAGCACGACCAGTCCTGGGCGGCGGCGGCGACGACGACGACGATTCCCTCATGGGTGGCGGTGATTGAGGCCCATGGTTGCTGGTTGATCTGTTTAGAGTTTTGGTATGCACTGCCAAACAAAGGATGACAAGATGTTCCATTGGCTATTTCCTGGAAAAGAAATGTTACAGTTAATTGGCGTCGCAGTCAAAACCAGTCAAAGCGGCCCGTTTCAATCAAAGCAGGGTCCAAATTAGAGTAAAAACACCATAAGCGTTATGAGGGATGAAAAGTATCCGGTTTAAATAGTTGAAGGACAAAAAGTATTCGGTTTAAATAGTTCAGGGGCTGACTTTTGGTGATTTTGAAGTTGAGGGACGATTTCTCAACTTTGAAGAGTTCGAGGACGAAAACTATACTTATCCCTTTTTTGTAAGGGTGTGTTTGTAAGGACCTGTGATAGCTGATATATTGAAGGAAATATGCCCTAGAGGCAATAATAAAGATGTTATTTGTATTTCCTTATATCATGATAAATATCTTTTATTCATGCTAGAATTGTATTTACCGGAAACTTAGTACATGTGTGAATACATAGATAAAATAGAGTGTTGCTAGTATGCCTCTACTAGACTAGCTCATTGATCAAAGATGGTTATGTTTCCTAGCCATAGACATGAGTTGTCATTTGATCAACGTGATCACATCATTAGGAGAATGATGTGATGGACAAGACCCATCTGTTAGCTTAGCACTATGATCGTTTAGTTTTACTGCTATTGCTTTCTTCATGACTTATACATGTTCCTATGACTATGAGATTATGCAACTCCCGTATGCCGGAGGAACACCTTGTGTGCTATCAAACGTCACAACGTAACTGGGTGATTATAAAGATGCTCTACAGGTGTCTCCGAAGGTGTTCGTGGTGTTGGCATAGATCAAGAATAGGATTTGTCACTCCGAGTGTCGGAGAGGTATCTCTGGGCCCTCTCGGTAATACATATCATTATAAGCCTTGCAAGCAAATGACTAATGAGTTAGTCACGGGATGATGTATTACGGAACGAGTAAAGAGACTTGCCGGTAATGAGATTGAACTAGGTATTGAGACACCGATGATCGAATCTCAGGCAAGTAACATACCGATGACAACGGGAACAACGTATGGTGTTATGCGGTTTGACCGATAAGGATCTTCGTAGAATAACTAGTAGAAAACAGGGCTTTGGTCCAGGCCTGCCCAACCCATTAGCCCCGGTTCAATCAAGAACCGGGACCAATGGGGGCATTGGACCCGGTTCGTGAGCCCGGGGGCCGGCCGGGCCACGTGGGCCATTGGTCCCGGTTCGTCTGGACCTTTTGGTCCAGGTTGGTGCGACGAACCGGGACCAATGGGTCTTGCCCCTAGCCCACCACCATTGGTCCCGGTTGGTGACTTGAACCGGGACCAAAGGCTCCCCTTTAGTCCCGGTTCATATCACCAACCGAGACCAATGAGGTGCCTACATATACCCCCTCGCGCAAGAGTAGAGCACACTGCTCTGTTTTTTCTGGCCGAGGGGGAGAGGGCTTGGTGGTGCTCTAGCTCACCTCCTATGCACACAACGTGTTCGATGGAATGCCCGAGCCACACTAGTTAAGCTTTTGTCCTCTCGAAGCTCTATTTTCTCCGAGATTTGTCTAGGTTTAACGGTCCGTCACGTCCCGTCCCCGTCTTTGCCGCCGTCGATCGCCCCCGCCGATCTCGTCACCGGCACCAACGTGGTGAGCCTTTTGTTATGTCCATGCTTTTCTTACTTTTATTATTGCTTTAGATAGATATTTGTCTAATTTTCTTACGTTTATTATTGCTTGTTATTATATAGTGCGATGATTTTGATATCCGCCCATGTGGGCCCTCGTCCTGTCTACGATTTGGATGTGGTATATTATGTTTAATTTATAACTATTTGTTTTAGTGTTTATGACTATTATGCCGACCAACCTGACATGCATAGATGTTTTTATATGTCTAGGAGGTAGTTGAACTGGAAATTCCAACCGACCCTCTTGTGGAGAGGTTAAATTTAGTTGAAGAGGAAAACATTTCCTTAAAGAAAAAATTGGAAAAAATGGAGGAGGAGAAGATGGAATTGGAGTTGCATGTTGCGGAAGTCGTCGATGATCACAAGATCAAGATGGACCCTATTATCGAGAGGTTAAATTTAGTTGAAGAAGAAAACAATTTCTTGAAGGAAAAAAAATTGAGGACGAGAAGATGATATTGGAGTTGCATGTTGCGGATGTCGTCGATGATCACAAGATCAAGATGGATGCAATGCGGTTGAAGATTAGAAAGATTAGAAAATATGCCATTCATACCGAGGCTTGGTATCATTATGCCGTTGGATCAATTGTTACCTTGGTTGCGATTATGATCACATTTGTTTTCGCATTGAAATGTTTTACATAGTTTCGATGTGTATGGAGAGCTATATGTTGTTAGATGAGAACTATGTATGTACTTTGGTTTTAATGTGATGATGAACTTCTATTAATTTGGTCACTTAATTATCTATTTATGATGTTCTGTAATGGTTTTTGACACACTTAATTATATATAATGCACGCAGATGAACCGACTATGGATGTACGGTGACACACACACCTCCGAGTACATTAAGGGCGTGCATGAGTTTCTAAATGCGGCTGAGGCAAACAAGCAGAATGGTTTTATGTGTTGTCCATGCATTAAATGTGGGAATACGATGTCTTACTCTAACCGGAAAATCCTTCACTCCCACCTGCTTTACAAGGGTTTCATGCCACACTATAATGTTTGGACGAGGCACGGAGAAATAGGGGTTATGATGGAAGACGGCGAAGAAGAAGAGTACGATGACAACTATGTGCCCCCTGAATACGGTGATGCTGCAATGGGGGGAGCTGGTGAAGATCAAGAGGAACCAGACGATGTGCCCAATGATGCTGCAACGGGTGAAGCTGCTGAAGATCAAGAGGAACCAGATGATGATCTCCGCCGGGTCATTGTCGATGCAAGGACGCAATGCGAAAGTCAAAAGGAGAAGCTGAAGTTCGATCGCATGTTAGAGGATCACAAAAAAGGGTTGTACCCCAATTGCGAAGATGGCAACACAAAGCTCGGCACCGTACTGGAATTGCTGCAGTGGAAGGCAGAGAATGCTGTGGCTGACAAAGGATTTGAGAAGCTACTAAAAATATTGAAGAAGAAGCTTCCGAAGGATAACGAATTGCCCGACAGTACATACGCAGCAAAGAAAGTCGTATGCCCTCTAGGATTAGAGGTGCAGAAGATACATGCATGCCCTAATGACTGCATCCTCTACCACGGTGCATACAAGGATCTGAACGCATGCCCGGTATGCGGTGCATTGCGGTATAAGATGAGACGAGTTGACCCTGGTGATGTTGACGGCGAGCCCGCCAGGAAGAGGGTTCCTGCGAAGGTGATGTGGTATGCTCCTATAGTACCACGGTTGAAACATTTGTTCAGAAACGGAGAGCATGCCAAGTTGATGCGATGGCACAGTGAGGACCGTAAGAAAGACGGGAAGTTGAGAGCACCCGCTGACGGGTCGCAGTGGAGAAAAATCGAGAGAAAGTACTGGGAGGAGTTTGCAAAGGACCCAAGGAACGTATGGTTTGCTTTAAGCGCGGATGGCATTACTCCTTTCGGGGAGCAGATCAGCAATCACAGCACCTGGCCCGTGACTCTATGTATGTATAACCTTCCTCCTTGGATGTGCATGAAGCGGAAGTTCATTATGATGCCAGTTCTCATCCAAGGCCCTAAGCAATCCGGCAACGACATTGATGTGTACCTAAGGCCATTAGTTGAAGAACTTTTACAGCTGTGGAATGGAAACGGTGTACGTGCGTGGGATGAGCACAGACATGAGGAATTTGACCTAAAGGCGTTGCTGTTCGTGACCATCAACGATTGGCCCGCTCTCAGTAACCTTTCAGGACAGACAAACAAAGGATACCACGCATGCACGCACTGTTTAGATGACACTGAAAGTATATACCTGGACAAATGCAGGAAGAATGTGTACCTGGGCCATCGTCGATTTATTCCGACCAACCATCAATGTCGAAAGAAAGGCAAGCATTTCAAAGGCGAGGCAGATCACCGGAAGAAGCCCGCCATGCGTACTGGTGATCACGTACTTGCTATGGTCAATGATTTACACGTAATCTTTGGAAAGGGCCCCGGCGCACTAGCTGTTCCGAATAACGCTGAGGGACACGCACCCATGTGGAAGAAGAAATTTATATTTTGGGACCTACCCTACTGGAAAGACCTAGAGGTCCGCTCTTCAATCGACGTGATGCACGTGACGAAGAACCTTTGCGTGAACCTGCTAGGCTTCTTGGGCGTGTATGGAAAGACAAAAGATACAGCTGAGGCACGGTAGGACCTGCAACGTTTGCACGAAAAAGACGGCATGCCTCTGAAGCAGTATGAAGGTCCTGCCAGCTATGCTCTTACGAAAGAAGAGAAAGAAATCTTCTTTGAATGCCTGATCAGTATGAAGGTCCCGACTGGCTTCTCGTCGAATATAAAGGGAATAATAAATATGCTCGAGAAAAAGTTCTAGAACCTAAAGTCTCATGACTACCACGTGATTATGACGCAACTGCTTCCGGTTGCATTGAGGGGGCTTCTACCGGAAAACGTCCGATTAGCCATTGTGAAGCTATGTGCATTCCTCAATGCAATCTCTCAGAAGGTGATCGATCCAGAAATCGTACCAAGGCTAAGGAGTGATGTGGCGCAATGTCTTGTCAGTTTCGAGCTGGTGTTCCCACCATCCTTCTTCAATATCATGACACACGTCCTAGTTCATCTAGTCGACGAGATTGTCATTCTGGGGCCCGTATTTCTACACAATATGTTCCCCTTTGAGAGGTTCATGGGAGTCCTAAAGAAATATGTCCATAACCGCGCTAGGCCAGAAGGAAGCATCTCCATGGGCCATCAAACAGAGGATGTCATCGGATTTTGTGTTGACTTCATTCCTGGCCTTAATAAGATAGGTCTCCCTAAATCGCGGTACGAGGGGAGACTGACTGGAAAAGGCACGCTTGGAAGGGACTCAATAATATGCAGGGACGGATATTCTTGGTCTCAAGCACACTACACAGTTCTACAGAACTCTACCTTGGTGACCCCGTATGTCGATGAACACAAGAACAGTCTGCGCTCCAAACACCCGGAACAGTGCGACGACTGGATTACATGTGAAGACATCAGGACTTCCAGCAGTTGGTTGGAAACACGTCTCAGAGGTGACAACACTGTTTGTGATGAGTTGTACTTGTTGTCTACGGGACCATCTTTAACTGTATTGGTTTACAAAGGATACGAGATAAATGGGAATACATTTTACACGATTGTCCAAGATCAAAAGAGCACCAACCAAAACAGCGGTGTCCGCTTTGATGCAGCAACCGAGAGGGGAAAGGACACATATTATGGTTACATAGTGGACATATGTGAACTTGACTACGGACATGATTTTAAGGTCCCTTTGTTTAAGTGCAAATGGGTCAATCTGTCAGGAGGCGGGGTACAGGTAGACCCACAGTACGGAATGACAACAGTGAATCTGAAAAATCTTGGGTACACTGACGAACCGTTCGTCCTAGCCAATGATGTGGCACATGTTATCTATGTGAAGGACATGTCTACCTGACCGAGAAAAAGAAAAGATAAGGAAGCGAATACATCATACGATGAGCCAAAGCGCCACATAGTTCTTTCAGGAAAAAGGGACATCCTGGGAGTGGAGGGCAAGACAGACATATCTGAAGATTACGAAAAGTTTCATGAAATTCCTTCCTTCAAAGTCAAGGCTGACCCAAGCATCCTGATAAACGATGAAGATTATCCATGGTTACGGCGCAATAAGCAAATGACACAAGCGAAGAAAAAGTGAAGACTTTTTTCCGCAACTATTATGATGATACCATGCCAACTTTGTAACAGACAAGTATGATACCATTGTCCGTTTTGTACATGCACATGCTATGCCAACTTTTTCAGAGTTCATTTGAAAACTATGAATTTAGGTCGAATTTTCTCTATAGGTGCATCTATGCTCATTTTTTTTAGTAAAGTTAACCACAAACTTGTGATTCACACAAATTTCAAAGAATTCAAATTTTAATTATTCAAATTTGAAAACTAATGGCACTAATAGAAAGTTTATAATTTTTCTAAACTAATGACACTAACAGAAAGAATTAAAAAATAAAGCAAAAAACAAAAGAAAATAAATAATGCAGAAAACAAAAAAAAACTTGCAAAAAAATAAAAATAGCAACAATAAGTATTTTGTTGTAAGTAGAAACAAAATAAAATAAATAAAGCAACAAAGAAAACAAATAATTTCAAATTTAAACTATTCAAATTTGAATACTACTGGCACTAACAGAAAGTTTGTAATTGGTTTTACCTAAAGCAATAATATTCACAAAGAAACTCTAAATACAGCAAAAAACAACTTAGAAATAAATAAAGCAGAAAAGGATTTTTTTTTTAAAAAGGGCGTTGCCCAGTGATCCTGCAAGGCCTACGGCCCAGGATGCAGCTGGACTATGAGGCCCAGCAGACTCACAGGGCAGCGCGCAGAGTTAGGCCCAGAAGCCTGCAATAGAGAGGAGTTCAATACAGCCACCGCAGTGGGGCTTATAAACCACTCCGAGCCCCTGTCAACTAGCGAGGTGGGACTAAAGATTTTCGCCGCGGGGCAGGACAAGGGCTTTGGTCCCGGTTGGTGGCACCAACCGGGGCTAAAGGGGGGGCATTGGTCCCGGTTCGTCCCAAAGGGCAGGAAGGAGAGACCTTTGGTCCCGGTTGGTGGCACCAACCGGGCCTAAAGGGGGGGCATTGGTCCCGGTTCGTGGCATCAACCGGGACCAATGCCCCCCTTTAGTCCCGGTTGGTGGC
>LR738714.1:837295939-837309437 GCA_902687465.1 Secale cereale
GGGGGGGGGGGGGGGGTCGAGGGTCGTCGAGGGACCGAGGGTCGTCAAGGGTCGAGGATCGCCGAGGGGTCGAGAGGTTGCCTAGTGTCAAAGAATTGATTATTGAAGAAATCCATGCCTTCATCATTTGCCAGAAGTAACCAGGGCATGTTGGTACAAAGTTCTGGAAAGTTATTTTGGAACGGAGTTCCTGATAGGATAATCCATCTTTTGTTACGAATTATCCTATCTGGGACTCCGTTCCAAAATAACTTTGGAGAGCTTCGTACCATCATGCGCCTGTTACTTTCGCCTAATGATGAAGACATGGTTTTGTTGAATTCTTTGACACTAGACAAAATGTGACATGAGGGGGTCTAGGGTTGTGGATCGCCGAGCAGTCGAGGGTCGAGGGGTCGAGAGGTTGCCTACTGTCAAAGTATTGAAGAAATTCATGCCTTCATCATTTGCCAGAAGTAACCGGGGCATGTTGGTACGAAGTTCTGGAAAGTTATTTTGGAACGGAGTTCCTGATAGGATAATTCGTCTTTTGTTACGAATTATCCTATCTGGGACTCTGTTCCAAAATAACTTTGGAGAGCTTCGTACCATCATGCGCCTGTTACTTTCGCCTAATGATGAAGACATGGTTTTGTTGAATCCTTTGA
Organism: Secale cereale; assembly: GCA_902687465.1. NCBI lineage: Eukaryota > Viridiplantae > Streptophyta > Magnoliopsida > Poales > Poaceae > Secale > Secale cereale. The sequence goes on from LR738714.1 coordinate 837,296,587, forward strand.
CACTAGACAAAATGTGACATGAGGGGGGTCTAGGGTTGTGGATCGCCGAGCAGTCGAGGGTCGAGGGTCGTCCAGGGGTCGAGGGTACTAAAAAGAAAGTTATTCTATCGGGAACTCCATCCAAAACAACTTTGAAGAGCTTCTCGTACCATTATGCGCCTGACATTTCCGGCTAATGATGAAGTCATGGTTTTCTTGAAATCTTCGATATTACCCCCTCCTTGAAGCGTTCTCGAGGCCACCCCTAACCCTTGAAGCGTTGTCGAGGCCACCCGAAACCCTAGAGAAGCAGCGTCGAGGCCACAAATTAATATATATGATTCCTTACTATGATTAGCTAGCTAGTTCCACGTTTGCCATTAATATATCCATCTGTCCTCTTTGAATAATAATTGGCTTGTTGTAAATATTTGTAGAAACTATGGACGACAACCCCCGAGACGAAGCACAAGAAGCGATGTTGCTGGACATAATCGCAGACGGACAAGATGCCGTCTTGTCGTTTCTCAGCGACACCAATGAGCTGCTGGAAAGAGAGGAGGAAGATCCAGGCTATGATTATGATGGCTCCGGTGACCCAATGCACATGCAAGAAGTAGACCGTGAGGACGGCTCCGGTGACCCAATGCCGGTGCAAGAAGGAGACCGTGATGATGGCTCCGGTGACCGAACCGAGTCCGGACAGCAGGTATATATATTAGTTAAGCCTGTGCTGACTAGTTAATTGATGCATTCATTGTTTTGGTATGTACACATATTAATTAATTAACTCTCGTCTTTGTTCTTTTTTCTAGCCCTCCGGATCGAGCAAATCTTCGGTAAAGAGATGAGGCGCGAAGAAAAAGTTGAGGTCGGATGAAAAGTTTGAGATCACAGAAATCGCGCGCACCGGCGAATCGATTGAACCCATCCGGACAAAGAACGCATTTGTTAATCAGTGCGGGGTTCTGGTTAGGGACAAGATCCCGATCAGCATCCATCAATGGTTAAAGCCGGCTGCAGAAGACGCTCAGGTGTCTTATGTCACTGATATGCAAAAAGAAGATCTTTGGACTGAGCTGAAGTCAAATTTCACCCTACCGCCAGAGGCTGATCCGGCGAAGCCAGTTACAGAGGATTTAATAAAGTCTTTTGCTCTTACGAAGATGGCAGAACTATTCAGGGGGTGGAAGAAACACCTGAATAAGTCTGTCCGCAAAAAAGAGACTCCAGAATTCCAGGGCATATATGAGAAGATCAGAGATGACTGGCCCGCATTTGTGGCCTATAAGACATCGGAAAAGAGTAAGAAGATGTCGGCGACAAACCAGAAAAATGCTGCGAAGAAGATGCATCACCATCGCACGGGGTCAGGTGGCTACCTCAGAGCCCGGCCTAAGTGGGCCAAGGCTGAGAATGATCTGCTTCAGAAAGGGATCGAACCAGAGACAATGAACTGGCCAGACCGTTGCCGGACTTGGTTCTTCGGGGCTGGCGGAACCTTGGACCCTGTATCAGGGAGGTGCATTTGGACGGACAAGCAATTGGAAATACCACTCAAGAAGCTTCGTTACTATATCAAAGCAGCGCAGCAAGGGACGTTCTTTCCCGACAGAGAGAACGACGAGCTCACAATGGCCCTCGGGAATTCTGAGCACCCTGGACGGACACGAGGCACGCCAGGCTCCGTTTCGTGGAGTGCTAGGTTTCCGGACGCAGGCGGTTACAAATGCCACGAGAGGAGGAAGAAAGTGTAGCAGACCGAAATGCAGGCGCTGCGCGCCAGAATACAAGCAATAGAGGAACGAGAAGCAAATCGGGACAAAAGAACTGCCGAAGCTTCCTGATACGTCCAAAACGTATCTATAATTTCTGCTTGCTCCATGCCTCTTTTGTGTGATATTGCTATGATATTTATGCACTTCCATACACTTTTGATCATATTTGGACTAACCTATTAACTCAGTGCACCACAGTGCCAGTTCCTGTTTTCTGCTGTTTTTCTATTTCAGGTTTCCCCCATATTAAAAGTGCCCTAAAAATTCCGGGAAAAATACAGGAAAAATCAACGTACCGGGAGCTTCAAGAAAAACCAAAGCAGGGCCAGAGGGGAGCCAGGGGCAGCCCAGGCGGCCCCACCCCTGGCCGCCTGGGGGTGGGGGGGGGGCGCCTGGGCCCCCCTCTCCGCTTCTGGCGACCCCCTTTGGCATATATACTCCTCGCGTCCCGAAACCCTCGAGGACGGAACCCTTTTTCACGATCTCGTCTCTGTTCCGCCGCCGCAACGCTTCCAAGATCGGGAGCATCAGGAGAACTCTTCCCGGCACCCTGCCGGAGGGGAGGACCACCACCGGGAGCTTCTCCACCACCATGGACGCCTCCCGGATGAGTTGTGAGTAGCCCCCCTTGGACCATGGGTCCATGACCAGTAGCTATGTGATGTTCTCCTCCCCTCTTTGTTCTTCATGGATTAGACCTCGTGAGCTGCCCTACATGATCGAGGCACATATGTAATCTTTATGCTGTTGCTCTGCTGAGTTTGCTGGGATCCGATGGATTATGAGATTATGTTCAGATTGTGTGTGAGTAATATATTTGATTCACCTCTTTTATATTTTAGTTCTTGAGTAATTCTTGCATGTTCTCCGTTGCTGTTTATTGCTTTGGCCAAGTAGTAGGTAGTAACTCCAAGAGGGAACGTTATGCTTGATTGTGGGTTCATGCCCCCTGATGACTAGTTTGAGTGACAGAAACATGAGTCTAGGGGATGTGCTGTTGCCACAAGGGGGAAAACAACGGTGCTTGTACTTGCGGGTGCAAGGATAGTTTACTTTACGCAAAGTTCTTTTAATGCAGTTGTCCGTTGCTTTGAGTTTACACTTTGGGTGGGACTCGCAACTTAATACCAGCGAGATGTTCTGGATAGATATCTCAAGGTGGATGATTAGTAGTAGATGCAGATGGATTTCGGTCTACTTGCCTTGGCGTACCGCCCATGCTTAGAGCCTCTACCTTTCTTTACAGCATAGTTAGCATTGGTTTGCGCACATAATCCTGTCAATTGCCCAGCTGTAATTTGTTTACCTCGCTTAGCTGTTTTATCGTCTTTTGGGAGAGAGACATCACTAGTGAACATCATGGGACCCCGGTCCATATTACCACCATTGAATTACATGCCTTGATTGCTTTACTTAAAAAGTTCTTATATGGTTGGTAGCATGTCACCACATAAATTATGCTTGTTATCATTTACCTACTCGAGGACGAGCAGGAATTAAGCTTGGGGATGTTGATACGTCCAAAACGTATCTATAATTTCTGCTTGCTCCATGCCTCTTTTGTGTGATATTGCTATGATATTTATGTACTTCCATACACTTTTGATCATATTTGGACTAACCTATTAACTCAGTGCACCACAGTGACAGTTCCTGTTTTCTGCTGTTTCTCTATTTCAGGTTTCCCCCATATTAAAAGTGCCCTAAAAATTCCGGGAAAAATACAGGAAAAATCAGCGTACCAGGAGCTTCAAGAAAAACCAAAGCAGGGCCAGAGGGGAGCCAGGGGCAGCCCAGGCGGCCCCACCCTTGGCCTCCTGGGGGGGGAGGGGGGCGCCTGGCCCCCCCTCTCCGCTTCTGGTGACCCCCTTTGGCATATATACTCCTCGCGCCCCAAAAACCTCGAGGACGGAACCCTTTTTCACGATCTCGTCTCTGTTCCGCCGCCGCAACGCTTCCAAGATCGGGAGCATCAGGAGAACTCTTCCCGGCACCCTGCCGGAGGGGAGGACCACCACCGGGAGCTTCTCCACCACCATGGACGCCTCCCTTGGACCATGGGTCCATGACCAGTAGCTATGTGATGTTCTCCTCCCCTCTTTGTTCTTCATGGATTAGACCTCGTGATCTGCCCTACATGATCGAGGCACATATGTAATCTTTATGCTGTTGCTCTGCTGAGTTTGCTGGGATCCGATGGATTATGAGATTATGTTCAGATTGTGTGTGAGTAATATATTTGATTCACCTCTTTTATATTTTAGTTCTTGAGTAATACTTGCATGTTCTCCGTTGCTGTTTATTGCTTTGGCCAAGTAGTAGGTAGTAACTCCAAGAGGGAACGTTATGCTTGATTGTGGGTTCATGCCCCCTGATGACTAGTTTGAGTGACAGAAACATGAGTCTAGGGGATGTGCTGTTGCCACAAGGGGGAAAACAACGGTGCCTGTACTTGCGGGTGCAAGGATAGTTTACTTTACGCAAAGTTCTTTTAATGCAGTTGTCCGTTGCTTTGAGTTTACACTTTGGGTGGGACTCGCAACTTAATACCAGCGAGATGTTCTGGATAGATATCTCAAGGTGGATGATTAGTAGTAGATGCAGATGGATTTCGGTCTACTTGCCTTGGCGTACCGCCCATGCTTAGAGCCTCTACCTTTCTTTACAGCATAGTTAGCATTGGTTTGCGCACATAATCCTGTCAATTGCCCAGCTGTAATTTGTTTACCTCGCTTAGCTGTTTTATAGTCTTTTGGGAGAGAGACATCACTAGTGAACATCATGGGACCCCGGTCCATATTACCACCATTGATCACACCTTATATTTACTTCCTGCTTTTATTTCCGAGTTGCAATCATAGCTATCATTATTATCTCTTGTGTTTGATCCTTTGTAAACAGCAAGGCCGGAGGGATTGACAACACCTCTGTACTCGTTGGGAGCAAAGTTATTTGTATCTGTGTGCAGGTCCTGTCAGCTGCTAAGTATCTGGCGCCATTAGCAGTTGACACCTACTTGTCGACCCTCGGAGTCTCACGGGATTCGATCCTTGGTATCTTGCCAAGGGAAACTTGCCGTTACGCTACATCTCAAACCTTCCACTTGGGGTAACCAACAAGGGGCGAGAAGCCATCAAGCAAAGTTTCTGGCGCCGTTGCCGGGGACTCCACTCTTCAAGATAGGGGAGTTGCACGCTATCTTTTATCTTTGCTTTTTAGTCTTGTTAGTTTACCTTTCAGTTTATGCTTTAGTGTCCCTTATCAAAAATCACAAAAAAAATTTATTTGCTTTTCTGTTAGTAGTCCTTTCTATTTAGTCAAGCATGTTAGGATTTGGTGCTTTGAGGGAATCAGAAGTTCTAGATTTCCATCAAAGGGATGGAGAAAATATGAAGAAGGCATGGGACAGAATTTCTGATGCACATAGGAGAATTATGCCTTGGATACCTATAAAAATTGTGCTTAGAAATTTTTACGATGGTCTTTTTAAATGGTGTAAACACTCTCTTGATATTATAGCTGAAGGAGATTTCCTAGAGTGTGATGAAGCTAGAGCTCTTGAAATTATACATGGTCTATCTAGTTACTTTGTTTATGATCATAGTTTTGATACTGTCATAGATAGACTTGCTACTATTGAGAAGAGAATGGATGCTCTAGACTTGATGAAGGTAGAGAATCCCAAACCCAATAAGAGAGATATTTTGGAAATAGACAATGATTGGGAGCCTTTTGTTAGGATTAACATCTCCAATCAAGACTTCCTTGCTTATTGTGATATTGGATCTATGGTTTCTACTATGCCAAAAATTGTTCATGTTTCTTTAAAATTTAACATGGATAGATTATCATCCTATCATGAACATGCTAATGGAGACATTTCTGAGATCCAGGGAAGAATAAAAGACGTGCCAGTTACATTCCTTAAAGGGATTGCAATGGTTGATTTCTTCATCATGAAGCCAAACCAAGGGAATATAGTGCTTGGAAGGGACTTCCTCCGAGCCGTAAAAGGCTTCATCGATATAGGTAAGGGACAAATCCGCCTACGCGGGAAGGCAAAAGGTACGTACCCCTTTCCTAGAAGGAACAAGGGTGAACTTGTTGAGGAACCATTTGAAGCAATTTATAACTCCGATTATTATGATGATTTTTGATTCCTCTTTGCTTTATGCCTAGCTTAAAGGCATAAAAGAAAGCGCTTTTGGGAGGCAGCCCACAACGAATTAGGTTTTATTTTGCTTTTGTTGTGTCTTGATGTTGTTACTACAGTAGCATCATCATTGTATCTTTTCTTTTCAGCTTTGTGCCAAGTTTAGCCTCTGATTGCAAGAAAGTGCAAAAGTTGTGAAGTGCTGCCCAGAAAACAGATTCTGTCCTTGGACAGAAAAATTCGTATAAAATCACTAGATCATCTTTTTGGTCTGAATATTTTTGACAGCGTGCTCTATACAATTGGCTTTCGAGCGTCTGTTCTGAGTTTTTTGATTTGAGTTGCAGAAGTGCCCCGAAAAAGTTTTTTACTACCTGCTGGTCTGTTTTTCACAGATTCTGTCCTGTTTTGCCTTTTCTTCATTTTGCAAACCTTGAGCTTGCTTTTTCTTTGCAAAAACCTTTTGGCAATCTTGAGAAACAGCAGCTCTTCAAGATTATCCTTATTTCCAGTAGGGAAAAATTATTTTATTATGGGTACTAACCTCGCTAATCAGATTATGATGAGTTATGTATGAAGGGAGTTTTCAAGTGTGCGAGGGAAGATGATAAAAGAAGGTTCAGGAGTGTCAAACGCTCAAGCTTGGGGATGCCCCCGTGCACCCCCCAAGAAATATTCAAGAAGACTCAAGCGTCTAAGCTTGGGGATGCCCCTGTGCATCCCCTTCTCCATCAACAATTATCAGTTCGTCTTTCGTTCCACTATATTTTAATCACTTCATGCGTTATGTGCTATGCTTGGAGCGTCTTGCTCTTAGTTTCCTTTTTAGTTTTCTTTAGCCTTGCTTGCTGTTCATAACAAGTTAGAACCCAGCTTTCTTTGTGTGGGAGAGAAACACGCTCCACTTCAACCTAGAACACAACATAGGATTTTCATGCTTACCTTTGCTGTGTGTGTTCTTTGTCTTTCCATAGCTACTGTCATGTTTAGCTCTTAGTTTTCATGCTTTTCTTTTTAAAGAGCTTTTGTTTATTGGTTGTTGAACTCTCTTGAGTTTTCATGTTTATCTTGTTAAGAGAGTTTGCCTGTTGCACTGAGTTGTGTGTCTTAACTTAAAGTAGGTAATTGAGGTTGCTATTTAATTTTAGTAGTAACTTGCAATAGTTTTGAGGTATTGCCATGAGTAATGTCTGAACTTTTGGTGTCAAGAGCTTTAGCCTATTAGTGATAGATGTCGTATTTTGGGCAATCCGTGTTTATTTTCGAAAACCTACAAAATAGTTGAGAACTTTAGCTACTAAATGGATCACTAATCTTTGGAGGGATCGAATATTAGAGTACACTCACGTACCATGAGCCGAGGATGCGCAAGGATAACCAAACCCCCATACACTCCTCCTCGGGGTACTTGTCTCTTTGTGAACCTCCTAATTAGATTGAGAGTTACCGATAATAAGTGCATGAGTTCTTCGAACTAATGTGAGTATTCGAAAGTTGACACTTCCACCTAACCATATTTTTCTAGCCTCTTCGGTACCGTGCATTGCCCTTTCTCACCTCGAGAGTTGGCGCATACTTCGCCGGTGCATCCAAATCCTTGGCACGATACGCTCTGTCATCATAAGCCTCATTATATCCTTCCTCAAAACAGCCACCATACCTACCTATCAAGGCATTTCCATAGCCTTTCCGAGATACATTGCCATGCAACAGCCATCTTCTCATGACTTGACCTTCATGTCATACATGCTTTTTGCTTGATCGATGAGCCGCATGCTAGTTGGGCCTTGCCCTAATCATTGCTACATGACGCGCTAGTATCATTGCATATCCTGCTACACTGGCAGAGGCATACATTTGCATACATCATGATAGTTTCATTTTCTTTATGTTGAGTACTTTTGTAAAGTGTGAAAGATCTCCTATACTTCTTGTAATATATAGAGTGTTGCCCCTAAAGTGAGGGAAAGATCCCAAAGAGGACAAATCAAAAGATCCCAAAGAGGACAAAATCAAAAGATCCCAAAGAGGACAAATGAGAGATAAATAGAAAGAGCCATTGAGGCCACAAAAAAATAAAAAATAGAGAAAAAAGAGAAAAAGAAATAAAAAGAGAGAAGGGGGCACACTACTATTTCTTTTGAGAGATCCACACTCGTACTCCATCATATACCTTGTACTCCATAGAGATTATCATTCATGCATATAGCTATGTGGGGACCTTTACACTATAGAACTTGGCTTGTATATTCCAATGATGAGCCTCCTCAAAAGAGCTCTAGGTCTTCTTGAGCAAGCAAGTTGGATGCACCCCCACTAGTTCCATTGGAGAGCTTACCTTAGCTCATATGTGCATCCGTTGCATGGCAATCCCTACTCCTCACATCATATCTATCATTTGGCTTTCTCTCGCCGATGATTGTCCTCATTGATGTGAGCCTTTCACACCTTTTTTGTCTTCCCCCTCCATCATTTTTCTTTTTGCCATCCTAAGTGTCGACTTTCTTGCTTACGCTCATCCATTGCATGAGTGCTCAAAATATCGAAAGGGAGTGGATCATTTTGACTTGTACCTGGCTGACGGTCTGGGGATGAGTCAAGATAAGATTCCAAAGAAGACCAAGTGTGAAACTTTAGTAGATTAAGTTCTCAACAATACAAAAACTATGTTTTACTCTCTCATATATCCCTATCCCCTTTCTTGCACGCAAACACCATTTGGAGACATTCGAGTCACGGACCGCGAGAGCTCTTGCACCTTTATGTTCTTATGTTACTTGTTACAATGCTAATATAGACTCTTGCTTGTTATGACTTGAATTGAATTACATGCCTTGATTGCTTTACTTAAAAAGTTCTTATATGGTTGGTAGCATGTCACCACATAAATTATGCTTGTTATCATTTACCTACTCGAGGACGAGCAGGAATTAAGCTTGGGGATGTTGATACGTCCAAAACGTATCTATAATTTCTGCTTGCTCCATGCCTCTTTTGTGTGATATTGCTATGATATTTATGTACTTCCATACACTTTTGATCATATTTGGACTAACCTATTAACTCAGTGCACCACAGTGACAGTTCCTGTTTTCTGCTGTTTCTCTATTTCAGGTTTCCCCCATATTAAAAGTGCCCTAAAAATTCCGGGAAAAATACAGGAAAAATCAGCGTACCAGGAGCTTCAAGAAAAACCAAAGCAGGGCCAGAGGGGAGCCAGGGGCAGCCCAGGCGGCCCCACCCTTGGCCTCCTGGGGGGGGAGGGGGGCGCCTGGCCCCCCCTCTCCGCTTCTGGTGACCCCCTTTGGCATATATACTCCTCGCGCCCCAAAAACCTCGAGGACGGAACCCTTTTTCACGATCTCGTCTCTGTTCCGCCGCCGCAACGCTTCCAAGATCGGGAGCATCAGGAGAACTCTTCCCGGCACCCTGCCGGAGGGGAGGACCACCACCGGGAGCTTCTCCACCACCATGGACGCCTCCCGGATGAGTTGTGAGTAGTCCCCCTTGGACCATGGGTCCATGACCAGTAGCTATGTGATGTTCTCCTCCCCTCTTTGTTCTTCATGGATTAGACCTCGTGATCTGCCCTACATGATCGAGGCACATATGTAATCTTTATGCTGTTGCTCTGCTGAGTTTGCTGGGATCCGATGGATTATGAGATTATGTTCAGATTGTGTGTGAGTTATATATTTGATTCACCTCTTTTATATTTTAGTTCTTGAGTAATACTTGCATGTTCTCCGTTGCTGTTTATTGCTTTGGCCAAGTAGTAGGTAGTAACTCCAAGAGGGAACGTTATGCTTGATTGTGGGTTCATGCCCCTTGATGACTAGTTTGAGTGACAGAAACATGAGTCTAGGGGATGTGCTGTTGCCACAAGGGGGAAAACAATGGTGCTTGTACTTGCGGGTGCAAGGATAGTTTACTTTACGCAAAGTTCTTTTAATGCAGTTGTCCGTTGCTTTGAGTTTACACTTTGGGTGGGACTCGCAACTTAATACCATCGAGATGTTCTGGATAGATATCTCAAGGTGGATGATTAGTAGTAGATGCAGATGGATTTCGGTCTACTTGCCTTGGCGTACCGCCCATGCTTAGAGCCTCTACCTTTCTTTACAACATAGTTAGCATTGGTTTGCGCACATAATCCTGTCAATTGCCCAGCTGTAATTTGTTTACCTCGCTTAGCTGTTTTATCGTCTTTTGGGAGAGAGACATCACTAGTGAACATCATGGGACCCCGGTCCATATTACCACCATTGATCACACCTTATATTTACTTCCTGCTTTTATTTCCTAGTTGCAATCATAGCTATCATTATTATCTCTTGTGTTTGATCCTTTGTAAACAGCAAGGCCGGAGGGATTGACAACCTCTCTGTACTCGTTGGGAGCAAAGTTATTTGTATCTGTGTGCAGGTCCTGTCAGCTGCTAAGTATCTGGCGCCGTTAGCAGTTGACACCTACTTGTCGACCCTCGGAGTCTCACGGGATTCGATCCTTGGTATCTTGCCAAGGGAAACTTGCCGTTACGCTACATCTCAAACCTTCCACTTGGGGTAACCAACGAGGGGCGAGAAGCCATCACTTCCCCCGAAGCTACCCCGCCATCTCAGCAGAGAAGCAGCGTGGCTTCCACCGAGCTGCTTCAGCCGGAGCATATCTTGACGGCTCCTGCCAGCTATCCCGTGGATGCTATCACGGAGTCTCAAAATTGCCACCTTATGACGCAATGGATAAATATGAACATCAAGGCGGCTGCTGGCTCTGTTTATCCTACCGGACCCGGCACAAATTATCACTGCCGGCCGATTCCAGAAGGATATGCTAGGGTGATGGTGGATGAAATAACGGAGGGATTTGAGGACCTCCAGCTTGACCACCCTACCGGTGAAGGGGAGACTCGGCTGGGTTCTTCACTGAAGACTCAATGCCTATGGCGGAAGGACCTCATCAACATTCTCAACTGGATGCCTTCGCCTCCTCCTCCTCCTCCGGCGAGTCAGGGCACTCCGCCTCCTCCACCGCCTCCTCCTCCGACGAGTGACGATCAGGGCACTCCGGCTCCTTCTCAGGCACGTGGCGGCACTCCACCTCCTTCTCCGCCTGTGCCGGCGCGCCCGAGCAGCCAGCCTCCTCCTTCTCCGCCTAGTCAGCAAGGGCGGAAGAGACCTGCCGCCGCTCCGGCTGCTCCGGCATGTAAGCAAGGAAAGAAGACAGCCGCTTCGTCTGATCTGCCGGCGTCTAGCAGTACAACCAGAGGCGGGAGGCAATACAGATTTGGTCCTTCTCTCACGCCTCTAGAGAAGTTACCATACGAGAGGTCCGACGAGGAAAACACGAAGATCGCTGAAGGCAAAGTGAAGGACTGGCTTGAAGGGTTGAAAGCAGAGAGACATCCACCTCCGGAGGAGAAGATAGATCCGGTGAAAGCAAAGCGCACTCTTGCTGCCCTGAAGAAACCAGCGAAAAGTCAGCCGAAAGACAACTATGACCGCATTATTGAAAAGTCATTTCACGAAGCGAAGCGGTCGGGAAGTACTAAAAGTGATCAAAGGTTAGCAGAGGACGAGCTGGGAAACAAATTGCCCAGCTCGGCGAACAAGCGGACCAATCGTGCCCCCCGCTCAAGGTGTCTAGCGACATCGTCGCTAATGATCCAAGGATGGTGCCCGGTTATAGCAATCTTGGAGATTACCTGCCCGACGATTTACATTATGATTTCTTGGAGGTGCAGATACAAAGATACGAGTACAGGAAGCCTCTCGTCAAAGATGAAAGATCTCTATCAACGATGATGCGAAGATTGCATGATTGGTACTTGAAAATTTGCAGAGAGTCTGGGGGGAGGGATAGTTTGTATGTGAGAGTTAAACCGGAGCATGACCGCGTTGGAATTGAACTGTTGCCTATTCCATTTGAGGAGTTCTATCAGTTTTTCAATCAATTGGCCCTCGATAAAGCAACGGTCACCTGCTACTGTCTGTAAGTATAGTACTACTTCTGTCATTAAGTCTCTCTATATAACTCAGCTCTTTCATTGCATGTATATATAATTATCCTCACTATATTATGCAGATTGAAGATCGTCGAATTGAAGAAAGACAAGTCAGTGATATAGGGTTCATTAACACATATCTCATAGATGCAACTGAGGTTGAATTTCGTGCCTCAGATATCGAGGCCAACTTGCTACGATCGTTGGTGGTAAATGAAAACAAAGATATAATACTCTTTCCTTACAACTTCAAGTGAGTGTTACTGTCTTGTCCATATTTAGTTTCCCTTATATATTAGTCAAGGTTATAGTAATGTAATTGATGAGTTCATGCATGCGTGCGCAGGTTCCACTATATTCTCCTAGAGATTAGGCTTGAACAGGGAGTATTAACTGTCTTGGACTCTAAACGAAAAGATCCCAAGGAGTATGCGGACATGACTCAAATGCTCGAGAAGTAAGTTAAATCAATCATTATCCACCATGCATATCAGCAACTTTGTTCATTTCTGATATCAAGTAATTGTTTTCTTTGTCTGGCAGGGTTTGGAAAAATTCACCAAAAAAGCTCCGGGACTGCCGAAGAAGCTGGAATTTAGACACCCGAAAGTAAGTACTATATAGTAGCATGTTCCGCGCATCTCCTATTGATTCAAGCGCTAGTTTCATCAATACCATTTGACATTCTTGCTTATCAGTTTGATTGACCTATATTTCTTGTAAAGTGGTTGTGGCAGGAACAAGGGAATGATTTCTGTGGATACTACATTTGCGAGTCCATCCGCCACACGACCTGTGAGCGGGGCTACTCTGACGCACAATTTGAAATGCGTAAGCAATTAATAATATTCATAATTTTATTTCATTACCATCATTTGTGTTGAGTTTCATTTATTCATATATATATATATATATATATATATATATATATATATAT
>LR738714.1:837309583-837402235 GCA_902687465.1 Secale cereale
TAATGCCGAAGTCATATGTAAAGCATTGCATGAGTCCCTTGTTGAGTGGCATCTTGAGGGAAAGATATCGACGGTGACGCTGGACAATTGCACATCAAATGATAAAGAAATGGAACATTTACCAGATATGTTGGATTCCAATTCTCTTATATTGGAGGGTAAGTAATTGCATATGCGTTGTGCTGCACATATACTTAATCTGATTGTGAAAGATGGTATGGATGTCATGGAGAAGAGTATAGAACGGGTTCGTGATAGTGTTGCATATTGGTCTGCTACTCCTAAGAGGCATGCGAAGTTTGAAAAAATGGCACAGACTCTAAACATTTAATACAAGAGAAGGTTGCTTCTTGATTGTAAAACCAGATGGAACTCACCCTGCATAATGCTAACCATTGCATTAGAATATATAGAGATTTTTGAAAAACTGAAGGGTCGTGAGAAACTATTTAGCTGCTGTCCAACCAAAGATGGTTGGATGATTGCTAAGGAACTTTGTGATAGACTTAAGGTTTTCTATGATGTCACCGAGGCATTTTCGGGCACTAAATATGTTAATGCAAATTTGTTCTTTCCCAAAATTTGTGGTATTCAGTTGGCAATACAAATATGGTCTGCTAGTGAGAATAAGGTTGTACAAAAGATGTCCGAGGAAATGAAACAAAAATTTGACAAATATTGGAAAGATGTACATGGACTTATGTTTGTTGCAACTATTCTTGATCCAAGGTACAAACTTCATATGTTGCAAGCTCTGTTTGGTTCTCTCTATGGAATTGAATATGCAGATGCTAAAGTTGACGAAGTAAGGCAGTTAATGGTTAATCTGTTGGAGCAATATCGAGAAGATGATGAAGTTGTTCCTACATCGGAGGCTAGGGACACTACTGCTGCACAAGTTGGTGGAGTTGATGATGTAATGAACACCTTTGATCCACATATGTCCTCAAAACCTACGATTTGTGCTTCTCAAGTTCGGACAGAATTAGACTTGTACTTGGAAGAGCAAACCATCAAGAGAGTACCGGATAAAGATATGGACATCATAAATTGGTGGAAAGTTGTAGGTGCAAAGTATCCTACTCTGCAAAGGATTGCTCATGATATATTGCCTATTCATGTGACATCGGTGGCATCAGAATCAGCGTTTAGTACTAGTGGCAGACTACTTAGTTCACATCGTAGCTGACTTGTGCCAAGTATGGCTGAAGCACTCATGTGCATGCAAGCTTGGTCCCGTGCTGACATGATAGGCAAATAATACTCTCAAATTGCAATCATTCATCTAATTTATATTACAAAATACTTAATTTTTTACTGAGTGTTCCTTCATCACTTAAATCTTGCATCAGGGATAGCAACTCCACTCTCTTTGCGACATTTTAAAGTGTTCTTGATGATGATGAAGAAACTATGGTAACATATTCCACTCAGCATAGTCGATTTTACATGATACAATATTTGGTTGTCTATTTCCATGATTTTAATTATTGTTCTTATGATATGTTCACATGAAGGATGAGGCCGAGTCTATCATAACTGAAGCTTAGGCGGTCATGCGGTGAAGAAACAAGATGATGCCTAGAAGAATACCTTCCTTCACTTATAATGAGAATTATGATGTACTTATGTCTCCTGGCTGTAGGAAACTAAGGCTGAGAAATTATGTTGGGCTATTTCTATGTTATTTGTAAGAAATTAAGACTACAAAATTATGTTGGGCTATTCCTATGTCATTATGTGAGGAACTAAGGCTGAGAATTTTCTACTTATGCTTATTTGATGTTCTGATATGTCATTCTATGAGAATCTGAATGCTTATTTCATGTGGTGCCCTTCTCAGATGTCATTTTGTGAGAATTTGAGTCTTTATGTGGATGTTGTGCCATGTTATGTGATTTTCAAGGAATTATGTATACATGTTTTGATAGGACCCGATGGGTATCCATTGGTTATGGATATCCATCGGGTTTGGACATGGACACAATTTTTTGCCCGTGGGTTTTTTCATGGATGGGCAAAGAATAACCTCGTGGATATGGATATGGATTTGATTTTGTTCAACCCGGGCCGAACTCGATCCATTGCCATCCTTAATCGCCAGTCTACATCAGGCACATGTCACTTTTTAGGACGATCTCTTGTCTGTTGGTCTTCAAAGAAGCAGAACCGTGTATCACTCTCCACTGCTGAATCTGAATACATTGCTGATGGATCTTACTGCGCTCAGCTTCTCTAGATGAAGCAAATACTCAAGGACTATGGAGTCCATCTGAAGCATGTGCCACTCTACTGCGATAATGAAAGCGCCATCAAGATTGCCAACAACCCAGTTCAGCACTCTAAGACAAAGCACATTGAAATTCGTCATCACTTTCTCAGAGATCATGTTATGAAGGAAGATCTTGATATCATACACGTCAACACTGAAGAGCAACTGGCAGATATCTTCACAAAGCCCTTGGATGAGAAAAGGTTTTGCAAGTTGCGGTGTGAGCTAAATATCTTAGAATCCTCAAATGTCGTGTAATCAGGCACACATCCTAACACTTATGCATATTGATGACTTAGATGTGCAACACACGAAGCAAAGTATATCTTCAATCAATGAAGACTTACATTCTAAGTGTGAATACATTAACATGGAATTTGACTTCGGAGCGCCACAATAATTGTGCGCCGTGTTTGGGTCTAATATTTCCTATACGGTGGGTAACGCCACCACCAAATTCTTGTTTGAAGTGTTTCTCGTGGCGTTACATTTGCAAAGTCTTCGCACTTGGTTTATCTTCATATAGGACATATATATATACAGAGTTGTGTTCTGTCCTCAACAGCATTCACTTATAGCTATGTCTTCATATTTGAATCTTTTGGACTAAGTGAATGTGATCGGACCCTAACCTCTCTATGCTTTCTCATCTCACACTCTGTCTGTCCAAATCATATGCATTCTGTTGAAACTGTCGAATATCTTCTCTGCGTCCTTGTCAGCAGAAGATATGGAGACAAACTTTAAATCTGATTTTAATGCTCCATCCTTTATGCCTGAAACCCGGAGAAGCCGGAACGACCACTCCGACAGGCGTGGTGAACGTGGGATCGTGGGACAACTCCCAATGAGTTACATGACCGCCACGTGTCACTCGTACGTGAACCGTTAGGGGCACCTGCGTAATTGCGCTGTGCCGTCTCCCATGCCTATAAATGCACGTCCCATCATGGTCAAAAGTTCTTCTACCACCTCTCCACCTCGACCAACCCTAGCGCCTCCGCTAGCTTTCGACGTCGCCGGCGACGAAGCGCTTCGCTGCCGCAACCTCGTCGACACCGTCCTCACGCTGGCCGCAGACATCTTCTATTCCGTTGTCGTCGTAGCTGTCCTCCGTCGCCAAGTTAGGGCACGGAAGACCGAACTGTTGGGCATCCAACTCCTCTCCTTCTAAGCAGTCCATCGTGTGGTAAATAAAACTTGCCTTTTACCATCTTCTTGATCCATAAAGATTCATCTATTTTACCACAAGAGGTTTCTGCCTACTTAGATATATAGATCTATCCTGTCTGCATCTCATATCTTGCCTAGTACATTCACATATGCTTCAACCATAGTTAGATTCCTCACTTGTACCTATTCGTGGATTCGTACAAATCTGGAACCAACTCTCATGAGTGAATGTCTTCGTGCTATGAGGTTAAAGTCTTCAAAACTGTTTTAATCTTCAAAACTTCTGAGAATGCATATGACCTCTTCCCCTTCCCTCGCATCTCCAATGCTGTCACAGGTACATGTCCGTGGGAGAATCCCTTGGTTCTTATAGTCTACATTCATTTGCAGAATTTTTGCAGCGTCACATTCACTCCCCTGAAGACAGTTCCTGTCTGACCAGCAGACCGAAGCATTTGCATGTTTTGAAGCCATTCAGTTTGAAGCCCGTCAGGTTGAAGCAAATGGCAACTGACAAGACAGTTAGAAAGGGTGGCAGACAGCGCCATGGCAACACCTCCATTGATTTGCCTCCTGATCTCATTGAGATATACAAGACTGATCCAGAGGAGGATTATAATCAGAGGAAGACACGAATCCAATGGATTCGAAGATACTGGGCTGAACAGTGGTTCAAGTACAGATTCGTGACCCAAGAGTATGCTGAGAAGAACGCCATCAAGCATCCATTGGGAGATATCACCTATAAAAATCTCCCCCCCAAGACTCGTGCTAAAGCCATCGCTCAAGGCTTCTATCCTTGCATGGTCAGAGGGCCTCAGCCTGCTGATGCTGGTCCTAGCTCTCTGCTCTGGTGTCGCGACGACAATCTGTTCAAGCGAAATCTTCAATACGCCAAGAACTCGGCCAAAGAGAACAAGAAGCATTGGGGATTGGACTTCAATCCTCGCCCCTGTGTGCCCCGCGCTGATGGCACGTGCGAAGCTGAACCAAACCTGGTTGGGCCCTTCTACAACTTAGAAGGCATCATCAGTCACATCAGGGTTCAAGGGGCGGATGTGGATCAGCCTGCGGCAGATGCTGATTCTAAAGAAGCGCTTGCAACGCCGAAGCCCAAGAAGAAGAAATCAAAGGCTTCGAAGACTACTCCTCCAATTGCTTATAGAGTGAAGCCTCTGGACACTGCTCCACCTGCACCAAGTGTGCAATCTGAGGAACACTCTCGTATCTCCAAGAGCAGACAGCTCAAGAAGAAGCCATCACGCAACCCCAGTCCAGCTCTCACTCCTGATGCTATTTTGAAGACTGCCAATGATGCCCTTGATCTCTCAAGTGATGAAGATCTTGGTGACGATGCTTTGGAGCTACTGATCAAGAGCAAGCAAAATGCTGAAATCTTCAATGATTTACCGCTCTTTGACGTTGAAGTGCTCAATAACTTCATTGATGAATGGTTTGACACCCCCAACCTCAACTTCGACGATCTTCAACTTCCAGTTGGCCTCAGCGTCTCCTTCCATGGCGCCATTGCTTCTGAGCTGGCTTTGGGCAGAGAATTGTTGAGCTGAAGCAAAAGATCGATTATGAAAAGGCTGAGTTCAAAAAGCATGTGGACAAGCTCAGCGTACAAGAAATTCAAAACTTCAAGGTTACGATGCATGAGCTCAAGGAAGACTTTCGCCAGAGGCGTGATGAAGCCAAAGGTTTTCGTGAACGAAACAAGGACTTGGCTGCCAAATGCGTTCAAGGGTTCAATGAAGCTGAAAAGCGCAAGGCCCTTGGGAGTCCAGGCATTGACCGAAGAATGGCTGCCAAGAAAAAGAAGAAGCAACCTGTGCCCGAAGTTGAAGAATTAGGGCAGGAAATGCCTCGCATAGTCTTGCCTGCTAGCATGACTGGCACGAAGCCTAAGGCAACCCCAACCGCTTCAAAGCTCAAGAAGACAAAAGTGGCTGAAGCTGAAGCTCGCAAGCACAAGCAACCTATTGATGAAGCTCCACCCACCAAGAAGCGCAAAACCAAGAAGGATAAGGCTGCTTCCAAAGAGTCTATCTTTGTCGAGCCAATCTCAGTTGCTCGCCCTGCATCTGCCCAAAGAGAACGTCAAATGACTGTTCATGAGCCTGCTCCCACAGAGGCTGATAACATTCCAGCTGTTGACCCCACCGCACCTGAAGACATTGGTCCTCATGACCATGTTGAAGATGATGAAGTCCTTCCTCAGATCGAGTACAATGTTGAATCTTCGCCTGTTCTTATGAACAGTGAACACATCAGCATTGGTCGTCCATTGATACCAATTGCATAGGATGACTCGTGGGCTGATCACCCACAGGATACACCAGCCACACCTCAGCCAACTCAAGACACCAGTTCGGTGCTTGAAGATGAAGACTTTGAGGCCCAGCAACCTCCATCTCCTCAGGCGTCGCCATCTTTTCACAGGATTCGCAAAGGACCAAGGCCTCAAGTCGTCGCCCCAAGTGTTCTAGAAGGAGTAGAGCAACCATCTGTACCTGACGCTGCTCCTACTGTGAACCCCTCAGAATCTGAAGCCAAAGCGGCTGAAGATATTCCGGCTGCATCAGCCGAAGAAGAACCACCCCAAGGAGAAGAACAACCTCAAGCTGAAGATGAACGTACTACCACACCCCCTGTTCTCGAGGAGACCGTGTCCGACCCTCCAGCTCCTAAAGTGGAGGCTGCAAATTCAGAGGCTGCCACCACCAACACTGAAGCCAATGACGTGGTCATGGCTGAAGCTAATGTGGCACCTGAAGACACAGTGGCGCCTGAAGTGACTGCGCCTGAAGTCAGTGCTGCGCCTGAAGATAGTGCTGCGCCTGAAGCCAATGCTGCACCTGAAGCAAATCTGCAGCTTGAAGACAATGCCTCTGCTCCTGTTCCGCCTCGAAGGCCCCATACCATTGAGCAAGCATACAACAAAGATGATCAGCTCGTTACTGTCCGGTGGCCCATTCTGAATCCACCACCTACCACTGGACCGCGTGCTGCTGGTCCTCAGTTTGATCATTATGTTGAGCACAGGCCCCAAGTTCAGAAGCCTAATCCAAGAATGCCAAGGTTTCCAGGTATTGCAACCTCTCAAGGGTCATTCAAGGCCAATAGCTTCACTATGCACAACACCTTCTTTAACAGCGCCAAGAACCCATATTCCAAGCCAAGAATATCATCAGATAGGTTCTGGAGCCATCAGCAGCGCAGCTACTACTCAAGAGTACTCTATGATCAAGGGCGCATTTTCCCTCATATGCGTCTTGACACTGAAGCTATTGCTGGTCTGCCTTGCCTGGAGGAAGCTCTTGACTGCTTCCGTGATGCTGGCCTGCTCAATTTTGTAACAGACAAAGAGCATTGGAATGAAGAGCTGCTTCTGCAATTCTATGCAACCCTCCACATTCGAGGCTACAGCAGGGATCCGAAGACATGTGTCCTTGAGTGGATGATAGGCAATGTCCATCATGAAGCTAAAGCCTTTGATCTCATTGAGCTTACTGGCCTGCCCACTCCAGGAGATCTGTATGAACCTGGCTGTCAATTGCACACTGAAGCCTTGGAGAGTATATTTCAGAAGCGCCAGCCCAACATGAGCCAAATGCTAAGCATGATGAAGCCTCTGCCAAGTGATGCGGAATATCCTAAGGAATTCTTTGTTGAAGACCTAGAGTACCTGCCGCGCACCATCTATCATATCATCAGGCGTACTCTATGGCCCATCAAAGGACATTCTTCATCAGCAAAGCTTGAAGGCACTATGAAGACTTTGGCCTTCTATATTTTCAATGGCATCAGCTTCAATGTTCAAGATTTCTTCATTAGGCAAATGGCTATGTCTTGATCTGATCTATTTGGTCTAAAATTCTATGCCCCTTGGATTATGCGCCTCATCAAGCTGCATTCATCTGTGACCTATCAGCCCTTTGCTCGCAACCATCACATCTTCTTGCCTGAGGTTGATATGTCAGCTGAAGCTATCTACCAAGAGCCTGCCAAAGAGCCTGTTAGTCTTCACAACGCTGATCACCAGAGCTTCACTCAGCAGATTGAGGGAGTTCCAGCAGTCTCACGCATTTATCCTCTGGCTGGCCGTATTCGTCTACCTTGACACACTGAAACCGAAGCCACTGAGAGCACCATCGCTCAAAGGCCTCAGAAGCGATCTCGTGTCTTGAATAACCGAGAGCTTCTGGTTTCCCTTCATCAGAAACATGATAAGCATCACCTCTGGCTAAAGCGTCAGATGCAAAGCCTCTTGGTGGATGTCAATCGCATTCGCAATCTTGCCACCAAGAATGCCTTTGTTGCTCATGAAACCTGTCGGAGGTCTTGGAAGAGTTTGACCTTGCTGAGTGCTGAAGCGGATCTTCAAGACGATGGCTTCACAGAGAGTTTTTAGTTTGACCACACTCCTCCAAGGACTGCTGTTATGCGTCGAACTCCATCTCTTGAAGATTCTAAATACTCCTCCTCCGCTGCAACAATTGACGCCAGGGTGATCGATGATCAAGATGATTCTACCTCACCTCCTCCTACTTCAGCGCGCGTCGACACTGCACAAACTACTTCTGCACCGCCAAACACCAACGTCGACCCTGCATCCTCTCCTTCTCCAACTGGGAACGAGTAGAGGCTCTATGTCTTCAAACCTTTTTGGTACTTACTAACAAAAGGGGGAGAAGCATATGAGTTGATAGTCTTCAAGCGGGTCCATATGGGCGGGTGCTCTATAATTTGCCTAGTGTTTACAACTCTCGTTTTGCTACATTTGGTTCTTTGAATTGTAACACTTAAACTGATGGTCGTCTGTTACGTTTTTATGCTACTCTGTAATGCGATGATAAATTCCGCATCTACTATCTTATATTCCGCACTTAGTCATTATTGCAGACGTCCATTTTTCATTGTGCATGTCATTATCTTCGACATATCAATTGTGCATGATGAATTGTCTTCATAAGTTGAAGAGGATCTCCACAAGTACAACCTGCCATGTGCATTTGCATTGAAGGCAAATCAACTATATGCACATCTTCACGGGGAGCCCTTTGCTACTTACGAAGAAAATACCTTTATCCTTTACAATTTCACGTATCTTTATCCCCGTTGAAAACTTCAACCAGTTTGTCATCAATCACCAAAAAGGGGGAGATTGTAAGTGCATCTAGTGCCACCCCTAGTTGGTTTTGGAGTATTGACGACAAACCTGGTTGAGGGACTAATGTGTTTGTGAGAATTGCAGGATAACACAGGTAGTAGTCCCTCATTGATTCGGTTTACCTACCGGAGATGACCCCTAAAAATGTATGAAGACAGTGATATATGTGGTGGTATATGAAGAGAATCATATTGAAGACTATGACATGAGAAGACATGGTGTGAATATTATGGAGAGCGAAGACGTAGATGTTTCGTTGTTTCCTTTTCTTCTTTGTTGAGTCATAGGAACCACCGTACTATTAAGTGGGGTCCAAGTGAACTAAGTCAGAGTGACTGAAGTGATGCTCAACCAAAATCCTATGTCTTCGAGCGAAGACAATGAGAGCAAATCTTATCCAGAGCCGGATGAGTCAGTTTTACTTGTAGCTCAAGTAAAGTTGCCGTGTGTGTTTGAAATCTGACCGTTGGAACACGTGTCAGTTCCTTAGTGACCCAGGGTCACTTCGGACAAATCAGGTCGGGTTGCCCAGTGGCTATAAATAGCCCACCCCCTACACCATAAATTGGTTGCTGCTCAGAGTTATTGCACGACTTTTGTCGTTTGAGAGCAACCCACCTCCGAAGCATTTGAGAGAGAAATCCTTGCGAGGAAAAAGCCCAAACACCCAGAGACAAAGAGTGTTAGGCATCCCCTTGGCTTGGGCCAAGCTTGGGTGAGGTTCCCCGGTAACATATACTATATTTACCTTTTTCCGCCTTAGTTCGGTCTATAGTTATCTTTTGCTTAAGTTGAATAAAATTTAGTTCGATCATTCTTTGAGAAGTTTTCTTAGTGATCTATCTATCTATCTACGTAATCGTGTGTGAGATATATAATAAAATTAGTTTGAGTTTTACTTTCTTTATCTCTTTGTTTAAATAAAAAGAAAGGAAATAAATGAAAAATATCATATGCTAATCTTATGGTAACTAACGACATCACATAAGGAAAAGTATAAGTAGTGAAATTTAATGGAGACTGACAAACAAAGCATTGGTCAATAATGCAATTCATGAAAGAATTAAAAGGGAAGACAAGATTGACATTCAAATATACCATCTTAGACACCTTTTGTGATTGTGAGCCCCCATCAAAATATTATATGCCAAAACGGTTGATGTTGGACCAGGAAGACAATGTAATGACTTCTATTTGCTCATATCCACATAAAAATTATATTGTCATAGATCCTTTAACATGTGGTGCTTGCTCAATATATTTTCTAGCCAAAAATTTCGCACTAAGTAGAGATACTACTTGTGCATCCAAAAACCCTTAAACCCAAATCTTTTTCAAGAGTCCACCATACCTACCTATGGATTGATTAAAATCCTTCAAGTAAGTTGTCATCGGTGCAAAAGGGCCATAAAAATTCCTTCTAAATGTGTAAGATCATTTAGTATAAGAGAAAATTGAGCGTTGTACGAACTTGTGCTGGCAAAGAATAAAAGCGATAGACTGCATAATAAAGGTTGCCATCATAAGGGGTAATATAACGTGACGTTATTTTGCACTAAGGGATTGAGCATACAAATTGTAAGTGCATCTAGTGCCAACCTAGTTGGTTTTGGAGTATTGACGACAAACTTGGTTGAGGGACTAATGTGTTTGTGAGAATTGCAGGATAACACAGGTAGTAGTCCCTCATTGATTCGGTTTACCTACCGGAGATGACCCCTAAAAACGTATGAAGACATTGATATCAGTGGTGGTATATGAAGATAATCATATTGAAGACTATGACATGAGAAGACATGGTGTGAAGATTATGGAGAGCGAAGACGTAGATGTTTTGTTGTTTCCTTTTCTTCTTTGTTGAGTCATAGGAACCACCGTACTATTAAGTGGGGTCCAAGTGAACTAAGTCAGAGAGACTGAAGTGATGCTCAACCAAAATCCTATGTCTTCGAGCGAAGACAATGAGAGCAAATCTTATCCAGAGCCGGATGAGTCAGCTTTACTTGTAGCTCAAGTAAAGTTGCCGTGTGTGTTTGAAATCTGACCGTTGGAACACGTGTCAGTTCCTTAGTGACCCAGGGTCACTAAGGACAAATCAGGTCGGGTTGCCCAGTGGCTATAAATAGCCCACCCCCTACACCATAAGTTGGTGGCTGCTCAGAGTTATTGCACGACTTTTGTCGTTTGAGAGCAACCCACCTCCGAAGCATTTGAGAGAGAAATCCTTGCGAGGAAAAAGCCCAAACACCCAGAGCCAAAGAGTGTTAGGCATCCCCTTGGCTTGAGCCAAGCTTGGGTGAGGTTCCCCGGTAACATATACTATATTTACCTTTTTCCGCCTTAGTTCGGTCTATAGTTATCTTTTGCTTAAGTTGAATAAAATTTAGTTCGATCATTCTTTGAGAAGTTTTCTTAGTGATCTATCTATCTATCTACGTAATCGTGTGTGAGATATATAATAAAGTTAGTTTGAGTTTTACTTTCTTTATCTCTTTGTTTAAATAAAAAGAAAGGAAATAAATGAAAAATATTATATGCTAATCTTATGGTAACTAACGACATCACATAAGGAAAAGTATAAATAGTGAAATTTAATGGAGACTGACAAACAAAGCATTGGTCAATAATGCAATTCATGAAAGAATTAAAAGGGAAGACAAGATTGACATTCAAATATACCATCTTAGACACCTTTTGTGATTGTGTGCCCCCATCAAAATATTATATGCCAAAACGGTTGATGTTGGACCAGGAAGACAATGTAATGACTTATATTTGCTCCACATAGAAATTATATTGTCATAGATCCTTTAACATGTGGTGCTTGCTCAATATATTTTCTAGCCAAAAATTTCGCACTAAGTAGAGATACTACTTGTGCATACAAAAACCCTTAAACCCAAATCTTTTTCAAGAGTCCACCATACCTACCTATGGATTGATTAAAATCCTTCAAGTAAGTTGTCATCGGTGCAAAAGGGCCATAAAAATTCCTTCTAAATGTGTAAGATCATTTAGTGTAAGAGAAAATTGAGCGTTGTACGAACTTGTGCTGGCAAAGAATAAAAGCGACAGACTGCATAATAAAGGTTGCCATCATAAGGGGTAATATAACATGACGTTCTTTTGCACTAAGGGATTAAGCATACAAATTGTAAGTGCATCTAGTGCCACCCCTAGTTGCTTTTGGAGTATTGACGACAAACCTGGTTGAGGGACTAATGTGTTTGTGAGAATTGCAGGATGACACAGGTAGTAGTCCCTCATTGATTCGGTTTACCTACCGGAGATGACCCCTAAAAATGTATGAAGACATTGATATCAGTGGTGGTATATGAATATAATCATATTGAAGACTATGACATGAGAAGACATGGTGTGAATATTATGGAGAGCGAAGACGTAGATGTTTCATTTTTTCCTTTTCTTCTTTGTTGAGTCATAGGAACCGCTATACTGTTAAGTGGGGTCCAAGTGAACTAAGTCAGAGTGACTGAAGTGATGCTCAACCAAAATCCTATGTCTTCGAGCGAAGACAATGAGAGCAAATCTTATCCAGAGCCGGATGAGTCAGCTTTACTTGTAGCTCAAGTAAAGTTGTCGTGTGTGTTTGAAATCTGACCGTTGGAACACGTGTCAGTTCCTTAGTGACCCAGGGTCACTTCGGGCAAATCAGGTCGGGTTGCCTAGTGGCTATAAATAGCCCACCCCCTACACCATAAATTGGTGGCTGCTCAGAGTTATTGCACGGCTTTTGTCGTTTGACAGCAACCCACCTCCGAAGCATTTGATAGAGAAATCCTTGCGAGGACAAAGCCCAAACACCCAGAGCCAAAGAGTGTTAGGCATCACTGCAGTCTTTCTGTCTATGTGACCTGAATACTTATTACACTAGAGGACTGTGTTTCCTCCAGCCGGTTAGGCGTCGCGTTCTGAGCATTCAAGAGTCATTGTGGATCGCCGGTGAACGAAGTCTGTGAAGGTTTGGAAGTCTACCTTGAAGACTTACCAGAGTGATTGGGCGAGGACTAGGTGTCCTTAGCTCAAGGGGAACAAGGTGAAGACGCGATCTTTTGAGTTAAATCTCAGCCTCCCTAACCAGACGTACAGATGTCACAACAACTGGAGCTGGTCTAACAAATCACTCTCTTCCCCGAGGTACTGGTTCTATCATTTCCTTCCCTTTACTTACTGCTCTATGTTGTGAAGTCATTGCATGCATTTCTTATCTGATTGACTTCACTGAGTATCTACTTGTTGTGATTGGCTTCATTTCTTCTTCCATCATGAACCCTACTGCCTAGCTGCTATTAGTCTTCGTGCTTTCACTTCATTGAATACATGACTATGGCTTATCTAGTGTAGTCCATTTTCCGCTGCATACTAATAGGATTGAGTTTATCTTTTGTCTTTGAAACTCCCATGTTTTGAAGCATTTCATATAAATCGCCTATTCACCACCCCCTCTAGTCGATATACTGCACTTTCACAAATGAAAAAGCGCATGACAACCTCTGCTTCCCATTGCGAAGGGCCTATCTTTTACTTTTATGTTCAGTCAAAGTTTACATACCTATTCTCTTTTATTTTATCTTTTGGCAAGCATCATGTGGTGAGGAAAGATCTAGGCACATATGTCCAGTTGGATATTGGTGAGCATGATTTATTATTGTTGACATCACCCTTGAGGTGAGTATGTTGGGTGGCGAAAATAATAAAGCCCCTATCTTTCTATGTGTTCGGTTGAAACTTTTTGCCCATGTGTATGAGGTGAGTGTTAGCAATCATAGAAGATTATATGATGGTTGAGTATGTGGACTAGCCTAAGAGCTCCAATACGTGACCCTCCCTGAAATGTGATGAATTGTAATTGCAAAGTTGACTAAGAACATTGTTTGTCGGTTTTCAATAGAGTTTACAATTTATACATCACTAGTGTGATGAATTGTTACTTGCT
Source organism: Secale cereale (assembly GCA_902687465.1). Taxonomy (NCBI): domain Eukaryota; kingdom Viridiplantae; phylum Streptophyta; class Magnoliopsida; order Poales; family Poaceae; genus Secale; species Secale cereale. The sequence goes on from LR738714.1 coordinate 837,323,162, forward strand.
CATGAGAAGTAATATTATAAGGTTAAGTTTATTATGTTTTAATAAAGTTTATTGTTGTTATAATAATATACATGATGCTTCTATGTCTTTATTTTTTTATCGACACCTCACTTACGTCCATTTTACATCATGTTTTCCTACTGTTATTTATAGTGTTTTCATGCATAATAATGCCTTTTGGACTAATTCTAATGCCTTTTCTCTCATAATATTCAAGATTTGTATCAAGAGGGAGAATATAGGCAGCTGGAAATCATGACCTGTAAAAGCTACGTCAGGCTACCTATTCTGCACAACTCCAAATGAGCTGAAACATCACGGGGATTCTTTATGGTAAAAATAAGAAATATTTGAGCCAACAACTACCGGAGGGGGCCCACCAGGTGGGCACAACCCACCTAGGCGCGCCCTGGTGGGTTGTGCACCCCCTCGGCCCACTTCCGGTGCCCCTCTTCTGGTATATAAGTCATTTTGACCTAGAAAAAATAAGGAGAAGATTTTCGGGATGGAGCCCCGCTGTCTCGAGGCGGAACTTGGGAAGGAGCACCTTTGCTCTCCGGCAAAGCGATTCCGCCGGGTGAATTTCCCTCCTGAAGGGAGAAATAATTGTCATCATCATCATAATCACCAACAACTCTCCCATCTTGGGAAGGGCAATGTCAGGACCGGTTTTCCAATAAAACATTTATTGAGAAACCGACCTTTTTATCGGACCAGTGCAGAAGAGTCCTTCTTACTGGTAGACAAATCCTTGATACAGAATTCCAGAAGTACTAATATTATACAAGGTTGAGCTGAGGCTGCTCAACAATTTATTACAAGCACGCCGATATTATACATAAAGGCGGATATGACACAAGGGTCTGGTGGCATAACTACTGATTCGTAATAAAAGTGGTGGTGGATATGTCACAGTGTAGTGGGTGACACGACTCCAATATCTTACAACTCATCGAGCATCGGAGTGACACTCGATGAATTTATTTGGGTAGCGGAAGCATATATAATACATTGATCAACTCCAGGATCGCAAGAGACCAACTGGAACTCCTCTAGGCGTCGGACTCGCTATCGAACTCTTCATCCATGAGATCGCCTTCGTCAACATCTGGCCAAATCAACAAGCCAGGTGAGTACTTTGAATGTACTCGCAAGACAGTTCGGACATAAGATATAACAAATGCAAACATGATGCATATGAGCAGACTAGCAATATGCACTCAGATAATAAATTTGCCCTGTAAGTTAAATAAAAAGGAAGTCAAGCAGTAGTCCTCCCGAAATCCCAATAAAATAACGGAAGACCAATCGGGTTTCTAAAGCGACACCTCGAAGGGTAAAATGAATAAATATGCCACAGTCGGGCGTCTGGGCGACAGCACATAAAGGGCTTATATCAAAATAAATAACGAGAATGCCACAGTCGGACGTCTGAGCGACATCATATAAAGGGCTTATACCAGAAGTAAATAACAATAATGCCACAGTTGGACGTCTGAGCGATGTCACATAAATGGCTTATATCAAAAGTAAATAGCAATACTGCCACAGTCGGACGTCTGAGCGACATCCAATAAATGGCTTATATAAAAAGTAAATAACAATCATGCCTCAGTCGGACGTCTGAGCGACATCACATAAAGGGCTTATAACATAAGTAAATAACAATAATGCCTCAGTCGGACCTTTGAGCGACATCACATAAAGGGCTTATAACATAAGTAAATAACAATAATGCTTCAGTCGGACGTCTGAGCGACATCACACAAAGGGCTTATATAATCATTCGAAACCAAGTAGCTTATGAAGGTAAATCATCTCAAGGAAATAATCAGTACAGAATAAACTGGTTAGTTCATCTACCGGGATAACATTCGGCCGGTCTACCACTCTTAGCGCTATATGTAAATCACCAGAGACTGTCACTGAGACTGACACGGAAACTGATGCTAGGCCATAGATATGGCTACTCGAATGGGTTTTGACTCTGCAGAGTTTGTACTCTTTAACCACAGCCAATGGATTTCCGTAGTCACAAAGGACTAGTTCCGATTACGGTATTTTATCAGAAATACAACTAACCAGTACACACCCATTTCACATCCCGCTGCCAGGAATCACCCTAGGCAATGTTCACGAAAAACTTTAAGACGGGGAGGCTACAACCTCGAATAGCATGGGATCAAATTTATACCGCGCGCTCTAAGGGGTGCCCCCCTCTCGGTCCCAACTGGAAACACCCATGCCCCCTGGCCGGATGCCGGGCTTTAATCCAGGGCCATGGAACCCTCATCCCGGCCCCTCTATTTGGTGTGTACAAGGAAAGAGGTTTGCAACCGACCAGACCGTATTCTTTGCAGAATACATGTGGCAGCACAATAAAAAGGGGACGAAGGGGAATATGACTTGATCCATGTTAACACTGGAGTTAAACGGTTGACTGGCATGCTTCAACAATACCAGCTTACAACCTATCATGTCATCACATGATCAGGTTGGCTCACCATCAACTTTCGAAGCTCAGACGGAGCTTGTCCTAGATGTAATATATAACACCCACAAAATGCTTATATAACCATGCCATGAGAAGACTACTCAAGCAAACATGCAAAGCACTCATCATATCAAAGGTTCAAACATGCTTGCCTGGTTCGGAGTAGTCGGAGTCTAGCTCGGTGAAGTTCGCGGCTCCGTCACCTCCTTCGGTATCTACGGGCTCACGGTGCTCTTCCGCGTCTGTGGGTGGTGGAGTTGGATGTCGGCGAGCACCACGTCGACGGCGACCTTCACTCTGGCGGACGGTGGTTCGGGGCGGTGGTGGATCTCACCGGGGAGGGCAAAGAGAGACTTGCCGGAGCCCGAAGCGGATCGGGGCGGCCGGAGCTGGGGAAGAAGGACTCCTCGAGGTCCTTCCAGTGGCTGGGCGTGGTCTGGTGAGGTGGTGGAGAGGTGCAGTGTCGAAGGGAGCTCGGGGCCGCTATTTATAGCCGGCTCGAGGCGGTTGCCGCAATGGAATAATTCCGGCGGGTGATTACGGCGAGGCCGTGGCCGAAAAGGCGGCTTAAGTGACTGGGCATCGTCTTGATGGTCCACTGGTTCCATCCCGATGCTAAGCTTGGCGAGACTTGGGCGATACTACACATTCTCCACGGAACGGCTGCGCCTCTCAGGCCACGGCGACGGTGCCGCAGCATGCACAGGGGAGGGGACGGCCACGCGGAACCTTCTGGTTGTTTGGGCGGTGCCGAACGGCACCGTTTTGCAGGGCTGGCCCCTGTTGGCCGCCACGGGTGGCTCTGCCACCGCGGAAAACGCCGGAGCTGGCGAGCCACGTCACCACCGACGCTTGGAAACGGCCAAGCAAGCATGCGGCACTCTTGATAAGGAGGGGAAACAGTGAGCATGGCGCCAACGCGGCCACTGGTGAGATTGGCGCGGCTGTCTGAAGAAAACGACACTGTCGACTGAACTTAACACTAAATCCTAAACTTTCTGAAATTTGAACAGTAACAGTGCATGCCAACTGTTCGATGAAATGATTCAGGCACTTAGAGAATTTTTCTGGAATTGATCTTTGGTGAGGTGGTCTCTTGATGCATCTAGAGGCTGCCTGAATTTCTACAGATGTTTTGGAATAGAAAAAGTGTGAATTTCACCAAAATGGCAAATCTGGTCCAAATTTCAGCAAGCAAATTTTGAAAATTTTGAACTATGGACCAGCAGATCTTGATGGTTCTAGGTTGAGGGTACTAAGGACTAGTCAGGGGAGTTTGTTTGGAATCAAAACTCAAAGGGAAACCAGTAGTTCCTTTGTAAATCACAAAGGTCCAAATTAAAAGACAAAAATTGTTTTGAGTGAAAAATAATTAGAATAAAAATCTAGATGAGCTTGAAACCTACTGGAATTTGATGTTAGACTTGTCCCAAGGTGGGAATGAAGGTTTTGGAAGCAAGAACTTCATTAGGTTTCATGGCAAAGGAAAAGTTTTGAATGGGAGAGAATAAGCCCATGGATTTATAGGAATGCTTTCTAGTAAAAAAGAAATTTTCAAAACCATTCAAAATTATTTGTGTTGACCCAACACAAGGGGAAAACTCTCAAGACCAAAGATCAAGGTTGAGAAGGACAAAAAAAATCTTTTTTCATAAAAGATTTGAGAAGGAGGGATTTTAAGAAAAATTTTAATAACCCCTTCCAAGAGAATAAAGAATTTGATGAAAACCAAAACAATTTTTTTGGAGTGTTACAACACCTACCCCCTTAGGAAAAATCTCGTCCCCGAGATTTCAGCTAATCCTCAAATAGGTGTGGGTACTCTGTCCGAAGAAATTCCTCTCTTTCCCACGTTGCTTCATTCTTGGTGTGATTGCTCCACTGAACCTTGAGAAACTTAATTATCTTCTGACGGGTCCTTCTTTCAGATTCCTCCAATATTTTTATTGGGCGTTCCCTGTAGGTGTGGTCTGGTTGCACATCAATGCTTTCATGAGATACATGCTTCTCCGGGTTGCTTACACATTTCTTCAACTGTGTGACGTGGAACACGTCGTGGACGTCTGGCAGTTCTTTGGGTAGGTCCAGCTGGTAGGCTACTGCGCCTCTCCGTGCAACTACACGAAAGGGTCCAATAAACCATGGTGCTAGCTTTCCTTTGACTTTGAATCGTTGCAGGCCCCTTATAGGAGATACACGTAGATACACATTTTCACCGGGTTCAAAGCTGACTTCACGATGTTTTTGACCGTAATAACTCTTTTGTCGGCTTTGGGCAGTCTTGAGTCGGTTCCTGATTAGTCTAACCTTTTCCTCAGCTTCCCTGAGCATGTCTGGGCCGAAGATACGACTGTCTCCTGTTTCTGACCAATTTAATGGGGTACAGCATCTTCGCCCGTACAAGGCTTCAAAAGGTGCCATTTGTATACTGGCTTGGTAACTGTTGTTGTATGCGAACTCGGCATACGACAAGCTTTATTCCCAACTGGTTCCATAGGTGAGAACACATGCCCTCAGCATGTCTTCTAGAATTTGGTTTACACATTCAGTTTGTCCTCCATTCTGGGGGTGATATGCTGTACTGAATGCTAGTTGAGTTCCCAGAGCCTGCTGTAAATGATCCCAAAATTTGGAGACGTATTGAGTGCCTGTGTCGGATATTATAGTCTTCGGAACTCCATGCAGGCAAACTATACGGGAGAGGTAAATTTTGGCAAGTTTCTGAGTGGTGTGGGTTGTCTTGACTGGTATGAAATGCGCCACCTTAGTTAATCTATCTGTAATGACCCATATAGCATCATTTCCGTGCTGTGACCGAGGTAGTCCGACAATAAAATCCATCCCAATTTCGTCCCATTTCCACTCAGGTATCTTGTTTGGCTGTAATAGTCCTGCTGGTTTTTGGTGCTCGGCTTTAATGCGTTGACATGAATCACAACATGCAATGAATGTGGCTATATCCCTCTTCATACCGTGCCAGCAAAATCTTTCCTGAATGTCCTTGTACATTTTGGTCCCTCCAGGGTGAATTGAATATGGAGCGGTGTGGCCTTCTGCTAGAATTTGCTGTTTGAGGTCTTTTATATTGGGTACGCAAACCTTGTCTCCGAACCATAATATTCCCTTATCGTCTATGACGAACTCTGAGGCCTTGCCTAGACTCACTTTTTTTTTTCTGCCTTCGATGCTAGCGTGTCCATGCTGAGCCTTCCTAATCTGTTCCATTAGGGCAGGTTGTATTTCCAAATTTGACACATCGTCTTCGGTGACCATCACAAAGTTGAGTTTGGCGAACTCCTGCTGAAACTCAGGCCTCAAGTTTTGTAGACTATCGTTGTCCGAGCTGGGGTTACGACTAAGAGCATCTGCCACTACATTCGCCTTTCCTGGATGATAGTGAATTTCAACATCATAATCTTTCACTAATTCCAACCAGCGTCGTTGTCATAAATTGAGTTCTGGTTGCGTAAAAATATATTTGAGGCTTTTATGGTTCGTATATATTTCACAACGATTTCCAAGCAAAAAGTGTCTCCACTCCTTGAGTGCATGAATGACTGCTGCCAATTTTAGTCGTGAGTAGGATAATTTTTTTCATGCTTACGTAGTTGCCTGGAAGCCTATGCTACTACCTTGCCTTCTTGCATTAGCACACATCCGAGGCCCTTTCGGGATGCGTCACAATATACTTCAAAACTTTTGTGTATGTCTGGTACAACGAATACTGGTGCTGTTGTTAATTTCCTTTTGAGTTCTTGGAAGCTTTTCTCACAAGCTTCAGTCCACACAAATTTCTTATCCTTCTTGAGTAACTGTGTCATTGGTTTTGCTATGGTGGAAAATCCCTTAATAAACCTTCGGTAATATCCAGCCATTCCGAGGAAACTTCGTACATCTGTTACGTTGGCCGGTGGTTTCCAGCCAAGTACGGCCTTGGCTTTTTCTGGGTCCACATCAACTCCTTCTTGTGTCAATAGGCCTAGAAAACCAACCTGTCTTAACCAAAATTCACATTTGTTGAATTTAGCGTATAGTTGATGTTTCCTTAATTCTCCCCGTACAATTTGGAGATGTTCAGCATGCTCTTCTGGCGTCTTAGAATATACCAGGATATCATCAATAAACACCACAACAAATTTGTCCATAAATTTCATAAACACTTTGTTCATGAGGTGGACAAAATATGCGGGGGAGTTTATCAGTCCAAACGACATTATTGTAAATTCATATAATCTGTATCTAGAGGTGAATGCTGTCTTAGGGATATCTTCTGTCCGTACCTTTAATTGATGGTATCCCGACCTTAAATCAATCTTTTAGAAAACCTTGGCTTGTGCGAGCTGGTCAAATAAATCATTTATCCGTGGCATCGGATATTTGTTTTTGATGGTGACCATGTTGAGTGCTCGATAGTCTATACACAATCTCAGTGTCCCATTCTTTTTCTTGGCAAATAATACCGGTGAACCCCAAGATGAGGAGCTGGCCCGTATAAATCCTTTGTCCAGCAATTCTTTTATTTGATTCTTTAGTTCTACCAATTCGGAAGGTGCCATCCTGTATGGTTTCTTGTAAATGGGGGTGGTTCTAGGTGCTAGCTCAATAATGAACTCTATTTCCCGGTCTGGTGGCATGCCTGGCAATTCTTCGTGAAATACGTCTAGGAACTCACACACTACTGTAACTTTGCTTAACTCTAAAGTGTCTACCTTGTTCAATCTTGGTTGCTGTGATACTGGTCTTTCTTGAGCTGCGACTCTTATCGTCTTCCCGTGATGATGAGTAAGAATTACAGTACGATTGAAGCAGTCGATAAATCCTTTGTTGGTGGTTAACCAGTCCATCCCTAGGATAACATCCAGTCCCTTATTTTCCAATACGATGAGGTTTTCCTGAAACTTTAGTCCTTCAATCTCTATAATCACACCTTGGCAGTAATTTTGAGTGATTTGCTTACTTCCGGGGGACTTGATGGTCATTGATTTTCCCAAGGGAAGCATCGAAAAATCATGTTGCAAAGCCAAGTTCTTTGAAATGAACGAATGAGAAGGTCCATAATCAAACAAAACCATGGCAGGTATTGTGTTGACAGGGAACGTACCGAGTACGATATCCGGGGCATTCTGTGCTTCCTCCTTGGTCACATGGTTCAAGTGACCTTTCTTCTGGTTGTTATTGTGGTTGAAGTTGTTACGGTTGGGTGCTGAATTGTTTCCACTGCTGTTCGGCCTTGGGGCCGAGTTCCTTGGTTTTGGGCACTGTTTGGCATAGTGTCCTTCTTGTCCACAAGCGTAGCAAGTAACACCTAGGCGATACGAAAAATCCTTGTCCCTTGGATGAAATTTTTTGTTCGGGCGTGGGTCTTTGGTCATGGATTTGTTCGCCCCATGTTTCTGGAAATCAGCCTTGTTCCGGTTGTTGCGAGTATGCGTAGTCTTATCCCTTTTGCGCTTGCGAATATCTTCTAAGCTGCGGCGCTCATTTTCCAAGGTAATAGCTTTGTCCACAAGTGTCTTGAAATCAGGAAAAGTGTGCACGACCAGCTGGCATTTAAGTGCTAGTCCCAGACCGTCCAGGAATTTTTCCATCTTTTTATTTTCAGTCATACGCTCTTCGTTGGCATAACGAGATAATTGAGTAAACTGACTATTGTACTCAGTCACTATCATGCCTCTCTGCTTGAGGACATCAACCTCCCTTTTCTTGATCTTCATAATGCTTCTAGGAATGTGCGCCCCATGAAATCCTTCTTTAAATTCTTCACAGGTGATATTATTCTCATTGGGGTGCATGTGTAGGAAAATTTTCCCGCCATGATGTAGCTGCTCAGAGAGGTAGTGCGGTGCATAAAGTACCTTTTCACGGTCCGAACATTGTGCAATAATTAATTTCCTCTCAGTGTCTCGAAGCCAATCATCGGCCTCGAGAGGTCTGTCAGTGTGAGAGAATGTTGACGGACGTGTCTTATGTAGTTCAGACAATTTGGAATGCTGTTGAGATGGTTCACGGTGACTTCCCATATTGATAACCTGGTTCATCATTTCTTGGTGCTTCTGCTGACTTTGCTCATAAAGGCGGCATAATTGAAAAAATGATGTTTCACTGCCCTGCTGACTTGACTGCCCTTGCGTGAAATTGTTACTTGTCTGGGTACCATAATTTTCCTCCGGCGGACTTGGCATGGAACGAGTCCAGGGACGAGTCATTTTCCACTCTGGGGTATTTTTACAGAACTCATGAGAAAGTCTGAGAGGCAAAAATAAATAACCAGTTTTGCAAATACAAAAAATTTAAGACTCCAAAGATTTTTCAAGAAAAATATTTGATTGTGCATGGAGAAGGACCGCTCAGTACATATCTTACACGCAAGTCATAATTATACAATACATCACTCAGGATGCGCGTACACATTCCTGACGTGTTATTTAGGCTAGTGCACTTCTCCGGGTCCCTACATGATGCACACACAAACTACTTCTCACCAACCTATTTTACATATAAACAGATCTTACAAGCGGATACATCACGCGGCGGCTAGGCGTACTTAGTCGGAGATGGTGAAGACTTCCCTCGGCCTGCCGAGGGTAAGACCTAGTGGTGATGGAGACTCAACCTCCTCCTCACTAATACGCTCCAGGCATGAAATACTGGGTCGAGGAGTTGGTGCGGGTGCGGCAGGTGGTGCAGCTCTGATTGGAGTAGGAGCAATGACTTGGTCAAACTCCTCAGTGGTAGGCAGGCGGCGAGCGGTGGCTAAGATGGCAGGTGCGTAGGATGCTGAGGATGAGACATATGTCAGTGGTGGTGATGTATGGAGGAGCTCCCTCCTATTGGCGGAACCGCTCTGAACTAAGTCCATACGAGCAGCCACCAAGTCGTCCACAAGGTTATCAAAAGCTGCCTCAAGAGCCTTGAGGTGCTCAACCAACATTTCGATAGCCTCATCTCGCTCTCCCCTTGTGCACGCAAATGCATAATGACATGTGTAAGGCACGTGGCATGGAAGGTAGCGGTGGCGACGAGTCTTCATTGAAGGAAGAGCATCCTGGAGACGAGCTATCGCCTCACGGGCAGCCATCTGCATGGCATGCTTCTCCGTAGGCATGGCCCTGCCCACAAATCGGAAGCGGCGTGACTCAGAATGCCCTCCCTTGAATTGCACAGCGGCCTGGTGCATCGACACGCTATCGCTGATCTTGTGCTGGTAGAGTGTGAACTCTGGACAAGTCGATGGCTCGATCGCGACCTTGGTGATGGAGACGAGAAGCTTGATAAACCCCTCGGGTATATTGGCGAACACCTGTGACTCACAGTCGCTGCCGGCCATCTACAAAAGTAGACAAAAATTCCGAATAGTCAAATCATAAATTTATGATGACCAATGTCGGTGTACTAAGGTAGGGGTACCTCAGTACCCCAACTTGTGCACGGGCAGTTGCAGCTTCCTGCGGCAGGGTTTTACCGCGTGCTCGCCGGAGACCTTCCTGCTCCCTATCAAACCATTCAAAAACAAAGTATACAAGGAAGAAGATCAAGACCCCGGCAAGAGGAGCTTGCCGGGAAGGCCGTACCAGGCTCAAGTTCACCTCACTAACACAAGGCTCTGGCAAGAGGAGCTTGCCAGGAAGATTAGAAGATTCCAACATAGAAGACACGCCTCGGCGTTATATGCGCCCCGGCGAGGGCCCGGGGAGCGGCAAGCTCCCGGGCCCGGCAAGATCAAGGCCCCGGCAAGGTGCTTGCCGGGAGAGTTGCGCTGTGTGCCCGCGCTCCAGCTCATCGTCCCACGCGTCGCCCTGGGGCCTATCCAGGGACGCGTGGCGGATGGCTGTGCAGCCTGGGGGACACGGTGGCACTCCACGGTGGTGGATCCATCGCCGTGGCAGACGGAGACGCAAGGGCGGGAGCTTTTGGGGTCGACGGCGACGGGCATTAAATGCCCTTGTCCCCCATTGTCAAAGTAGGTAGCGACCACTGTTCATGCACTGTAGCTCCACTGTTCCCGCACTGTTACAACTACCACCTCTTTTACGTTTTTACCCCTTTCTCCTACGTTGACACCTGTCGGTGACCCCTTGCACTATAAAAGGAGGCCCATGAGCAACGTGGAGGGGGTTCGGAACCTAGATCACTCATACGCTCGGTGTAGCTGCGTCTTCAAGCTCCCGAGCTCTCCAACTCAATACACAACTAAGCAGGAGTAGGGTTTTACGCGGCTACCGCGGCCCGAACCTGGGTAAAACTGCCCGCGTGCTCGCTACGATCTGCTCTTCGTGCTCCCTCCGCCCTCGTACCGCACAGACAAGGGGCTCCGGTCCCATAGGTGTTCGTGGCGGACAGTTTCCCCCGACATCTTTGGCGCGCCAGGAATGGGGCGTCGAGGTTGTGCGAACCCGATCCGGCGTTCGCGCGGGCGCATTCTTCATCAACCTCTCCGAATTCGTCAACTTCATCAGCAACAGCTCCATGGCCCCGAAGAAGAAGGCTTCGGAGGTCGGAGGCCCGTCTGCGTCTCACCCGCCGCCACCAGAGCCAACGGTGGGCGGGGGAGATGCCGTCGGAAGGGTGGTCGCCGGCGAGGACACTCACGGCGCCACCAGATCCAAGAACAGGACGGACGACCGAACCTCGGTCTCCGTGGACGCGCCGCGTCCATCTCAGCACACGACAACCCAGCAGCTCCATACCACGGGAGGTGGTATCCGCTTGCTGGGGCAAGGCCAAACCGGAGGCTCGCGGGACGCCCCGGACCCCCGTCCGGGCACAAGCAAAGCGAAGGCGCCGGCGCGGGACCCCGCTCCTTCTAACGTCATTAGAAGCCCGAGCGTATCCCGCTCCTCGCACCGCTCGCCCGCGTTCCCCTCCACTCCAGCAGAAGCGCTCGCAAGAGCGCAACTGCTCCTCGATTTCCCTCCAGCGGCAGACAAGGCCGAAGACTGGAGGGCCACCATCCAGAGCCTGATAGCCTTCGCCAACAACGATTCTCCACAGCAGCCGTCGGCCTCGCGGCCGCGGCAAGCTGAGAAGACGAAGGCCGACGGCGACAAGACCGCCGGGGGTGCGACAAGCGCGCACTCCCCGCAGCGAAAGCAGAAGACGCCGCCCCGCCGGAACAACGCTGACGATGGCTCCACAGCCTCGTCGGACCCGCGGGCCCGTCGGGACCAGCGCCAGGTCCTCGACGACCGGCAACAAGAAGACGCTCGGACAAGAATCGAGCGCCGCCGAGAAGCTCGGCGACAATCAGACCAAAGAGCTGGGAACGCTGTCGACGCGCACGCGCCCGGTGAACCAGGCGACTTGCCGTACGCGGCAGGCTGCCCTGCGTTCACCCGCGAGCTGCGGCGTGTCCAGTGGCCCAGCATGAAGAATTTCAAGCCCGACGTACCGGAGAAGTACGACGGCAAGACGCACCCCTCGGAATTCCTCAGCGTCCACACCATCGCAGTGCAAGCTGCCGGGGGGCGCGACGAGAAGATCTTGGCAAACTACTTCCCGCTCGTGCTTAAGCCGAACGTCCGTTCGTGGCTTATGCACTTGCCGGAAGGTTCCATCTCTTCTTGGGCCGACCTTTGCCACCAGTTTGTTGGCGCCTTCACCGGCGGCCACAAACCCCACGGCCAGGAGAGCGATCTCCACATTCTGGCCCAGAAGGAAGGAGAAACCCTGCGCAAGTACATCCAACGCTTCAGCCGTGTGCAGCACAACATCCCTGATGTCCACCCTGCCGCGGTTATCAGCGCGTTCCATCAGAACGTGCGTAACCGCCGCATGCGGGAAGAAATGGCGATGACCAAGATTCGGGATGTCAGTGAGCTCTATGCTCTTGCTGACAAGTGCGCACGCGCAGAAGAGGGGAGGAGACTCCCCGGGGAGGATACTGGCGCAGGAGGAAGCGACAGCGACGACGCCGCCCCGGCAAAGAAGAGCCGGCGGCGGAATAACAGAAGGAAGGGCAAGAAAGAGGTGCTTGCCGTCGAGAAGTCCGGCAAGGAGGCTCCCGCCAAGCAAACACAGGCTGGCAGCTCCGGCAAGGAGTCTGCCCCTGTAGCGGCAGCCGACAAGCAGGACGGCTCCGACAAGCAATACTGTAAGATCCACCGCACCAAGGGTCACGATCTCTCCAACTGCAAGCGCGTCGAGTACCTCGTCGAGCAGCAGAAAGCTGAGTACGAGAGGCGCGACAAGGAGAAGGCCCAAGGTGGCGGGGAAGAGACAAGCAAGAAGCGGCCGTTCAACGGCCGGGGAGGACGCCGCGGCAAGGCCAAGCAGCGGCAAGGAGATCGGCCTCCCCGGGGCCGCGACAAGGACGAGGATGACGACGAAGACATGGAGGACGAGGATAACAGCGAGCAGGAGTTCCAGAAGGCTACGGAGGTCCTGTGCGTCGACGGTGGCGCCTCTCTGCACACCTCCCACCGCCAGCTCAAGCAGTGGGTGCGTGAGGTGAATGCAGCAGAGCCGCCCGTGGAGTCGCGCAGGCTCCTCAAATGGTCCAGCACGCCCATCATTTTTGATCTTGAGGATCACCCTGACCGCACCACTGTGGTCGGGTGCTTGCCGATGCTGGTCTCACCCACCATCCGCAACCTCAAGGTCACCAAAGTGTTGGTTGACGGCGGGGCCGGGCTAAACCTGATCTCCTCTGCTGTGATCAAGAAACTCCAGATTCCAGATGGCGAGCTCGAAGAAACCGGTTCTTTCCAAGGAATCAACCCGGGAAGGAGCAAGCCCAAGGGAAAGATCACTCTGCCGGTGACCTTTGGCGGGGAGCTCAACTTCAGAACTGAGCGCATCACTTTTGACGTCGCCAATATTCCATTGCCCTACAATGGAATACTTGGCCGTCCTGCCCTCGCCAAGTTCATGGCAGCTTCCCATTATGCTTACAATGTGCTCAAGATGCCGGGGCCGATAAGCGTCATCACTGTCCATGGCGACAAGAAGGATGCGCTTGTCTGCGCCGACAAGATCTACCGGGATGCGGCAGCTGTGGCCGAGAAGGATACTCTTGCCGCTGAAGCTCCCGGGGGGAAGAAGACGAAGACCAAGTCCGGCAAGTGATCTGGGGCCCACTCCGGCAACCGCACCTCTTCGGAGTGCTGCGCTGCCGTCGAGGACGTTCCATCGAGCTCCACCGGCAAGAGTAAGAAAGGAATGGCCGCTCCTCCGGCAACCAAGAAGGTGTCCGCCAAGGAGGACGGCACTGGTGGTACCTTCACCATCAGTGCCACACTTGACAGCAAATAGGAAAGCGCGCTCGTTGCCTTCCTGCGGGCGAATGTCGATGTGTTTGCCTGGCACCATCTGACATCCCCGGTGTTCCCAGGAAGGTAATTGAGCACAAGCTTGCTGTCTGTCCTCGTGCGCGGCCCATCAAGCAGAAAGTGAGGAAGCAAGCCGTGGAGCGCCAAGAATTCATCAACGAAGAGATCAAGAAGTTAGAAGCAGCAGGCCTAGTTAGAGGTGTGATCCATCCGACGTGGTTGGCAAATCCGGTCGTCGTGCGCAAGGCCAATGGGAAGTGGAGACTATGTATAGACTTCACCGATGTGAATAAAGCATGTCCCAAGGATCCATTCCCTTTGCCGCGCATTGACCAGATCGTTGACTCCACTGCCGGATGTGAGCTACTCTGTTTTCTTGATGCATACTCAGGCTATCATCAGATTTTCATGGCCAAAGAGGATGAAGAGAAGACTGCATTTATCACTCCATGTGGCACTTATTGCTTTATACGCATGCCTTTTGGATTGAAGAATGCAGGCTCAACCTTTGCAAGGGTAGTATACACTGCTTTTGAGCCACAGATCCACATAAATGTAGAGGCTTACATGGATGACATCGTGGTGAAGAGCAAGAGCAAGGATACCCTGATCCAAGATTTAGAAGAGACATTTCAGAACCTGCGCAGGATACAGCTCAAGTTGAACCCCGAGAAGTGCGTCTTTGGAGTCCCCTCCGGCAAGCTTCTCGGGTTCTTTGTGTCACAGAGGGGGATTGAAGCCAACCCCGACAAGATTAAAGCCATTGAGCAGATAGAGGCCCCAAGGCGCGTTAAGGATGTCAGAAGGCTTGCAGGTTGTGTGGCTGCCCTCAGTAGGTTCATTTCGAAGTCTGCAGAACGCGCCCTACCTTTCTTCAAAATCTTGAAGAAGGCAGGTCCCATGAAGTGGACTCCGGAAGCGGAGGCTGCGCTGCAGGATTTGAAACGGTACCTGTCCTCCACTCCCATACTTGTCGCACCTAGACCACAGGAAAAGTTGTTGCTATACCTAGCGGCAACCAACCAAGTGGTTAGTGCTGCATTAGTAGCGGAGAGGGAGTCCGACGAGGAGTCAGCACCACCGGCAAGCGAATCCAGCGACAAGCAGGGGGCTGCTCCGGCAAGCTCTGGCCCCGACAAGGATAACTCTGCGCAGGAACAGGATGAGGTGCGGAAGAAGATGGTGCAGCGCCTAGTGTATTTTGTCAGTTCCCTTCTCCAGGGGGCTAGGTCAAGGTACTCTGGTGTGCAAAAGTTGCTTTTCGGCCTCCTCATGGCCTCGAGAAAGCTGCGCCATTACTTCCAAGCCCATGAGATAACAGTAGTCACTCGCTTTCCGCTGAAGAGGATATTGCACAACCCAGAAGCAACAGGCAGAATCGTTGAGTGGGCACTGGAGCTGTCGAGCTTTGGGCTCAAATTTGAAAGTACTTCAACCATACAGAGCCGAGCTTTGGCAGAATTCATAGCTGAGTGGACCCCAACGCCCGATGAAGAACTCCAAGAAACAAGTGCACCCGTACAAGAGGCGACAAGTGAATGGGTAATGTATTTTGATGGTGCCTTCTCGCTGCAAGGCGCCGGAGCTGGCGTGGTACTCATCGCGCCCACCGGAGAGCACCTCAAATATGTTATCCAGATGCACTTTCCCAGGGAGCAAGCGACGAACAACACTGCTGAATATGAAGGCTTGCTTGCCGGCCTCAGGATTGCGGCCGAACTTGGGATCAGGAAGCTGATTGTGCGGGGAGATTCTCAGTTGGTGGTCCGACAAGTTAACAAGAGCTATCAGAGCCCTTTGATGGAAGCTTATGTCGATGAAGTGAGGAAGCTTGAAGAACACTTTGAAGGTTTGCAGATGGAGCACATCCCGAGAGCTCAGAATGAGATTGCAGATGGCCTTTCAAAGTGTGCTTCGATGAAGTTACCTGTGGAACCAGGGACCTTCTTGCTCAAGCTGACTCAGCCATCCGTTACACCATCAATTGGGCAGTCCAAAAAGAGAAAGTTGGTCTCCGGCGACTACTTGCCGGCGGATCTTCCAGAAACCGCCGCCAAGGTCCCCAAGATCAACAACCAGAACGCTGAGGAACAGTTTGCTCCTGCGGGTCCTCGGGCCTGTACAGTTGAAGCAAGCGTTCCCGACAAGCCTCGCCCCGGCGAGCTTGCCGGGGGACCATCAGCTCCGGCAGAGCCAGAGGTCCTTGCCGTAGAAGCTGAGGTTCCCGCAGCGGCCCTCGAGCCTTTAGTCCTTGCCGTTGAGCCTCAGGCTCCGGCATGGGCACAGCAGATAGTCCGTTTCCTGCAAACTGGAGAACTTCCCGACGACCCTCAAGAGATAGAGAAGATAACCAGGCAGTCAAGTATGTACCAGTTCTTGGATAACGAGCTGTACAGAAGAAGACTCAATGGTGTCAGGTTGAAGTGCATCTCCAGGGAAGATGGACAGAAGCTGTTGGCAGAAATACACGGAGGCATATGCGGCCACCATATTGGCGCAAGGGCGCTTGCCGGGAAAGCTTTCCGGCAAGGGTTCTTTTGGCAAGAAGCCCTCCAAGATGCAACTGCACTAGTAACCAAGTGTGAAGCGTGCCAGTTCCATGCAAAGCAGATTCATCAGCCAGCTCAAGCTCTCCAAACAATCCCTTTGTCCTGGCCCTTCTCGGTCTGGGGGCTCGATATCCTCGGCCCCTTCCCCCGAGCCGTCGGGGGCTTTGAGTACTTGTACGTTGCAATCGACAAGTTCACAAAGTGGCCAGAAGTGGAGCCGGTGAGAAAGGTGACAGCACAGTCAGCAGTCAGGTTCTTCAGGTCAATTGTTTGCCGTTTCGGGATCCCTAACAGGATCATCACCGACAACGGTACACAATTTACCAGTCGCACTTTCATGCAGTACGTCCAAGACCTTGGCGCCAAGGTCTGTTTCGCTTCTGTTGCTCACCCGAGGAGCAACGGTCAAGCGGAGAGGGCCAATGCTGAAGTGCTGCGCGGACTCAAGACAAGGACCTTTGACAGGCTGCGCAAGTACGGAAGAAATTGGATAGAGGAGCTACCGGCGGCTCTTTGGTCAATCAGAACGACACCAAGTCGAGCCACCGGACAGACACCCTTTGCTCTAGTCTACGGAGCAGAGGCAGTTCTCCCCACGGAACTCGTATACGGATCTCCTCGAGTGCTCGCTTATGATGAGCTCGAGCAAGAGCAACTGCGACAAGATGATGCATTGCTCCTTGAGGAGGAACGTCTCCAGGCTGCTGTACGAGCTGCTCGATACCAGCAAGCTTTGCGCCGCTATCATAGCCGCAAAGTCATGGCCAGGAGCCTCGAGGAAGGTGACCTTGTTCTTCGGCGTGTTCAGTCCGCCAAGAATTCCAACAAGTTGACGCCGAAGTGGGAAGGCCCTTATCGGGTGAGACAAGTCACGAGGCCCGGCGCTGTCCGCCTCGAGACCGAAGAAGGCTTACCGGTGAGCAACTCCTGGAACATAGAGCATCTTCGCAAGTTTCACCCATAAGGCGCGGTTGCCGTGATCCGCTCCGGCAACCACCTTTTGTACAAGCTTTGCCGCTGTTGCATGTAACCCTTTGTACAAAGCCGGGCGCAGACCCCGTGCATCAG
Organism: Secale cereale; assembly: GCA_902687465.1. NCBI lineage: Eukaryota > Viridiplantae > Streptophyta > Magnoliopsida > Poales > Poaceae > Secale > Secale cereale. The sequence goes on from LR738714.1 coordinate 837,340,540, forward strand.
TAAAGATTTGGTGTTTCGCGCTATTTGCCTTTTGCATGCTTTTCTTTGCTATTTGCATGAGTTATCTGGCATCTTGTGCAACACACTCAAGTAACCGGTAAGCATTAGCACGCCGAAAGGCCATATACTTGTTTCCCTTTCCTTTTTCCTTGCCTCTTAAGCAGAAGGAAAGTTCCTCGCACACAAGTTTGCCGGGGGGGAAGGAAGTGGAGGAGGAACCAAGTGCTGTTCAAGAAAGAGAAGCCTTACCGGGAAGCAAACAATATACGAAAGCTAAGTTATTAGAATTTGGCCAGTTCAAATTTTAAGTTTTTAGTTGTCTTCCTTGAACAATCACACTTTGTATGGAAAACCTGTGCGCGGAGGAACCTACCCGTAGCTTGCCGCACCCTTATCTTGTTTTCGAGTTCGCTCAACGATTTAAGTGAGCTGCGACAAGTGTCGCGCCCTTGTTTCGTTTCCGAGTACACTCAGCAAGCTAAGTGCGTTGCGACTAGCCGCGGCGAGGTTGCTTGCCGGTGGGACCTTGGCCAGCAGGCTGCTCAGAGTCCAGCACTCAGCGCTCGCGGCGAAGATCCCTTGCCGGCAAGCTCCCCGGGAGCGTAGGGTGAAAAGCATACAAAGTCAAGGATTAAGACAAGGAAGATAACTTTGCGCTGATTGATCAAAATGAGATAAATATCTTACAAAGGATAACTTGTCGCGATGGACTAATGAGTTCATGACATAATGTGCAGCAGCAAAAAGAAATAAAGATAATGGAGGCCTAATCTACGCGGTCGCCCTCCTTCCTGGAGATCTTGGCCACCTTGGCAATGATGTGGGCGACCTGCTCCTTCAGAGCCTCCATGTTCGCATCGGCCGGCAAGCTGCGAAGAACGTTGGTGAGATTGATGCTCGGATTGCGGAACACGATCTTCGTCAGCACGCGCTCCAGAGTTCCCGCGCAGAGCAGACGCGTCTCCTCGGCCAGTTGCGCGGGAATCTTATTCCGCAGATCAGCAAGGGCCGGCGCGATTCCCCTGAAGAAGAGGCTGAGCTTGGCGCTGTGTGGGAGGTTCGGATCCGGGGAGTAGATGAGGTGCTCCAGCTTCAACGCCAGCAGCTCCTGGTCGATGTTGGATGCGCAAGACACTAAGTCCTCGGTCCATACCTCAACAGTTTTGCGGAAGAGCTCGGCCGCTTTGTTGGCGCTGTCCACTAGGGTCCGCTCCTTGCGGAGCTCCTCCTTCAACTTGGTCTCCCGGGCCCGGGCAGCGTCGAGTGAATCCTTCAGTGTAGAGACCTTCAACTCCAAGTCCTCGATGGAGTCCTTGGCGGCCTTCAACTCGTCGCCCCTCTTAGAAAGACGCACCTGGAGTTCTGAATTGGTGTGGGCGTCCTTCTCGCGCTCCGTGATGAGCGAAGCAACCTTCTCCGCGCTCACCTTCAGCGCCTTCTCCAGCTGCACGACCTTGGCGGCGAGCTCCTTCTTGGCGGTCTCCGCGGCAACCGCGGCGGCTTTCGCCTCCTTCAGTTCCCCGCCAAGGGCCTCCTCGCGAGCGGCAAGGTCCTCCTCATGGGAGTCGAGTTGGACCTTCCGCTGGGCGAGTTCTCCTTCTCGCCGGGACAGCTCCACCCCGACGAGTCGCTGCTGCTCTTCAGCCTCAGCTTTCTCCAACACCCACTCCTGGTATTCGCCGGCGAGCCGCTCACGCTCCTCCGCCACCTCGCGGAGGGCCGCCTGGTTGGCGGCGCTGAGCTCCGCCGCGCGCTTCTCCATCTCCGCGGCGGCCTTGGCGGCAAGGGCTTCCCGGGAAGCGAGCTTCGCCTACCTGGCCCGGTAAAGGGCCAGGAGCTGGTGAAGTAGCTTCTCCTCCTCGGGCCGTTCACTCCCGCCGGGCGCCTCGACGATCTTCAGGCCCGCGGAGGCGAGGACCTCCCCATCAAACGCCTCGCCCTCCGCGGGAGCTCGCGACGAAGACCCCCAAGGCACCTGGATGAAGACGCCGTTGGGGGCTTCAAGATAGTAGCCCTGCTCCTTGCTGGCGGAGGGGTCGGCGGCCGGCGTAGCACTTGATGCTCCCGCCGCCTCCGGGTCGGCGGTGCGGTCGCCGTCCCCCTCCCCGGCCGCTGCGTCTGCAGCCGGAGCGGTCTCCTGCGCGGCCGGCTCGGCGGCTTCGGCCATGTCCTCGGCGACAGGGACGTCGCCGCCGCCGCCCTGCGCGCCCTCCTCCTCGAGGTTGATGACTTCCGTCTCCATGGGCTCAGGGGGAGGAAGATCTAGAAGAAGAAGAAGAAAAAGAAGTTCAAGCAAAAATCCAAAAAGAAACAACGCCAAGAAGACAAAGTACAAGAATTACCTTGGCGGACGTCATCAGCGGGGGCTCCCTTGCCGGGGAGCTCTGCCTTGGCGGAGTGGCCGCCCTCGCCGGGCTGCTCGCCCTTGGCGGGGTACTATGCCTCGGCGGAGTACCCGCCCTCGGCGGAGCACTCTCCCTCGCCGGAGAGTTTGGCCTTGGCGGGGACGGCGGGGCCTGCGGCTCCTCGGGGACGGTCTCCGGGCGCTCCTGCCGCTGTGGCTCCACCTCTACATGAGTCAAGACAAATACATCAAGATGTTAAGACAAGATAAAATCCCCAAGCGTACCCCGACGAGCGGAAGGATGAAAGTACAAGAACCCAGACTTACGCTGGGGGCTGCGCTGGGGGCTGCTCCTCGGAGCAGCGCTCGGGTCCGGCAGGCTCGGCTCCGGCACGTCCCCTGTTGCCGCGACGGCTGAGTCTTCCGCGACCTCGACCACGGGCGCCTTGGCCTTCTTCGCCGCGCGCTGAACCAAGGTCCTGAAATCAAAGCAACAATCAAAATCAGCATCAACAATAATCAAGAAGAAACTCGAGAAGGTGTAAGATCTTGGATTCTTACTCCTGATCCTCCTCGTCGTCTTCGCTCAAGGCGGAGAAGTCGTACTCCACCTGGGGCGCGTCTGCACGAGGAGCGGAAGACGAAGATTCCCTCGCGCGCTTCGTGGTCCCTGGGGCTGGGGGCTGCGAAGACCCAGCCCCTGTGGTAGCCGGCGCCCGAGGAGCGGGCGGAGCCGTTGCTCCGCTCCGAGAAGACCCCTGTTGGCTCGACGCCGGCCTGCGAGGCGCCTCCGTCGTGGCCCGCGCGTGGGCCGCCTCTGCTGTGGCTGGTGCGCCGGTCGCCTTTGGCGCGGCTTGGCTCCCCCGGGGAGCTGCCCGGCGAGCTGGTTGTTGCCGGGGCGCCTGCGCCCTCTCCCCCGTCGCCGCCTTGCGGAGACGCTTCGGTGGGGACTGCCTTGGGCTTGCCGGGGGCGGGGAGCTCTCCGACAAGGAGAGGTCGTCGGCGTAGAGCCCCGTAGATCCGTCGGAGTCCTCGGCCTCCTCCTCCTCCTCCTCCCCGGCTGGCCCGCTAGGCCCAGCGCCCTGTGCTGCGGCCTCCTTTCCCTTGGCGCCTCCACTTCCTCCGGCGCCTCCGCTTCCCGCGGCGCCTCTGTTCCCTCCGGCAGCGCCATCCCTTGCCGCGGCCTCGGCCGCAATCCCGTGGATCCCTGAGTGCCTCAGAGAGGGGACCCCGGCGAGTGCGTCGGGAGGGAGTTGCAGCAGTCTGCGGATCTCCGCCTCCTCCGCCTGGCATGACGCGTCCGCAGCCTCCGCCTCGTCAGGCGTATACCCGAAATCTCCTGCCGCTGCGGCTGCAGCGGCCTCTTCAGCCCGAGAAGCCATGTAGGCAATCTCCTGGTCAGTGGTGTCCCGCGTGTGCTCCTTGATGTCATTCTTGTTCTTCGCCACCTCCACGAGGTTGTCGTAGAAGTTGAGGACGTCGATGGGCTTGGGCGGAATCCACGTGCGGTCCACGCCGTGCGAATCGCAAGCGGGCATCATGGCCCGGAGAGGATCGCAAGCTGTGCTGTTGCAGAGGGGCACCACTTCCCGGGGAGGTCTGAACCACTCAGGGTGTGCCGGGTCATACTTGAAGAGTTCCCGGACCATCCCCTTCAGCTCCAGCATCGTGAAGTTGAAGTTTAGCCCGGGGCGCAGCCTCATTATATCCGCCGGGCCGCCGTACTCCCAGGCCGGCCTTTTCCTATCTTGGAGAGGGGCGATGCGGCGGCGGAGGAAGTCTGCGCCCACCTCTGCGACGGACAGCTTTGCCACCCGAAGACGAAGAATCCGGATGAGCGCGATGTCGAGCTTGATGTCGTCCGAGTCTAGCTCGCTCCAGTCCCTGCCGCGCACGATGGGCGTTGTGCGCGGCGCGGTGAAGGCCTGCGGCTCGTCCTCAACAACCCAGCACCACTCTGCGCGCCATTCCTCCCACTTGCCGCGGAGCTCCCCCGGCAAGTAGGACCCCTTCTTGTTCAGACGGAAAACCCAAGAAATTCCTCCGGAGAGGGGGGCGTCGGCCTCTGCTCTAGGGGTGAAGAAGTGCCTAAAAAGCGCTACATTTGGGTGTATTCCTATGAAGTTTTCGCACATGTGTGCGAAAACCGCCATTGTGAGGATGGCGTTGGGGGTGAAGTCAAGAAGATGGAGGCCGTAGGTGTGCATGATATCGCAGAAGAAATTAGAGAAAGGAGGACAAAGACCGCAGTGAAAGAAAGCTGTGAAGAAGTAGTACCCGCCGGGGTAGTTGTCCTTGGCGGCGGCCGGATATGCTCGCGTGCGGGGGTGAGCCTTGGTTTCCTTGGCCCAGAACAAGTAATACTTGTTCCAGAGCTCCCGCGCGCCGAGCCTCGGCGGGAAGACGAGATGCTGCTTCCGATACGCGGCGAGCTTCGCCGCTTGCTCCGACTTCTCCCTCTTGGCCTTCTCCGCCTTCGCCTTGTCGGTCTTCGGGGCCATGGCGGACGCGGCGGAAGAAGAGGGACGAAGAGCTCAGCGACGCCGGAGATGCAGACGGCGGCGGCAGAGGTGTGGAGGCGGAGCGCAAGAGGGATCTCTGGAGGAAGAAGAAGATGCAATGAAAGCGCAAGGAGGGGAACCGCTCCTGCTTCCTCTGCTTTTATGGGGAAGTGGGAGGGCGTTTCGCCCTTTCCATTAAGAGATCGTGGGCACGTCCCATCCCACGACGCCGCAATCGACGCGTGCCGTTACGGGGGGATGCGGCGGATACGGAAGTGGATTCGGCGCGCCGCGGGCCGCGTGTGCCCGTGCACTGTTTTGGGCCTGGCCCAACAGCGCTCGGCACCATGTGTGGCCCAGGCCCGGGGGCTCCTGTCGGTGTACTAAGGTAGGGGTACCTCAGTACCCCAACTTGTGCACGGGCAGTTGCAGCTTCCCGCGGCAGGGTTTTACCGCGTGCTCGCCGGAGACCTTCCTGCTCCCTATCAAACCATTCAAAAACAAAGTATACAAGGAAGAAGATCAAGACCCCGGCAAGAGGAGCTTGCCGGGAAGGCCGTACCAGGCTCAAGTTCACCTCACTAACACAAGGCTCTGGCAAGAGGAGCTTGCCAGGAAGATTAGAAGATTCCAACATAGAAGACACGCCTCGGCGTTATATGCGCCCCGGCGAGGGCCCGGGGAGCGGCAAGCTCCCGGGCCCGGCAAGATCAAGGCCCCGGCAAGGTGCTTGCCGGGAGAGTTGCGCTGTGTGCCCGCGCTCCAGCTCATCGTCCCACGCGTCGCCCTGGGGCCTATCCAGGGACGCGTGGCGGATGGCTGTGCAGCCTGGGGGACACGGTGGCACTCCACGGTGGTGGATCCATCGCCGTGGCAGACGGAGACGCAAGGGCGGGAGCTTTTGGGGTCGACGGCGACGGGCATTAAATGCCCTTGTCCCCCACTGTCAAAGTAGGTAGCGACCACTGTTCATGCACTGTAGCTCCACTGTTCCCGCACTGTTACAACTACCACCTCTTTTACGTTTTTACCCCTTTCTCCTACGTTGACACCTGTCGGTGACCCCTTGCACTATAAAAGGAGGCCCATGAGCAACGTGGAGGGGGTTCGGAACCTAGATCACTCATACGCTCGGTGTAGCTGCGTCTTCAAGCTCCCGAGCTCTCCAACTCAATACACAACTAAGCAGGAGTAGGGTTTTACGCGGCTACCGCGGCCCGAACCTGGGTAAAACTGCCCGCGTGCTCGCTACGATCTGCTCTTCGTGCTCCCTCCGCCCTCGTACCGCACAGACAAGGGGCTCCGGTCCCATAGGTGTTCGTGGCGGACAGTTTCCCCCGACAACCAACAGAAAATTGCTACATATGTAAAATGCTGAAATAGCACTCAATACGCTAATAACCGATTAGCGATCGCACCTAGTGGCTTCCTACAGTCAGCCTGGCTCTGCTACCAAGGTTGTCAGGACCGGTTTTCCAATAAGACATTTATTGAGAAACCGACCTTTTTATCGGACCAGTGCAGAAGAGTCCTTCTTACTGGTAGACAAATCCTTGATATAGAATTGAAGAAGTACTAATATTATACAAGGTTGAGCTGAGGCTGCTCAACAATTTATTACAAGCACGCCGATATTATACATAAAGGCGGATATGACACAAGGGTATGATGGCATAACTACTGACTCGTAATAAAAGTGGTGGTAGATATGTCACAGTGTAGTGGGTGACACGACTCCAATATCGTCTTACAGCTCATCAAGCGTCGGAGTGAGACTCGATGAATTTATTTGGGTAGCGGAAGCGTATATAATACAGTGATCAACTCCAGGATCGCAAGAGACTGACTGGAACTCCTCTAGGCGTCGGACTCGCTATCGAACTCTTCATCCATGAGATCGCCTTCGTCAACATCTGGCCAAATCAACAAGCCAGGTGAGTGCTTTGAATGTACTCGCAAGATAGTTCAGACATAAGATATAACAAATGCAAACATGATGCATATGAGCAGACTAGCAATATGCACTCAGATAATAAATTTGCGATGTAAGTTCAATAAAAAGGAAGTCAGGCGGTAGTCCTCCCGAAATCCCAATAAAATAACAGAAGACCAATCGGGTGTCTGAAGCGACGCCTCGAAGGGTAAAATGAATAAATATGCTACAGTCGGGCGCCTGGGCGACAACACATAAAGGGCTTATATCAAAATAAATAACGAGAATGCCACAGTCAGACGTCTGAGCGACATCACGTAAAGGGCTTATACCAAAAGTAAATAAAATAATGCCACAGTCGGACATCTTAGCGACGTCACATAAAGGGCTTATATCAACAGTAAATATCAATACTGCCATAGTCGGATGTCTGAGCGACATCACATAAAGGGCTTATATCAAAAGTAAATAACAATCATGCCTCAGTCGGACGTCTGAGCGAAATCACATAAAGGGCTTATAACATAAGTAAATAACAATAATGCCTCAGTCGGACATCTGAGCGACATCACATAAAGGGCTTATAACATAAGTAAATAACAATAATGCCTCAGTCGGACGTCTGAGCGACATCACATAAAGGGCTTATATAATCATTCGAAACCAAGTAGCTTATGAAGGTGAATCATCTCAAGGAAATACTAGTACTGAAAAAACTGGTTAGTTCGTCTACCGGGATAACATTCGGCCGGTCTACCACTCTTAGCGCTATATGTAAATCGCTAGAGACTGTCACTAAGACTGACACAGAGACTGACGCTAGGCCATAGATATGGCTACTCGGATGGGTTTTGACTCTGCAGAGTTTGTACTCTTTAACCACAGCCAACGGATTTCCGTAGTCACAAAGGACTAGTTCCGTTTATGGTATTTTAGCAGAAACACAACTAACCAGTACACACCCATTTCACATCCCGCTGCCAGGAATCACCCTAGGCAATGTTCACAAAAAACTTTAAGACGGGGAGGCTACAACCTCTAATAGCATGGGATCAAATTTATAACGCGCACTCTAAGGGGTGCCCCCCTCTCGGTCCCAACCGGAAACACCCATGCCCCCTGACCGGATGACGGGCTTTAATCCAGGGCCATGGAACCCTCATCCCGGCCCCTCTATTTGGTGTGTACAAGGAAAGAGGTTTGCAACCGACCAGACCGTATTCTTTGCAGAAGACATGTGGCAGCACAATAAAAAGGGGACGAACGGGAATATGACTTGATCCATGTTAACACTGGAGTTAAACGGTTGACTGGCATGCTTCAACAATACCAGCTTACAACCTATCATGTCATCACATGATCAGGTTGGCTCACCATCAACTTTGGAAGCTCACATGGTGCTTGTCTTACATGTAATATATAACACCCACAAAATGCTTATATAACCATGCCATGAGAAGACTACTCAAGCAAACATGCAAAGCACTCATCATATCAAAGGTTCAAACATGCTTGCCTGGTTCGGAGTAGTCGGATTCTAGCTCGGTGAAGTTCGCGGCTCCGTCACCTCCTTCGGCATCTATGGGCTCACGATGCTCTTCCGCGTCTATGGGTGGTGGACTTGGACGTCGGCGAGCACCACGTCGACGGCGATCTTCACTCCGGCGGACGGTGGTTCGAGCGGTGGTGGATCTCGCCGGGGAGGGCAGAGAGAGACTTGCCGGAGCCCGAAGAGGATCGGGGCAGCCGGAGCTGGGGAAGAAGGACTCCTCGAGGTCCTTCCAGTGGCTGGGTGTGGTTTGGTGAGGTGGTGGAGAGGTGCAGGGTCGAAGGCGAGCTCGGGGCCGCTATTTATAGCCGGCCCGAGGTGATTGCCACAACGGAATAATTCCGGCGGGTGATTACGGCGAGGCCGTGGCCGAACAGGCGGCTTAAGTGACTGGGCATAGTCTTGCTGGTCCACTGGTTCCATCCTGATGCTAAGCTTGGCGAGACTTGGGCGATACTACACCTTCTCCGCGGAACTGTTGCGCGGGCACGTCGGCGGCAGAGAGCGCGCTCTGCGCCTCTCAGGCCACGGCGATGGTGCTGCAGTGTGCACAGGGGAGGGGACGACCACGCGGAGCCCTCTGGTGGTTTTGGCGGTGCCGAACGGCGTCGTTTTGCAGGGCTGGCCCCTGTTGGCCGCCACGGGTGGCTCTGCCACCGCAGAAGACGCCGGAGCTGGCGAGCCACGTCGCCACCGACGCTCGCAAACGGCCAAGCAAGCGTGCGGCGCTCTGGATAAGGAGGGGAAATAGTGAGCCCGGCGCCAACGCGGCCACTAGTGAGATTGGCACGGCTATCTGAAGAAAACGACATTGTCGACTGAACTTAACACTGAATCCAGAACTTTTTGAAATTTGAACAGTAACAGTGCATGCCAACTGTTCGATGAAATGATTTAGGCACTTGGAGAATTTTTCTGGAGCTGATCTTTGGGGAGGTGGTCTATTGATGCATCTAGAGGCTGCCTAAATTTCTACAGATTTTTAGGAAGAGAAAAAGTGTGAATTTCACCAAAAATGGCAAATCTGGTCCAAATTTGCAGCAAGCAAATTTTGAAATTTTTTAACTATGGACAAGCAGATCTTGATGGTTTTAGGTTGAGGGTACTAAGGACTAGTCAGGGAAGTTTGTTTGGAATCAAAACTCAAAGGGAAACCAGTAGTTCCTTTGTAAATCACAAAGGTCCAAATTAAAAGACAGAAATTGTTTTGAGTGAAAAATAATTAGAATAAAAATCTAGACGAGGTTGAAACCTACTGGAATTTGATGTTAGACTTGTCCCAAGGTGGGAATGAAGGTTTTGGAAGAAAGAACTTCATTAGGTGTCATGGCAAAGGAAAAGTTTTGAATGGGAGAGAATAAGCCCATGGTTTTATAGGAATGCTTTCTAGTAAAAAAGAAATTTTCAAAACCATTCAAAATTATTTGTGTTGAGCCAACATAAGGTGAAAACTCTCCAGACCAAAGATCAAGGTTGAGAAGGACAAAAAATATATTTTGTCATAAAAGATTTGAGAAGGAGGGTTTTCAAGAAAAAAATTCATAACCCCTTCCAAGAGAATAAAGAATTTGATGAAAACCAAAACAAATTTTTTTGGAGTGTTACAGGCAATCTCCATCAACATCTTCAACAGCACCATTTCCTCTCAAACCCTAGTTCATCCTTGTGTTCAATCTTTGTATCGGAACCTAAGATTGGTGCTTGTGGGTAACTAGTAGCTAGTGTTGATTATGTCTTGTACTTGATCACTATATGGTTTATTTGGTGGAAGATTATTTATTGAGATGTATTATGCTATTTAATATCCCTCTGATCATGAACATGTTTGTCACTTGTGAGTAGTTACTTTTGTTCTTGAGGTCATGGGAGAAATCATGTTCCAAGTAATCATGTGAACTTGATATGTGTTCGATATTTTGATAATGTGTATATTGTGATTCCCGTAGTGATGTCATGGGAACGTCGACTACATGACACTTCACCATATTTGGGCCTAAGGGAATGCATTGTGGAGTAGTTATTAGGTGATGGGTTGCTAGAGTGACAGAAGCTTAAACCCTATTTTATGCGCTACTGCGTAAGGGACCCATTTGGATCCAAATGTTTAATGACATGGTTAGATTTTATCTTAATACTTTTCTCGTAGTTGCGGATGTTTGCGAGGGGGTTAATCATAAGTAGGAGGTTTGTTCAAGTAAGAACAACACATAAGCACCGATCCACTCACATATCAAATTATCAAAGTAGTGAACATGAATCAAGCTATCATGGTGAAAGTGAATAGATGAAAATCCCATGTGCCCTCAAGAACACTTTCCTTATTATAAGGTGCTCGTTACAAATTATCTTGCTACCAAACTATCTGCTACTTACAATTTCAGTGCTTGCAGACATTACCATTCTAAAAACCAGTTGTCAATTCCTTCTGCTCCTGGTTGGGTTCAACACTCTTACTTATAAAAAGGACTACGATAGATCCCCTATACTTGTGGGTCATTAATAAACTTGGTTACATAATTGAGGGAAATACTTACTAATGGGCCTCGAACCCCTTGTTGGATTACCCCAAGTGGAAGGTGTAAGATGCAGTAAGTAGAAGTGTTTTCCCCTAGCAAAGATGCCAAGGATCGAATCCCCAGAGACTCCTAGGTTCAACAGGTAGGTGTCAACTGCTAACGGCGCAATTAGCAATCATCGTGGACCTGCACACAGATACAAATAACTTTGCTCCCAACGAGTACAGAGAGGTTGTCAATCTCTCCGGCCTTGCAGTTCACAAAGGGTTAAAAGCAATATGATAGTAGTGATAGATAGTGTTTTGCAATAGTAAGTAAATAGCGGAAAAGTAAATAGTGTATGTGATCAATGATGGTAATATGGACCGGAGTCTCATGATGTTCACTAGTGATGTATCTCTCCCAAAAGACGATAAAACAACTATGTGAGGTAACAAATTACAGCTGGGCAATTGACAGGACCACGAACGCAAACCAATGCTGACTACATTGCAAGAAAGGTTGAGGTTCAAAGCATGGGCGGTACGCCAAAGTAAGTAGACCGAAATCCATCTGCATCTACTACTAATCATCCACCTTGAGATATCTATCCAGAACATCTCGCTGGTATTAAGTTGCAAGTCCCACCCATAGTGTAAACTCAATGCAGCAGACAACTACATTAAAAGAACTTTGCGTAAAGTAAACAATCCTTGCACCCGCGGGCACAAGCACCGTTGTTTTCCCCCTTGTGGAAACAGCACATCCCCTAGACTCTTGTTTCTTTCACTCAAGCTAGTCATCGAGGGGCATGAACCCACAATCAAGCATAACGTTCCCTCTTGGAGTCACTACCTACTACTCGGCCAAAGCAATAAGTAACAACGGAGAACATGCAAGAATTACTTATGAACTAAAATATAAAAGAGGTGAATCAAATATATTACTCAAGATCAATCTGAACATAATCTCATAATCCATCGGATCCCAGCAAACTCAACATAGCAGCAGCATAAGGATTACATAGGTGCCTCGATCATGTAGGGCAGCTCACGAGGACTAATTGGTGAAGCACAAGAACGGGAGGAGAACATCACATAGCTACTGGTCATGGACTCATGGTCCAAGGGAGACTACTCACGAGTCATCCGGGAGGCGTCCATGGTGGTGGAGAAGCTCCCGGTGGTGATCCTCCCCTCCGGCAGGGTGCCGGGAAGAGTTCTCCTGGTGCTCCCGATTTTGGAAGCGGCGGCGGCGGCGGAACAGAGATGGGATCGCGAAAAGAAGTCTTCTTTCAAGGGTTACGGGGAACCCTTTAAATATATGCCAAAGTAGGGCACCGGGGGGCTCTCGGGGGGCCGAGGCGCCCCCCCGGCGCGGCCCAGGGGGGGCGCCCACAGGGCGCCTGGAGCCCCTGTAGCCCCCCTAGGCTGCCCTTCGGAAGCAGTGTCGTTCCCGGATCGTTGACTTTTTATATATTTTTTCTGTATTTTTCTGGGCAGTTCTCGAAACGTGAAAACCTGAAATACAAAAACAGCCGAAAACAGAAACTGGCACTGGGTGCACTGGATTAGTAAGTTAGTCCAAATATGATCAAAAGTGTATGGAAGTGTATGAATATCATAGCAATATCACCCAAAAGTGGCATGGAGCAAGCAGAAATTATAGATACGTTTTGGACGTATCAACATCCCCAAGCTTAATTCCTGCTCGTCCTCGAGTAGGTAATTGATAACAAGAATAATTTCTGTGGTGACATGCTATTAACCATATAAGACTTTCTCATAGTCATATGACAAAAGCTTACTGAGACAATGATTCTAAAGTAATTAAGTTGTCTCAAGAGAAAATCACAAATGACTGAAAGTTTTACAACATGAAACTGAAACATCAAAAAGATTTGCAATGAACATGATGTGCAAATATGATCAAGTGATATCTAGCTTGCCCCCTTTAGTGATGCAAAACATAAGTGCAGGGGCACCTTCAAGGTTCAAGTGATGACTAGATACAATCATTTCAAAATAAACGATATCACAATCATGCAAAAGACAATGCTACTTTGGAACAATGAACATTACACTCTGAATGACAATCATGCTCTCAGTAGTTGATGCTTGAAGTGCTAGAGCTTTTTTATTTTGGAACATGGAAGCAATTGTGTCAACGGTAGTAGTACTTCATATGTGTCATGTATAAAACATCTTATAAGTTGCAAGCCTCATGCATCGAATACCAATAGTGCTGGCTCCTTGTCCTAATTAGCTTGGATCCCCATGGGTTATCATTGCATTGCATATGTTTTAACCAAGTGTCACAAAGGGGTACCTCTATGCCACCTGTACAAAGGTCCAAGGAGATAGATCGCATTTGATTTCTCGTTTTTGATAGATCTCAACTTAAGGACATCCATACCGGGACAACATAGAAAATAGATGATGGACTCCTCTTTAATGCATAAGCATATTCTCATGAGAGATTGAGGATTAAGGTCCAAGCTAAAACTTCCACCATGATGCATGGCTTTGGTTGGCGGCCTAATGTTCTTCTCTAACAATATGCATATTAATTCAACCCACGGTAAATCACCCTTACTTCAGACAAGACGAACATGCATAGCAACTCACATGATATTCAACAAAAGTGTGACAGTTGATGGCGTCCCCAGAAACATGGTTACCGCTCAGCAAGCAACTCATAAGAAATAAGATACATAGGCAACATATTCTTTACCACAATAGTTTTTAGGCTACTTTCCCATGAGCTATGTATTGCATGGTTGGTTTGCTTAGTGCAGGTGGAGGTTAGCAAAAGACTGGGAGCGACCAACAAAGAGAGCAATGACGGTCATAATCATGCAGAGCGACAAAGCAATATTGAATCAGGCATGGTAGTTATATCGCTACTTAGAAACAAAAGATCATCAAGGCATGACAGACTTTCTTTACAGTCTTGAATATGCGTGAGCATACGCCAAGTCAATCAAAATAAATCCTTAAAGGAAGATATTACTAAACCATACCATATCATGGGCAAACAAACCAAGTTGGTACTCCAATGACACATTGGGAACCCCCCAGCTATCTGAGATTAACCATAAGAAAACCTGAACTACTAAGCACCATCATGAAAGTAGCATCTTTATCATAGACACATTAACCCATGCAACGGAAGCAAACTCTCTTAATAAGATGAGCATGGTAATTAAAGAGAGTTCAAGCAACCAACTAAATAAAAGCCCTTTGAAAAGATAAGCATGAATACTAAGAGCAAAGTATGATAGTAGCTATTAAAAGACAAAGAACACACACAACATAGATAGACATGAAAATTCTATGTAATGTTCCAGGTAGAAGTGGAGCGTGTTTCTCTCCCATATAAAGGAATGCTGGGTTCCGACTCGTTATGAAAAACTAAAAGGAAAACTAAAAGCAAGACGCTCCAAGCATAGCACATAACACATGAATTGATAAAAATATAGCGGAACGAAAGACGAACTGATAAAGTTGATGGAGAAGGGGATGCACGGGGGGCATCCCCAAGCTTAGATGCTTGAGTCTCCTTGAATATTTCTTGGGGGTGCACGGGGGCATCCCCAAGCTTGAGCGCTTGACACTCCTGAATCCTTTTATCATCTTCCCTCGCACACTTGAAAACTCCCTTCATACACAACTCATCATAATCTGATTAGCGAGGTTAGTACCCTTAATAAAATAATTATAACTTTCTGGAAATAAGGATATTCTTGAAGTTCTACTGTTTCTCAAGATTGCCAAAAGGTTTTTGCAAAGAAAAAGCAAGTTCTCAATTTGCAAAGTGAAGGTAAGGCAAAACAGGACAGAATCTGTGAAAAACAGAACAGCAGGCAGTAATTGACCAGTTCGGGATACTTCTGCAACTCAAATCAAAAAACTCAGAACTGACGCACGAAAGAAAATTATATAGAGAACGCTGTCGAAAAAATTCAGACCAAAAAGATGATCTGGTGATTTTATACGAATTTTTCTATCCAAGGACAGAATCTATTTCCTGGACAGCACCTCACAACTTTTGAACTTTCTAGCAATCAGAGGCTATACTTGGCACAAATATGAAAAGCAAAGATACAATGATGATGCTACAGCAGTAAGCAACATCAAGACACAACAAAAGCAAAAAATTTATTCATGTGGGCTGCCTCCCAAAAGCGCTTTCTTTTATGCCTTTAAGCTAGGCATAAGACTTTAATGATGCTCTCGTAGGAATAAGAGTTGAAGAACAAAAGAGAGCATCAAGAAGCAAATACCAAACACATTTAAGCCTAACATGCTTCCTATGCATAGGAATATTGCAATAGAATAATTCATTGAAGCACAAAGCAATAAGTATAGGAAGACTAAACAAGTGTAGCTTCAAAACCTTCAACATAAAGAGAGGGAACTTGATATTATTGAAATATCTATAAGCATATGTTCCCTTCTCATAATAATTTTCAGTGGGATCATGAATAAACTCAACAATATAGGCATCACATAAAGCATTGTTACCATGATCCACATGCAAAAAGGTACTCTTGCTCTCCACATAAGCATCATGAAGAGGATAAAACTTAGTATAAAAGAGAGACATAAGCTCTTGCCAATCAAGCAAGTGTGAGTTATCGAGAAGCTTATACCAATCTGAAGCCTTATCTATAAGTGATACGGCGAACAATTTCCTCATGAAAAACTCCCTTGATACACCTGCAAGCTTAAATAATAAACATAGTTGTGACAGATATAGCAAGTGTTCACCGGGATGTCTGTCTCCTGCATAGCGATTAGCCAAAACATAATTGATAATACCAGCTGGTATTTTATAGGGCACAATTTCAGTAGGGGGAGGATCAACCACCACAGTTGTGGGGCATCTTCCCACAAGCAACGTTCCAATAACAGGGTTGTCCATAAGCATAACTAGTGAAATACATGAAGAAAACTGAAAGGTAAACTAACAAGACTAAAAAGCAAAGGTAAAAGATAGCGTGCAACTCCCCTATCCTGAAGAGTGGAGTCCCCGACAACGGCGCCAGAAAATACTCCTTGATGGGCCTCGAACCCCTCGTTGGATTACCCCAAGTGGAAGGTGTAAGATGCAGTAAGTAGAAGTGTTTTCCCCTAGCAAAGATGCCAAGGATCGAATCCCCAGAGACTCCTAGGTTCAACAGGTAGGTGTCAACTGCTAATGGCGCAATTAGCAATCAACGTGGACCTGCACACAGGTACAAATAAATTTGCTCCCAACGAGTATAGAGAGGTTGTCAATCTCTCCGGCCTTGCAGTTCACAAAGGGTTAAAAGCAATATGATAGTAGTGATAGATAGTGTTTTGCAATAGTAAGTAAATAGTGGAAAAGTAAATAGTGTATGTGATCAATGATGGTAATATGGACCGGAGTCTCATGATGTTCACTAGTGATGTCTCTCTCCCAAAAGACGATAAAACAACTATGTGAGGTAACAAATTACAGCTGGGCAATTGACAGGACCACGAGCGCAAACCAATGCTGACTACATTGCAAGAAAGGTTGAGGTTCAAAGCATGGGCGGTACGCCAAAGTAAGTAGACCGAAATCCATCTACATCTACTACTAATCATCCACCTTGAGATATCTATCCAGAACATCTCGCTGGTATTAAGTTGCGAGTCCCACCCATAGTGTAAACTCAATGCAACAGACAACTGCATTAAAAGAACTTTGCGTAAAGTAAACAATCCTTGCACCCGCGGGCACAAGCACCGTTGTTTTCCCCCTTGTGGCAACAACACATCCCCTAGACTCATGTTTCTGTCACTCAAGCTAGTCATCGAGGGGCATGAACCCACAATCAAGCATAACGTTCCGTCTTGGAGTCACTACCTACTACTCGGACAAAGCAATAAGTAACAACGGAGAACATGCAAGAATTACTTATGAACTAAAATATAAAAGAGGTGAATCAAATATATTACTCAAGATCAATCTGAACATAATCTCATAATCCATCGGATCCCAGCAAACTCAACATAGCAACAGCATAAGGATTACATAGGTGCCTCGATCATGTAGGGCAGCTCACGAGGACTAATTAGTGAAGCACAAGAACGGGAGGAGAAAATCACATAGCTACTGGTCATGGACTCATGGTCCAAGGGAGACTACTCACGAGTCATCCGGGAGGCGTCCATGGTGGTGGAGAAGCTCCCGGTGGTGATCCTCCCCTCCGGCAGGGTGCCGGGAAGAGTTCTCCTGGTGCTCCCGATCTTGGAAGCGGCGGCGGCGGCGGAACAGAGATGGGATCACGAAAAGAAGTCTTCTTTCAAGGGTTACGGGGAACCCTTTAAATATATGCCAAAGTAGGGCACCGAGGGGCTCTCGGGGGGCCGAGGCGCCCCCCGGCGCGGCCCAGGGGGAGGGGGCGCGCCCACAGGGCGCCTGGAGCCCCTGTGGCCCCCCCAGGCTGCCCTTCGGAAGCAGTGTCGTTCCCGGATCGCTGATTTTTTATATATTTTTTCTGTATTTTTCTGGGTAGTTCTCGAAACGTGAAAACCTGAAATACAAAAACAGCCGAAAATAGAAACTGTCACTGGGGTGCACTGGATTAGTAAGTTAGTCCAAATATGATCAAAAGTGTATGGAAGTGTATGAATATCATAGCAATATCACCCAAAAGTGGCATGGAGCAAGTAGAAATTATAGATACGTTTTGGACGTATCACTTACCATCGTTGTACTGCATCATTCCTTCCTTTTTGGGGAAATACCGACGCATCTCAAGCGCACGTCAAAGAAATTTCTGGCGCTATCGTGGAAGTGTCACCGCAGATGTCCTAAGGAAAGGACTTGATTGCGGAGCCATAGCGATGTGGTTAGCTTAAAGGGGTTAAGAACAAGACAAAGTACATAGGAGGTTTATATTGGTTCGGCCCCTACGGTGAGGGTAAAACCCAATCCAGTTTGGGGTGGAATTGCTGGTGTGTCGATTGCTAGGGTGCGGATGCGCTTGCCTAGCCCTCGATCTGTTGTTTCTTGCCCTATGCCGCTGCCGGGTCGTCCCCTTACATACACAGGTTGACGCCCTGCGGCCTTCGAAGTCCCGGCTGGCTCATACAATCGTGTCCGGCCCGGTGACTCTTATTACATGCCTTACAACACAAGACACATAAATGATGGTTGATACTTACAGGCTTTAAGCCGTCGCTGGGCTTGGGCCCTTACCTAAACCGCCATCTTTAATGTACTTCTAGGCTGGGCCCATGAACCTCCGTTGGGTAACCCGGCCCCTCCTGGGCGGGTCATATGAAATACTTATATCCCCAACATTAGGCCCCAGGTTGATCTTGAACTTGTTCATGTCAATCTTTCTTCATCTTCTTGCGAGAGACTGTAAACCGCCGTAACCTTCGCTTTTGAAACGATAGTGATCCGCCATGACATCAGTTTTTGAAATAACGATGACCCGCCATGATTTCACTTACGTGTAAACGGTCCAGATCTTAACAAATCTTCCGCATTTATTGGGATTCCGATAATCGAGGCGCCTGCACAGTTACTTACCTAATTTTCCTCCTCCTCGATTCTTGCACCTGACCTTTATCCACTTAGCTTATAAATAGGGCCGAAGGTCCCCTTCCATTCTCTCCTTCGCCTCTTTCTCTTCGTCTCCTTCCTCGCAACGTCCCTGCAACCAAGCTCCACCGGCGCCGACGCCCTATGCTTCGTCTTCAACAGCAGCCGTCGCGTCAACCCAACGTGACCAGGTCTCTTCCGTGCGTCGCCGCCGTCTTACTAGCTCAGGTGCATTCTTGTTCTTCTCCTCCTAGATCCATTAGGGTTCCCGTGAAGTTCGCCAGAGTTCATCTTCTTCTTCCACTGCAACTATGGTTTTTCTTCTGAACTTGATGTCCCTTCATATGCTAATGTTGATAGTATCCCTTTAGTCAATACTGTGATATCTCATCTCTGCAAAAATAGATTCATCTCCAAGAACTGGATCATATTGATCTTAGGTTTTATCTGTTCGTCATTTTAATCTTGATTTTCGTAGCTGTAGATCCAAAATTACCGCCGCAACCTGTGAAACTGTTTTCCCTAGACTTGGTGAAATTTGCTTTTCTGAACACTTACATCTATCATGTCGGCTTAACTTAGGCCCCATTTAAACCGTCATGATGAACTTGTAGTAATAATTTGTTTCCGGTGTTAACAAACTGATTCTAAACTGGCAATAATCTTTCTTTCTTTAGGTCTGCTTGTTCACAATGCCACCAAAGACAATCACCACATGCAACTGGGTTCCTTCAATTGTTACTGAAGCCACACTGGCCGACTTTGTCAGAGTCGGATATCTGCCAAATGCTCCAGTTATGCCTTATCGTGCTCCTAACCCTGGCAAAGAGAGACCTGCAGCCACAGATGACGAAGTGATTGTTTTTACTGACCACGTGAACCAGGATTTCTCACCGACCGGCTCTAAATTCTTCAGAGATGTTCTGCATTTCTTCCAGCTCCATCCCCAAGACATCGGACCCAATTCCGTGTCAAATATTTGCAACTTTCAGGTTTTTTGTGAAGTATATCTTCAAGAGGAACCCAACATCTTGTTATTAGGGAGTTCTTTTACTTAAACAGCCAGAATGAATTTACTAATGGCCCTAGCTTGGAGCTTGGGGCTGTCTCCATCCAAAGAAGAAGAGACTCTATTTTTCCTTATGCCTGTCTGCCGAGTCATCCGAAAGATTGGAACAAAACTTGGTTTTATTATAAAGATACTTCTCCGGCTGACTAGCATCCTTTGCCGGGACTCCGTGTTCAACGTTTAGACACCAATCACCCTCTTGCTGAAAAGCTCACCGCTGTAGAACGCAAGTCAATTGCCCCCACTCTTTCAAAGGTGAGGGCCCTTCTGGGAAATGGTTTAACTGGAATTGACTTATCCCGGTGCTGGCTCGTTTGGCGAATTATTCCTTTAAGACACATATCCGGTTTAATGTGTGAATATACTAGAGAAAAAAATGACCCTTTGCGCCATAGCTCTAAGGATCTGGAGGAGAATGTCATCGCAGATATGACAAAAACTGTTTTAAACAAATCCTTGTCTGACTACAGCAAAGTGGGCATGTTTCCTTTCTGCAAATCTAACCTGGCACCGGAGGTAAATATTTAACCTTAATTGTTGCCATTTTATAATTACAGTTCCCTTGCCAATCTTGAATTCACCACTTCTCACAGGCTAAGTCGATCTTCTGGAAGAAACCTTATGACCATGAAGCTGCCAAGAGAGCCAGAGCCGCCAAGAAAGCCGCCAAAAAGCTGTTAAGAAGACCAAGAAGAAAACTAGTGCTTCCGAACTATTTGAACTAAACTATGGCACTGAGTCGGAGGTAGTCCTTGCCTTCTTGGTTGTTACTTCAACTATCTTATTGACACTGATTATTGCCAGGATGACACGGAGGCCAGTCAGGCCGCAGATGAAGAGGTAATTACTATTTCCTCCAGCTCCGAATCCTTCCCAAGACAAAAAGTTCGACGGGTTATCCAGAAAGTATGATTTTCACACCCTTCAGCTCATTTAGATCCTTACTTTCTTTTGAAGCAACAGCAACACGAGAGTCGGCGTCGGACTCGCAACTCCGGAGAAGAGAATTATCTTCTGGCTTACGCAATACTCCGCCTCGTCGGAAACGCCGGAATGAGGTATTTCCATTCATAAACTCTCATTACCCGCTAACGCATCTTATACAGCAACCACTGAATTCGTCCGATTCAAATTACCATGAAACTTCTCGTTCATCCTCCGGTGATTCATCTCAGAGTCAAGAACATGCTTTCATGACCGCTCCTGGATAAATGATTTGTCCCTTGTTCAACTTATCCTTAAATCTTTATAACCTTGCTGCGACTTACTTTAATTCATGCAGAGGTCAAGCCAAACATGTCAAGAGAGCCAGGGCAACTAAGCCGGTAGCTGAACCCAAGGTTATTGATCCGGTGCTACAGGCGTCGGCAACAGATGTTCATAGGCCAACTAAAGAATCCACCCATGACGCTCCTCCTGAAATACCTGATGCTGCCACTGCTCCTGCCACGGTTGATTCTGCCCTTGCTGAACCGCCTGCCCCATCTAAGCCGGCAGAAGACCGGCCTGAAGACGTTACATTTATTGGCACTAGTTTCAGAGAGCCGGGCAACCCGACTATGCTGGCCAAAGACACCGCCAAGCAAGAACTTGTTGAAAAGCGACGAGTGAGGTTTGACACGTCTCAGTATGCACAACTGAGTACTGGCGAAGTGTTTTTTGGTTTTTTCAGTCAGGTTCATAGCGATCACGATCTTGAAATTGATATGGTGAAGCAGGTGCACCAGAAATTTGAGGTACCATTCTTGACCAATTTCTAACTGTCCTTCCAGCGCCCAAGTCTGGTGGATATGATAAAACTGAATATACTCTAGACTTTAGAATAATTGCCACCTTATAAATCTGCACGGTACTTAGCGAAAAAGTCATCTTTGAGGAACATTGCATGTGTAGCCCCCAAGGGCCGGCTTAATTAGGTTGAATGAGTCGGGCCTTTATTATTATTGCATAGAACTTGTCTGCACACCATCCATGAGTTGGTGGTGATAACCATGTTGCCGCCGGCTAATATAATTAGCTGATAATACAGAAGAGATGTACATTAGCCCCCAAGTGCATGGGACTTTGATGTTCATGAACTATTAAATTCAGAAAAAATTCCAGATCCATTAGCCCCCAAGGGTCGAGTACTCTTGCTTGCAAAGTGCTTGAGACTTTAATAAAATTAATCCGGCTCGGAAAAGAACAACTTCAGCCTCCATTAGCCCCCAAGGGTCAAGTACTCTTGCTTGCAAAGTGCTTGAGACTTTAATAATATGAATCCGGCTCAGATAAGAACAACTTCGGCTCCCATTAGCCCCCAATTACCAAGTGTTGTTGCTTGCAAAAAGGCTTGGGACTTCAATCTTTGTTAAACCGGTAATCAATCCGTCTTATGCTCACTTTGCCTGTTCAGGAAACCCATCTGAATTACAAACATAGTTGAAGGATGACAGGGAGCGGCTTACGCACCAAGAATTGGAAACTCGGAAAGCTGAATCAAAGTTTCAATTTAGCTTGTCTGAAGCAAACAACTCGAAAGCTAAACTTAAGTCCGAGGAATCTGCGCGGGCTAAGGAAAAGGCTGCCTTAGAGCAACGAGCCGAACAAGCCGAAGCATCTCTTGAAGCGGTGACAACTGAGCTCACCAGCTTAAAACATCGTGTCTCAGAAATGACTACATCCATCTTTGGCAAGCCACCATGTTACAACTTTTTAAAATAAAATCTTGGGAGAACTTAACATGTTACTGATCAACTTAATGGTCATGTAGGTAAGAGAAGCAGTATTCTTGGCAGAGATCTACTTGTAAAGCTAAAAGCCGTGTACACCCTTGTGGAACAACTGTATACTGGAGCACAGCGTGCCCTGGTTGTTGTCTCTCCGTCTAGTCAAGCCCCAACGTTGTTTGTGGATATCTTATGAAGACTCTCCATTCTGCCTGCCACAATAGATGAAATCAAGCGGTCATCTGCGAGGGCCGGTGTTGTAACGGCCTTGAGCCGGGCTAAGGCGTGGCTTCCAAAGCTGGATCCATCCGACTTGGCTACGGGGTATCCCAGTTTGAAAGAAGACGGTTCAGCTTTTGACCACAACGACTTTGCTGCCTGTGTTAAGGACATCCGCCGACTGGCCAGTTTGATCGCGAATGAAACAGATTTGACTAAATATAAGCTGGCTTATGATACGGAGAACCAGAAGATGTCCACTCCATCTTATAAAGTGATGGATCTGATTCCTCCAATTAGTAAGCATACCTTTGCTTGTGAAATTGATCCCTCTGATCTTATTGATGGGGCGGATAAATTTGAAACTCTGGCTGGCTTGGATTGGTTGGCGTAGAATTTTCAAACAGAGGAGGAGGAAGAACCAGCGAAGGATGACACGAAATCATCAAAGCAGCAAGGCCAAGGAAAATGAACTGCCGGACAACCCATGTGCCTAAGATAAAAAACATTTGAACCTTTGTCTGGCTCACAGCAGCTTGTAATAGGATAGCAAAACACCTTTCCTGCCGGCTTATTGTATCAACTGTTGCGCCATCATGCACACTTCTTGCCTTTTGATGACTCTATGGATCGCCGATTGTTGAAATCCTTACTTTATTCTTATGATGGTACTGGTGTGTGCAGATCAATATAAACCGTATCCTACATGTAAATAGAAACAAATGCCCTGGCGCTTTACCGCCGGGCGGGTCACTGTGCCTAACCAGCACCTCTGGGGACAAGTGTCTAGAACCAAGGCCGGTTTAATTGTTAAAACATAGTCATACCTGAAGATATGATTTGTACTTCTGGCTTAATCAGCCTCCATATGACCTTGTAAAGATATAGTCCCAGAAATAAGATTGTTATTCTTCCGGGGGCTTAGAGCCATGCATTGGATTGGGTTGTAGAGACCCGGAGAGGCTACAAATATGAGCCATGAAGGGAGGCATCTAGGCCGATCTTGCAAAGAACATAAATCAAAACGAAAACTTACAAGAAAGCAAAGAGAAAACAGAAAAGACAGGCGAAAAAACACTCGAGGCTTTTGCAGGCCGCCAAGCCAAAGGTTGTTCTTCAATGAAACTAGCCTTGGTGGCCTCTGGAAGGTACGTGCGTGCTATGAGCCGGCTCTCACAGTACCCAATCGACATTTGAACCTAGACAAGTGCAGGTATTTGTTTTTAAAGATAGACTTGCCTAGAGTACGCGGGGTCAGAGTTGCATCTTGCATCATAGGCCGAGTTATCAAAGTTTCAAGGAAGGCGGCATTTTGAGCCTGGATCTATCCTGACTATCCGTAGCACCGTGCTCTCGCAGTGATAGCTGGCATTTGAACCTTAGCAAGCTAAGGTCTTGGTCGAATACACCGTTAAGAATGATTGCCAAGAGTTGGTCGGGTCAATCAGGATGACCTGATAGAGTTGAAGCAGCTGGGCACAGGTAGGATGACACACATGTTATGTCCTCTTTGGTCGAATATGCCCATGTTTGAACATAACCCGGTCAAATGGATAGTAATGTTGTGTTTTCTTTTGTCAAATACGCCTATGTTTGAACAGGAAGCCCCAAGTGACATACTTGCTGATTATTCTCATCAAGAGCTTATGTTGGAGTTGTGCCATGCATCCAATTCTTCATGATTCCTTTGATTTGGGTACTAAGCTTCTTGAGAAAATATGTATGATGATAATAAAGACTCAACTTTGAAAATATGGCAGAGGCTCCGAATTGGTGGGGATGCTAGCTTTATTATATAGTACTGATATTTACATCATCGAATTACATCATGAGAGCCGCAGGCTTAAGTATAGTAAGGCCAGAGGTGAGCGATATTCCAAGGCCGATTAGTCTCCTCCTCTGATGTGCGTGAGTCCTTGTGCTCGCAGATATCAATCAAGTAGTATGACCCCTTGTGCAGATTCTTGCTGACGACAAAGGGTCCTTCCCAAGGCGGCGAAAGTTTATGCATGTCAGTCTGATCTTGGATGAGCCGGAGAACTAAGTCGCCTTCTTGAAAGGTTCTGGTCTTGTTGATAAATCGCCGAACGAGCCACCACGAGATCACGCTCTTCATCCAATTGATCCAACACATCCTGACGTGCCGTATCATTATCAGCTTCCACGTAAGCCGCCACTCGGGGCGAGTCATGACTGATATCACTGCGAAGAACCGCCTCTGCTCCGTAGACCATGAAGAAGGGCGTGTATCCTGTAGACCTATTGGGTGCTGTATTAATGCTCCATAACACGGAAGGTAATTCCTCCACCCAACAACCCGGCGTTCTCTTCAGAGGAACCATGAGCTGGGGCTTGATCCCTCGTAAGATCTCTTGATTGGCCCGCTCTGCTTGACCATTGGACTGGGGATGAGCCACAAAAGATACATCAAGTCGGATATGCTCACGCTAACAAAACTCCTTCATAGCACCCTTAGAGAAATTAGTACCATTGTCCGTTATGATACTATGGGGGAAACCAAACCAGAAAATCACGTTCTTGATGAATTGCATCGCAGTTTCCACATCACATTTACTGACTGGCTCTGCCTCGATCCACTTGGTGAATTTGTCCACTGCCACCAACAGGTGGGTTTTCTTATCTTTGGATCTTTTAAAAGGTCCTACCATACCAAGCCCCTAGGTTGCAAACGGCCAGGTTATGGGAATCATCCTCAACTCTGGAGCCGGAACATGAGCACGCCATGAAAATTTCTGACAACCGTCACATCTACTGACCAAGTCTTCAGCATCAGCATGAGCCGTTAACCAATAGAATCTATGACGAAAAGCTTTGGCTACCAAAGATTTAGAACCGGCATGATGACCACAATCTCCATCATGGATCTTTCGCAGGATCTCACAGCATTCCTCAAGCGAGACACAGCGTTGAAACGCTCCTGTAACACTGCGGTGGTGCAATTCTCCATTGAAGATCATCATCGATTTAGACCGCCGGGTTATCTGTCTGGCTAGGATTTCATCCTCAGGTAACTCACCCCGGGTCATATAAGCCAAATATGTGTGACACCCCGAGACCGGTGCGCCAGGTGTCAGCCAATTATTCGTTGTCAGTGCCATGTCATTTGCGTGTTGCATCTTTCCCATGTCATCATGTGTGTTGCATCAGCATGTTTTCAAAACTTGCATCCGTCCGAGTCCCCTCGTCCTTTCCGTTGACCATTCTGAGCCCAGACACACTCACACGCGCCCGCGGTGTCTCCGAATATTTATTTTATAAGTGGCCGAATATTTTTCTCGGAATGAGATGAAACTTGGCGTGTGGTCTTATTATAGTGTAGACAGGCCACCTGCCAAATTTCATCGCATTCGGAGCTCATTTGATAGCCCAACGGATATTTATAGCGGCACTAGTCGCCGGTTATTTCGTCGGATGTTTTCGGTCTCCGAAAACCCCGTGGGCCTCTCCCTCTCTTATCTTCCCTAAGCCCAAGACCTTCTACACGGCCCACCTAAGTCACCTACCTCCCCCCTCCGCTCGGAGCCGCACGATCGAGATCGTACGGCTCGAAACGGAGCGAAAACCCCCAAACCCTAGGCTTTTCCCTATATAAACAATCCCCCTTGCCATTTTGGGCACCCTAGCCCCTTCCCCTACCTCTAGCCTCCCTCCACCTAAAAATCCGCACAGCCAAACCCCCTCCTCCTCCAAATTCTGTGCAGCCCAGCCCCCTCCTGCCACTTGGCGGCTTCCTGTTGGCCTCAGGCCGCCAAGTCAGCTGCCCTGACAAACCGCAGGCCGCCGCGTGGCTAGGGCCACGTCGCCCCGCGCCCCTGAGCGCTCTCCCACCGCGCCAGCCCTTCGGGCCCAGCCGCAGCCCGCTCCTCCGCCCGACCGGGCCCGAGCCAGCCCCGTCGCCCGAGGTTTGCCCCGCAGGCCTCATCCGCTCCGCCGCCGTGATGCAACCGCCGCCGGACGCCGTCCCGTCGCAGGTCCTTCCACCGGAGGCCCGCACCGCACCGAGCTTTCCCCGCCGCCGGCTGGAATCGCCAACACCGCCATCCTTCAGTGCCGATCCGCCGCCGTGGCTCTGCCAGCAAGTCGCCGGAGCTGGGCCACCGCACCGCCGCCGTCGGCCAGATCCCGCACCGCCCCGCCGGCCTCAGCTCGCCGGAGCTCCTCCTCCGGCCGGGTCCGAGCTGCCGCCGGCCTCCTGTCCTCCTCTGGATCGGGTAAGGCCCGATCTGCTGCAGCAACCCGACCCGATCCGCGTTGACCTCTCCGTGCAGCTGCCATGTGGACCCCAGCCCCGGACGTGTCAGAATCTGCCCGGACTTGTCCATCCCGAGGTTGCCTTTTTTTTCCACCAAGTCCTAGAAAATGCATATTTTGTTGCTATGTTCATGTGGCTGTAATCAATTGTGTGCTTATCCAAATTGAGTGAATAATATGTCGAAATGATCGTGGTGATATGCTCTACACTTTGTTCCATTGTGCCATGCTTGTTTGAATTCATCTAGATGCTCTAATCTCTGTTGCAAGAGTGTTACTTGTTATTTTGTTGCCATGTTTGAGATGTGATAACTTGGTGCATGTTATTTATCCAAATGATGCATATGATATGTCAAAATGTTCATTATGAAGTGTACTACATGATGATTGATGTAGCATGCTTGTTTGAGTTCATATTGCCATGTTAATCTCTGTTGCAAAAGTGCATGTGGCTGTTAAGTTATGAAACTTGTTATGAGATGCTGATTTCAATTGCTCTTTGCTATTGATGTGTTTGTCCTCATGCCACATGTCTAGATGTTTTAGAAGCACCATTATATGGTCTTTGCTGTGGTGCATTTATCTTTCCATGACATGACTTGAGGTGACTTAAACATGCTTGTAAACATGTCATGTTGTTATTGTTGTTTTATACTTAGTGAAAAAACTGCTAAGTCTGGAATCTGTTATAACCTCATGCTATGTTTGCTTGATGCCTCACTCAAATTCATGCTTGTTTTGGAGTGGCCAATGATCATGTCTTGTTGTCTATGTTATTGTCTATCCATTCATGCCCTTACTTGCTCATATGACCTGCTGTAGCTTATTTACTTATTTCTCTCAAGTTGCTATAAATTATACCTGTCAGGTTTTTAACAGCATGATCAATTTGGTGTAGCTTGTTGCTATTGATCCATGCCTCCTATGGAGTTGCTTCAATGGAGTTGTTTGCTGTAGAATATGTCTACTACATGTCCATGCTATTTATATACTTAGTTGAGTTGATATGCTTGTTGTTTTGTGCCTCCGAAGGCAGCATCATGATGATGTTTTTGCCTTCCCATATTTTGGCTAAGTCTGGAATGTTTTATTGCAACTTGCCATGCTTGGTTAAATGTGTTCTAGCAAGCTTTTGGGTGTGTTCTAAGTTCCTACTTGTTAAGTATCATGTATACTTCACATCCATGCTTCTTGTTACCATGTTTGAGTGCTGTAGCATATATTTACCTTGCTCCAAAGTTGCTATGTGGCTGTTAACTTCAGCTTGTTGTTATATCTTGTTTCATGTGTATCTTTTAGACCGTTGCTCCGTTTTCAGTGTGCCCTATATGAAACTTGTGTGATTTTGCATGTAGAATCATAATATCATGTTGTTATCATGTTTGGAGTGAGTTTGCTTGATGTTTGGGTGCATCTTGCACCGTTGCTTTGCTTGTCTTGTTTTGCTGATATCTTCTAGGCCGTAGCTCCGAATTAAACAAACTTTATATGAAACTTGACTAGATTTTCGTGTAGATCATCATGGTGCATGTTAACTTGCTGTTTAACAAATTTAACATAAGGTTTGTTCAGATCTGGGCTAATTTCAAATTATGCATATGAGGACTTACCAGATTTGTTATAGGTAGTTTCCGGCCTCATTTAAACTTGTTGTTCTTGAGTTGTTTTTCTGTGCTTCCTACCTTGCCATGTATTGCATCATATATAGACTTGTCTTGCATCATACTTGCTTGAGCATATTGTCATGTTCTTGAGTTGTTTTTCTGTGCTTCCTACCTTGCCATGTATCGCATCATATATAGACTTGTCTTGCATCATACTTGCTTGAGCATATTGTCATGTTCTTGAGTTGTTTTCTGTGCTTCCTACCTTGCCATGTATTGCATCATACATGGACTTGTCTTGCATCATACTTGCTTGAGCATATTGTCATGTTCTTGTGTTGTTTTTCTGTGCTTCCTACCTTGCCATGTATTGCATCATATATAGACTTGTCTTGCATCATACTTGCTTGAGCATATTGTCATGTTCTTGTGTTGTGTGTTTACAGTATTGCTTGCTTCTTCTCGTTAGTGCTTGTTCCGTTGCGATCGTGAGGATTTGTTCGTCTACCCGTGGTTCTTCTTCAAGGCTTCTTCTTCGTCTTCTTCACGGATCCGTTCTTCTTCCTTGCGGGATCTCAGGCAAGATGACAATAACCTTGGATACCTTTACTATAATTGCCATGCTTAGTTGTCTCGATGCTAGCGTTATATGTTGCGCTACCCATCATTATTGTCAGCCCCTCTCCTTGTTCCCATGAAACCTCTAACCTTTGACACCTTCCTAGCAATCCATTGTTTGGCTATGATACCCGCTTGCTCAGCCCTTCTTATAGCATTGTTAGTTGCAGGTGAAGATGAAGATCGTTCCATGTTGGAACTTGATGCTTATCTATTATTATTATTAACACACCTATATATTGGGCATGGGTGGAAGGGTTAGCCTTTTGCTCGGTGTTTTGTTCCACTCATGCCACCTTAGGCGCCGATAAACTGACATTATGTTCCTTGATTTTGCATTCCTTACACGGTTGGGTATATGGGGACCCCTTGACACTTCGTCTTTGAATAAAACTCCTCCAACAAGTCCTAACTTTGGTTTTAATTTGCTCATAATAACAACTTAATTAATTAATTAATTGCATAGGGAGTTAGCGCTACCCGAGTTTCTTTATACATAGCAGGGGGGGCCAGTGCTGATGGTGTTGGTCCCGAACAGGGGTTATGCGGGGCCACCTCGGGGTAACTCGAGGGCTGGTTTTACTCGTATAATCGCCCATCCGGACGTGTTGAGACGAGATACGCGCGGCTACTATCAGGGTGTCGGCACGCCGGGAGGTCTTGCTGGACTTGTTTTACCATTGTCGAAATGTCTTGTGCACCGGGATGCCGAGCCTGATCGGATTTCCCTAAGATAAGGGGTAATAATTATTATTACTTCAGCTGATCGTGAGAGCTTGTGATGGGCTAAGTTGGGACACCCCTGCAGGGTTATGATCTTTCGAAAGCCGTGCCCGCGGTTATGTGGCAGATTGGAATTTGTTAATGTCCGATTGTAGAAAACTTGACAGAGGATCCAAAGTAAAACACACAACTGTGTGAGTAACCGTGACTGTCTCTTTTCACATTGAGAAGAGAACACGGTGAGGTTATGTTTGACTCGTAGGTAGTTCAGGATCTTTAGCGATCACTATTAGTTGCGACCGTTTGCGTATATGCTCATCTTATTCTTGTACTCGTAAGTTAGCCACCATACTTTTGCTTAGCCGCTGCTGCAAACTCACCACTTCACCTCTTCCTACCTATTAAGCTTTGATAGTCTTGTTACCCATGGTTATGGGATTGCTGAGTCCTCGTGGCACACAGATACTACAATAACAGTTGTAGGTGCAGGTTTCCGATGTCTTGACGTGAGAGCAATGATCGTTGTGTTGGAGTTCTTTCTTCTTCTTATTCTTCTTCTTCAGTCTTGGGTTAGGTTTCAGGTCGGCAGCCTGGGATAGCAGATGGATGTCGTTGTTCTTTTCATGTTTGCATCCGTAGTCAGATGCCTTGTATTGATGTTGTATTCATGTGACTTGTATGTATTGTTGTATCCCCCATGTATGTATGTAATGGAACGATGTTATGATATCCGTCTTGCTAAGCGCCCGAAATGCGGTTGTGCCCCAATCACGTAAGTGTCACGTGATCGGGATAGAATCGCATCTTGGGCCTGACAATATGGAACTTTCCAATCTGGTATGACACGAAGAGCCGCCACCAATTGTGCCTCCGGGTCAGGGATAGCAAGGTCCTCCTCTGTAGGCAGCTTGACAGACAGGTTAAGCAAAAGGTCCAAAAAGGTATTGGGGGGGTACCGGCTTACGCTGAGATCCTAACCGGCTCAAGGCGTCAGCTGCCTCGTTCTTCCTTCGATCAATATGCTCAACTTGATAACCCTTGAAGTGACCCGCAATAGTATCAACCTCTCGGTGATAAGCCGCCATGAGCGGATCCTTGGAGTCCTAGGTGCTAGAAACCTGTTGAGCTACCAAATCTGAGTCGCCGAAACATCTGACCCAGCTTAAATTCATCTCTTTAGCCATCCGAAGGCCATGGAGCAGGGCCTCATACTCAGCTGCATTATTAGTACATGGAAACATTAACCGGAGGACATAAGAAAGTTGATCACCTCGTGGGGAAGTTAAAATAACTCCATCCCTCGAGCCCTCCAATTGCCTCGACCCGTCAAAGTGAATCGTCCAATATGTATTATCCGGCTTTTCTTCAGGCGCCTGCAGCTCTGTCCAGTCGTTGATAAAATCCACCAGTGCTTGCGATTTGACGGCTGTTCGAGGCATATATTTCAAATCATGAGGCCCAAGCTCAATGGCCCACTTGGCCACTCGTCATGTAGCTTCGCTATTCTCGATAATGTCCCCCAAGGGAGCAGAGCTCACCACCGTAATGGGATGACCCAGGAAATACTTCTTGAGTTTCCGGCTTGCCATAAAGACTCCATAAACCAGCTTCTGCCAATGTGGATATCTCTGTTTAGACTCGATGAGAACCTCACTGATGTAGTAAACCGACCTTTGAACCAGGTGCTCTTTACCAGCCTCCATTCTTTCCACCACAATGGCCACACTGACAGCCCTGCTATTTGCATCAACATTTAACAACAAAGGATCTTTGTCAATGGGGGCCGCAAGAACCGGCGGCTTAGCCAATTGCTTCTTGATTGCCTCGAATGCTTCATCAGCAGCTTCACTCTAGACACAATCATCTGTCTTCTTCATCATCTGGTATAGAGGAATAACCTTCTCACCTAAGCGGCTTATGAACCGGCTCAACGCTGCTATTCGTCTTGCCATAAGTTGGACATCATTGATAGATTTTGGCCTCGCCAAGGAGGTGATGGCCTTGATCTTTTCCGGGTTAGCCTCGATGCCTCGCTTAGAGACCAGAAGACCCAAAAGCTTGCCTGCTGGAACACCAAAAACATACTTGGCTGGGTTAAGCATCATCTTATACACCCGGAGATTGTCAACTGTTTCCTTCAAGTCATCGATCAGAGTCTCCTTCTTTCTGGATTTGACCACGATATCATCCACATAAGCATGAACATTTCGCCCAATCTAACCGTGCAGGCAGTTCTGTACGCACCTCTGGTAAGTCGCCTGGGCACTCTTAAGCCCGAAAGGCAAAGATACATAGCAGAAGGCTCCAAACGGAGTGATGAAAGCCGTCTTCTCTTGGTCCTTGACTGCCATTTTGATCTGGTGATATCCAGAGTATGCATCCAGAAAACTCAAGCGCTCACAACCCGCTGTAGCATCAATGATCTGATCAATACGAGGGAGGGCGAACGGGTCAGCTGGACAAGCCTTGTTTAAGTCTGTGTAGTCCACACACATGCGCCATGTGCCATTCTTTTTAAGCACCAAAATCGGGTTAGCTAACCACTCAGGATGAAAAACTTCTACGACGAACCCAGCCGCCAAGAGTCGGGCCACCTCTTCACCAATGGCCTTCCGTCTCTCTTCATTAAAACGGCGAAGAAACTGTCTGACCGGCTTATACTTTGGATCAATATTAAGAGTGTGCTGAGCAAGTTCTCTCGATACACCCGGCATGTCTGAAGGCTTCCATGCAAAGATGTCCCGATTCTCACGGATGAACTCGATGAGCACGCTTTCCTATTTCGGATCCAGAATTGCACTGATACATAACTCCTTAGATGAGTCGCCAGGAACAAAGTCAACCATCTTGGTGTCTGATGTCTACTATGCAACCTTCTTCTTGTAGACATTGTTGGGCCTCCAAGTGCAGAGGTTTGTAGGACAGTAGAAAATTTCCCTCAAGTGGTTGACCTAAGGTTTATCAATCCGTGGGAGGTGTCGGATGAATATGGTCTCTCTCAATCAACCCTGCAACCAAATAACAAAGAGTCTCTTTTGTCCCCAACACACCCAATACAATGGTAAATTGTATAGGTTCACTAGTTCGGCGAAGAGATGGTGATACAAGTGCAATATGGATGGTAGATATAGGTTTTTGTAATAAGAAAATATAAAAACAGCAAGGTAGCAAGAGGTAAACGTGAGCATAAACCATGTTGCAATGGTAGTAGGCAAGGCCTAGGGTTCATACTTTCACTAGTGCAAGTACTCTCAACAAGGATAACATAATTGGATCATATTACTAGCCTTCAACATGCAACAAAGAGTCACTCCAAAGTCACTAATAGCGGAGAACAAACGAAGAGATTATGGTAGGGTACGAAACCACCTCAAAGTTATTGTTTCTGATCGGTCTATTCAAGAGTCTGTAGTAACGTTCAATCTATCATAGAGTTCGTACTAGAATAACACCTTAAGACACAAATCAACCAAAACCCTAATGTCACCTAGATACTGAATTGTCACCTCAAGTATCCGTGTGTCGGTGTACTAAAGTAGGGGTACCTTAGTATCCCGAACTTGTGCACGGGAAGTTGCAGCGTCCCGTGGCAGGGCTTGCCGCGCGTCCGCCAAGGCCCGCTGTGTTCTCTTGAAGAGCCATTCAAGAACAAAGTATTCAAGTTAAAGAGACAAAGCCCCGGCAAGAGGAGCTTGCCGGGAAGGTCACCCCAGGCTCAAGACCACTTCTTTAGCACAAGACCCTGGCAAGAGGAGCTTGCCGGGGAGGCCAAACATGGCATTTCAGGAGACTTGCTGCGACGCGCCATGCGTCCCGGCAAGGCCCGGAGAGCGACAAGCTCCCGGGCGTGACAAGTTAACAACCGCGGCAAGGTGCAAGCCGCGGAAAGCTTCCACTACATGCCCGCGCTCCAGCTCATCCGGCCACGCGTCGCCGTGGGGCCCTTCCAGGTGCAAGTGGCGGAAGGCTGTGCAGCCTGGGGTACACGGTGGCGAGCTGCGATGACGAGGCCACCATCGTGGAGGACGGAGACGCCCTGACGGATGCTTTTTGCACTGTTTAGGGCGACGGCGACGGGCATTTAATGCCCTTGTCCCCTGCCGTCAGGGTTAGGTATAGAGCACTATGCATACACTCTTCCAACTACCACTGTTTTTACGTTTTTACCCTCGTCTACGTTGCCACCTGTCGGTGACCCCTTTGACCTATAAAAGGAGGCCCATGCGCAACGTAGAGGGGGTCCCGACCTTCGATCACTCTCAAGCTCGGTGTTGCTAGCGATAAGCACTGTAGCTCTTCTCGCTCCCGAGCCAAGAACGCAATACAAACCAAGGCAGGAGTAGGGTTTTACGCATCCGTGCGGCCCGAACCTGGGTAAACTGCTCGCGTGCGCGCCTCGATCCGCTCTTTGTGCATCCTCCGCCCCCTTGCCGTACCGAAAAGGGGCTCCGGTCCCATAGGTGTTCGTGGGCGATCAGTTTCCCCGACATCTTTGGCGCGCCAGGTAGGGGTGCGTCGAGGTTGTGTGAACCTGATCCGGCGTTCACGCGAGCGAAAACTTCTGCAACTTCATCAACCTCATCAACTTCATCGACTACATCAACATGCCGCCGAAGAAGAAGGCTTCGGAGGTAGCAGGCCCGTCCGCGTCGATCCCGCCGCCACCGGAGCCAACGGTCGGTGGGGTAGACGCTGGCGGAAGGACGGACGCCGGCGAGGAAACTCACGGCGCCGCCAAGTCCAAAGACAAGACGGACGACCGGGCGCACTCCAAGACCTCGGCGTCCGTGCACGCACCGCGCCCCTCTCAGGAGGTGCCGGACCGGCAGCGGCGTGGTACACAAGGTACCATACGCTTGCTGGGACAAGGTCAAACTGGCGGGTCGCGGGACGCTCAAGGCCAACGTGATGGCACGAGCAAGGCGTGGTCGCCGGGATGAGACCCTGCTCCTTCTAACGCAGTTAGAAGGCCGAGCATATCTCGTTCCTCGCACCGCTCGCCACCGCTCCCCTCCACTCCAGCAGAAGCTCTAGCTCGAGCTCAGCTGCTCCTCGACTTCCCTCCAGCGGCAGACAAGGCCGACGAATGGAGGGCCACCATCCAAAGCATCATCGCCTTCGCCAATAATGACACTCCGCAACAGCCGATGACGTCGCGGCCGCGGCAAGTTAGCCAGGCGCGGGCTGATGGCGACAAGACCGCCGGGGGTGCAACTACCGTGCACTCCCCGCCCCGAAGGCCGAAATCGCCGACTCGCCGGATCAACATCGACGACGATTCCACGGCGTCGTCGGATCCACGAGTTCGCTGCGATCAACGCCAAGTCCTCGACGATAGACAACAAGAAGACGCTCGAACTCGCATCGAGCGTCGAAGAGAAGCGCGGGGACAATTTGACCAGCGCGCTGGGCCCGCTGTCGACATGCACGCGCCCGGAGAACCAGGCGACTTGCCGTACGCGGCGGGCTGTCCTGCGTTCACCCGTGAGCTGCGGCAAGTCCAGTGGCCCAGCATGAAAAACTTCAAGCCCGACGTACCCGAGAAGTACGACGGCAAGACTCATCCGTCAGAGTTCCTCAGCATCTACACCATCGCGGTGCAGGCTGCCGGGGGACGTGACGAGAAGATACTCGCGAACTACTTCCCGCTTGTGCTCAAGCCGAACGTCAGATCTTGGCTCATGCACTTGCCGGAGAACTCTATTTTCTTCTTGGGCCGACCTGTGCCACCAGTTTGTCGGCGCCTTCACGGGTGGCCACAAGCCTGATGGCCAGGAGAGCGACCTTCATATACTCGCCCAGAAGGAAGGAGAGTCCCTGCGAAAGTACATCCAGAGATTCAGCCGCGTCCAGCACAACATCCTAGACGTCCACCCTGCCGTGGTTATTAGCGCGTTCCACCAGAACGTGCGCAACTGCAGGATGAGGGAGGAAATGGCGATGTGCAAGATCCGAGACGTCAGTGAGCTCTATGCCCTGGCCGACAAGTGCGCACGTGCTGAGGAGGGGAGGAGACTCCCCGGAGAGGATACTGGAGCAGGGGGAACGGATAGTGAGGATGCCGCCCCGGCAAAGAAGAACCGACAGCGGAACAACAAGAAAAAGAAGAACAAAGAAGTACTGGTCGTTGAGCAGTCCGGCAATGAGGCTGGTGCCAAGAAAGCTCAAGCCGGTAGCTCCGGCAAGGAGACTGTGGCGGCCGCCGACAAGCAGGACGGCTCCGACAAGCAGTACTGCAAGATCCACCGCACCAAGGGCCACGACCTCCAAACTGCAAAAGGGTCGAATACCTCGTCGAGCAGCAGAAGGCTGAGTACGAGCGACGCGACAAGGAGAAGGCCCAGGGAGGTGGAGGAGAGTCCGGCAAGAAGCGGCCATTCAATGGCCGGGGAGGACGCCGCGGCAAGGCCAAGCAGCGGCAAGGAGATAGACCTCCCCGCGGCCGCGACAAGGACGAAGACGAAGACGACGACGAAGACATAGACGACGGGGACAACAGCGAGCAGGAGTTCCAGAAGGCCACAGAGGTTCTGTGCGTCGATGGAGGTGCCTCTCTGCATACTTCCCACCGCCAACTCAAACAATGGGTGCGGGAAGTTAATGCAGCAGAGCCACCCGTCGAGTCGCGCAAACTCCAGAAGTGGTCCAGCACGCCCATCATCTTCGACATTGAGGATCACCCTGACCGCACAACTGCGGTCGGGTGCTTGCCGATGATGGTTTTGAAGGAAATATGCCCTAGAGGCAATACAAAATTTATTATTTATTTCCTTATATCATGATAAATGTTTATTATTCATGCTAGAATTGTATTAATCGGAAACTTAATACATGTGTGAATACATAGACAAAACAGAGTGTCCCTAGTATGCCTCTACTAGACTAGCTCATTGATCAAAGATGGTTATGTTTCCTAGCCATAGACATGAGTTGTCATTTGAACAACGGGATCACATCATTAGGAGAATGATGTGCTGGACAAGACCCATCCGTTAGCTTAGCACTATGATCGTTTAAGTTTTACTGCTATTGCTTTCTTCATGACTTATACATGTTCCTATGACTATGAGATTATGCAACTCCCGAATACCGGAGGAACACTTTGTGTGCTACCAAACGTCACAACGTAACTGGGTGATTATAAAGGTACTCTACAGGTGTCTCCGAAGGTACTTGTTGGGTTGGCGTATTTCGAGATTAGGATTTGTCACTCCGATTGTCGGAGAGGTATCTCTGGGCCCACTCGGTAATGCACATCACTATAAGCCTTGCAAGCATTGCAGCTAATGAGTTAGTTGCGGGATGATGTATTACGGAACGAGTAAAGAGACTTGCCGGTAACGAGATTGAACTAGGTATTGAGATACCGACGATCGAATCTCGGGCAAGTAACATACCGATGACAAAGGGAACAACGTATGTTGTTATGCGGTTTGACCGATAAAGATCTTCGTAGAATATGTGGGAGCCAATATGAGCATCCTGGTTCCGCTATTGGTTATTGACCGGAGACGTGTCTCGGTCATGTCTACATAGTTCTCGAACCCGTAGGGTCCGCACGCTTAAGGTTCCGATGACAGTTTTATTATGAGTTTTGATGTACCGAAGGAGTTCGGAGTCCCGGATGAGATCGGGGACATGACGAGGAGTCTCGAAATGGTCGAGACGTAAAAATCGATATATTGGACGACTATATTCGGACATCGGAAAGGTTCCGAGTGATTCGGGTATTTTCGGAGTACCGGGGAGTTACGGGAATAGAGGAGAGAGGCAAAAAGGAAGGAGGCGCGCGCCCCCCTTCTGGTCCGAATTGGTCAAGGGGTGCAGCCCCCTTTTCCTTCTCCCTCTCCCCCTCTTTCCTTCTCTCCTACTCCGGAAAGGAAAGGGGAATCCTACTAGGACTTGGGAGTCCTAGTAGGACTCCCCACACATGGCGCGCCCCCTCTAGGGCCGGCCTCTCCCTCCCTCCTTTATATACGGGGGAAGGGGGCACCTCTAGACACAACAATTGATCTCTTGATCTCTTAGCCGTGTGCGGTGCCCCCCTCCACCATAATTCTCCTCGATAATATTGTAGCGGTGCTTAGGCGAAGCCCTGCGACGGTAGAACATCAAGATCGTCACCACGCCGTCGTGCTGACGGAACTCTCCCTCGACACTCGGCTGGATCGGAGTTCGAGGGACGTCATCGAGCTGAACGTGTGCTAGAACTCGGAGGTGCCGTAGTTTCGGTGCTTGATCGGTCGGGCCGTGAAGACGTACGACTACATCAACCGCGTTGTTCTAACGCTTCCGCTTTCGGTCTACGAGGGTACGTAGACACACTCTTCCCTCTCGTTGGTATGCATCTGGTAGATAGATCTTGCGTGATCGTAGGAAATTTTAAAATACTACGTTCCCCAACAGTGGCATCATGAGCCAGGTCTATGCGTAGATGATATGCACGAGTAGAACACAAGTGAGTTGTGGACGATACTAGTCATACTGCTTACCAGCATGTCATACTTTGCTTCGGCGGTATTGTGAGATGAAGCGGCCCGGACCGACATTACGCGTACGCTTACGCGAGACTGGTTTCACCGTTATGAGCACTCGTTGCTTAAAGGTGACTGGCGGGTGTCTGTCTCTCTCACTTTAGCTAAATCAAGTGTGACTACGCCCGGTCCTTGTGAAGGTTAAAACAGCACATACTTGACGAAACATCGTTGTGGTTTTTGTATGCGTAGGTAAGAACGGTTCTTGCTAAGCCTGTAGCAGCCACGTAAAACTTGCAACAACAAAGTAGAGGACGTCTAACTTGTTTTTGCAGGGCATGTTGTGATGTGATATGGTCAAGACATCATTAGTTATACGGTTTTGTATGAGATGATCATGTTTTGTAAAGTTATCGGCAACTGGCAGGAGCCATATGGTTGTCGCTTTATTGTATGAAATGCAATCGCCATGTAATTGCTTTACTTTATCACTAAGCGGTAGCGATAGTTGTAGAAGCAATAGTTGGCGAGACGACAACGATGCTACGATGAAGATCAAGGTGTCGCGCCGGTGACGAAGGTGATCATGACAGTGCTTTGGAGATGGAGATCAAAAGCACAAGATGATGATGGCCATATCATGTCACATATTTTGATTGCATGTGATGTTTATCTTATTATATTTCTTATTTTGCTTAGTACGACGGTAGCATTATAAGATGATCCCTTACAAAATTTCAAGGTATAAGTGTTCTCCCTGAGTATGCACCGTTGCGAAAGTTCGTCGTGCCGAGACACCACGTGATGATCGGGTGTGATAAGCTCTACGTTCAAATACAACGGGTGTAAGCCAGTTTTGCACACGCAGAATACTCGGGTTAAACTTGACGAGCCTAGCATATGCAGATATGGCCTCGGAACACTGGAGACCGAAAGGTCGAGCGTGAATCATATAGTAGATATGATCAACATAAGATGTTCACCATTAAAAACTACTCCATCTCACGTGATGATCGGACATGGTTTAGTTGATTTGGATCACGTGATCATTTAGATGACCAGAGGGATGTCTATCTAAGTGGGAGTTCTTCAAGTAATATGATTAATTGAACTTTAATTTATCATGAACTTAGCCCTGGTAGTATTAGCATATCTGTGTTGTAGATCAATAGCTCGCGATATAGCTCCCCGTTTATTTTATATGTTCCTAGAGAAATATAAGTTGAAAGATGTTAGTTGCAATGATGCGGACTAGGTCCGTGATCTGAGGATTATCCTCATTGCTGCACAGAAGAATTATGTCCTTCATGCACCGCTAGGTGACAGATCTATTGCAAGAGCAGATGCAGACGTTATGAACGTTTTGACAAAAGCTCGGTATGATGACTACTTGATAGTTTAAGTGCACCATGCTTTACGGCTTAGAACCGGGACTTCAAAAACGTTTTGAACGCCACGGAGCATATAAGATGTTCCAAGAGTTGAAATTAGTATTTCATACTCATGCCCGTGTCGAGAGGTATGAAACCTCTGACAGTACTTTGCCTACAAGATGGAGGAGAATAGCTCAACCAATGAGCATGTGCTCAGATTGTTTGGGTACTGCAATTGCCTGAATCAAGTGGGAGTTAATCTTCCAGATAAGATAGTAATTGACAAAGTTCTCTAGTCACTATCACCAAGTTAGTAGAACTTCGTGATGAACTATAATATGCAAGGGATGACGAAAGTAATTCCAGAGCTCTTCGCGATGCTGAGATCGGCGAAGGTAGAAATCAACAAAGAGCATCAAGTGTTGATGGTTAACAAGACCACTTGTTTCAAGTAAAGGGCAAAGGATAGAAGGGGAACTTCAAGAAGAATGACAAGCAAGTTCTCACTCACATGAAGAAACCCAAAGCTAAACTCAAGCCTGAAACTAAGTGCTTCTACTGCAAAGGAAATGGTCACTGGAAGTGGAACTGCCCTAGATACTTGGCGGATAAGAAGGATGGCAAAGTGAACAAAGGTATATTTGATATACAGATTATTGATGTGTATTTTACTAGTGTTCATAGCAACCCCTTGGTATTTGATACTGGTTTAGTTGCTAAAGAATAGTAACTCGAATTGGGAGTTGCATAATGAACAGAAACTAGTTAAAGGATGAAGTGACGATGTGTATTGGAAGTAGTTCCAAGATTGATATGATCATCATCGCACACTCCCTATACTTTCGGGATTAGTGTTGAACCTAAATAAGTGTTATTTGGTGTTTGTGTTGAGCATGAATATGATTTGATCATGTTTATTGCAATTCGGTTATTCATGTAAGTTATAGAATAATTGTTGTTCTGTTTAAATGAATAAAACCTTCTATGGTCATACACCCAATGAAAATGGTTTGTTGGATCTCGATCGTGTGATACACATATTCATAATATTGAAGCCAAAAGATGCAAGGTTAATAATGATAGTGCAACTTATTTGTGGCACTGCCGTTTAGGTCATATTGGTGTAAAGTGCATGAAGAAACTCCATGGTGATGGACTTTTGGAATCACTTGATTATGAATCACTTGGTGCTTGCGAACCATGCCTCATGGGCAAGATGACTAAAACTCCGTTCTCCGGAACTGTGGAGCGAGCAACAGAGTTGTTGGAAATCATACATACTGATGTATGAGGACCAATGAGTGTTGAAGCTCGCGGCAGGTATCGTTATTTTCTGACCTTCACTGATGATTTGAGCAGATATGGGTATATCTACTTAATGAAGCACAAGTCTGAAACATTTGAAAAGTTCAAAGAATTTCAGAGTGAAGTGGAGAATCATCGTAACAAGAAAATAAGAGTTTCTACGATATGATCGTAGAGGTAAAATATTTGAGTTAGCGAGTTTGGCCTTCAGTAAAAACAATGTGAAATAGTTTCACTACTCACGCCACCTGGAACACCACAGTGTAATGGTGTGCCCGAACGTCATAACCGTACTTTATTAGATATGGTGCGATCAATGATGTCTCTTACCGATCTACCACTATCGCTTTTGGGGTTATGCATTAGAGACAGCTACATTCACGTTAAATAGGGCACCATCTAAATCCGTGGAGATGACATCGTATGAACTGTGGTTTGACGAGAAACCTACGCTGTCATTTCTTTAAGTCTGGGACTACGATGCTTATGTGAAAAAGTTTCAACATGATAAGCTCGAACCCAAATCGGAGAAGTAAATCTTCATAGGATACCCAAAAGAAACTGTTGGGTACACCTTCTATCACAGATCCGAAGGCAAGGTATTTGTTGCTAAGAGTGGATCCTTTCTAGAGAAGGAGTTTCTCTCGAAAGAAGTGAGTGGGAGGAAAGTAGAACTTGATAAGGTAATTGTACCTTCTCCCGAATTGGAAAGTGGAACATCAAAGAAACTAGTTCCAGTGATTCCTACACCAATTAGTGAGGAAGCTAATGATGATGATCATGAAACTTCAGATCAAGTTTCTGCTAAACTTCGTAGATCAACCAGAGTTCGTTCCGCATCAGAGTGGTACGGCAACCCGGTTCTGGAAGTCATGTTACTGGACCATGATGAACCTACGAACTATGAGGAAGCGATGATGAGCCCAGATTCCGCAAAATGGCTTGAGGCCATGAAATCTGAGATGGGATCCATATATGAGAACAAAGTGTGGACTTTGGTTGACTTGCCCGATGATCGGCAAGCCATCGAAAATAAATGGATCTTCAAGAGGAAGACTGACGCTGACGGTAATGTTACTGTTTACAAAGCTCGACTTGTTGCGAAAGTTTTTCAACAAGTTCAAGGAGTTGACTACGATGAGACTTTCTCACCCGTAGCGATGCTTAAGTCTGTTCGAATCATGTTAACAATTGCCGCATTTTATGAAATCTGGCAAATGGACAATAAAACTGCATTCTTTAATGGATTTATTAAAGAAGAATTGCATATGATGCAACCAGAAGGTTTTGTCAATCCTAAAGGTGCTAACAAAATGTGCAAGCTCCAGCGATCCATCTATGGACTGGTGCAAGGATCTCGGAGTTGGAATATACGCTTTGATAATTTGATCAAAGCATATAGATTTATACATACTTGTGGTGAAGCCTGTATTTACAAGAAAGTGAGTGGGAGCACTACAACATTTCTGATAAGTATATGTAAATGACATATTGTTGATCAGAAATAATGTAGAATATTCTGGAAAGCATAAAGGAGTGTTTGAAAGGAGTTTTTCAAAGAAAGACCTCGGTGAAGCTGCTTACATATTGGGCATCAAGATCTATAGAGATAGATCAAGACGCTTGATAAGACTTTCAATGAGTACATACCTTGATAAGATTTTGAAGTAGTTCAAAATGGATCAGTCAAAGAAGGAGTTCTTGCCTGACTTCTAAGGTGTGAAGTTGAGTAAGACTCAAAGCCAGACCACGACAGAAAAATATAGAGAGAATGAAAGTCATTCCCTATGCCTCAGCCATAGGTTCTATAAAGTATGCCATGCTGTGTACCAAACATGTTGTGTACCTTGCCATGAGTTTGACAAGGAGGTACAATAGTGATCCAGTAGTAGATCACTCTACAACGGTCAAAATTATCCTTAGTAACTGGATGACTAAGGAAATGTTTCTCGATTATGGAGGTGATAAAGAGTTCGTCGTAAAGGGTTACGCCGATGCAAGCTTTGACACTAAATCCAGTTGACTCTAAGTATCAATCTGGATGCGTATTGAAAGTGGGAGCAATTAGCTAGAGTAGCTCCATGTAGAGCATTGTAGACACATAGACATTTGCGAAATACATACGGATCTGAATGTGACAGACCCGTTGACTAAACTTCTCTCACGAAGCAAAACATGATCACAGCTTAGTACTCTTTGGGTGTTAATCGCATAGCGATGTGAACTAGATTATTGACTCTAGTAAACCCTTTGAGTGTTAATCACATGACGATGTGAACTATCGGTGTTAAATCGCATGGCGATGTGAACTAGATTATTGACTCTAGTGCAAGTGGGAGACTGAAGGAAATATGCCCTAGAGGCAATAATAAAGTTATTATTTATTTCCTTATATCATGATAAATGTTTATTATTCATGCTAGAATTGTATTAATCGGAAACTTAATACATGTGTGAATACATAGACAAAACAGAGTGTCCCTAGTATGCCTCTACTAGACTAGCTCATTGATCAAAGATGGTTATGTTTCCTAGCCATAGACATGAGTTGTCATTTGAACAACGGGATCACATCATTAGGAGAATGATGTGCTGGACAAGACCCATCCGTTAGCTTAGCACTATGATCGTTTAAGTTTTACTGCTATTGCTTTCTTCATGACTTATACATGTTCCTATGACTATGAGATTATGCAACTCCCGAATACCGGAGGAACACTTTGTGTGCTACCAAACGTCACAACGTAACTGGGTGATTATAAAGGTACTCTACAGGTGTCTCCGAAGGTACTTGTTAGGTTGGCGTATTTCGAGATTAGGATTTGTCACTCCGATTGTCGGAGAGGTATCTCTGGCCCCACTCGGTAATGC
The DNA here is from genome assembly GCA_902687465.1 of Secale cereale. NCBI lineage: Eukaryota > Viridiplantae > Streptophyta > Magnoliopsida > Poales > Poaceae > Secale > Secale cereale. The sequence continues at coordinate 837,384,164 of LR738714.1, forward strand.
ACATCACTATAAGCCTTGCAAGCATTGCAGCTAATGAGTTAGTTGCGGGATGATGTATTACGGAACGAGTAAAGAGACTTGCCGGTAACGAGATTGAACTAGGTATTGAGATACCGACGATCGAATCTCGGGCAAGTAACATACCGATGACAAAGGGAACAACGTATGTCGTTATGCGGTTTGACCGATAAAGATCTTCGTAGAATATGTGGGAGCCAATATGAGCATCCAGGTTCCGCTATTGGTTATTGACCGGAGACGTGTCTCGGTCATGTCTACATAGTTCTCGAACCCGTAGGGTCCGCACGCTTAAGGTTCCGATGACAGTTTTATTATGAGTTTTGATGTACCGAAGGAGTTCGGAGTCCCGGATGAGATCGGGGACATGACGAGGAGTCTCGAAATGGTCGAGACGTAAAAATCGATATATTGGACGACTATATTCGGACATCGGAAAGGTTCCGAGTGATTCGGATATTTTCGGAGTACCGGGGAGTTACGGGAATAGAGGAGAGAGGCAAAAAGGAAGGAGGCGCGCGCCCCCCTTCTGGTCCGAATTGGTCAAGGGGTGCAGCCCCCTTTTCCTTCTCCCTCTCCCCCTCTTTCCTTCTCTCCTACTCCGGAAAGGAAAGGGGAATCCTACTAGGACTTGGGAGTCCTAGTAGGACTCCCCACACATGGCGCGCCCCCTCTAGGGCCGGCCTCTCCCTCCCTCCTTTATATACGGGGGCAGGGGGCACCTCTAGACACAACAATTGATCTCTTGATCTCTTAGCCGTGTGCGGTGCCCCCCTCCACCATAGTTCTCCTTGATAATATTGTAGCGGTGCTTAGGCGAAGCCCTGCGACGGTAGAACATCAAGATCGTCACCACGCCGTCGTGCTGACGGAACTCTCCCTCGACACTCGGCTGGATCGGAGTTCGAGGGACGTCATCGAGCTGAACGTGTGCTAGAACTCGGAGGTGCCGTAGTTTCGGTGCTTGATCGGTCGGGCCGTGAAGACGTACGACTACATCAACCGCGTTGTTCTAACGCTTCCGCTTTCGGTCTACGAGGGTACGTAGACACACTCTTCCCTCTCGTTGGTATGCATCTGGTAGATAGATCTTGCGTGATCGTAGGAAATTTTAAAATACTACGTTCCCCAACAGTGGCATCATGAGCCAGGTCTATGCGTAGATGATATGCACGAGTAGAACACAAGTGAGTTGTGGACGATACTAGTCATACTGCTTACCAGCATGTCATACTTTGCTTCGGCGGTATTGTGAGATGAAGCGGCCCGGACCGACATTACGCGTACGCTTACGCGAGACTGGTTTCACCGTTATGAGCACTCATTGCTTAAAGGTGACTGGCGGGTGTCTGTCTCTCTCACTTTAGCTAAATCAAGTGTGACTACGCCCGGTCCTTGTGAAGGTTAAAACAGCACATACTTGACGAAACATGGTTGTGGTTTTTGTATGCGTAGGTAAGAACGGTTCTTGCTAAGCCTGTAGCAGCCACGTAAAACTTGCAACAACAAAGTAGAGGACGTCTAACTTGTTTTTGCAGGGCATGTTGTGATGTGATATGGTCAAGACATCATTAGTTATACGGTTTTGTATGAGATGATCATGTTTTGTAAAGTTATCGGCAACTGGCAGGAGCCATATGGTTGTCGCTTTATTGTATGAAATGCAATCGCCATGTAATTGCTTTACTTTATCACTAAGCGGTAGCGATAGTTGTAGAAGCAATAGTTGGCGAGACGACAACGATGCTACGATGAAGATCAAGGTGTCGCGCCGGTGACGAAGGTGATCATGACAGTGCTTTGGAGATGGAGATCAAAAGCACAAGATGATGATGGCCATATCATGTCACATATTTTGATTGCATGTGATGTTTATCTTATTATATTTCTTATTTTGCTTAGTACGATGGTAGCATTATAAGATGATCCCTTACAAAATTTCAAGGTATAAGTGTTCTCCCTGAGTATGCACCGTTGCGAAAGTTCGTCGTGCCGAGACACCACGTGATGATCGGGTGTGATAAGCTCTACGTTCAAATACAACGGGTGTAAGCCAGTTTTGCACACGCAGAATACTCGGGTTAAACTTGACGAGCCTAGCATATGCAGATATGGCCTCGGAACACTGGAGACCGAAAGGTCGAGCGTGAATCATATAGTAGATATGATCAACATAAGATGTTCACCATTGAAAACTACTCCATCTCACGTGATGATCGGACATGGTTTAGTTGATTTGGATCACGTGATCATTTAGATGACCAGAGGGATGTCTATCTAAGTGGGAGTTCTTCAAGTAATATGATTAATTGAACTTTAATTTATCATGAACTTAGCCCTGGTAGTATTAGCATATCTGTGTTGTAGATCAATAGCTCGCGATATAGCTCCCCGTTTATTTTATATGTTCCTAGAGAAATATAAGTTGAAAGATGTTAGTAGCAATGATGCGGACTAGGCCCGTGATCTGAGGATTATCCTCATTGCTGCACAGAAGAATTATGTCCTTCATGCACCGCTAGGTGACAGATCTATTGCAGGAGCAGATGCAGACGTTATGAACGTTTTGACAAAAGCTCGGTATGATGACTACTTGATAGTTTAAGTGCACCATGCTTTACGGCTTAGAACCGGGACTTCAAAAACGTTTTGAACGCCACGGAGCATATAAGATGTTCCAAGAGTTGAAATTAGTATTTCATACTCATGCCCGTGTCGAGAGGTATGAAACCTCTGACAGTACTTTGCCTACAAGATGGAGGAGAATAGCTCAACCAATGAGCATGTGCTCAGATTGTTTGGGTACTGCACTTGCCTGAATCAAGTGGGAGTTAATCTTCCAGATAAGATAGTAATTGACAAAGTTCTCTAGTCACTATCACCAAGTTAGTAGAACTTCGTGATGAACTATAATATGCAAGGGATGACGAAAGTAATTCCAGAGCTCTTCGCGATGCTGAAATCGGCGAAGGTAGAAATCAACAAAGAGCATCAAGTGTTGATGGTTAACAAGACCACTTGTTTCAAGTAAAGGGCAAAGGATAGAAGGGGAACTTCAAGAAGAATGACAAGCAAGTTGTCACTCACATGAAGAAACCCAAAGCTAAACTCAAGCCTGAAACTAAGTGCTTCTACTGCAAAGGAAATGGTCACTGGAAGTGGAACTGCCCTAGATACTTGGCGGATAAGAAGGATGGCAAAGTGAACAAAGGTATATTTGATATACAGATTATTGATGTGTATTTTACTAGTGTTCATAGCAACCCCTTGGTATTTGATACTGGTTTAGTTGCTAAAGAATAGTAACTCGAATTGGGAGTTGCATAATGAACAGAAACTAGTTAAAGGATGAAGTGACGATGTGTATTGGAAGTAGTTCCAAGATTGATATGATTATCATCGCACACTCCCTATACTTTCGGGATTAGTGTTGAACCTAAATAAGTGTTATTTGGTGTTTGTGTTGAGCATGAATATGATTTGATCATGTTTATTGCAATTCGGTTATTCATGTAAGTTATAGAATAATTGTTGTTCTGTTTAAATGAATAAAACCTTCTATGGTCATACACCCAATGAAAATGGTTTGTTGGATCTCGATCGTGTGATACACATATTCATAATATTGAAGCCAAAAGATGCAAGGTTAATAATGATAGTGCAACTTATTTGTGGCACTGCCGTTTAGGTCATATTGGTGTAAAGCGCATGAAGAAACTCCATGGTGATGGACTTTTGGAATCACTTGATTATGAATCACTTGGTGCTTGCGAACCATGCCTCATGGGCAAGATGACTAAAACTCCGTTCTCCGGAACTGTGGAGCGAGCAACAGAGTTGTTGGAAATCATACATACTGATGTATGAGGACCAATGAGTGTTGAAGCTCGCGGCAGGTATCGTTATTTTCTGACCTTCACTGATGATTTGAGCAGATATGGGTATATCTACTTAATGAAGCACAAGTCTGAAACATTTGAAAAGTTCAAAGAATTTCAGAGTGAAGTGGAGAATCATCGTAACAAGAAAATAAGAGTTTCTACGATATGATCGTAGAGGTAAAATATTTGAGTTAGCGAGTTTGGCCTTCAGTAAAAACAATGTGAAATAGTTTCACTACTCACGCCACCTGGAACACCACAGTGTAATGGTGTGCCCGAACGTCATAACCGTACTTTATTAGATATGGTGCGATCAATGATGTCTCTTACCGATCTACCACTATCGCTTTTGGGGTTATGCATTAGAGACAGCTACATTCACGTTAAATAGGGCACCATCTAAATCCGTGGAGATGACATCGTATGAACTGTGGTTTGACGAGAAACCTAAGCTGTCATTTCTTTAAGTCTGGGACTACGATGCTTATGTGAAAAAGTTTCAACATGATAAGCTCGAACCCAAATCGGAGAAGTAAATCTTCATAGGATACCCAAAAGAAACTGTTGGGTACACCTTCTATCACAGATCCGAAGGCAAGGTATTTGTTGCTAAGAGTGGATCCTTTCTAGAGAAGGAGTTTCTCTCGAAAGAAGTGAGTGGGAGGAAAGTAGAACTTGATAAGGTAATTGTACCTTCTCCCGAATTGGAAAGTGGAACATCACAGAAACTAGTTCCAGTGATTCCTACACCAATTAGTGAGGAAGCTAATGATGATGATCATGAAACTTCAGATCAAGTTTCTGCTAAACTTCGTAGATCAACCAGAGTTCGTTCCGCATCAGAGTGGTACGGCAACCCGGTTCTGGAAGTCATGTTACTGGACCATGATGAACCTACGAACTATGAGGAAGCGATGATGAGCCCAGATTCCGCAAAATGGCTTGAGGCCATGAAATCTGAGATGGGATCCATATATGAGAACAAAGTGTGGACTTTGGTTGACTTGCCCGATGATCGGCAAGCCATCGAAAATAAATGGATCTTCAAGAGGAAGACTGACGCTGACGGTAATGTTACTGTTTACAAAGCTCGACTTGTTGCGAAAGTTTTTCAACAAGTTCAAGGAGTTGACTACGATGAGACTTTCTCACCCGTAGCGATGCTTAAGTCTGTTCGAATCATGTTAACAATTGCCGCATTTTATGAAATCTGGCAAATGGACAATAAAACTGCATTCTTTAATGGATTTATTAAAGAAGAATTGCATATGATGCAACCAGAAGGTTTTGTCAATCCTAAAGGTGCTAACAAAATGTGCAAGCTCCAGCGATCCATCTATGGACTGGTGCAAGGATCTCGGAGTTGGAATATACGCTTTGATAATTTGATCAAAGCATATAGATTTATACATACTTGTGGTGAAGCCTGTATTTACAAGAAAGTGAGTGGGAGCACTACAACATTTCTGATAAGTATATGTAAATGACATATTGTTGATCAGAAATAATGTAGAATATTCTGGAAAGCATAAAGGAGTGTTTGAAAGGAGTTTTTCAAAGAAAGACCTCGGTGAAGCTGCTTACATATTGGGCATCAAGATCTATAGAGATAGATCAAGACGCTTGATAAGACTTTCAATGAGTACATACCTTGATAAGATTTTGAAGTAGTTCAAAATGGATCAGTCAAAGAAGGAGTTCTTGCCTGACTTCTAAGGTGTGAAGTTGAGTAAGACTCAAAGCCAGACCACGACAGAAAAATATAGAGAGAATGAAAGTCATTCCCTATGCCTCAGCCATAGGTTCTATAAAGTATGCCATGCTGTGTACCAAACATGTTGTGTACCTTGCCATGAGTTTGACAAGGAGGTACAATAGTGATCCAGTAGTAGATCACTGTACAGCGGTCAAAATTATCCTTAGTAACTGGATGACTAAGGAAATGTTTCTCGATTATGGAGGTGATAAAGAGTTCGTCGTAAAGGGTTACGCCGATGCAAGCTTTGACACTAAATCCAGCTGACTCTAAGTATCAATCTGGATGCGTATTGAAAGTGGGAGCAATTAGCTAGAGTAGCTCCATGTAGAGCATTGTAGACACATAGACATTTGCGAAATACATACGGATCTGAATGTGACAGACCCGTTGACTAAACTTCTCTCACGAAGCAAAACATGATCACAGCTTAGTACTCTTTGGGTGTTAATCGCATAGCGATGTGAACTAGATTATTGACTCTAGTAAACCCTTTGAGTGTTAATCACAAGACGATGTGAACTATCGGTGTTAAATCACATGGCGATGTGAACTAGATTATTGACTCTAGTGCAAGTGGGAGACTGAAGGAAATATGCCCTAGAGGCAATAATAAAGTTATTATTTATTTCCTTATATCATGATAAATGTTTATTATTCATGCTAGAATTGTATTAATCGGAAACTTAATACATGTGTGAATACATAGACAAAACAGAGTGTCCCTAGTATGCCTCTACTAGACTAGCTCATTGATCAAAGATGGTTATGTTTCCTAGCCATAGACATGAGTTGTCATTTGAACAACGGGATCACATCATTAGGAGAATGATGTGCTGGACAAGACCCATCCGTTAGCTTAGCACTATGATCGTTTAAGTTTTACTGCTATTGCTTTCTTCATGACTTATACATGTTCCTATGACTATGAGATTATGCAACTCCCGAATACCGGAGGAACACTTTGTGTGCTACCAAACGTCACAACGTAACTGGGTGATTATAAAGGTACTCTACAGGTGTCTCCGAAGGTACTTGTTAGGTTGGCGTATTTCGAGATTAGGATTTGTCACTCCGATTGTCGGAGAGGTATCTCTGGCCCCACTCGGTAATGCACATCACTATAAGCCTTGCAAGCATTGCAGCTAATGAGTTAGTTGCGGGATGATGTATTACGGAACGAGTAAAGAGACTTGCCGGTAACGAGATTGAACTAGGTATTGAGATACCGACGATCGAATCTCGGGCAAGTAACATACCGATGACAAAGGGAACAACGTATGTCGTTATGCGGTTTGACCGATAAAGATCTTCGTAGAATATGTGGGAGCCAATATGAGCATCCAGGTTCCGCTATTGGTTATTGACCGGAGACGTGTCTCGGTCATGTCTACATAGTTCTCGAACCCGTAGGGTCCGCACGCTTAAGGTTCCGATGACAGTTTTATTATGAGTTTTGATGTACCGAAGGACTTCGGAGTCCCGGATGAGATCGGGGACATGACGAGGAGTCTCGAAATGGTCGAGACGTAAAAATCGATATATTGGACGACTATATTCGGACATCGGAAAGGTTCCGAGTGATTCGGATATTTTCGGAGTACCGGGGAGTTACGGGAATAGAGGAGAGAGGCAAAAAGGAAGGAGGCGCGCGCCCCCCTTCTGGTCCGAATTGGTCAAGGGGTGCAGCCCCCTTTTCCTTCTCCCTCTCCCCCTCTTTCCTTCTCTCCTACTCCGGAAAGGAAAGGGGAATCCTACTAGGACTTGGGAGTCCTAGTAGGACTCCCCACACATGGCGCGCCCCCTCTAGGGCCGGCCTCTCCCTCCCTCCTTTATATACGGGGGCAGGGGGCACCTCTAGACACAAAAATTGATCCCTTGATCTCTTAGCCGTGTGCGGTGCCCCCCTCCACCATAGTTCTCCTCGATAATATTGTAGCGGTGCTTAGGCGAAGCCCTGCGACGGTAGAACATCAAGATCGTCACCACGCCGTCGTGCTGACGGAACTCTCCCTCGACACTCGGTTGGATCGGAGTTCGAGGGACGTCATCGAGTTGAACGTGTGCTAGAACTCGGAGGTGCCGTAGTTTCGGTGCTTGATCGGTCGGGCCGTGAAGACGTACGACTACATCAACCGCGTTGTTCTAACGCTTCCACTTTCGGTCTACGAGGGTACGTAGACACACTCTTCCCTCTCGTTGGTATGCATCTGTTAGATAGATCTTGCGTGATCATAGGAAATTTTAAAATACTACGTTCCCCAACAGGTTTCACCAACCATCCGCAACCTCAAGGTCACCAAGATGCTGGTTGACGGCGGGGCCGGCCTGAACCTGATCTCCTCTGCTGTGGTCCGGAAACTACAAATCCCCGACAGCGAGCTTGAAGAAACCGGCACGTTCCAAGGGATCAACCCGGGAAGAAGCAAGCCGAAGGGGAAGATCACGCTGCCGGTGACTTTTGGCGGAGAGCTGAACTTCAGGACTGAGAGGATCACCTTTGACGTTGCCGATATCCCATTGCCTTACAATGGGATACTTGGCCGTCCAGCGCTCGCCAAGTTCATGGCAGCCTCTCATTATGCGTACAACATGCTCAAGATGCCAGGCCCGATAAGCGTCATCTCTGTCCCCGGCGACAAGAAGGACGCGCTTATCTGTGCCGACAAGATTTACCGGGACGCAGCAGCCGCAACAGATAGCAAGACACTTGCCGCTGAAGCTCCCGGGGGGAAGAACAAGACCAAGCCCGGCAAGAGCTCTGGGGCCCATTCCGGCAAACGCACCTCCTCGGAGTGCTGCGCTGCCGTCGAGGACGCACCATCGAGCTCCACCGGCAAGTGCAAGAAAGCGATGGCAGCTCCGCCCACAACCAAGAAGGTGTCCGCCAGCAAACATACTCCAAACATGTAAACACCATGATATTATGCTTCTACATGCAAAATCACACAAGTTTCATATATATCACGCTCAAAACGGAGCAACGGTTCAACACATACACATGAAACAAGACACATCAACAAGCTGTCCAAAATCAGCAACATAGCAACTTTGGACCAAGATATATATATGCTACAGCACCCAAACATGATAACAAGAGGCATGGATGTGAAATAGACATGATACTTAACAAGCATGAACTTAGAACACCCCCAAAAACTTGCTGGAACACATTTAAACAAGCATGGCAAGTTGCAATAAATTTATCCAGACAACCAAAATCTGGGAAGGCAAAAACATGATCACGATGCTGCCTTCGGAGGCACAAAACAACAAGCATATCAACTCGAGTAGGTATATAAAGATCATGGACATGTAATAGACATCACATACATCAAGCAAATCCATTGGAGCAACTCCATAGGAGGCATGGATCAATAACAACAAGCTTCACCAAATTGATCATGCTGATAAGAATCTGACAGGTAAATTTATAGCAACTTGAGAGCAAGAAATAAATAATCTACAGCAGGTGATATGTGCAAATAAGGGCATGAATGGATAGAGCATAACATGGAGAACAAGACATGGTCATTTGGCACACTAAAACATGCATGGATCTGAGTGAGGCATCAGGCAAACATAGCATCAGGTTTAACATATTCCAGACTTAGCAGTTTTTTCACTAAGTATGAAACAGCAACATTGTCATGGCATGTTTACAAGCTTGTTTAAGTCATCTCAAGTCATATCATGAAAATTGGATTGCACCACAGCATACACCATATGATTGTGCTACCAAAACATATAGACATGTGGCATGAAGACAAACACACCAATAGCAATGAGCAAGTCAAATCAGCATCTCATAACAAGTTTCACCATTTAACAGCCACATGCACTTTTGCAACAGAGATAAACATGGCAATATGACACCTAACATGAATGCTACAGCAACCAACATGTAGAGCACTTCACAATAAACTTTTTGACATATCACACACTCCATTTGGACCAACATGCACAAAATTATCACATCTTAAACTTGCTAACAAAATTACAGTTATCAGAAGTTTTAAACATGTAGCACTCTTGCAACGAGAATTAGGGCATCAATATGTACTCAAACAAGCATGCCACAATGGAACAAAATGAAGAGCATATCACAACGATCATTTTGACATATTACATGCATCATTTGGATAAGCACACAAAAAGTTACAGCAAGTCAAACATGCCTATAAATTTACAAAACTCAGGGACTTAGGGGAAAATAGACCTCGTAGGGGTGGACACGTCCGAGTCCAGGCGAACATGTCCGCAGGCTGGGGCCCACATGGCAGTCACACTGGCGAGGCGGGCGTACATTGTCCGGCACCCGGCGGACACATCCGTCGGTGCAGCTCGCGGGGCCCACCATCAGCGGCATGATGCAACGAAGCAGAGACGGGCCTGTCCGGCGGTTGGGCCGACGAGGAACGACGACGACGGAGCGCGCGGGTCCTGCGGCCGGCAGAGGAGGGGAACAACATCGGGGACCTCGAGGAGCTCGGCGGCGAGGTCTCCGGCGGAGCTCCGGCCAGAGGGGAGCAGGGAGGCGCGAAGGGCGGGGACGAGGCCTCCGGCGAGGTTCGGTGGGGACGGCGGGGTCGATGGTGGCGGGGCTCGGCCGGAGCGAGCTGGTGCGGCGGTGGAGGCGGAGCACTCCGATGGCGGCGAAGGTAGGCCGGCGCGGATCTCTGCGGAGTCCGGCGGCGGCGCAACGTGGGAGGAGCGGGGCGGCCTGGCGAGCGGAACGAGCGAGCGCTCGGGTGACGGCGGGCCTCGGGGCCCAGATCCGGCCCGGCATGGGCTTCGACTGGGCTTCGGAGGGCTGCGGTAGTGGGGAGGCGTGGGGATGCCAGGTGGAGGGAGCTGGTTGGCTGGGAGGAGCTGGCGGCGGCGGCTGGCCAACAGGGGCGTGCCAAGTGGAGGTGGCTGCACGGCCGGAGAGGAAAACGAGGGGGGGGGGGAAGGCAGCTGGAAGGTGGAGGTCATGGCTCCGGGTTGGGTGGCACGGAAAATGAGGAGAAGGTGGGTAGCTTCTCGATTAGGAAGGTCTAGCCTTTCTTATGTAGGCAGGGTTAGGGTTTGACGGGTTAGGAGGCGTTTTTGGACCCTCCGATCTCGATCAGATGATCCGGGTCGAGAGAGGGGGTAGGCTGGGCCTAGGAGGGTTAGTGGGCTGTGTGGGAGAGGTCTCGGGCTGCGAGGAGAGAAGGGAAAAGTGGCCCACGGGGTTTTCGGAGACTGAAAACGTCCGACGTTTTAACCGGCTATACTACCGCTATATTTAACGGTTGGGCTATCAAACGGACTCCGAATGCGATGAAATTTGGCGGGCGGTCTACCTATGCTATAATAAGACCACACACCATGTTTCACCTCATTCCGAGAACATTTTCCAGCCACTTGTAAAATAAATATTCGGAGGTGCCGCGGGCGCGTGCAAGTGTGTCTGGGCTCAGAACGGAAAACGGAAAGGACGCGCTGACTCGGACGAATGCAAGTTTTGAAAACATGAGGATGCAATGCACATGATGACATGGCAAGATGCAACACGCAAGCATATGACATGGCAACGGCGACGAATAACTGGCTGACACCTGGCGCATCGGTCTCGGGGTGTCACAACACTCCCCTACGAACGAGAGATCTCGTCCCGAGATCTTAGGAACGAGACGGAAGGGAAAAAGGAAGAACACAAGTTATTCTTGGACAAAGAGGTGAAACCACTGAAACTTGAGAGGTTGAACAACTCAAAAGAAAGAACTCAACGGAGAAGAATGCGATTGAGAAGCTCCGGTAATATAAGCAACAAGGCATAAGACGAGAACCAAGAGGATAAGGATATGAAGCACGAGTTGAAGGAACAAGAATTAATTCGAAACCACTCCGGTTAGTAAGAAATAGAAAGGAATTTGAACGAAGTAATTCGGGCAGCACTCTGGATAGAAATGGAATGAATATAACATGAACTTGAGAAGATGGAATAATACTTGATGAGATGAACAACACAACGCCTCCTGAAGGATTCAAATAATGGAATTAAAAGAACGGATAAGAGGAGAACAACTTCGAGCGCGAATGAATTTGAAGAGGATCCTTAGGATAAAGGTATGAACGGAGTTGTTGAGAAAATCAACAAAAAAAGAATAAGCTTGTTATGGACTTATCTAAACATCTCAAGACTTGAGGTGAATTATGCCACGACCAAAAGATTGAATAGTTGAAATGAAGGAAGAAATGCAAAAATCCACTTCAAAATAATACGGAGAATTATTTGCACTTCAAGACGCGAGAAGAAGAATACTTTAGCTGCTCCAGGAGAATTAGATAAACGTTTGAAGAATGAATTATCTCATGAAGAATCACCATGCCGAACTCTGGTAACAAAAGGATGATGATATAGAAATGATGGACGGAAAGAATAAGATTAAAGCCTTGCAATGATTAGTCGGGGTTCCGACGAGCTGGCCAAGAAACTTGAACTCCGGAAAAGAAAAGATGACGGCACTTGGAACTAGAATTTATTCATCAAGAATAAATTTCGAAGGAAGGGATTAATCAACTTCACAAGGAAGAATAAGAATTATGTTATGCTTATCCTCCCCCAATAAATTGATGAGTAATAAAGGACTTGCATACTACTTATTCGCATAGAAAAAGATTAAAGATGGATATAGCTCAAACTTGAGAAAGACTTCATGAAACACCGGTAGGATTGGAATAGAAATGAATGGATTGATATGATAACACCAGAAAAGAGTTCTTGAGCGAAACACCGTAAGAGAATTGAAACCACGTGAAGAAAAGAACAAGCCACCGGGAAGAATTGAAATTGAACGAAGAAAGAGAACAACCACCGTAAAGAATTGAAATTGAGTGAATACGATGAATCGCCGGGAGAATAAAAGCACTTGAGAAAATTTGAATGACGAGAACGAAGAGATTGTGAACTGATTAAAGAATACTTGGACGAAGCACCGGACGAATGTGAGACAAACGAAGAGGCATCAATGAACAATATTTGGAGGACGAAGTTGAAAACTGAGAACGAAGAAATCTTCTGAAATGATGGCCTTCGGAGGAACACAATGAAAAGAATTAATGAAAATACTCCGGAAGAATGAAATGAGGAAAGGTTGTACCAACATGAAAGAATTTAAAGTGATCTTCGAGACGGCACATGACTGATGGAATTCATACTTACGTCATACTTGAAAGAGTTTCGGAACACTCCGGGAAATTAGAAGAGTCAGGTAAGATCCTGGGAAAGACCTGTGCGTTATTAGCCCACCGAAGAGAAAACACCGTTGAATGGGATTGAAAGGAGATGATGCACCGGAATGTTTGAAATACTTGAATGAGGTGACAACCTCGAATAAATTAGAACACAGACGAATATCCTGAGATGTCTTCGGAACTCCGGAACAATTACATGGCGAGAGGTGAACGAGCAATTGGAAACATTTGAGCCGATGAAAGAATATGATGAGCACCGAATACAAATTGAATTGAGTCAGGTAAGATCCTGGGAAAGACCTGTGGGTTATGAGCCCACCGAAGAGAACACCGTTGAAAGGGATTGAAAGGAGATGATGCACCGGAACGTTTGAAATACTCGAATGAGGTGACAACCTTGAATAAATTAGAACACAGACGAATATCCTAAGATGTCTTCGGAACTCCGGAACAATTACATGGCGAGAGGTGAACGAGCAATTGGAAACATTTGAGCCGATGAAAGAATATGATGAGCACCGAATACAAATTTAATTGAAACCACTGGAAAAGAAAAGAGATGAAAGAAGGACGGACTAGACAAGAATTCACTAGTTGAAACAATTGATGAAAGAAGCAAAGACTTCACATGAGTAGGATGGATACTCGATTAAGGACTCCAGCTCCGAGAAGCAAAAAGGGTGGGTGGGTGGGAAAAAGAAAGACCACTTCGGACGGGGAAACAACATCGGTTCGAAAGAACCGACGATTGAACTTGCAAAGAAGAAGAGGGTCGAATCAACTTCACGAGAGATGCACCAGATGAAAGAACTGACATCGCAACGAACGAAACTAACCACGTGATCCTAAAAAAAATTGAGGGGGAAGAGTAGCAATTCAAAACACCTACGTCAAGATTCCTCACCAGAGCGACGAAGGGGCTGAGTAGTAAAAAGAATTCCTACTCTCCTTTATAACTAGACTCCGAAAAAGTTTTCTGCTAGACTAAACAATGGCCAGACTACGATCAATCAAGGTGCCTCCTATGGTCGGTCGAGGCTCTGATACCAACTTGTCAGGCCCGAGATGCAATTCTATCCCGATCATGTGACTCATACGTGATTGGGGCACAACCGCATCTCAGGCGCTTAGCAAGATGGATATCATTACATCGTACCATTACATAAATACATGGGGATACAACAATTCATACAAGTCACATGAATACAACAACATCAATACAAGGCATCCGGCTACGGATGCAAACATGAAAAGCACAACGACATCCATCTGCTATCCCAGGCTACCGACCCGGAACCTAACCCAAGACTGACGAAGAAGAAGAAGAAGAAGAAGAAGAAGAAGAAAGAACTCTAACAAAAGAACATCACTGTCACGTCAAGTCATCGAAAACTTGCAACTGCAACTATTGTTGTAGTATCTGTGAGCCACGAGGACTCAGCAATCCTATAACCATGAGTAACAATACTAACAAAGCTTAAAGGGTAGGAAGAGGTTAAGTGGTGAGGTTGGAGCAGCGGCTAAGCAATATATGGTGGCTAACTTACGAGTACAAGAGTTAGATGAGCGGTTGCAAACTAGTAATGATCGCTAAAGATCCTGAACTACCTACGAGTCAAACATAACCCCACCATGTTCTCTTCTTAAAGTGAAAAGAGACAGTCATGGTTACTCACGCGGTTGTGTGTTTTATTTCGGATCCTCTGACAAGTTTTCTACAACCGGACATTAACAAATTCCAATCTGCCACATAACCGCGGGCACGGCTTTCGAAAGATCATAACCCTGCAGCGGTGTCCCAACTTAGCCCATCACAAGCTCTCACGACTAGTAGAGATAATAATAATATTACCCCTTATCTTAGGGACAATCCGATCAGGCTCGGAATCCCGGTGCACAAGACATTTCGACAGTGGTAAAACAAGTCCAGCAAGACCTCTCGGCGTGCTGACACCCTGATAGTAGCCGCGCGTATCTCGTCTCAGGCCACAACCGGATAGGTGATCCTACGGGAGCCAGACCTCGAGTTTCCCCGTGGTGACCCCGTAGTCTCCCCGTTTGGGACCAACACTATCAGCACTGGCCCCCCTACTATGTAGAAAGAATCCTCGGGTAGCGCTAACTCCCTATGCAATCAATTAATTAATTAAGTTTTTATTATGAGCAAATTAAAACCAAAGTTGAGCCTTGCTGGAGGAGTTTTATTCAAAGATGAACTGTCAAGGGGTCCCCATATACCCAACCGTGTTAGGAACGCAAAATCAAGGAACATAATGCCGGTTTATCGGCTCCTAAGGTGGCATGAGTGGAACGAAACACTGAGCAAAAGGCCAAGCCTTCCACCCATTGCCAAGTATATAGGTGTGTTAATAATAATAGTAGATATTGTGATATTCCAAAAAGAAGATCCGACATGGATCAATCTTCATCTTCACCTGCAACTAACAACGCTATAAGAGGGGCTGAGCGAGCGGGTAACATAGGCAAACAACGGTTTGCTAGGAAGGTGTCAAGGTTAGAGGTTTCATGGCAACAATGAGAGGCTGACATCAAAAGATAGGTAGCGCGACCTATAGCGATGATAGTAAAGGTATCCAAGGGGATGGTCATCTTTCCTGAGATCCCGCAAGGAAGAAGAAATGAGTCCATGAAGAAGACTAAGAAGAAGCCTTGAAGACGAACCACGTGTAGCCGCATGAATCCTCACGATCGCAATGAAAAAGAACTAGCGAGAAGAAAGCACACAACAAGGTAAACATGCCACTCAAGAACATGACAAGATGCTCAACCAAGTATGATGCAAGACAAGTCTATATTATGCAAAACATGGCAAGGGATGATGCATACAAGAACAACAACACCCAACAAGTTTAAATGAGGCCAGAATCAACACATAACAACTCAAGTGAGTCCTCATATGCACATTTCTCAAAAGGGTCCAGATCTGAACAAATATTAAGTTAAAGTTGTTAAACAGCAAGTTAACAAGCACCATGATGATCTACACGAAATTCTAGTCAAGTTACATACCAAGTTTGTTTAATTCGGAGCTACGGCCTAGAAGATATGAGCAAAACAAGTCAAGCATGGTAATTATGCAAGATGCATCCAAACAACAAGCAAACACACTGTAAACAACATGATATTATGCTTCTACATGCAAAATCACACAAGTTTCATATATAGCACGCTCAAAACGGAGCAACGGTTCAACACATACACATGAAACAAGACATATCAACAAGCTGTCCAAAATCAGCAACATAGCAACTTTGGAGCAAGGTATATATATGCTAGAGCACCCAAACATGATAACAAGAGGCATGGATGTGAAATAGACATGATACTTAACAAGCATGAACTTAGGACACCCCCAAAAACTTGCTGGAACACATTTAAACAAGCATGGCAACTTGCAATAAATTTATCTAGACTTAGCCAAAATCTGGGAAGGCAAAAACATCATCATGATGCTGCCTTCGGAGGTACAAAACAACAAGCATATCAACTCTACTAGGTATATAAATATCATGGACATGTAATAGACATCACACAAATCAAACAACTCCATTGGAGCAACTCCATAGGAGGCATGGATCATTAACAAAAAGCTTCACCAAATTGATCATGCTGATAACAATCTGACAGGTAAATTTATAGCAACTTGAGAGCAAGAAATAAATAAGCTACAGGAGGTCATATGTGCAAATAAGGGCATGAATGGATAGAGCATAACATGGACAACAAGACATGATCATTTGACATACTAAAACATGCATGGATCTGAGTGAGGCATCAAGCAAACATAGCATCAGGTTTAACAGATTCCAGACTAAGCAGTTTTTTCACTAAGTATAAAACAGCAACATTGACATATCATGAAAAGTGGATTGCACCACAGAAAATACCATATGGTTGTGCTTCCAAAACATATAGACATGTGGCATGAAGACAAACACACCAATAGCAATGAGCAAGTCAAATCAGCATCTCATAACAAGTTTCAGCATTTAACAGCCACATGCACTTTTGTAACAGAGATAAACATGGCAATATGACACCTAACATGAATGCTACAACAACCAACATGTAGATCACTTCACAATGAACATTTTGACATATCACACACTCCATTTGGACCAACATGCACAAAATTATCACATCTAAAACATGCTAACAAAACTACAGTTATCAGAAGTTTTAAACATGTAGCACTCATGCAACGAGAATTAGGGCATCAAGATGAACTCAAAAAAGCATGCCACAATGGAACAAAATGAAGTGCATATCACAACGATCATTTTGACATTTTACATGCATCATTTGGATAAGCACACAAAAAGTTACAGCAACTCAAACATGCCTATAAATTTACAAAACTCAGGGACTTAGAGGAAAATAGACCTTGTAGGGGTGGACACGTCCAGGTCCGGGCGGACATGTCCGCCGGCTGGGGCCCACATGGCAGTCACACAGGCGAGGCGGGCGGACATTGTCCGGCACCCGGCGGACACGTCCGTCGGTGTGGCTCGCGGGGCCCACCGTCAGCAGCACGGAGCAACGAAGCAGAGACGGGCCTGTCTGGCGGTTGGGCCGACGAGGAACGACGATGGTGGAGTGCGCGGGGCCTGCGGCCGGCAGAGGAGGGGAACGACGGTGGGGACCTCGAGGAGCTCGACAGCGAGGTCTCCGGCGGAGCTCCGGCCTGAGGGGAGCAGGGAGGCGCGAAGGGCGGGGACGAGGGCTCCGGCGAGGTTCGACGGGGACGACGGGGTCGATGGTGGCGGGCTCGGCCGGAGCGAGCTGGTGGGGTGGCGGAGGCGGAGCACTCCGGCGACGGGGAAGGCAGGCCGGCGCGGATCTCTGCGGAGTCCGGCGGCGGCGCAACGCAGGAGGAGAGGGGCGGCCTGGCGAGCGGAACGAGCGAGCGCTCGAGCACGCTCGGGCGACGGCGGGCCTCTGGGCCCAGATTCGGCCCGGGGCGGGCCTCGACCTGGCTTCGGAGGGCTGCGGCAGTGGGGAGGTGTGGGGAGGCCAGGTGGAGGGAGCTGGTTGGCTGGGAGGAGCTGGCGGCGGCGACTGGCCAACAGGGGCATGCCAAGTGGCGGTGGCTGGACGGCCGGAGCGGAAAACGAGGGCAGGAAGGTGGCTGGAAGGTGGAGGTCATGGGTGCGGGTTGGGTGGCGCAGAAAA
>LR738714.1:837402347-837443841 GCA_902687465.1 Secale cereale
GGGGGGTAGGTTCCATATTAGGAAGGTCTAGCCTTCCTTATATAGGCAGGGTTAGGGTTTGATGGGTTAGGAGGGGTTTTTGGACCCTCCGATCTCGATCGGACGGTCCGGGTCGAGAGAGGGGGTAGGCTAGGCCTAGGAGGGGTTAGTGGTCTGTGTAGGAGAGGTCTCGGGCTGCGAGGAGAGAAGGGAAAAGAGGACCACGGGGTTTTCGGAGACCGAAAACGTCCGACGTTTTAACCGGCTATACTGCCGCTATATTTAACGGTTGGGCTATCAAACGGACTCAGAATGCGATGAAATTTGGCAGGCGGTCTACCTATGCTATAATAAGACCACACGCCAAGTTTCACCTCATTCCGAGAACATTTTTCGGCCACTTGTAAAATAAATATTCGGAGGTGCCGCGGGCGCGTGCAAGTGTGTCTAGACTCAGAACGGACAATTAAAAGGACGGGCGGACTCGGACGAATGCAAGTTTTGAAAATATGAGAATGCAAAGCACATGATGACATGGCAAGATGCAACATGCAAGCAGATGAAATGGCAATGACGACGAATAACTTGCTGACACCTGGCGCATCGGTCTCGGGTGTCACACATGTGGTGCATTATTCGGTTTTAGTAATGCTCAATGCTCACTTATGTAATTTTTTGTTTCTTGGTTGGTCGCTTCTCATTCTATTTGCTAGCCTCCACTTGTACTAAGTAGAAATACTACTTGTGCATCCAAAATCCTTTAACCCAGTTTCGCCATATGTGTCCACCATACCAACCTATATGCGGTATTTGTTGGGGAACGTAGCAGAATTCAAAAATTTCTACGCTTTCACCAAGATCCAACTAAGGAGACATCTAGCAACGAGCAAATAAGAGTGCATCTACATACCGTTAAGGAGATTGCGAGCGGAAGCTTTCGAAGAAGCGTGGATGAAGTAGTCGTACTCTTCGCGTTCTTCGTCATCGATGATCTAGCGCCGAACGGACGGCACCTCCGCGTTAAACACACGTCCGGTACAGCAACGTCACCTCCTTCTTGATCTAGCAAGGGGGGAGGAGAGGTCGTCAGAGATCCAGCAGCACGACGGCGTGGTGGTGGATGCAGTGGAGATTCCTGCAGGGCTTCGCCGGGCGCCCTGCGTTAAGGAGACGGAGGTGTGACGGGAGGGGAAGAGGCGCCAGGGCAAGGGTGCGGCTGCCCTCTCCCCCCCACATATATATATATAGGGGGCCAGGGGGTGCGCCATGCCCTGCAGATGGCATCTGCAGGGGGGGCGGCGGCCAGGGGGGGATTCTTGCCCCCCAAGACAAGGTGGCGCCCCCTCCCCCCTAGGGTTTCAACCCTGGGCGCATGGGGAGGAGGGCCCATGTAGTGCGCCAGCCCTACCAGGGCTGGAAACTTCCCCCTTGCGGCCTAGGGGCCCCACCGGGATGGGTGGCCCCACCCGGTGGACCCCCGGGGTCCCTCCGGTGGTCCCGGGACACTCCCGGTGACCCCCGGAGATCACCCGATGGCCGAAACCTGACTTCCTATATATCATTCTTTACCTCCGGACCATTCCGGAACTCCTCGTGACATCCGGGATCTCATCCGGGATTCCGAAAAACTTTCGGGTTTCCACGTGCATGTATCTCTACGACCCTAGCGTTACCAAACCTTAAGTGTGTAGACCCTACGGGTTCGGGAGACACGTAGACATGACCGAGACCACTCTCCAGTCAATAACCAACAGCGGGATCTGGATACCCATGTTGGTTCCCATGTGTTCCTCGATGATCTTCGTCGGATGAACCACTTTGTTAAGGATTCACTCAATTCCGTATGTTATTCCCTTTGTCCATCGGTACGGTACTTGCCCGAGATTCGATCGTCGGTATTCCCGATACCTTGTTCAATCTCGTCATGGCAAGTCTCTTTACTCGATCCGTAATCCATCATCCCGTGACTAACTACTTAGTCACATTGAGCTCATTATGATGGTGTCTTACCGAGTGGGCCCAGAGGTACCTCTCCGTCATACGGAGTGACAACATCCCAGTCTCGGTTCGTGCCAACTCAACAGACACTTTCAGAGATACCCGATGCATACCTTTATAGCCACCCAGTTACGTTGTGATGTTTGGCACACCCAAAGTATTCCTACGGCATCCGGGAGTTATACAACCTCATGGTCTAAGGAATAAATACTTGACATCGAAAAGCTTATGCATTACGAACTATACGATCTCGTGCTATGCTCAGAATTGGGTCTTGTCCATCACATCATTCTCCTAATGATGTGATCCCGTTATCACTGACATCCTATGTCCATGGTCAGGAAACCGTGACCATCTTTTGATCAACGAGCTGGTAACTAGAGGCTTACTAGGGACTCATTGTGGTCTATATAATCACACATGTATCGCTGTTTCCGTACAATACAATTCAAGCATGAATAATAGACAATTATCATGAACAAGGAAATATAATAATAATACTTTTATTATTGCCTCTAGGGCATATTTCCAACAGTCTCCCACTTGCACTAGAGTCAATAATCTAGTTACATTGTGATGAATCGAACACCCATAGAGTTATGGTGTTGATCATGTTTTGCCCGTGGAAGAGGTTTAGTCAACGGGTCTGCAACATTCAGATCTGTATGCACTTTACAAATATCTATGTCTCCATCCTGAACATAATTCCGGATGCAGTTGAAACGGCGCTTGATGTGCTTGGTCTTCTTGTGAAACCTGGGCTCCTTGGTAATGGCAATAGCTCCAGTGTTGTCACAGAAGAGAGTCATCGGGCTTGACGCGCTTGGAATGACTCCTAGGTCGGTGATGAACTCCTTCATCCAGACTCCTTTTTGCGCTGCTTCGGAAGCAACTATGTACTCCGCTTCACATGTAGATGCTGCCACGACGCTTTGCTTGCAACTGCACCAGCTGACTGCCCCTTCATTCAAAATATACACGTATCCGGTTTGAGACTTAGAGTCATCCAGATATGTGTCGAAGCTAGCATCGACGTAACCCTTTACGACTAGCTCTTCGTCACCTCCATAAACGAGAAACATATCCTTAGTCCTTTTTAGGTACTTCAGGATGTTCTTGACCGCTGTCCAGTGTTCCGAACCGGGATCACTTTGGTACCTCCCTACGAAACTTATGGCAAGGTTCACATCAGGTCTGGTACACAGCATGGCATACATGATAGAACCTATGGCCGAGGCATAGGGAATGACACTCATATTTTCCCTATCTTCTGCCGTGGTCGGCGACTGAGCCTTGCTCAATCTCATACCTTGTAAAACAGGCAAGAACCCTTTCTTGGACTGATCCATATTGAACTTCTTCAATATCTTGTCAAGGTATGTACTTTGTGAAAGACCAATGAGGCATCTTGATCTATCTCTATGGATTTTGATGCCTAATATGTAAGCAGCTTCTCCAAGGTCCTTCATTGAAAAACTTTTATTCAAGTAGGCCTTTACATTTTCCAAGAATTCTATATCATTTCCCATCAGCAATATGTCATCCACATATAATATGAGAAATGCCACAGAGCTCCCACTCACTTTCTTGTAAATACATGCTTCTCCACAAGTCTGTATAAATCCAAACGCTTTGATCACATCATTAAAGCGAATATTCCAACTCCGAGATGCTTGCACCAGCCCGTAAATCGAGCGCTGGAGCTTGCATACCTTGTTAGCGTTCTCTGGATCGACAAAACCTTCCGGTTGCATCATATACAACTCTTCCTTGAGGAAGCCGTTAAGGAATGCTGTTTTTGACGTCCATTTGCCATATCTCATAATCATAGAATGCGGCAATAGCTAACATGATTCTGACTGACTTCAGCATCGCTACGGGAGAGAAAGTCTCGTCGTAGTCAATTCCTTGAACTTGTCGATAACCCTTAGCGACAAGCCGAGCCATATAGATGGTCACATTACCATCCGCGTCTGTCTTCTTCTTAAATATCCATTTATTTTCTATGGCGTGCCTATCATTAGGCAAGTCCACCAAAGTCCATACTTTGTTTTCATACATGGATTCTATCTCGGATTTCATGGCTCCAAGCCATTTATTGGAATCCGGGCCCGCCATCGCTTCTTCATAGTTCGAAGGTTCACCGTTGTCTAACAACATGATTTCCAGGACAGGGTTGTCGTACCACTCTGGTGCGGAACGTGCCCTTGTGGACCTTCGAAGTTCAGTAGTTACTTGATCTGTTTCTTCATGATCATTATCATCAACTTGCTCCCTTGTCGGTGCAGGCACATCAGGAACAATTTCCTGCGCTGCGCTACTTTCCGGTTCAGGAGGGGTGACTGTCACCTCATCAAGTTCTATTTTCCTCCCACTCACTTCTTTCGAGAGAAACTCTTTCTCCAGAAAGCATCCATTCTTGGCAACAAAGACTTTGCCTTCGGATCTGTGGTAGAAGGTGTACCCAATCGTTTCCTTTCGGTATCCTATGAAGACGCATTTTTCCGATTTGGGTTCGAGCTTTTCAGGTTGTAGTTTCTTGACATAAGCATCGCAACCCCAAACTTTTAGAAACGACAACTTCGGATTCTTGCCAAACCAAAGTTCATACGGAGTCGTCTCAACGGATTTCGACGGAGCCCTATTTAAAGTGAATGCGGCAATCTCTAAAGCATAACCCCAAAAAGATAGCGGTAAATCGGTGAGGGACATCATAGATCGCACCATGTCCAACATAGTACGATTTTGACGTTCGGACACACCGTTACGTTGAGGTGTTCCTGGCGGTGTCAATTGTGAAACAATTCCACAGTTCCTCAGGTGTGTGCCAAATTCTTGACTTAAATATTCACCCCCACGATCCGATCGTAAGAACTTTATTTTTCTGTCACGTTGATTCTCAACCTTATTCTGAAATTCCTTGAACTTTTCAAAGGTCTCAGACTTGTGTTTCATCAAATAGATATACCCGTATCTACTCAAGTCATCTGTGAGGGTGAGAACATAACGATAGCCTCCACGAGCCTCAACACTCATTGGACCGCACACATCGGTATGTATGATTTCCAACAAGTTGGTTGCTCGCTCCATTGTTCCGGAGAACGGAGTCTTGGTCATCTTGCCCAATAGGCATGGTTCGCACGTGTCAAATGATTCATAATCAAGAGACTCTAGAAGTCCATCTAAATGGAGCTTCTTCATACGTTTGACACCAATATGACCAAGGCGGCAATGCCACAAGTATGTGGGACTATCATTATCAACTTTACATCTTTTGGCATCTACACTATGAATATGTGTATCATCACGTTCGAGATTCATCAAAAATAAACCATTGACTAGCAGGGCATGACCATAAAACATATCTCTCAAATAAATAGAACAACCATTATTCTCCGATTTGAAAGAGTAGCCATCTCGCATAAGACGAGATCCAGATACAATGGTCATGCTCAAAGCTGGTACTAAATAACAATTATTAAGGTTTAAAACTAATCCCGAGGGTAGATGTAGAGGTAGCATGCCGAAGGCGATCACATCGACCTTGGAACCATTCCCGACGTGCATCGTCACCTCATCCTTCGCCAGTCTCCGTTTATTCCGCAGCTCCTGCTTTGAGTTACAAATGTGAGCAACTGCACCGGTATCGAATACCCAGGAGCTACTACGAGTGCTGGTAAGGTACACATCAATAACATGTATATAACATATACCTTTGACGTTGCCGACCTTCTTGTCTGCTAAGTATTTGGGGCAGTTCCGCTTCCAGTGACCCGTTCCCTTGCAATAAAAGCACTCTGTCTCAGGCTTGGGTCCATACTTTGGCTTCTTCACGGCAACGGGCTTGCCGGGCGCGGCAACTCCCTTGCCGTCCTTCTTGAAGTTCTTCTTACCCTTGCCTTTCTTGAACTTAGTGGTTTTATTGACCATCAACACTTGATGTCCACCTCCGCTGATTTCAGCATCGAATACACCTCGGGGATGGACTTCTCCATCCCCTGCATATTGAAGTTCAACACGAAGCTCTTGAAGCTTGGTGGGAGCGACTGGAGGATTCTGTCAACGACCGCTTCATCTGGGAGATTCATTCCCAGCTGAGACAAGCGGTTGTGCAATCCAGAAATCTTGAGGATGTGCTCACTGACAGAACTGTTTTCCTCCATCTTACAGCTGTAGAATGCGTCGGAGACATCATATCTCTCGACTCGGGCATGAGCTTGGAAAACCATTTTCTGCTCTTCGAACATCTCATATGCTCCATGGTGCTCAAAATGTTTTTGGAGCCCCGACTCTAAGCTGTAAAGCATGCCGCACTGAACCAGGGAGTAATCATCACTACGCGACTGCCAGACGTTCAAAACATCTTGGGCCGCATCGGGAGCAGGTGCATCACCTAGCGGTGCTTCAAGGACATATGATCTCTTGGCAGCTATGAGGATAATCCTCAGGTTACGGACCCAATCCGTATAGTTTCTACCATCGTCTTTCAGCTTGGTTTTCTCTAGGAACGCGTTGAAGTTGAGGGAAACTGGAGCGTGGGCCATTTGATCTACAAGAGATATTGTAAAGAATTTAGACTAAGTTCATGATAATTAAGTTCATCTTAATCAAATTTTAATGAACTCCCACTCAGAATGACATCTCTCTAGTCATCTAAGTGATACACGATCCGAATCGACTAGCCCGTGTCCGATCATCACGTGAGACGGACTAGTCATCAACGGTGAACATCTTCATGTTGATCGTATCTTCTATACGACTCGTGTTCGACCTTTCGGTCTTCCGTGTTCCGAGGCCATGTCTGTACATGCTAGGCTCGTCAAGTAAAACCTAAGTGTATTGCGTGTGTAAATCTGGCTTACACCCGTTGTATGCGAACGTTAGAACCTATCACACCCGATCATCACGTGGTGCTTCGGAGCAACGAACTTTAACAACGGTGCACAGTTAGGGGAAACACAATTCTTGAATTTTTTAGTGAGAGATCATCTTATTTACTACCGTTGTTCAAGTAAACAAGATACATAAACATGATAAACATCACATGCAATCAATTAAAGTGACATGATATGGCCAATATCATCTTGCTCCTTGGATCTCCATCTTCGGGGCACCATGATCATCTTGTCACCGGCTCGACACCATGATCTTCATCATCATGATCTTCATCATCGTCTATTGAAGAAGTCGTCACGCCAACTATTACTTCTACTACTATAGCTAACGTTTAGCAATGAAGTAAAGTAATTACATGGCGTTATTCAGTGACACGCAGGTCATACAATAATTAAGACAACTCATATGGCTCCTGCCGGTTGTCAAGTTCATCGACATGCAAGTCGTGATTCCCTATTACAAGAACATGATCAATCTCATACATCACATATATCATTCATCACATCTTCGTTTTGGCCATACCACGTTACATAGCACATGCTGCAAAAACAAGTTAGAAGTCCTCTAATTGTTGTTGCAAGTTTTTACGTGGCTTCTATAGGTTTTCTAGCAAGAACGTTTCTTACCTACGCCAAAACCACAACGTGATTTTTCAATTTCTATTTACCCTTCCTAAGAACCCTTTTCATCGAATCCGATCCGACTAAAATAGGAGAGACAGACACCCGCCAGCCACCTTATGCATCTAGTGCATGTCTGTCGGTGGAACCAGTCTCACGTAAGCGTACGTGTAAAGTCGGTCTGGGCCGCTTCATCCTACAATACCGCCGAATCAAGATTGACTAGTAACGGCAAGAAAGTTGAACAAACTCAAACGCCCACAACTGCATTGTGTTCTACTCGTGCAAGATGCTACGCATAAGACCTAGCTCAGATGCCACTGTTGGGGAACGTAGCAGAATTCAAAAAAATTCTACGCTTTCACCAAGATCCAACTAAGGAGACATCTAGCAACGAGCAAATAAGAGTGCATCTACATACCGTTATGGAGATTGCGAGCGGAAGCTTTCGAAGAAGCGTGGATGAAGTAGTCGTACTCTTCGCTTTCTTCGTCACCGATGATCTAGCGCCGAACGGACGGCACCTCTGCGTTCAACACACGTCCGGTACAGCAACGTCACCTCCTTCTTGATCCAGCAAGGGGGGAGGAGAGGTCGTCAGAGATCCATCAGCACGACGGCGTGGTGGTGGATGCAGTGGAGATTCCTGCAGGGCTTCGCCGGGCGCCCTGCGTTAAGGAGACGGAGGTGTGACGGGAGGGGAAGAGGCGCCAGGGCAAGAGTGCGGCTGCCCTCTCCCCCCCATATATATAGGGGGCCAGGGGGGTGCGCCATGCCCTGCAGATGGCATCTGCAGGGGGATGCGGCGGCCAGGGGGGATTCTTGCCCCCCAAGGCAAGGTGGCGCCCCCTCCCCCCTAGAGTTTCAGCCCTGGGCGCATGGGGAGGAGGGCCCATGTGGTGCGCCAGTCCTACCAGGGCTGGACACTTCCCCCTTGCGGCCTAGGGGCCCCACCCGGTGGACCCCCGGGGCCCCTCCGGTGGTCCCGGGACACTCCCGGTGACCCCCGGAGATCACCCGATGGCCGAAACCTGACTTCCTATATATCATTCTTTACCTCCAGACCATTCCGGAACTCCTCGTGACGTCCGGGATCTCATCCGGGACTCCGAACAACTTTCGGGTATCCACGTGCATGTATCTCTACGACCCTAGCGTTACCGAACCTTAAGTGTGTAGACCCTACGGGTTCGGGAGACACGTAGACATGACCGAGACCACTCTCCGGTCAATAACCAACACCGGGATCTGGATACCCATGTTGGTTCCCATGTGTTCCTCGATGATCTTCATCGGATGAACCACTGTGTCAAGGATTCACTCAATCCCGTATGTTATTCCCTTTGTCCATCGGTACGGTACTTGCCCGAGATTCGATCGTCGGTATTCCCGATACCTTGTTCAATCTTGTCATGGCAAGTCTCTTTACTCGATCCGTAATCCATCATCCCGTGACTAACTACTTAGTCACATTGAGCTCATTATGATGATGTCTTACCGAGTGGGCCCAGAGGTACCTCTCCGTCATACGGAGTGACAACATCCCAGTCTCGGTTCGTGCCATCTCAACAGACACTTGCAGAGATACCCGATGCGTACCTTTATAGCCACCCAGTTACGTTGTGATGTTTGGCACACCCAAAGTATTCCTACGGCATCCGGGAGTTGTACAACCTCATGGTCTAAGGAATAAATACTTGACACCGAAAAGCTTATGCATTACGAACTATACGATCTCGTGCTATGCTCATAATTGGGTCTTGTCCATCACATCATTCTCATAATGATGTGATCCCGTTATCACTGACATCCTATGTCCATGGTCAGGAAACCGTGACCATCTGTTGATCAACGAGCTGGTAAATAGAGGCTTACCAGGGACTCATTGTGGTCTATATATTCACACATGTATCGCTGTTTCCGTACAATACAATTCAAGCATGAATAATAGACAATTATCATGAACAAGGAAATATAATAATAATACTTTTATTATTGCCTCTAGGGCATATTTCCTACAGTACTCCCTTGCAGTTCTAAGAAAATTTGTATGTGCCATCTCTAAATTTCAAAATAAACTCCTGTTTTTTTGTGCCCGTACTACTCATGAGGCGGTGAGGGGTGGCTGATATTTTTCCATGCTAGATGTGTTATTCACAAGATGAGTGTTTATTCACTTATCATTGCACGAGAGTACGTCAAAGGTATTAGGGATGCCCAGTCCCGAAATGAAAAATAAATTTACTTTATGTTGTGAAATAATAAATTCCTTGGAAAGTGTTGATATGGAGGGCACTCGTGGATAAGGTTAGCCATGGATTGTGAAAGAATGGTGGAAAAGGAATAAACTTTAATTTCTGTTTGGGAACCGCCTATGATGTATCTAGCATGGAAAGTATTGGAAACTCTAAGTCATTTTCATTGACGGGAAATGTATACCTCTGTCGGTGTACTAAAGTAGGGGTACCTTAGTATCCCGACTTGTGCACGGGCAGTAGTAGCGTCCCGTGGCAGGGCTTGCCACGCGCACGCCAAAGCCCACTTTGGTTCCTTTGGAGCCATTCAAGAACAAAGTATTCAAGTTAAGAAACAAGACCCCGGCAAGAGGAGCTTGCCGGGAAGGCCGCTCCAGGCTCAAGACCATCCCTTTAGCACAAGACCCTGGCAAGAGGAGCTTGCCAGGAAGGCCAAGGCATGGCCTTTTAGAAGACTTGTCGTGGCGCATCGCGCGCCCCGGCAAGGCCCGGAGAGCGACAAGCTTCCGGGCACGGCAAGGTAGCGACCGCGGCAAGGTGCTTGCCGTGGCAATCATCCACTATGTGCCTACGCTCCAGCTCATCCAGCCACGCGTCGCCCTGGGGCCCTTCCAGGGGCACATGGCGGATGGCTGTGCAGCCTGGGGTACACGGTGGCAAGCCATGATGACGAGGCTACCGTCGTGGCGAACGGAGACGCCCAGACGGATGCTTTTTGCACTGTTTGGGGCGACGGTGACGGGCATTCAATGCCCTTGTCCCCCATCGTCAGGGTTAGGTACAAAGCACTGTACAAACACTGTTACAACTACCACCGTTTTTACGTTTTTACCCTCACCTACGTTGCCACCTGTCGGTGACCCCTTTGAACTATAAAATGAGGCCCATGCACAACGTAGGGGGGGTTCCGAACTCTAGATCACTCTCACGCTCGGTGCAGCTAGTTTCAAGCACTGTAGATCTTCTTGCTGCCGAGCCAAGAACTCAATAACAAACCAAGGCAGGAGTAGGGTTTTACGCATCCGTGCGGCCCGAACCTGGGTAAACTGCTCGCGTGTGCACCTCGATCCGCTCTTTGTGCTCCCTTCGCTCCCTTGCCGTACCGAAAAGGGGCTCCGGTCCAATAGGTGTTCGTGGGCGATCAGTTTCCCCGACATCTTTGGCGCGCCAGGGAGAAGGCCCAGGGAGGTGGAGGAGAGTCCGGCAAGAAGCGGCCATTCAAAGGCCGGGGAGGAGGCCGCGGCAAGGCCAAGCAGTGGCAAGGAGATAGACCTCCCCGCGGCCGCGACAAGGACGAAGACGAAGACGACGACGAGGACATGGATGACGGAGACAACAGCGAGCAGGAGTTCCAGAAGGCCACAGAAGTTCTGTGCGTCGATGGAGGTGCCTCTCTGCATACTTCCCATCGCCAACTCAAGCAATGGGTGCGGGAAGTTAATGCGGCGGAGCCACCCATCGAGTCGCGCAAACTCCTGAAGTGGTCCAGCACGCCCATCATCTTCGACATTGAGGACCACCCTGACCGCACAACTGCGGTCGGGTGCTTGCCGATGTTGGTTTCGCCAACTATCCGTAACCTCAAGGTCACCAAGATGTTGGTTGACGGCGGGGCCGGCCTGAACTTGATCTCCTCTGCTGTGGTCCGGAAGCTGCAGATCCCCGACAGCGAGCTCAAGGAGACCGGCACTTTCCAAGGGATCAACCCGGCAAGGAGCAAGCCGAAGTGGAAGATTACGTTGCCAGTAACCTTTGGCGGAGAGCTAAACTTCAGGACTGAGAGGGTCACATTCGACGTTGCCGATATCCCATTGCCATACAATGGGATACTTGGCCGTCCGGCGCTTGCCAAGTTCATGGCAGCCTCTCACTACGCCTACAACATGCTCAAGATGCCTGGCCCGATAAGCGTCATCTCTGTCCCCGGCAACAAGAAGGACGCGCTTATCTGCGCCGACAAGATCAACCGGGACGCAGCAGCCACAGAAGATAGAAAGACACTTGCCGCTAAAGCTCCCGGGGGGAAGAACAAGACCAAGTCCGGCAAGAGCTCTGGGGCCCACTCCGGCAAACGCACCTCTTCGGAGTGCTGCGCTGCCGTCGAGGACGCACCATCGAGCTCCACCGGAAAGTGCAAGAAAGGAATGGCAGCTCCACCTGCAACCAAGAGGGTGTCCGCCAAGGAGGACGGCACTGGTGGTACTTTCA
Organism: Secale cereale; assembly: GCA_902687465.1. Classification (NCBI taxonomy): domain Eukaryota; kingdom Viridiplantae; phylum Streptophyta; class Magnoliopsida; order Poales; family Poaceae; genus Secale; species Secale cereale. The sequence goes on from LR738714.1 coordinate 837,414,304, forward strand.
CCATCAGTACCACGCTCGATCCCAAATAGGAAAGCGCGCTCGTTGCTTTCCTGCGGGCGAATGTCGATGTGTTTGCATGGCAACCGTCTGACATCCCCGGCGTTCCCAGGAAAGTAATTGAGCACAAGCTTGCCGTTTGTCCTCACGCGCGGCCCATCAAGCAGAAGGTCAGGAAGCAAGCGGTGGAGCGCCAAGAGTTTATTGCCGAAGAAATCAAGAAGTTGGAAGCAGCAGGCCTTGTTAGAGGTGTACTTCATCCGACGTGGTTGGCCAACCCTATTGTCGTACGCAAAGCTAATGGGAAGTGGAGGCTTTGTATAGACTTCACTGATTTGAATAAAGCTTGTCCCAAAGATCCATTTCCCTTGCCGCGCATCGACCAGATCGTTGACTCCACGGCTGGATGTGAGTTGCTTTCATTTCTTGATGCATACTCCGGATACCACCAGATATTCATGGCTGAAGAAGACGAAGAGAAGACCGCGTTCATTACTCCATGTGGCACTTACTACTTCATACGCATGCCCTTTGGATTGAAGAACGCCGGTTCAACGTTTGCTAGGGTGGTCCACACTGCTTTTGAGCCACAGATACACAGGAATGTAGAAGCCTACATGGATGATATAGTGGTCAAGAGCAAGGACAAGGATACCCTGATTCAAGACCTGGATGAAACTTTTACAAATCAGCGCAAGATACAACTCAAGCTCAACCCCGAGAAGTGCGTCTTTGGAGTCCCCTCCGGCAAGCTTCTCGGGTTCTTCGTGTCCCAGAGGGGAATTGAAGCCAATCCCGACAAGATCAAGGCCATCGAGCAGATCGAAGCTCCGAAGCGCGTCAAGGATGTACGAAGGCTTTCCGGCTGCGTGGCTGCCCTCAGCAGGTTCATTTCTAAGTCTGCAGAACGCGCCCTGCCGTTTTTCAAAATCTTGAAAAAGGCAGGTCCAATGAAATGGACTCCGGAAGCGGAGGCAGCGTTGCAGGACTTGAAAGGGTACCTGTCCTCCACTCCAATACTTGTCGCACCTAGGCCACAAGAGAAGTTGCTGCTGTACTTAGCAGCAACCAATCAAGTGGTTAGTGCTGCGTTAGTAGCGGAAAGGGAGGCAGATGAGGAGTCCACAGCCCCGGCAAGCGCATCCAGCGACAAGCAGGGGGCTTCCCCGACAAGCTCTGCCCCGACAAGGATGAATCTGCGCAGATCCAGGAAGAGGTGCGGAAGAAGATGGTGCAGCGCCTAGTTTATTTTGTCAGTTCCCTCTTGCAGGGGGCTAGGTCAAGGTACTTTGGAGTGCAGAAGCTGCTTTTTGGCCTCCTTATGGCCTCGAGAAAGCTGCGCCATTACTTCCAAGCACATGAGATAACGGTGGTCACTCGCTTTCCGCTGAAGAGGATATTGCAAAATCCAGAAGCAACAGGCAGGATTGTCGAGTGGGCACTTGAGCTGTCAAGTTTTGGTCTTAAGTTTGAAAGTACATCAACTATCCAGAGCAGAGCTTTGGCAGAGTTCATAGCAGAATGGACACCAATGCCAGATGAAGAAGTTCCAGAAACAAGCATCCCCGCCAAAGAAGCAAGCAAGGAATGGATAATGTACTTTGATGGTGCCTTCTCGCTGCACGGCGCCGGCGCTGGCGTGTTGCTTGTCGCGCCCACCGGCGAGCACCTCAAGTACGTCGTCCAAATGCACTTTCCCAAGGAGCAAGCAACAAACAATACTGCAGAGTATGAAGGTTTGCTTGCCGACCTCAGAATAGCAGCAGAACTTGGGATCAAAAAGTTGATTGTGCGGGGAGATTCGCAGTTGGTTGTCCGACAAGTGAATAAGAGCTACCAGAGCCCATTGATGGAAGCTTACGTCGACGAAGTGAGAAAGCTTGAAGAGCACTTTGAAGGCATACAAATGGAGCACGTTCCAAGGGCTCAAAATGACGTCGCAGACGGCCTATCAAAGTGTGCTGCACTAAAGCTACCTGTGGAACCAGGGATCTTCGTGCTGAAGCTAATTCAACCATCCGTTACACCATCAGTTGGGCAAAGCAAGAAGAGAAAGTAGGTCTCCGGCGACTACTTGCCGGCGGATCTTCCTGAAGCCGCCGCCAAGATCCCCAAAATCAACGACCAAGTTGCTGAGGAACAGTCTGCTCCTGCGGACCTCAGGGTTCGTACAGTTGAAGCAGGTGTTCTCGACAAGTCTTGCCCCGGCAGGCTTACCGGGGAGCGTCCAGCTCCGGCAGAGCCGCAGGTTCTTGCCGTAGAAGCTGACGTTCCCGCAGCAGCACTGATGCCTTTAGTCCTTGTTGTTGAGCCTCAGGCTCCAGTATGGGCACAGCAAATTGTCCGTTTTCTTCAAACTGGAGAACTTCCCGAAGAGCCAAAAGAGATAGAGAGAATAACCAGGCAGTCAAGTATGTACCAGTTCGTCGGCAATGAGCTGTACAGAAGAAGACTCAATGGTGTCAGATTGAAGTGTATTTCCCGGGAAGATGGACAGAAGTTGTTGGCAGAGATACATGGAGGCATATGTGGCCACCACATTGGCGCAAGAGCACTTGCCGGGAAGGCGTTCCGGCAAGGTTTCTTTTGGCCAGAAGCCCTCCAAGATGCAACTGCACAAGTAACCAAGTGTGAAGCGTGCCAGTTCCATGCCAAGCAAATACACTAGCCAACTCAAGCTCTCCAGACGATCCCTTTGTCCTGGCCATTTTCGGTTTGGGGGCTCGATATCCTCGGCCCCTTTCTCCGCGTAGTCGGGGGTTTTGAGTACTTGTACGTCGCCATCGACAAGTTCACAAAGTGGCCGGAAGTGGAACCAGTGAGAAAGGTGACCGCACAGTCAGCAGTCAAGTTCTTCAGGTCAATTGTTTGCCGTTTCGGAATCCCTAACAGGATCATCACCGACAACGGCACGCAGTTCACAAGTCGCATCTTCATGCAATACATCCAAGACCTTGGCGCCAAGGTCTGCTTCGCTTGTGTTGCTCACCCGAGGAGCAACGGTCAAGCGGAGAGGGCAAATGCTGAAGTGCTGCGCGGACTCAAGACAAGAACTTTCGACAGGCTGCACAAGTGCGGAAGAAACTGGATTGAGGAGTTGCCGGCGGCTCTTTGGTCAATCAGGACGACACCAAATCGAGCCACCGGACAAACACCCTTTGCTCTTGTCTATGGAGCAGAGGCAGTTCTCCCCACGGAACTCGTATACAGGTCTCCTCGAGTGCTCGCTTACGATGAGCTCGAGCAAGAGCAGTTGCGGCAAGATGATGCACTGCTCCTCGAGGAGAACAGTCTTCAGGCTGCTGTACGAGCTGCTCGATACCAGCAAGCTTTGCGCCGCTACCATAGCCGCAAAGTAAGAGCCAGAAGTCTCGAGGAAGGCGACCTTGTTCTTCGGCGCGTTCAGTCCGCCAAGAATTCAAACAAGTTGACGCCGAAGTGGGAAGGCCCTTATCGGGTGAGACAAGTTACAAGGCCTGGCGATGTCCGCCTTGAGACCGAAGAAGGCTTACCGGTGAGCAACTCCTGGAACATTGAGCATCTTCGCAAGTTTCACCCATGAGGCGCGGTTGTCGTGATCCGCTCCGGCAACCACCTTTTGTACAAGTCTTGCCGCTGTTGCATGTAAACCTTTGTACAAAGCCGGGCGCAGACCCCGCGCATCAGTAAAACTTTTGTGCTTCGCACGACTTGTCATTTCATGCCTTTCCGTTGTCTTGCATGTATTATCTGACACTTTGTGTAGCGCACACCCCCGGTAAGCAATAACAAGCCGCAAGGCTCCATATCTGTGTTTCCTCCCTTTTTCCTTTTTTTCTCTCAAGCAGAACAAGTGTTCCTCGCGCACAAGTTTGCCGGGGGGGAAGGAGACAGTGGTATGGACCAAGTGCTGTTCAAGAAAGGAAAGCCTTGCCGGGAAGCAAACAACACAAAAGCTAAGTTGCCAAAGATTGAGCATTCAAAATTTTAAATTCTTAGTTATTTTCCTTGAACGACTACACTATGTATGGAAAACCTGTGCGTGGAGGGACCTACCCGTAGCTAGCCGCGCCCTTACTTTGTTTGGAGCACGCTCAACGGCTTAAGTGAGCTGCGACTAGTGTCGTGCCCTTACTTCGTTTTCGAGCTCGCTCAACAACCTAAGTGTGCTGCGACTAGCTACGGCAAGGTTTCTTGCCGGCAGAGGCATTGCCAGCGGGCTGCTGAAGTTACACACTCAGCGCTCGCGGCAGGGGTCCCTTTGCCGGCAAGTTCCCTAAAAGCGAAGGGTAAAAGCATACAAAGTAAAGAAGTCGAACAAGGGGAATAACATTGCGTTGACTACCCAAAATAAAGTTATATTACAGGATGACTTGTCGCTGTTCTAATAAGCTACTGTCCATGACTTAATTGGCAGCGACAAGGGAAGCGGAAGGAAAACAACCTAGTCTACACGGTCGCCGTCAACTCTCCTGATCTTGCCCACCTTGGCCACGATGTGGGCAACTTGAGCCTTCAGCGCTTCCTGGTCAGCGTCGGGCGGCAAGGTCCGGAGGACGTTGTCAAGATTGATCCCGGGGTTGCGGTAGACTATCTTCGTCAACACTCGCTCCACAGTACCCGTGCAAAGCCTGCGCGCCTCGTTTGCCAGCTGCGTGGGGATCCTCTCCCAGAGCTGCTCGAGGGCCGGCGCCACTCCCCTGAAGAATAGGCTCAGCTTGGCGCTGTGAGGGAGGTTCGCATCGGGAGAGTACACGAGGTGCTCCGTCCCTAGCGCCGCCATCTCCCTGTCAATGTCAGCGGCGGGAGCGACGAGCCCCTCGGTCCACTGCTCCACCGTCTGCTTGAAGTTATTTTGCGTGACGGCGGCGCTGTCCAGCAATGCCCTCTCAGCGCGGAGGTTCTCCTTCAGCTTTGTCTCACGGTTCCGAGCGCCGTCAAGTGACTTAGTGAGGGTGGACAGGTTCAGCTCCAAGTCCGCGATGGAATCCTTGGCGGCGGTGAGCTCCTGGCCCTTGTCGGAGAGACGGAGTTGCAGCTCCGAGTGGCTGTGGGCGTCTTTCTCCCTCGCCAACGTGAGCGCGGCAACCCTATCCTCGCTCGTCTTCAAGTTCGCCTCCAACTGCACCACCCTCGCCTCCAAGTCTCTCTTGGCGGTCTCTGCGGTGGCAGTGGCGTCCCTCGCCTCCTGCAGAGCCCCGCCAATGGACTGCTCGCGCGCGATAAGGTCGTCCTCATGGCTATCGAGGTCGACCTTCTGCTGCCTCAGCTCTCCTTCCTGCCGAGACAGATCCTCGGCGGCTAGTTGTTGCTGCTCCTCAACCTCGGCCTTCTCGAGGATGAACGCCTGGTGCGCCTCGGCGAGCTCCTCCCGCTCCTCCGCCAAGTTCCGGAGAGCTGCTTGGTTGGCGGCGCGGAGCTCCTCGGCGCGCTTCTCCAGATCGACGCCTGCCTTGGCAGCCAGAGCCTCTCGGGACTCCAGCTTGGCCTGCCTGGCGCGGTACAGAGCCAGGAGTTTCCGCAGGAGCTGCTCCTCCTCGGCCTCGCTGCTGCTGCCGGGCGCGTCGACAAGCCTCAGCCCGGCGGAGGCCAGGACTTCCCCATCGAAGCTCTCCCCCTCCACGGGCGCCCTTGATGAGGACGCCCACGGGACTTGGATGAAGACCCCATTGGCGGCCTCCAGATAGACGCCCGGCTCGGTCGCGGCAGCAGAGGGGTCGGCGGCCGGCGCTCTTGCGGCCTCAGGGCCGTTAGTGCGGTCGCCGGTCCCCTCCTCGGTTGCCGCGTCAGTAGCCGCGGCGGTCTCATCGACGGGGGCCTCCGTCTCCATCGGTTCCGGAGCGGATGAATCTGAAGACAAGAAAAGAAGAAGAAAGAAAGAAGAATTGTCAAGCAAATATCCAAAAAGGGAAATTCAAGAGAAGAAGAACACAAGGGTTACCTGCGCGAGCCTCTTCTTCGACGTAATTCCTCGCCGGGGGGTCCTCCCTCGGCGGCGTGGTGGTAGCTCCCGCCGGCGGAGGGCTGCTGGCGCCTTCCCTTGGCGCGGTACTCGCTCTTGGCGGAGTACTCGCCCTTGGCGGGGTGCTCGCCCTTGGCGGGGTACTCGCCCTTGGCGGAGTGCTCGCCCTCGGCGGGGTATTCTCCCTCGCCGGGGAGCTCCTCCTTGGCGGGGAGGCTGAGACGAGCGGTTCTTTGGGAGCAGTCTCTTGACGCTCCTGAGGCTGCGGCTCTGCTTCTGCACAAATCAGCAAATGAACAAGACATTAGCAAAGACAAGAAGCCCACGCGCGCCCGACAAGCAAAGAAGTAAACAGAAGACTTACGCTGGGGGCTGCTCTGCGGAGCAGCAGACTGGTCCGGCATGCCTGTCGCGGGCGCATCTTCTGCCGCTGCGACGGGCTCGTCCTCAAGATCGACCACCTGGATCTTGGCCCTCTTCGCCGCTCTCTGGGCCAAGGTCCTGGAAGATAAACAAGATCAGAGTCAGGCAAAGAAAATTCAAGACAAGAGCAACGAAAATCAGAAGAAATAAGAGTTGCAAATGCTTACTCTTCCTCCTCCTCGTCGGAACTGAGGACGGAGAAGTCGAAGTCCGCCTCGCGCGTCCCGACGCGAGGAGCTGGAGGAGTAGGCTCCCTCGGGCTTTTGGCGGGCTCCGAAGCCGTGGTCTGAGAAGACCCCGCTCCGGTCGTCGCCGAAGCCCGAGGGGCGGAAGGAACTCCAGAGCCAGTTCGGGAAGATCCTCCTCCGCCTGCCGCTGAGGCGCGAGGCGCCCCCTTGACGGCCTTGCTCGTCGTGGTGGCGCGCGTCGAGCGACGCTGCGGCTGCTGGACCGCCGGCTGCCTCGCCGTGTCAGCGGCCTTGCGGAGGCGCTTCTTTGGCTGAGGCGGAGGACTTGGTGGTGGCGGAGAGCTCCCCGAGGATGAAGAGGAATCGTCAAGGTTGAGGGACCCGCCTGAGTCTTCTGAAGAGTCGCCCGATTCGGCGTCCTCCTCGACGGGCTCACTTGACTCTGTGCCCTGCCCAGCAGCCTCGCTCGTCCCGGCAGGCTCCCCGGCAGGCTTCAACAATTTGAGGATCTCTTCCTCCTCGGCCCGACTCACTGCATCCGCTGCATCTGCCTCGTCGAAGGAGTACCCAAACTCGCCCGCGGCATCGGCTACGGCCGCCTCCTCCATCCTGGTGGCGATATACGCCAAATCCCGGTCGGTGGTCTCGTGGGTGAGACCCTTCTTCTCATCGAGATTGATCGGCAGCTCAACCAAGTTGTCGAAGAAAGTTTGTGCAGTTTCGTCAGAAGGCGCCAGCCAAGTGGGATCAACCCCGTGGGAGTCGCACAGCGGCATTGCCGCGCGGATAGCACTAAGTGACGAGTTGTTACACAGTGGAACTACTCCCCGCGACGGGGCAAACCACTCCGGGTGCTTGGGGTCATGCTTGAATAGCTCCCGGATCATCCCCTTGAGCTCTAGGACAGTGAAGTTGTAGTTGAGGCCGGGGCGCAGCCTCATAGAGTCTGCCGCATTGCCAAAGTCCCAAGCAGACCTCTTCCTCTCCTGCAAAGTAGCAATGCGGCGGTGAAGGAAATCTGCCCCGACCTCACCTACAGTAAGGTTGGCTTGCCGGAGGCAAAGAATCCTAGTGAGGGCAATCTTCAGCTTCTCGTCCTCCGGGGCCAAATCACTCCAATCCTTGCCGCGCACTATTGCAGCTCGGCGCGGGGAAGTAAATTGCTGGGGTCCATCCTCCATGATCCAGCACCAGTCAGCCCTCCACTCCTCCCACTTGCCGCGGAGCTCTCCAATCAAGTACGCCTCTTTCTTATTGAGCATAAAGATCCAAGAGATCCCACCGGACAGGGGAGACCTAGACTCTACCCGAGGTGTGAAGAAATTGCAGAAGAGGGCTACGTTGGGGGTGACTCCGATAAAGTTTCCGCACAGATGTGCGAAACGGCCATGGTCAGGACTGCGTTCGGGGTAAAATCGAGGAGATGGAATCCATACGTATTCATGACATCGCAGAAGAACTCAGAGTATGGAGGGCAGAGTCCGCAATGGAAGAACAGAGCAAAGTAAGGGTAACCTCCCGGAAACATGTCGCAGGCTTCGGCGGGGAGAACTCTGGTGCGTGGGTGAGCCTTCGTCTCCCTCGACCAGAAGAGGTAAAACTTGTCCTTCAGCTCCCTCGCGCCGAGCCTCGGCGGGAGAAATACCATCCTCTTCCGCATTGCTGCAAGCTTCGCCGCCCGTTCGGTCTTCGCGGCTTTCGCCTTGTCGCTCTTCGGGGCCATGGCGGGGACGGCAAGGGAGGCCGGCGGCGCTGGGGAGGCTGGCGGCGGAAGAGGGGTGGAGCTCAGCTCTCTTTTCGACCTTTGGGGAGGAGGAGAGCGGCGGGGGTTTCTGGAGGTTGAAGACGCAATGAAGCAATGGGGGAAACTGCCCCTGTTTCCTCTACTTTTAAGGGGGAGAAGGGGACGTTCCGCATTTTCCCATTAAAAGAAACAGGCCACGATCTCTCCCACGACGCCGCAATCGATGCGTGCCGTTAGGGAGGGATGCGGCGGATACGGAGTGGGATGTGGCGCGCCGTGGGCCGCGTGTGCCCGTGCACTGTTTTGGGCCTGGCCCAACAGCGCTCGGCACCGTGTGTGGCCCAGGCCCGGGGGCTCCTATCGGTGTACTAAAGTAGGGGTACCTTAGTATCCCGACTTGTGCACGGGCAGTAGTAGCGTCCCGTGGCAGGTCTTGCCACGCGCACGCCAAAGCCCACTTTGGTTCCTTTGGAGCCATTCAAGAACAAAGTATTCAAGTTAAGAAACAAGACCCCGGCAAGAGGAGCTTGCCGGGAAGGCCGCTCCAGGCTCAAGACCATCCCTTTAGCACAAGACCCTGGCAAGAGGAGCTTGCCAGGAAGGCCAAGGCATGGCGTTTTAGAAGACTTGCCGTGGCGCATCGCGCGCCCCGGCAAGGCCCGGAGAGCGACAAGCTTCCGGGCACGGCAAGGTAGCGACCGCGGCAAGGTGCTTGCCGCGGCAAGCTTCCACTATGTGCCTACGCTCCAGCTCATCCAGCCACGCGTCGCCCTGGGGCCCTTCCAGGGGCACGTGGCAGATGGCTGTGCAGCCTGGGGTACACGGTGGCAAGCCACGATGACGAGGCTACCGTCATGGCGAACGGAGATGCCCGGACGGACGTTTTTTGCACTGTTTGGGGCGACGGCGACGGGCATTCAAGGCCCTTGTCCCTCACCGTCAGGGTTAGGTACAAAGCACTGTACAAACACTGTTACAACTACCACCGTTTTTACGTTTTTACCCTCACCTACGTTGCCACCTGTCGGTGACCCCTTTGAACTATAAAAGGAGGCCCATGCACAACGTAGGGGGGGTTCCGAACTCTAGATCACTCTCACGCTCGGTGCAGCTAGTTTCAAGCACTGTAGATCTTCTTGCTCCCGAGCCAAGAACTCAATAACAAACCAAGGCAGGAGTAGGGTTTTACGCATCCGTGCGGCCCGAACCTGGGTAAACTGCTGGCGTGTGCACCTCGATCCGCTCTTTGTGCTCCCTCCGCTCCCTTGCCGTACCGAAAAGGGGCTCTGGTCCCATAGGTGTTCGTGGGCGATCAGTTTCCCCGACAACCTCCCAAAATTATATCTCTCAATTTAAGCTTTGAGCTCTGGCACTTCTACAAATCCATACTTCCCTCTGCAAAGGGCCTCTCTATTTACTTTATGCAATTCTTATTTGAGTCTCCATTTTCTCTTATAAAGCACCAACTAAGGGGCACTACCATCATACTTGAGCATTGGATGTAGCTAATAGATGAGTGTGTTTCATGAATGGATCACTGATTGAGCATGATGGGCTAGGGATAACTTGCTTTAGTATTGATATTTTGGAAGACATGGTTGTTTGTTGGTATGCTTGAGTACTAAAATCTTAATGTCAAAACTAGACTATTGCATTGAACCATATAAAAGTCCAAATTCCCATGCTATAAAGAAAAGAGTATGTGATGAACATGATAGGGAGCATTCCACATCAAAAATTCTTTTTTTATCATTTACCTACTCAAGGACGAGCAGGAATTAAGCTTGGGGATACTAATGCATCTCCAACAATCGTTGTTATATTATCATTCTTGGATGTTTTACAATCATTTTATATCATTTTTTGGGACTAACCTATTGACATAGTGCCCAGTGTCAGTTGCTGTTTTTGCTTTTTTTTACATCGCAGAAAATCAATACCAAACGAAGTCCAAATGCGGCGAAACCTTTTGGAGATTTTTTCTGGGCCAGAAGACACAACGTGGGTTAAAGAAGTACCAGAGGGGAGCTCCGAGGGGAGAACAATCCACGAGGGCGCGCCTGGGCCCCCTTGCGCGCCCATGTGGGTTGTGCCCACCTCGGTGGCCTCCCACACCGCCTCTTTGCTCTATAAATACTCTCATACCCCAAAAACCCTAGGGGAGTCGACGAAATTTTATTCTAGCCGCTGCAAGTTCCAGAACCATGAGATCTAATCTAGAGCCCTTTTCTGGCACTCCACCGGAGGGAAACACGATACCAGAGGGTTTCATCATCTTCATTGGTGCTTCTCCGATGATGCGTGAGTAGTTTACCATAGACCTACGGGTCCATAGGCAGTAGCTAGATGGCTTCTTCTCTATTTGTATCTCAATACAATGGTCTCTTGGAGATCTATTTGATGTAATGACTTTTTATAGTGTGTTTGATGAGATTAGATGAATTGTGAGTTTATGATCAGATTTGCCTTGATTTAATATCCATTCTTGATTATTATAGCCTCGTATTTCTTCTCTGATAATTAGGTTTTGCTTGGCCAACTTGATCTATTTATCTTGAAATGGGAAGACGTGCTTTGTGATGGATTTGATCTTGCGGTGTCCTTTCCCAGTGACAGAAGGTGTAGCAAGGCACGCATGTATCGTTGCTATTATGGATAAAAAGATGGGGGTCTATTCCTACATGAATAGATCTTGTCTACATCATGTCATCATTCTTATTGCATAACTCTGTTTTTCCATGAACTTAATACACTAGATGCATGCTGGATAGCGGTTGATGTGTGGAGTAATAGTAGTAGATGTAGGAAGGAGTCGGTCTACTAATCTTGGACGTGATGCCTACATACATGATCATTGTCTTGGATATCATCATAATTATTTGCTTTCCTATCAATTGCCCAACAGTAATTTGTTTACCCGCCGCATGCTATTTTCTCGAGAGAAGACACTATTGAAATCTACGGGCCCCGGGTCTATTTTCCTATCATATACTTTCCAAACTACATTCCCATTTGCTTTTCCCTTTATTTGCAACTTTTATTTTTAGGTCTATATTATCAAAAACACAAAAATACCTTGCTGCGTTTTATTTGCTTTTATTTGCATCTTTCAATCTACTACAATTTTATCCCATCAACACGTTAATTTCTAGCACCGTTACCCGAAAGGGATTGACAACCCCTTTAACGCGTCGGGTTGCAAGTATTTGTTATTTGTGTGCAGGTACCGTTTACATAATGTTGCATGGTTCTCCTACTGGTTCGATAACCTTGGTTTCATAACTGAGGGAAATACCTACCGTCGATGTGCTGAGTTGACAAAATATTTACTCTGTGTTGGACTCGGCCCCTCCGATCCAAACCCATCGTCTCGATCGAAACACAAGGTCACCTTGTGAACAGTTCATCGGTACAACCGATATGGACTACTTCGGTCTCACCGATCTGGACTTTATGTGACTCTGTCATTTCTGCGTCACCGAAGGAAACCAATCGGAGTCACCGATTTCAATTCTGAGAAAATGTTTTTTCATTTCTTATTGCCTATTTTCTTCAGCTCCACTCAATGATTCTATCCTCTATCAGCATCTCAGACTACATGTTGATTTGTCGTGTTTCTCGAGGACTACACCTATTTGACTCATGTCCCAGTAGTACCCTTCTTGGAAATTGATGTCAACGGGGGAGAGAGAGAGACCATCAAAGCTTATCATCTGAGCTCATCTAAAGCTCTTCTACAGATGCTTGTTGACAAAGGAGGAGAGAAGTCACATGTCTTTAAGAGGCGAAAGACATGTAGGTATGATCATATCTATTTCTAATATTCTTATTGCTCTGAATGTTGGTTTGATTGTACAATTTCTTGCTCTGATTTTCTCTCACCATACTTTCTCCCATTATCCAATATCAGTTTGACGGGGAGAAAGAGTTTATGTCTAGGGAAGAAAATCTTTGGAATTCATTGCATACATTTAGACCTTTGGGGACATGTCAATATCCAAATAGTACTCACTCATTACATGTCATCCCAGTCTTGGTACTCTTGTGGTTTCCTGAAATTGTATTAATTAGAGTGTTCTTTTGTTATATAACCATGTTTTCTCAAGTCTACTACTTCCAAAGCCAGCTCAAGACCACAAGGTAAGTATATGCATCACACTCATGTGCATGATGACCTCCTGCTGATGTACATATGGTTTGCAAAAGGGATTCATAGACATGAAGGTACACTTCTTATCCACATCATTTGCTCTGATGCATATAGCCAAGATACATGTAACTCATTACTTGCTCTGTCATGCTTATGCATTCACATGTTCTTATATTCTATCTTCACATGATTGCATACATGTAGGGGGAGCTTATGCATGTTACATGTCCTTCCAAAGATTTACCTATTATTCTGCATATTTTTTATCTAAAGCATTGATGTATGTTGTCATCAATTACCAAAATGGGGGAGATTGAAAGCACAAGTGCTCCCTGGGTGATTATGGTAATTAATATCAACATATCTCTTGTTGGACTAATGCCTTTATATAGTGTATTTCATACTAGTTCAACAATGGCGTGGCATGAACAAGAGGATGTGGAAACCTTTCAAAATGCTAAGGACACATATTGGCAAAAGCTCAAGACTCTTCATTTCTATTTAGTGATCCAAGACCACTTTGATGCCATAGGAAATCCACTACCATTAAAAGGGGATGAGGTGTTGCTTAATGGTCTACTTGCTCAAACTTCTTAGTGATATTGCTCCAAAAAAACCAACTACTTTCTCATTTCCAAATATGTCCAAGACTCAAAGTGAAACTCGGCCCCACCGAAATGATCTATCCGACGGCATCAAGTTTACTTGACCTAGACTCTACCAGAAACCCTAACTCCACGGTCACACCGATACGGATCTCGGTCTCACCGGGATGGCCCTGCAAACTCGTTGTTTCCCTTTTGTAATATTTTGGTCACACCGAATTGAGCGATCGGTCCCATCGAGTTTGCTTGACCAACTCTCTGTTTGCTCTTTGCTGAAATCGGTATCACCGAGTTCAAGCAATCGGCTTCACCGAGATGAGGTTTTTCCCTAACCCTAGCACATTGGTCTCACTGAGTTGTTCTAGTTGGTCCCACCGAGATTCCTAACGTTCACATTTTGAACTAAATCGGTCTCACCGAGTTCTTCTATTCAGTCTGACCGAGTTGGGTCAAATGTCTCTAATGGCTGGATTTTGTGTGGAGTCTATATATACCCCTCCACCCCCTTCTCCATTTGTGAAAGAGCCATCAGAACGCTCCTACACTTCGAGCCTGCATTTTCTGAGAGAGAACCACCTACTCATGTGTTGAGATCAAGACATTCCAATTTAACCACAAGAATCTTGATTTCTAGCCTTCGCTAAGTTGCTTTCCACTGAAATCTCCTTTCCACCATATCCAAATCTGTGTGAGAGAGTTAAGTGTTAGGGAGACTATCATTTGAAGCACAAGAGCAAGGAGTTCATCATCATCACACCATCTATTACCTTTTGGAGAGTGGTGTCTCCTAGATTGGTTAGGTGTCGCTTGGGAGCCTCTGACAAGATTGTGGAGTTGAACCAGGAAGTTCGTAAGGGCAAGGAGATTGCCTGCTTCATGAAGATCTACCCGAGTGAGGCAAGTCCTTCATGGGCAATGGCCATCGTGGGATAGACAAGGTTGCTTCTTTGTGGACCCGTTGTGGGTGGAGCCCTCCATGGACTCGCGCAGTTGTTACCCTTCGTGGGTTGAAGTCTCCATCAACGTGGATGTACGATAGCACCACCTATCGATTCCACGCCAAAAATCTCCGTGTCTACATTGTGTTTGCACTCTCCAATCCCATCCCTTTACTTTCTTGCAATTAGCATGCTTTACTCTTTCCGCTGCTCATACTCTTGCCATGCTTTCTTGAAATGTATTGTGAATGCTTAAACTTATGCTAAATATCCACCTCAACTTGAAGAACTTAAAAACTGTCACGTTTACTTGTTGAGGGTCTAATCACGCCCCTCTAGACCCCTCTTCTTGATCCTTTCACTCCGCGTACTCCTCCTCCTCCAAGTCCTCCTTCGAATCAACCACGTCTGGAGGTAGCCCCGCGGCGATCTGGGCTTCGCGCCATGCCCGAATTTTCTCAAGGAGCCGCAGCTTGTGCTCCGGTGTTATATAATAGATATGGGTAGATCCTTAACGAGAGCGTGGTGGCGCATGGCGAACGAAAGTGGCAGTGACGGCGAATTTGTATGAATTAAATATATGATCTTTATACAACATTTTTCAAAGCACCCAAATTTGTATGAATAGAAGACAATATCTAAGGAAGCAATTGATTAACTTTTCAACACCTTACAAAGATGCATGAAAGCATCAATGTTGATTGCAAAAAGGAGGGCAATTTGCCAAAAAGAAAAGGATATTTATATGATCCATTGAATAGTAGATAAGTACAAAATGGGGACTATGCTAGCATTTGGTTATCAATTGCAGTAATTCCACTTTCCAGTTTATAAAAGTATAGTCGCAAAAGTGCATCGGTGAAAAGATGTAAAGTTGCATGAATTGCGGTAGTCTGCAAATGGTACCTCCAGGAAAGGTCTTACCGTTGGTGACTTGCCTTACAATCAGTACTCTTGAGAAGCCTACTCAAAACACTTGCCAGTTTGTAGTCTTACACAAAACTACCGTGTGACAATATTTACATTCTGCCTCCACAAGGTTTCTGTTACCATTTGCTATGACTATAAAATGGTCAGATGCCTTGGAGTGTTACCTCTTGCCGTGATTGCTACTTGTTGGTGGTATATCAGGGCCAACCATCGATGTCAAAGTAGCTATAACAAAATAATTGAAGTGTTAGCATGGTCTATTTGACAATCGAAGTCTTCATCTTCAGACGAATAGGGACGATGAAACTCCCTGGATCGTTTGCATTTAGAAACCAAATCATGCCAAAATATGCATGTTCGGTGCAGTAAAACTCCCAGGCCTCACAAGCCCGATCAGTTTTTTGCATGGAAAACTAGTCAGGACAGCAACATCGGCTATTTCTAGGCCACCCAGAAAATGAAACTCAAATATATTCTAATTTCACAGTGCTTTGTAATATAAAACCATGACTAAATTAATTCTACCTCATTGGATCCTAAATTAGTCAGAGCTCGTCGACTACTTTGCCTGCATATCATAGAGCACTCCTTGAGAGTGACGAAGAAACTAGCGGGGAGGAGGGCAGGGACGGAGCTCCCATGAAAGCATTGGGGTCAGTTGACCCCAATGAAATTAGGTAATCATTCATTAGTCCTTCAGTAGTTTATTACTAATTACTATCTATTTAGACAAGATGAATCCACTGTTATAGACATGACCCCATCAAACATTTTTTCTAGCTTTGTCCCTGGAGGAGGGGGAGGGGGCGAAAGGATGAACACATGACGTGCGAAAAGTGGGGCAGGTGAAATGCAGAACGTTACATGTTTTAAGTAGAATAGTATAAATGCCTACGTGCAATGCACGTTAATATAAGGCAAGAATTTCTTTTATTGCTCATTAGTATTAGGTAGGATATCAATTGCACATTAATTACAAGGATATTCTATATTTGGCATGTTATTAATTACACTCTAAATATGGATTCGACAATGTTGGATAGATGATTATCCATATCTTTCATCAATTCAAACCAATAAAAGATATGCATTTACAATGTCATTCTTTGAAGGATCGAAGGACACATGCATGCTACAAATAGTGCAACATCCTCAATCGCACAGAGAACATCTAATTAAGGTAGAGCGGCAATGAAGATCATTCTCCTCCTCCTCATCTTTGCACCCCTCTGCGTGTTCGTCACCGCCCGCCTCAAGTGCCCCGGCGTGCCATACAACGGCGCTGTGGCGACCTGCTACCATGGTTCCGGCACGAAGCTCATCTACGACCTCTGCATCCGCGCGATGCAACAGGGCCACATGGACCTATCTCCGTCGCACAAAGAAGAGACCACCGTGTATGCCATCCTCGTGTTAAACGCCGCCGTGGAGTCCACGAGCACCACGTCGAACACGCTGACCTACCAGCTCCAGAAAAACGCGTCCATCTCCGTCCATGAGAGGGCGTTCTATGGGGCGTGCCTCACCGACTACGTCGCGGCGTTGAACTCCCTCTACCACACCCTCGACGTGATGCTGCCGGGCTGCTTCTTTGCGGGGATCAACGACGACTACCTGAGCGCGTTGGCCAGCCTGAATAGTTGCAGGGATCGGTTTATAGGGCCGGTTATGTTCACGTCGCCCGTGTACCCCATGGTTTTGGCCGACCGAAACAAGGCCGTGCTGGCTTACTCGATTGGCAAGTTGCTATTATGAGTAGCGTAAGATATAGCGATGGCATGAATACAAAAAAGTGATCAATAAATGCGGGAATTGCCTGCACAAATTTACATCTGTGTATGTAACACTTTGTGTGTCCTCTCTTGATCTGCATATATGTATTTGTTCACGGGCGAAACCGAACAGTCCTACGATTTGGGCGACTCCTTAACCTCTTTGAGAGACTTCAGTTGTACTCCCTCCATCCCATAATGTAAAATGTTTTTTCACTCTACTGTAGTGTCACAAAACGTTTTTGAAGCTTGTCTCATAATGTAAGAGTGTCAAAAAACGTCTTACGTTATAGGACGAAGAAAGTACTCCCTGATTTTCTAATGTAATAGATTATTTTAGGTGTTTGGAGCTTGTCTTGACACGAGTGTTGGGCTGGGAGAAGCGGGGAAATCGAAGAGATTGCCCAGGAAGAGATTGCCCACTATTGATTTTTTTGTTGAAAGGAGGCAAAAGGCTTGCCCAATATTGATGATGAATGCAGAATTGAGCACAAAGAAACAACGAAGTGTGATGTAACTGGCGTGGAGTGAGGGAAGGACAGTATTTCTCCACGACTAAAAAGGGAGATCATAGCTGATTCATACTCCCTCCGCCCTAAATTACTTGTCGCTGAAGTGGATGTATCTAGCACTAATACATATGCATTGGAGGGACAAGTAATTTGGAACAATTTATATGAGAACATAATTCTTATGGAAAATTCCTGTATTTTTAACCGTTACTCCCTCCGTTCCACAATGTAGTGCCTATATATTTTTGTGAAAGTCAAACTTTGCATACTTTGACCAAGTGTATAGAGAAAACTATCTACATCTACAATATCAAACATGTACATTCTGAAAATATAACTCACAATGTATCCAATGATGTGCATTTGGTATTCTAGATGTACATACTCTTCTCTATAAACATGGTCAAAGTTTGTAATGTTTGACTTTTGTAAAAATCTATAGGCACTACATTATGGAACGGAGGGAGTATAATATAAAATTCATTGGAGCCATAATTCCGAGAGATATAGATAAATTGAACGGAAGCTTCTTTCCCTTCCACATCAAGAAAAATGTTGCAAATCATCATTAAAGATGTTGGAATGACATCATTTATTCAGATTATATTGATTATATGGTGACGGTAAAATATCTGATTTCTATTTTCGCATCTACACTAGTCAGTTGCCATCTTGTACACGTCTTGTAAGCATATCTTTTTAATTAGGAGCTCCAACATATCTTCACATGTCAGTCCATATATTTCGTGCCATAAACTCATCAATTGTTATTTCTCTTTTTGTTAAAAGGGCCCTGAATCTATTATAAAACTTCACCAGATGTATAACATGCAAACCTAATAAAAACGACAAGATCTCTAGACCATCGAATGACAGCTACCGATGGCAGAAGATCCTCCGGCATGTGTTGTCGCCGCTCCCCTATCGAAGCCAGCCTGACCTTGTTTATAATAGCCGAAAAGTCTTTGTGCACGTGCCCTTAAGGAGCAACCCCCTAAAGCTGCAGCCTTCGCCTCTGAACACTTGAATCAATCCAAAATGACTGCCATCTCGTACAGACCGCTACCCAAAGAGGATGGTAGGAATCTATGTCGGAGTTTCGTCGACTCCACCTAGATGGATGGACTCCAGGAGAATTGGAATCCGAAAGACCAACTCAAATAAGAAGGGCCACCATTCTATCAAGGGCCACCCCTGCAAGGAATTTACATGCCAGTCCATATCTTCTGTGAGATCACTTAACAATTAATAGGTACTCCCTCCATTCACAAAAAATATGATGTTCTAACTTTTTTGTGAATCAGATGTATATATAACTCATCTGGATGAAATATAATTTGGTCTCATTCATATAGAAAACAAGAACAGATACAATGCACGTCAGTACACACACATCTTATAGCATCACATTCAATGACTATAAAAAGTGAATGAGACCAAATTATATCTCATTTAGATTAGTTCTAGCAAATCTGGCACATAATTGCCAATGTTTCACACTGGGAAGTCCCCCGCCTGGGCAGGCTCATGCAGGAACAGCCAGCGGAGAGCAGTGTAAAAATCCCTCCAAAAATTCGACGTGATTCCCCGCTGATGGATGCATGAAGCTAGCCACTGGAGCTGGTTAGTGTTAGTAACTGCTCCCCTGTTCACCAACACTAGTTTGCTGCCCATGCGTTGCCATGAAAAAATAAAGCCCCTTTGACTCATATAGGATATGATTATTTTAGAAATATAGTAAAATTATAGAAAATAAGATGTCATGTATCTCAAATACAATAGGAAAATATGTCATTTGGGAATGGCTAAGAATCAATCGACATGAATTTTTATTTGGAGTCAATTTGGCCTCGATCAGTTAGAAGTGTTTGATGAAAAAGAAAAACGAGTTGCCCAGATTATCTTTTCTTTCTCAAAATGTTTTAGAGACCACATCGCTGCAGTGTCCGTCTTCTTCTTCCTCCCGCCGCCTACTTCCACCAGCTAGGCCGCGCGGCTAGCGGCGCACTCGCGACCGCCTCGCAACACCGCCCAGTTGGGGAATGTTGCATGGGAAACAAAAAAAATTTCCTACGCTCACCAAGATCAATTTAGGAGATGCACATCTACGAGAGGAGAGTTGGATCCACATACCCTTGTAGATCGCAAAACGGAAGTGTTACTAGAACGTGGTTGATGGAGTCGTACTCGCGGCGATTCAAATCGCGGAATATCCGATCTAGTGCCGAACAGACGGCGCCTCCGTGTTCAACACACATACAGCCTGGGGACGTCTCCTTCTTCATGATCCAGCAAGGGGAAAGGAGAAGTTGAGGGAGAACTCCGGCAACACAACGGCGTGGTGGTGGAGCTTGTCGTTCTCCGGCAGGGCTTCGCCAAGCACTGCGGATAAGGAGGAGGTGAACGAGGGAGAGAGGGCTGCGCCAGGGCAAGGCGATTGGTGTATCCAGGCCCCCTCTCCCCCACTATATATAGGAGGCAAGGGGAGGGCTAGAGCGCAGCCTTGGCCCCTTCTTCAAGAAGGGGTGCGGCCAGGGAGGAGTCCTCCCTCCCCAAGGCACCTAGGGGATGCCTTCCCCTTTTAGGACTCTTCCTCTTCCTACCCTCCTGGGGCATGGGCCTCTTGGGGCTGGTGCCCTTGGCCCATATAGGCCAAGGCGCACACCCCTACAGCCCATGTGCCCCCCCCTCCCGGGGGCAGGTGGACCCCCGGACCCCTTTCGGCACTCCCGGTACAATACAAATAATACGCGAAACTTTTCCGGCGACCAAAACAGGACTTCTTATATATAAATCTTTACCTCCGAAACTCCTTGTGACGCCCAGGATCTCATCCGGGAGTCCGAACAACTTTCGGTTAACCACATACAATTCCCATTACAACTCTAGCGTCACCCGAACCATAAGTGTGTAGACCCTACGTGTTCGGGAACCATGCAGACATGACCGAGATAACTCTCTAGCAAATAACCAATAGCGAGATCTGGATACCCATATTGGTTCCCACATATTCCATGATGATCTCATCGGATGAACCACGATGTAAATGATTCAGACAATCCCGTATGTAGTTCCCTTTGTCTATCGGCATGTTACTTGCCCGAGATTCGATAGTCGGTATCTACATACCTATTTGAATCTCGTTACCGGCAAGTCTCTTTACTCGTTCCATAATACAAGATCACATGGCTAACTCTGTAGTCACATTACTTGCAAGCTTATTGTGATGTTGTATTACCGAGTGGGCCCTGAGATACCTCTCCGTCCTACGGAGTGACAAATCTCAGTTTTGATCCATGCCAACTCAACAGATACCGTCGGAGATACCTATAGAACACCTTTATAGTCATCCAGTTGCATTGCGACGTTTGGTACACACAAGGTACTCCTCCGGTGTCAGTGAGTTGCATGATCTCATGGTCATATGAACCTATACTTGACATGCAGAAAACAATAGCAATAAACTGACACGATCATATGCTACGTTCACAGTTTGGGTCTCATCCATCACATCATTCTCCTAATGATATGACCCCGTTATCAAATGACAACTCATGTCTATGACCTGGAAACCATGGCCATCTTTGGTCAACAAGCTAGTCCAGTAGAGGCTGACTAGGGACATCTTGTTGTCTATGTATCCACACATGTATTTGAGTTTTCAATCAATACAATTCTAGCATGGATAATAAAAGATTATTATGAACAAAGAAATATGATAATAACCAATTTATTATTACCTCTAGGGCATATTTCCAATAGTCTCCCACTTGCACTAGAGTCAATAATCTAGTTCACATCGCCATGTGATTAACACCCATAGTTCACATCGCCATGTGACTAACACCCAAAGAGTTTACTAGAGTCAATAATCTAGTTCACATCATCGTGTGATTAACACTCAATGAGTTCTGGGGTTTGATCATGTTATGCTTGTGAGAGAGGTTCTAGTCAACGGGTTTGCAACATTCAAGTTCGTATGTACTTCACAAATCTCTATGTCATATTGTAGATGTTGCTCCCACGCTCCACTTAGAGCTATTCCAAATGGTTGCTCCACTATACGTATCCGGTTTGCTACTCAGAGTCATCCGGATAGGTGTTAAAGCTTGCATCAACGTAACCCTTTACGCTCAACTCTTTATCACCTCCATAACCGAGAAACATTTCTTTACTCCTCTAAGGATAATTTCTTACCGCTGTCCAGTGATTCACTCTATCACTCTTGTACCCCCTTGCCAGACACGTGGCAAGGCACACATCAGGTGCGGTACACAGCATGGCATATCGTATAGAGCCTATGTATATGGCATAGGGGATGACCTTCATCCTTTCTCTTTCTTCCGCCAAGGTCGAGCTTTGAGTCTCACTCAACTTCACACCTTACAACTCAGGCAAGAACTCCTTCTTTGACTGATCCATTTTGAACTCCTTCAAAATCATGTCAAGGTATGTGCTCCATGAAAGTCTTATCAGGCGTCTCGATCTATCTCTATAGATCTTGTTTCCCAATATGTAAGCATCTTTACCCAGGTCTTCCTATGAAAAACTCCTTTCAAACAACCCTTTATGCTTTCCAGAAATTCTACATCATTTCTGATCAACAATATGTCATCCACATATACTTAACAAAAATGTTGTAGTGCTCCCACTCACTTTCTTGTAAATACAAGTTTCTTGCAAACTTTGTATAAACCCAAAAGCTTTGATCGCCTCATCAAAGCGTATAATCCAACTCAGAGATGCTCGCACCAGTCCATAGAAGGATCACTGGAGTTTGCATACCTTTTAGCATCCTTAGGATCGACAAAACCTTCCGGTTGTATCACATACAGCCTTTCCTCGCGGAAACCGTTAAGGAAACTCTGTTTTGACATCCATCTGCCAGATTTCGTAATCGAAAAATGCAGCAACTGCTAACATAATTCTGACGGACTTCAGCATCGCTATGAGTTAGAAAGTCTCATCATAGTCAACTCCTTGAACTTGTCGAAAAACCCTTTGCGACAAGTCAAGCTTCAGAAATGGTGACATTACCATTAGTGTCTGTATTCTTCTTGAAGATCCATTTATTCTCAATGGCTTTTCGCCCTTCAGGTAATACTTCCAAAGTCCATACTTTGTTTTCATACATGGATCCCATCTCCAATTTCATGGCCTCTAACTATTTATCAGAATCCAGGCCCACCATCGCATATCCGTAGCTCGTAGGTTCATCGTTGTCCAACAACATGACCTCTAAGAGAACGCATCCTTGTCGACCTACGAGGCTCGAAAGTAACTTGAACCGAAAGCTCATGATCACCGTCATTAGTTTCCTGTTCAACTGACGTAGGTGCCATAGAAATTTCTTTCTGCACTGCGCTACTATCTGGTTGAAGTGAAGGTTCAACAACTTCATCAAGTTCTATCTTGCTCCCACTCAATTCTTTCAAGAGAAACTCCTTCTCAAGAAAGGACCCATTCTTAGCGACAAACACTTTTCCCTCAGATCCAAGATAGAAGGTATACCCAACCGTCTCCTTTGGGTATCCTATGAAGATGTATTTGTACGTCTTGGGTTCGAGCTTTTCTGGTTGAAGCCATAAGCATCGCAGTCTCGAACCCTAAGAAACGACAGCTTGGGTTTCTTGCCAAACCATAGTTCATACGGTGTCGCGTCTACGGACTTAGATGGTGCCCACTAGTGCAGAACCGGGCAATAGCACCGGTTCGTAAGGCCCTTTAGTGCCGGTTCCATAACTGGCACTAAAGTGTGGGCACTAAAGCCCCCCTCCCTTTAGTACCGGTTCAGCACGAACCGGTGCTAAAGGGCAACCACGTGGCACGAGCCAGTTCCGGGGGTCGGGAGCCCTTTAGTACCGGTAGGTAAAACCAACCGGTACTACAAGGTTTGGGTTTTTTTTGGTTTTGTGATTTCTTTTTCATTTAATTTTGTGTTTTCCATTTAATTCTTTTTCGTTTGCTGGTATTTTACGATACTACACATTGTACACGTTATGCATATATATATATATATATATATATATATATATATATATATATATATATATATATATATATATATATATATATATATATATATATATATATATAGAATTTCTAGTAGAACCAATCATATATATATCATCAAATGTCTCACAAACCACCAATTCAGACATACACACATGTATATATACAATTTCTCCTACATGTTGCCTTCGGAGCCAGTGGCATTAGCCTAATTGGTGCCTTCGGAGCACGATGACAATTGGAAGTGGTTCATGGGCGCGGTAGCAGGTAATGGTATTCTCCCTTCGGATCTATGACCTGGTCGAGCAAAAATCCCGCTATTTCCTCTTGAAGTGTTTGTACGCGCTCCGTTTCTAGGAGCTTGTCCCGCACCTCTGTGAACTGTTAAGAAGGAGATCAATATGCATGTTTATTAGTTGTGTGACTAAATATCGATAATGGTGTAAAAATTGTGAATAGTGTTCTGACAAACGTACCAATTCCTGTCTTTGAGATCTGCTCCTTTCGGACGCCATCATGCGAATGTTCTCGCAAACGCAGTATGCACACATATCAGTCCCCTGCGCCTGCTTCAGGGCCTTTAAGAGAATGGAATTTGATCAGATAATAATTAATCAAGCATGATAATTAAAGAGATAATGGCAGCTAGCTAGCTAGCTAGTACTACTTAATTACTTACCTTGGGTCGAAACCATCGCAATCTTTGTTTCCATTCACCTGGAGTGATGCTGATGAACCTTGCCCAAGCCCTGCCCGCCGACAAAGAAAATGAATAAATGGGTTATTAAATAGTTCATATCAGGAAATGACGAACTAAATAGGCTGAGATATATAGTTAATAATGATTCAAATTACCTGGTGACTATCCCAAACAAGATGGTGTAGTCACTTTGTTTTTTAAGTAGTGAGTCGAGTACTTCAACTGTTCCGGCGTCAACTTTAATGATACACAAGATCCAGTGAAATCTGCATGCACACACGTTTGGATGTCTTAATTAAGCGGACATATGTAAGCAAAAACATGTAGCTAGCTAGTAGGCAAAAACAGAGAATTTGTAGTACAAGACAGTGTGACTCACTGGAAGTTGCAAGGAAGTAGTATATCTTCATTGTATTTGAGGCACTTCAAGAACTCTAGCATGCTGTCCTCTACATGATTTTCATGATATTTATCTATT
The DNA here is from genome assembly GCA_902687465.1 of Secale cereale. Lineage (NCBI taxonomy): Eukaryota > Viridiplantae > Streptophyta > Magnoliopsida > Poales > Poaceae > Secale > Secale cereale. The sequence continues at coordinate 837,438,694 of LR738714.1, forward strand.
TTCCATGTGTATTTATTAACGGTGTTTGGGTCAATGAACCCAATGCCATAGCGTCCACCTTTTTTCATTTCATACATCTTCATCCTGCATAATACCATAGAAAAGAATATAGTGAGGATAATTACAGGTAATGATTGATCAAAAGGATCACTACAGCTAGCTTGAGATTTAAATTACAGAAAGAAATCACTTATAGACAACAGCAACTGACGATAGATTTGTCAAGTGTGTCTTGATTGTATAACTGAAACAGTTCAATATACTCAACGACCACAACTTTCTCATGGTAGTAATGATCCTTCTTGACTTCCACCATGAGGGACTCTCGATTGGAACTCTTGGTAATGTCCATGTACCATTGATGCAATTCAAACATTCTCATTGGGAGCTTCTTGACCTTGTCAGGCTTGACCAAAGGATCGCCCCGGACATATTTCCGTTTTATTTCCTCCTCTGTAAGCACAGGCATGGGCTCGATCTCGAGGAGTTGTCCAACAGTGATGTTGAGAATTTCAGCCTGCGTTATATGCTCCTCGGTTATTACCACATTCCCCACCTCGGGAACGTAAACTGTTTGCCCACAATAATATTGGGCGCGCGTACTCTCACGTGTTGTTGGCACAACAAGCGAGGGGATCGATTGCGCCGCCTATTCTCCCAGCTGGGGAACGGTTTTCCCGCATTTTTTTACAGCTGCTTGTTGTTTGCTCGAGCTCGAGCTCGCCTCCTTTTGTAGACGTGCTCGATTTAACTTCCTGATGTGGCGCTCATAGTCTGTGTCAACAGGCTTGGGAGCTGGTGGTTGAGCCATACGAATGAAGTGGTCAATCTTTTCCTTAGGCAATTTCTCCCTTGGCGGTGGTGGCGGTTTCGGTCCAAAATGGGCATCCACTTCTGCCCGCACTATGGCCTCGGTTTTCTCCTCGGTCCTGTCGTAAGCCCTCTGAGGATCAGTGAGGATTGGGCCATATTTATATCGCTGGCCTCCACCTGTACTTCCTGTACTGCCTCGACTCGTACCGCTACGCACCATAGCTGCGGGGTGTCTCTTCTGCGATTGCTGAGGCGGCGGAGACGGCTGACGGGGCTGAGTTGGACGAGGAGGAGTGGCCTGAAGCTGTGCCGGACTTGGAGGAGGAGTGGCCTGAAGTTGTGCCGGACTTGGAGGAGGAGTGGACGTCTGACGCTGTGTCGGACTTGGAGGAGGAGTGGCCTGACGCTTTTCCGGACTTGGAGGAGGAGGAGTGGCCTGACGCGTTGGTGGACTTGCAGGAGCGGGAGTCAGCTGACTCGGTGGCGGACTTCGACGAGGAGTCGGCTGACGCGGTGTCGGTGGCCTTCGAAAGATGATGTAATCCTTTCTCCATAGGATGATACGATGTTTGGCCTCTCCGAGTGTGTGCTCCTCGTCACCTCCAGGAATGTCAAGCTCTAGCCCCGAATATTGGTCCACCACCTCATCAACCAAGACACTAGCATAGCCTGCTGGAATCTGGTTGCAATGGAAGGTTGCCTCGGGGGGATTTGTTGTCGGGACCCCAATCCTACGTCACACAGGTCTAGCCTGTAACACATCATATCACTTTGCGGCCTCACGCACGGTATCCCCACGGGTGCCACCTTACCTGGCCAGGGACCGTTTGCGCATTTTGGCACACGTATATGACAGTGTCGCTAGCATCCATATGACAGAGAACCCGGGCCGACATGACTACTTATAAACCAAAAGTGGCGCTAAATTACAGAGACAGGCATACATGACCCAGCAACGAACGTGTCGGTCATCAACGTATGAACCCAAGTCGTAGCAAGCTACAAGGACTTAAAGGAACAACGCATGACATTTCCCCTAAGGGACAGACACAGGAACGAAGAAGGACACATGCCGGCGAGCCTAAGTGTTCCAGAGTAGTAGCAAGCTACAAAGGCTCAGTGGAAGCGCTAGGAGACATTTCCCTGTAAGATAGGCTACCAAGGGTAAACAACTAGGTGTCGGATCCCACACATAGCAATACACATTACACGTACGCATAACATGCAAGTATGTGTTGTACAACATGGCATCACAACATAACTCAACAACTCATATAGATAAAGGCCCAGAAGAGCCATCATAGCATTTATTACAAACAGAGGTCACATGACCCAACATACAGAGCATACAGGCAACGGAAGCATAACATGTCTGAGTACAGACAACTACAAATGAAAAAGGCTGAGAAGCCTGACTAACTACAAGACCCTCCCAAGGGTACAAGATCGTAGCTGAGGTAACAAGCTAAACATCGAAGTCCACGCGGAACCACTAGCGAGACTAAAGTCTCTCTGCAAAAACATAAATTAAGCCAACGTGAGTACAAAGGTACTCAGCAAGACTTACATTAGAACTAGCTACATATGCATCAGTATCAACAAAGGGGTGGTGGAGTTTGACTGCAGCAAGCCAGCTTGACTCGGTGGCTATCCTGAACTACGATTACAAGTAACTCTTTTGAGGTGGCGCACACGAGTCCACATCTTCACCAATCAATACACCACTATGGATCCATTCCCGTCTCTCTACGAGAAGGCCATCCATAGCACTCACACTTGTCTTGAGCATTTTAGAGTATCCACTTTCACTTGTCTATGTACCACGTAAGCATCCAAGAAGTCCATAACCGCGGACCCGGCTATTCGAATAGATCATGTTAACCCTGCAGGGGTGTACTTCTTCACACACGCTCTCGCCACTTACCGCCATGTACACGTCGTGTATCTCGGCAACCTTCAAGCGGAAGCCTGGCGAGGGTGTCGGCCACGACCTGACTAACCACACAAGACTCTAGTCCAGGTTTATCGCCTATTCGGGTTCCATCCGTAAGGAGATCCGGCCGGGGTGTCGCTCACGGCCCCAAACGATGTGTACAGGGTTCCCAAGCCCACCAACTGGGTGCCACTTGGTACACCGGGCCACTGCACCTAGTCTGTCCCAAGCCCACCTGTACCGGGTGCCACTTGGTAGACTACTAGCACTACCAACAAACACCAGAAACTAGTTGCAACTCCTGGACAGAGATCTAGTTGATTAATAAGTCGAGAGGGGCACTTAAGCATTCCAATGCGTGGTAGTAGCTAGTCATTGGACAACTTACACAGAACTCAGTTCTTAAAGACGGTTCCAGTGAGACAACCCACCATGTACTCCTACATGGCCTCTCACCGCTACCTTTACCAAATCGTGTTCACACACTTAGCTCACACACAGTAGGACATGTTCACCACATTCCATGTCATCCCCGATGAATCAGACCAGACAAAACTCTAAGCAATAGCAGGCATAACCAGAAAGCATGAATGAGTAGGCACAACAGGGCTCAAACAACTCCTACTCATGCTAGTGGGTTTCAACTATTTACTGTGGCAATGACAGGTCATGCAGAGGAAAGGGGTTCAGCTACCGCAGCAAAAAAGCAGTTCAAAACGTTGTTGTCCTAATGCAGTAAAAGAGAGCAGGAGCGAGAGAGTGGGATTGTAACGGGATGCTCAATGGGGGTTTTGCTTGCCTGGCACTTCTGAAGATAGTAATAGTTCTTCATCGGTGTCAACGGACTCATCATCGGAACATCGTCTACTGAGAGGGGACAAAACCGACAAACAGAGAAAGAACACAATCAATGCAATGCAACAATATGATGCATGAACATGACATGGCAATATGATGTGATTTGGCCTAATGCAACTAGCAACACAATTAAGTGTAGTTGGTTTGAACCCAAGGTTCAAATTCAAACTCCACATATGGTTATTTAAATGCCATTCATTTGATTTGTCCAAAACAGTAGCTATAAGTAGTTATAACATGCATGAAAATGGTACATATGGATAGATTGGATTTTTCTGATCATTTTTCATATATAAATTATTTTCATCTGAGCTACGGTTGATTTTATATGAATTTTAGAAGTTTTAGCTATTTTCTGGAATAAATAAATCATTTTTGATTTATTTAAAATCTCAGAAAACATTTACTGCGTCAGCATGACCTCATGCTGACGTCAGCAGGTCAACAGGGGCTAGTCCAGGTCAACCATGACATGTGGGCCCGGCATGTCAGTGTCACAACTAATTAACAGAGTTAATTAGTGCTAAGCTAAGAACTAACTAACTGTCAGTGGGGCCTCGGCCCACTAGTCAGTCGCACATTAACTAACAGGATTTACTTAGACCTAACTAAACTAATTAACATCACTGGGGTCCACTATCAGTGACTCTAGGGGGGGTTGGTTAGGCGCTAATGACGGTGCCACGTCAGCACGCCGGAGTTACTCGCCGGCGACCACAATCTGCGGCGGTGTCTTGCCGGAGAGGCTCGGGTTTCGCGTACAAGGGGCGGTTTCGGGCGCGGTTAGTCCCGTTGGAAAGCTGGCACTCAGCCGCATCCAACGGTGCAAGCTGTGCGACCTGAGGTGGCCGGGAACAACGCCGGCGGTGAGGTTTGCGGCGGCCGGAGCTCTGGTCTGTGCGGGCGCGTGGCTTCAATGCACGGGGGAGCAAGCAAGGGATGCGTTGGGCTCGTCGTTGTTCCAGGAGCACAATGGAGGCACAACTAGAGCGAAGGAGCCCGGTGGCTGCGAGGGCAACGGCCATGGCGGACGGCGGCGCTCGGGTATGGCGGCTGGCACTGCTAGAGGGTGTAATCGGGCTTTGGGAGAGGGGGTTCCGATGCGGGAACTCACGATGGTTGCAGAGGCATCGACGTGGGCTCGGGGGAGGCTCGGAGCAGAGCAGGGCGTCGAGGGGGATATCCGGCGACGGCGGTCGGGGATAAGCTTGGTGAGGTCGGTGTAGGGCAAACGAGCGCTTGCGGCTCGGCCTTCTCGATGAAGCAGTTGATGGCGGAGCTCTCGGGCATGGCGCGGCAGCGAGGGGGCGACGGTGGCCGCGGTGGTGACGAGCGGCGGCGACGGCTAGCTCTCGGGTGGCTGCGGGAATGCGAGGGGAAGGAGGGAGAATGACCAGAGAGAGAGGGGAGAGGACGAGGGGGGTCGAGGGCGTCTCCAAGCGCGTGGACAAGGAGGGGGATGAGCCTCCAGCGCGAAGCAGGAGGTGGCCGAGGGCGAGCGCACGCGCGACACGCACAGCGCCAGGAGGCGCGGGGAAGACGAC
>LR738714.1:837445477-837517318 GCA_902687465.1 Secale cereale
GGGTGGCTGCGGGAATGCGAGGGGAAGGAGGGAGAATGACCAGAGAGAGAGGGGAGAGGACGAGGGGGGTCGAGGGCGTCTCCAAGCGCGTGGACAAGGAGGGGGATGAGCCTCCAGCGCGAAGCAGGAGGTGGCCGAGGGCGAGCGCACGCGCGACACGCACAGCGCCAGGAGGCGCGGGGAAGACGACAGAGAGGGGGGGGGGGGCTGCGGTGGTGGGCTGGGCCATCTAGCTGGGCCGTGCATGTAATCTCTCTCTCTCTCTAATTCTTTCTGTTTTCTGTTTATCTTTTGTTTTCTTTTATTAATATCTTTTGCCACTGTTTTGAAATTAAACAATTTCAAACAATGCCAAAAACTCCTCTGAATATTTTTATTTTGCTAGATGGACTTTTCCAGAAGCTCATAAAACATTTCAGGGGTATTTGAAATTATATTCTAATTATATGAATATAATTCAAATTCAAATAGCTAATGATTTAAATTCAAAGTCCCAAAAATAAATCCTTAAAAATGTTCCTAAATTGTGGTTTGGTCTCAAAGCCTTGCCAAAATTATCAAACATTGATGAAGGCATTTTGGGTTCATTGAATGCATTTTTTTTAAGCTGGACCTATTTGGATTTCAAGGTGCTAGGGTTTGAACATCCCCAATTCAAGTTTAACAAAATTTAAACATGATGCACATGCAAGACCAACCCAAGTGCAAGATAAAACTAGGGATGTGACATTTGTAAAAGCAACAGCGTCCGCCACCTTCATGGATATGTTCTTCATTTTGAAGTGTAGCTCGCAGTTAGTGTTCTCCATGATGTAATCCACGGGGTATCTATCCTGCATTGCGTCGCCCGGGGCGGAACCCACGCTGCTTCTCGGCATGGATGGGGCGGTGGTATCTAATGCTGGATCATCCGCTAGCTGCTGCAGCTGCTGAGGCCCCCTTTGCTGGCTAAGTGAGTCGATCTGCTCCTGCTGCCGCTGGAATTTGACTGCCAAGTCCGCGTGCTTTGATTCTAGGCCTTGAAGGCGTTCATAGTCCAGCTTCCTCTGCTCCTCCTCCATCTTCCTCTGCTTCTCCTCCGCAATCTTCCTTCTCGCACGGGTTCTGTAGTCGGCGTTCTAGTCCGAAAACCCCTCATACCACGGAATAGCGCCCTTGCCTCGTGTTCTTCCTGGGTGTTCAGTATTTCCCAGGGCACGCGTAAGCTCATCGTTCTCTCTGTTAGGATGGAACACCCCCGATCGAGCCTCTTCTATTGCAACAAGTATCTTATCATCAGCTCCGTTCAGACATGCCTTCGTCGAAACTTTGCCTGTCTTCGGGTCCAACTCCCCCCCCCATGCGCATAGAACCAAGTCCTGCACCTGGGGGGCCAGCTCCTAGTAACCGGAGTGACACCCGCATTCTCCATCTCTTTCTCAAACTTATCCCACTTAAGCATTGCCACCGCGTAGCCACCTGGCCCCAGCTTATGGAACTTATCCTTTTTTTCGGCATTCTTCTTGTTTATTCTCGACCGTTCCTTAGCTAATTCTGAATCCTTGAATTTCACGAAATCGTCCCAATGAGCACTTTGCTTCTCTAGTGTTCCCTCGAATACTGGAGTCTTCCTTCCTCCCTTGACGTGCTTGTCCCATTCACGATTCTTGTGGTTCTTGAATGCAACCGCCATCTTCCTAAGAGCAGCGTCCTTGACTTTCTGGACATCTGCTTCTGTGAAATGATCTGGTAGGGTGAAATGTTTCATGAGAGTATCCCAAAGCAGACTTTTTTGTCTGTCATCGACAAAAGTAAGATCTGGACGTGGCTTTGCTGGCTCTCTCCATTTTTGAAGGGAGATCGGGAGTTGGTCCTTCACAAGAACTCCGCACTAACGAACGAACTTGTCCGCAATCTTCTTAGGCGCCAATGGTTCGCCATTAGGTCTGATTGCCTCGATATTGTACTTTACGCCCTCCTTCAACTTTTTGTTCGGGCCTCGTTTCGTCCTGTTGCCTGAAGATTTGCTTGATCCGGATGGCTGAAAGAAGATAGATCGATTCGTTAATATATCTTCAACTCATTTAAAACATGTGATGATCACCAGATGTGCCTGCTTATATAAATATATATACCTCGCCGGTCTTTATTGTTTCAAGATCAACATTTTCTTCGTCATCATAATAATCGTAGTTCATGACTTCATCAATTCGGACGTCGCAATCGAATATCATATCACCCTCTCCGGTGTTGTTTAGAAATTCTGAGCCGTCATAATCTTCTTCATTCTGATCATCATCTGGCCTGCGAGGATGGCGTAACATATCGAACAGGGTATGTTCTCCCTCTCTGCCGATATTGTCCGCCATAGCTTTTATTTAACTAATCCAAAAGAAATATAAAACAATTTAGTATTCAAATTACATCGTCTCGAATAATAGATATAATCTCGAATACATCGTCTCGAATAATAGATATAATCTCGAATACATCGTCTCGAATAATAGATATAATCTCGAATACATCATCTCGAATAATATATAATCTCGAATACATAATCTCGAATAATATATAATATCGATTACATTACTGGCTAGGTAGCTAATAAAGATCGAATACTACAGAAGAATCTAGGACACTCGTGGTTCCTGCGGCGCGGGCGGTGGACACCCAAAGAGAAGGAACCCTCACAGGATCATAGCTGAAGTGAGATCCCTGAAGAAACTGCCAGGTATTGGAGAACCTGCCACCCTCTAACGCAACCATGTAGCGATGGACGTGCTCGTCCTCCTCCCTGACATGGCGACGTACCACCTCCGGCGGGGCCGGCTCCCTCCGCACCGAAACTGGCCCACGCGAACACCACCAAACGAGATCAGGGTCGACGACGGGACCCGGGGCCGGGTTTCTCATCAAGCGGCGCGCCCCTCAAGGCAGCACCTCCCAGTGTGTAACGCCCGGGTAATCACACTACAATAATTCTCTGCTAATGATGCCACGTCATCGTGTTACTGTTGGTAACATCACGTTAATCGAGAACCCTGTTCCCCACCGTTCGAAATAAGAACCCGAAAAAAAATAAACAATATAAGTTTTCAAAAGGTCAAATAAAAATGTTCGGGCGGTGTTAAATATTGCAAGATCAATTATGGTGTAGTTATTACAATTTCCAAAAATTCCTAAGTATTTTAAATAAAATAAAACAGAAAAGGAATAATTAAATAAAAGAAAAGGAAAGCCAAACAACAACAAAAAAAAGTAAAAAAAAATCTAACCTACCCTAACCTACTGGGCCTCGGCCCACTACCAGACCTATAACTCCCCTCTCCCACTCCCAAAAATATCCCCTCTCACCCCCCTCCACCGACACTCCACCCCCTCTCTCTCGATTGGATCGGGAGTGGAAGCCCCATCGCCCCGACGCCGCGAGCCCGCGTCGTCTTCCTCTGCGGTCGCCGTCGCCTGGAGCTGCCCCGTCGGTCTGCCTCCTCTTCATCACCGTCGTCCCTGACGGCCACCTCGACCCCCGCTGCCCGTCCCTACAGCCCCCGGTGAGGCCTCGGCCTCCTCTCCTCATCTCCCCCTACCGCGTCGCTACCGCGGTCACCGCGGCTCCCCACGCCTCGGCCACACCTCCCCCCGTGCACCAGCCCGCCACTCCGGCCACCGTCGGCCCCGCCTCCACCACTCGCCGCCGCCGCTGCACGCCACGGCCCCGCTCCTGCTGCTCATCCGTCGAACCGCCACCGCAGCTCGCCGGCGTGCCCGTGCCCGCGCCCGCTATGCCGCTGCTCTGCTGGTGCCGCCGCCGGCGCCCCGGGTCCCCGCGCCGCTCCGCCTCTGCTGCTCGCCCGCCGTCGCGCGGCCATGGCTGCAGCCACCGTGCGTCGTGCGCAGGCCCGCCCCTCCGAGCCGCCGGCCACCGCAGCTCCTTGCCGCGCTGTCCGCCGCCCCATTCCGGCCGGCGCCCGTGCGGCCCCTGGCCGCCAGCGCCCGTGCTCGGCCCTCCCCCCACCCGTCCATCGCTCGGGCGGGCGACGCCCACTCCCCCGGGGCTCCGCCCCGTTAACCCACACCCAATAGGCCACTAGGCCTATGGCAACGGGGGCCCAGCCCCAGAACGTTATAGAAAAAAAGATTTTAAAAATGATAATAAAAATATAAATAAATAAATAAATAAATATTATTATTAATTAATTAATTAACAAAATAATTAAGTTAATTAATCCTGTTTAATTAATCTAATTAACTAGTTAGTTTAACTAAATAGTAATTAGATTAGATAAACCCAGATTAGGCTTAACAGTGTATGACACACGGGCCCCACTGGTCGGGTTGACCAGTCAACCATGCTGACGTTAGCATGATGTCATGCTGATGTCATAAATCCTTTTCGAATTAATTTAATCAATATTAAATTCTAGAAATTAATAAAAACTTTAGAAAATCATATCTTTTAAACCGTAACTCGGATGAAAATACTTTGTACATGAAAGTTGCTCAGAATTTCGAGACGCATCCGAAAACGCAGACCGTTCGTCAACCACACGTACCTAACATAACGAACCCGCAACTTTCCCCCTCCGTTTCATCCGCCCGAAAACGCGAAACACCGGGAATACTTTCCCGGATGATTCCCCCTTCGTCAGTATCACCCGATACTGCGTTAGGGCACACTTAGCACCGCTACATGTCATGTCATGCATCGTCATGCATCTGTTTGCATTGTATTCACTGTTTCTTCCCCGTCTTCTCTCCGGTAGACTACGAGACCGACGCTGCTGCTGCCCCGATCGACTACGGTGTTGACGACCCCACTTTGGCTGCCGAGCTTCCAGGCAAGCCCCCCCTTTGATCACCAGATATCGCCTACTCTTCTCTCTACTGCTTGCATTAGAGTAGTGTAGCATGTTACTGCTTTCGATAATCCTATTCTGCTGCATAGCCTGTCATTGTTGCTATCACAGTTGATACTTTACCTACAATCCTAAATGCTTAGTATAGGATGCTAGTATTCCATCATTGGCCCTACACTCTTGTCCGTCTGCCCCGCTATTCTATCGGGCCGTGATCACTTGGGGGTGATCACGGGTATATATATTACATACACTTATACATGATACTTGATGTGACTAAAGTCGGGTCGGCTCGTTGAGTACCCGCGGTTGATTCACGGATTGGGGGCTGAAAGGACATACTTTCCCGACGGCCCTCTGTGTGGATCTTTGTGGCGGAGCGACAGGGCAGGTTGAGACACCCAGTGGAGAGGTGGCCTGGCCCTGGTCGTTGTCCGCGGTTATTTCATAATAACACGCTTAACGAGTTTGGATATTTGATCTGAGTCTGGCCATTTGGTCTATACGCACTAACCAGCTGCGTGGGAACAGTTATGGGTACTCGACGTCGTGGTATCAGCCAAAGCCTTTTTGACGTCAGCGGCTTAGCGGCGCGCGCCGGGTTGGACCGCGTAACGCAACTTCCTTAGTAATGGAGGTTGCTAGGTCTGCTCATCGGCCGTGTACGCAACGTGCACGTGTGCGTTGGGCGATGGGCCCGGACCCCTGCGCGTTTAGGACTTAGACCGGCGTGCTGACCTCTCTGCTGTGCTTAGGTAGGGCTGCGATGTGTTGATCTTCCGAGACCGGGCATGACCCTGGAAAGTGTGTCCGGCCAAATGGGATCAAGCATGCTGGGTTATGTGGTGCACCCCTGCAGGGAAGTTAATCTATTCGAATAGCCGTGTCCCTCGGTAAAAGGACGACCCAGAGTGGTATTCCGACCTCATGATAACTAGAACCAAACACTTGATAAAACACACCCAGATGAGTTCCAGATATAACTCGGTGGTTGCTCTCTCACAGGGTGATGTGCGGGAGGATCGCCGAGTAGGATTATGCTATTCGTTGTTACTTGGTGAACTCACCATCTATTCTCTTCTACTGCTGCAAGATGGAGGCTGCCAGAAGCGTAGTCTTCGTTCGGATTAGCTATCCCCCTCTTATTCCCGCTTGCTGCAGTTCAGTCCACCGATATTACCCATATCATTGTTACCATTGCATATGTAGTATAGATCGTTGCTTGCGAGTACTTTGGATGAGTACTCACGGTTGCTTTGCTCCCCCTTTTCCCCCTTCTGTACCTTCTTCTCGGATGATGCAACCAGATGGTGGAGCCCAGGAGCCAGACGCCACCTACGACGACTCCTACGACACCAGAGGCGCCTACTACTACGTGCAGTCTGCCGACGACAACCAGGAGTAGTTAGGAGGATCCCAGGCAGGAGGCCTGCTCCTCTTTCGATTTGTATCCCAGTTTGTGCTAGCCATCTTATGGCACGTTGTTTAACTTTATGTCTGTACTCAGATATTTGTTGCTTCCGCTGACTTGTCTATGACCGAGCACTTGTATTCGAGCCCTCGAGGCCCCTGGCTTGTAATATGAAGCTTGTATGACTTATTTTTACTTTTAGAGTTGTGTTGTGATATCTACCAGTGAGTCCCTGATCTTGGCCATACACATTTGCGTGCATGATTAGTGTACGGACAAATCGGGGGCGTCTCAAGTTGGTATCAGAGCCGACTGCCTGTAGGAATCCCCCTTCCACACTCCTTGGCCGAAGTCGAGTCTAGACATTGCAAAACTTTTACTAACATGGCTGTGTGGCTTACGGGCCCACGTCGCCATTTGGGTGGTACTAGATTCTTTTACTCCTCGATCTATACTCCGGGATTCTGAACACTCTCCTATTTCGGGTAAAATGATTTTACTAACTCTAACATTAGGATCCCCGAGACCCCTCACCCCAAAGTTGGATTAGCCATAGTTATTGTTTAGAATAGAATTTTGCATAAACTCCACATTGTCATTTGACTCCTTTGAAACATCTTTGTTTTCAGATGGAACCCACGAGGCAGGTCGTGCGCCACACGCAGGCCTTGGGTGCCTCGGGATCACCTGTTGTGCTAGTTGAGATGATGACCTATCTGGGTTATCGCTGGCACCCTGAGTATACCGTGTACGAGCAGTACCAGGACTTTAACCAGGAGCAGTATCGTGCCATCGTCCGCCTCTACTCGCGAGCAGATTACTCCTCTACTGTGCTGCACACCGCTCATGGTGTTGGAGTGACCGTCGATATGGCAGTTCACGATGCTGCTTACGCTGCTCTGACACGCCTTCGTGGAGAGTATCGGGCATTGGACACTTCCTCTTTCAGGCATGTTGCTATCGCCTCCGACGATGGAGCGGAGGGATACTACACTGCTGCCTACTCCACCCTCACCCGAGAGCCTTTCCATCATCGGAACCTTGTTCTGCATGCTGATGGGCCGGATCGAGCTAACCGAGCTCTTCGCCACGAGTTGTACACCACCCGTCAGCACCTGTACCGCGCTTTGACACTGTTGCACCCCTTTGTCCTATCTGGACAGCTGCCTCCTATTGTGCTCTACCCAGCTAGGACCGTGATGCCTCCTGGTGTCGGTTGGCCAGATGTGGGAGGCGACACTCCCGCACCTGGTCCTCTGTTGCCACATGGACGTCGGGTCCTGCACCAGAGTATCCACGGCCCTCAGGTTGATGGCGTGGAGGACTTCTCGTTGCAGCACTGCCAGCTGTCAGACTACCTTTACCTCCACAGTACCGCCTGGGACTGATGTAGTCTTGCGTACCAGTACTAGATGCATTCGCCGCGAGCCTGCGTGCCACCTATGATGTCCTTAGTTATGTACTGAACTATGTGTACTGAACTCTATGCATGCACCCCTTTTGTAATATATGCCGACTACTATGTGGTATTTTTACGTGCTCCTTTCATTATGCATGTTTCATTTATGAATGATTCCTGTGTTTGCAAATTTCTCAATGCTGAACTACCCCTGTTATATATTAGCAGAATGGTTAGACCAGCTGGCCGTGGTGGCAATGCCCCACCACCGCCCGAATACATGGCCGGTATGATCCAACAGTTGGAGATGAATCGCCAGTTCATGGAGACTGTCATGGCTCAGTTCCCTCATCCCAACATGGGTCAGCAGCAAGGCGTAGTGACACTGAATGACTTCGCCTCAACCCATCTGTCTACCGCAGCTCAACTCAGCCTCTTGATGCTGACGACTGGCTCCGTGACATTGCATTTGAACTGGAGTCTGCTGGAGTTGCCGCTGCCAACTATGTCACCTTTGCGGCATACTATCTGAAGGGTCCCGCTGCTCAATGGTGGGACAGCCACAGGCGTACACTGCCTGTTGGAACAATCATCACTTGGCCGGAATTCCAAGCTGCCTTCCGTGCCCGTTTCATTCCTCAGGGAATCATGGATAGGAAGAAGCGTGAGTTCCGCAACCTCACCCAGGGCAACAAGACTGTGGATGCTTATCAGCGGGAGTTTCTGGACTTATCACGCTATGCTGAAGAAGACATTGCCACTGATGCTCGTAGACAGGAAAAGTTCCGTGACGGACTTCAAGCTGACATCAAGCTCGCACTTCTTGTGCATGACTTTGTAGATTTCTCCACCTTGGTGAACAAAGCCATCCAGGTTGAAACTGGTCTGCAGGAACACCACAGCACTCTCAGGCGCAACCGTGAACCAAGGTCATCCTCGGGCCCTCCCTCACAGAAGCGTAGGGTCTGGATTCCCAACAATGTGTACCGTCCAGCTGCACCTGCTCCCAGGCAGTCCTATGCTGCACCTCGTCTGCCTCCACCACCTAGGCAGCCAAGACTTCCAGCTGCACCACTCCCAGCTCCTGCTTCTGTCCCCAATGATGGTCTGTGCTACAAGTGTGGTCAGCCAGGACACCTTGCCAGGAACTGCTTCCAGAATCAGAACCAGCTTGCACTGCCTACAGCTGGTCGTGGGAACAATCAGCCCCGCAACAACAATGCCAAGCCTTATGGCTGTGCTCAGGCCAACCACGTTGATCTCAATGAAGCTCAAGACCAACCTGCTACCGTGATGGGTACTCTCCTTGTTAATTTAGTACCTGCATCTGTTTTATTCGATTCAGGAGCATCGCATTCATTCATGTCAGAAGATTTTGCATATAAGCACGACATTAGATGTGATGAAATGAACACTTCTTCGGTAGTGGTAAAAACCCCTGCCGGCCAATGTCAAACCTCTATGGGTTGTCACGACGTTCCCGTTGAACTCGAAGGGTTGGAGTTCTATGCCTCTCCCATTATCCTGAAGTCGTCCAACATCGACCTCATTCTGGGAATGGATTGGCTAAAAGCCCATACTGCTTCTATAGTTTGCGCCACCAAGACAGTCCACCTGTTACACCCTTCCAATGAGATAGTAAGCTATCAAGCTTGTCCGGTTCAAAATGCTGAAGCACGTCTTTATGCATTGAATGCATTGAACGCTTCACCACTCGAGGGCATCGAAAACATTCCCATCGTGCGCGAGTTCCAGGACGTCTTTCCTGAGGAACTTCCAGGGATTCCCCCTGCTAGAGTTGTCGAGTTTATCATCGACTTGAAACCAGGCACCACTCCTATCGCCAAATGACCCTACAAGATGCCACCTCATGAACTCATTGAGCTTATGGAGGAAATCGACAAATCTCTTGCTAGTGGTTTCATCCGCCCGAGTTGTTCTTCTTGGGGAGCACCTTTCCTCTTTGTCAGGAAGAAGGATGGGACAAACCGATTGGTCCAAGATTACCGTCCTATCAACCAAGTAACTATTCAGAACAAATATCCGCTTCCTCGGATCAATGATCTGTATGATCAACTGGCTGGTTCATCAGTGTTCTCTAAACTCGACTTGAGGTTGGGTTACCACCAGATCCGTGTTCGTGAAGAGGATATTCCAAAGACTGCCTTTGTAACTCGATACGGTTCGTTCGAGTACACCGTCATGTCATTCGGCTTGACCAATGCTCCAGCTACATTCTCTCGCCTGATGAATTACATATTCATGGAATACCTCGACAAATTCGTCGTGGTATATCTGGATGATATCCTTGTATTCTCCAAGAATAAGGAAGAACATGCTGAACATCTTCGCCTTGTACTGGAAAAGCTTCGAGAGCATCAACTTTATGCTAAGTTTTCCAAGTGCGAGTTCTGGCTTCCTGAAGTAACCTACCTTGGGCATGTCATCTCCAAGGATGGTATTGCCGTCAACCCTGAACGAGTTCAGGCCATTCTCGATTGGACTCCTCCGAAGAATGTCAAGCAAGTCAGAAGTTTTCTCGGTCTCGCCAGCTATTGCCGTCGATTTGTCGAGAACTTCTCCAAGATCGCTAAGCCTCTGACTGGTCTACTTCACAAGGGCGTCAAGTTCGAGTGGACAGACAAATGCCAGGAAAGTTTCCAGGCACTCAAAGACAAGCTGACTTCTGCTCCAGTGCTTGCTCCACCTGATACTAACAAGGACTTCGTCATTTACTGCGACGCTTCTCGTCAAGGATTAGCTGTGTCCTAATGCAAGAGCGCAGAGTAATTGCTTATGCCTCTCGTCAATTGCGTCCTCATGAAGAGAACTACCCAGTTCTCGACCTTGAGCTTGCTGCTATCATTTATGCACTAAAACAGTGGCGACATTACCTTCTCGGTAATCGTTGCGAGATATTCACCGACCACCAAAGTCTTAAGTACTTGTTTACTCAACCAGACCTGAACCTCCATCAGCAGAGATGGATGGAGACTGTGGCAGATTTTGACTTGGGTATTTCCTATACCCCGGGCAAGGCTAATGTGATGGCTGATGCCTTAAGCCGCAAGTCATATTGCAACCACCTCCAGGTTCACAAGGTTCAGTCCTCGCTCGTTGAAGAATTCAGAAAGCTGAACCTCCATATTGTTCCTCCTGGGGCACTCGCTCCCCCTCCCCTAGAGTCCCGCCAGATGAATCTTCGTGTTGTTCCTCAGGGTTCTCTAAATACCTTGGTTGTCGAACCAGATCTTGTGGACGGTATCAAGACTATTCAAGGTTATGACTCTGAAGTCGAGAAGATTAAACTCTATCTCAAAAGGGGAAAGCCGTCATTTTTCACTATTGCCGATGATGGCACCTTATACTTCAAAGGCCACTTAGTGGTACCATGTTCAAAGAAAAACCTGGATATGACTCCTAGGGTTATGAAAGAAGCTCATGATACACTTTGACTATTCATCCCGGTAGTACCAAGATGTACCAGGACATTCGTCAGAGATTCTGGTGGTCTAATATGAAGCAAGACATTGCTCGTTATGTTGCTGAGTGTGACATTTGCCGTCGTATGAAAGCAGAACATCAAAGGCCTGCTGGAACTTTGCAACCTATCTCTATTCCCGAATGGAAATGGGACCATGTTGAAATGGACTTTGTCACTGGATTTCCCAAATCGCAGAGAGGTAATGATGCAATACTTGTTGTCATTGACCGACTTTCTAAAGTTGCACATTTTCTGGCAGTCAAAGAAACAATTACTGCTAGTCAGCTGGCAACTCTCTACATGTCCAGAATTGTTTCACTTCACGGTATTCCACTGGTTATCAGTTCAGACCGTGGCAGTTTATTCACTTCAAGATTCTGGGCAAGTTTCCAAGAAGCTATGGGAACACATCTATCATTCAGTACTGCCTTTCATCCTCAGTCGCAAGGGCAAGTTGAATGCGTCAACCAAGTTCTCGAAGACATGCTTCGAGCTTGTGTTATTTCCTTTGGCAAGAAATGGGAGGAATCTCTCCCGTATGCTGAGTTCTCTTATAATAATAGCTAACAAGCTAGTCTGAAGATGACTCCCTTCGAAGTGTTATATGGACGGAAGTGCCGAACCCCTCTGAACTGGTCAGAAACTGGGGAACGTTCACTCTTCGGTCCGGATATTATTCAACACGCTGAAGAGCAAGTCCGCGTCATTCGCGAGAATTTGAAGACTGCTCAGGCGCGTCAAAAAAGTCAGTATGATCGTCATCGTCAAGACATGGTCTTTCAACCTGGCGAAAAGGCTTATCTTCGAGTTACACCAATGAAGGGTGCTCACCGCTTCGGGATCAAGGGCAAATTAGCTCCTCGCTATATTGGTCCATTCACTATTCTGGAAAGGCGTGGAAAGGTGGCATATCAACTGGAGTTGCCACCGAACCTTTCTCAGGTTCACGATGTGTTCCACGTGTCTCAACTCCGCCGCTGCTTCAAGGACCCAGTCCGCGCAGTGGATCACGAAGTGCTCGAGTTGCAACAGGACCTCTCCTATAAAGAGCATCCGGTCCGCATTCTCGACCAAGCTGAACGTCGCACACGGCAGATGGTGATCAAGTTCCTCAAAGTCCAGTGGTCACATCACTCTGAAGATGAAGCCACTTGGGAACAGGAGGATCGTCTTCGTGAAGAATACCCCGCACTGTTTTCTTCTACCTCCTAAATCTCGTGACGAGATTTCTTGTAGTGGAGGAGATTTGTAACGCCCGGGTAATCACGCTACAGTAATTCTCTGCTAATGATGCCACGTCATCGTGTTACTGTTGGTAACATCACGTTAATCGAGAACCCCGTTCCCCACCGTTCGAAATAAGAACCCGAAAAAAAAATAAACAATATAAGTTTTCAAAAGGTTAAATAAAAATGTTCGGGCGGTGCTAAATATTGCAAGATCAATTATGGTGTAGTTATTACAATTTCCAAAAATGCCTAAGTATTTTAAATAAAATAAAACAGAAAAGGAATAATGAAATAAAAGAAAAGGAAAGCCAAACAACAAAAAAAAGTAAAATAAAATCTAACCTACCCTAACCTACTGGGCCTCGGCCCACTACCCGGCCTATAGCTCCCCTCGCCCACTCCCAAAAATATCTCCTCTCACCCCCCTCCACCGACACTCCCCCCCTCTCTCTCGATTGGATCGGGAGCGGAAGCCCCATCGCCCCGACGCCGCGAGCCCGCGTCATCTTCCTCTGCGGTCGCCGTCGCCTGGAGCTGCCCCGTCGGTCTGCCTCCTCTTCATCACCGTCGTCCCCGACGACCGGCTCGACCCCCGCTACCCGTCCCTACAGCCCCCGGTGAGGCCTCAGCCTCCTCTCCTCATCACCCCCTACCGCATCGCTACCGCGGTCACCGCGGCTCCCCACGCCTCGGCCACACATCCCCCCGTGCACCAGCCCGCCACTCCGGCCGCCGTCGGCCCCCTGCGGCACCCATCGCTCCTCCCCCCACTGCTCTGTGCTGCCGCTGCGCTGGCCCCGCCTCCACTGCTCGCCGTCGCCGCTGCACGCCACGGCCCCGCTCCTGCTGCTCATCCGTCAAACCGCCACCGCAGCTCGCCGGCGTGCCCGTGCCTGTGCCCGTTATGCCGCTGCTCTGCTGGTGCCGCCGCCGGCGCCCCGGGTCCCCGCACCGCTCCGCCTCTGCTGCTCGCCCGCCGTCGCTGTCGGTGTACTAAAGTAGGGGTACCTTAGTATCCCGACTTGTGCACGGGCAGTAGTAGCATCCTGTGGTCAGGCTCACCACGTGCCCGCCAAGGCCCGCTCTAGTTCCTTTGGAGCCATTCAAGAACAAAATATTCAAGTTAAGAAACAAGACCCCGGCAAGAGGAGCTTGCCGGGAAGGCCGCACCAGGCTCAAGGTTATCACTCCAGCACAAGACCCTGGCAAGAGGAGCTTGCCAGGAAGGCCAAAGAACAGCACCTCAGAAGATATATCATAGCGCATCATGCGCCCCGGCAGGACCCGGAGAGCGACAAGCTTCCGGGCCCGGCAAGGTAGCAACCGCGGCAAGGAGCTTGCCGCGGCAAGCTTTCACTGTGTGCCTGCGCTCCAGCTCACCTGTCCACGCGTCGCCCTGGGGCCCTTCCAGGGGCACGTGGTAGATGGCTGTGCAGCCTAGGGTACACGGTGGCAAGCAACGGTGACGAGGCCACCATCGTGGCAGACGGAGACGCCCGGGCGGAGGCTTTTGGGGTGACGGCGACGGGCATTCAATTCCTTTGTCCCCCACCGTCTGGGTTAGGTACGAAGCACTGTGCATACACTGTTCATGCACTGTTACAACTACCACCAATTTTACACTTTTACCCTCATCTACGTTGACACCTGTCGGTGACCCCTTTGAGCTATAAAAGGAGGCCCATGCACAACGTTGAAAGGGGTTCGAGGGCAGAAACTTGATCACTCCCACGCTCGGTGTAGCTAGTACTGTCGATCTTCAAGCTCCCGAGCCAAGAACTCAATAACAAAACCAAGGCAGGAGTAGGGTTTTACGCATCCGTGCTGCCCGAACCTAGGTAAACTGCTCGCGTGTGCCCCTCGATCTGCTCTTTGTGCTCCCTCCGCTCCCTTGCCGTACCGAAAAGGGGCTCCGGTCCCATAGGTGTTCGTGGGCGATCAGTTTCCCCGACATCTTTGGCGCGCCAGGTAGGGGACGTTGAGGTTGTGCGAACCTGATCCGGCGCTCACGCGGGTGCAACCTTCCGCAGCTTCACCAACTTCGTCAACTTCATCGACTACATCAGCATGCCGCCGAAGAAGAAAGCTTCGGAAGTCGGAGGCCCGTCCGCGTCAATTCCTCCACCACCAGAACCAACGGTTGGTGGGGTAGACGCTGGCGGAGGGGCGGACGCCGGCGAGGAAACTCACGGCGCCGCCAAGTCCAAGGACAAGACGGACGACCGGGCGAACTCCAAGGCCTCGGCGTCCATGCACGCACCGCGCCTCTCTCAGGAGGTGCCGGGCCAGCAGCGATGCGGTACCCAGGGTACCATACGCTTGCTGGGACGTAGCCAAGCGGGCGGGTCGCGGGATGCTCAAGGCCAACGCGCCGGCACGAGCAAGGCGCGGTCGCCGGGACGAGAACCTGCTCCTTCTAACACTGTTAGAAGTCCGAGCATATCTCGCTCCTCGCACCGCTCGCCACCGTTTCCCTCCTCTCCAGCAGAAGCTCTAGCCAGAGCTCAACTGCTCCTCGATTTCCCTCCAGCGGCAGACAAGGCCGAAGACTGGAGGGCTACAATCCAGAGCCTCATCGCCTTCGCCAACAACGACACGCCGCAGCAGCCGGCAACATCACGGCCGCGGCAAGTCGCCCAAGTGAAGGCCGATGGACACAAGACCGCCGGGGGTGCAACTACCGTGCACTCCCCGCCGCGGAAGCAGAAATCGCCGACTCGCCGGATCAACATCGACGACGACTCCACGGCGTCGTCGGATCCGCGGGCTCGCCGCGATCAACGCCAAGTCCTCGACGACAGGCGACAAGAGGACGCTCGAACTCGCATCAGCGTCGAAGAGAAGCGCGACGACAGTCCGACCAGCGCGATTGGACCGATGTCGACATGCACGCGCCCAGTGAACCAGGCGACTTGCCGTACGCGGCAGGCTGCCCTGCGTTCACCCAAGAGCTGCGGCAAGTCCAGTGGCCCAGCATGAAAAACTTCAAGCCCGACGTACCCGAGAAGTACGACGGCAAGACTCATCCCTCAGAGTTCCTCAGCATCTACACCATTGCGGTGCAGGCTGCCGGGGGACGCGACGAGAAGATACTAGCCAAATACTTTCCGCTTGTGCTCAAACCCAATGTCAGATCTTGGCTCATGCACTTGCGGGAGAACTCCATCTCTTCTTGGGCAGACCTGTGCCACCAGTTTGTCGGCGCCTTCACGAGTGGCCACAAGCCCCACGGCCAGGAGAGCGATCTACACATTCTTGCCCAGAAGGAGGGAGAGTCCCTGCGAAAGTACATCCAGAGGTTCAGCCGCGTTCAGCACAACATCCCGGATGTCCACCCTGCCGCGGTTATCAGCGCGTTCCACCAGAATGTGCGTAACCGCCGGATGAGGGAGGAGATGGCGATGACCAAGATTCGAGACATCAGCGAGCTTTACGCTCTGGCTGACAAGTGTGCGTGCGTCGAAGAAGGGAGGAGACTCCCCGGAGAGGATACTGGAGCAGGAGGAACAGACAGCGAGGATGCTGCCCCGGCAAGGAAAAACCGGCGGCGGAACAATAAGAAGAAGAAGAACAAGGAAGTACTGGCTATGGAGAAGTCCGGCAAGGAGGCTGGCGACAAGAAAACTCAGGCTGGTGGCTCCGGCAAGGAGACTGCCACTGTAGCCGCCGCTGACAAGCAGGACGGCTCCGACAAGCAGTACTGCAAGATCCACCGCACCAAGGGCCACGATCTCCAGAACTGCAAGAGGGTAGAGTACCTCGTAGAACAGCAGAAGGCTGAATACGAGCGTCGCGACAAGGAGAAGGCCCAAGGAGGCGGAGGAGAGTCCGGCAAGAAGCGTCCATTCAATGGCCGGGGAGGGCGCCGCGGCAAGGCCAAGCAGCGGCAAGGAGATAGACCTCCCCGCGGCCGCGACAAGGACGAAGGCGAAGACGACGACGAGGACATGGATGACAGAGACAACAGCGAGCAGGAGTTCCAGAAGGCCACAGAAGTTCTGTGCGTCGATGGAGGTGCCTCTCTGCACACTTCCCACCGCCAACTCAAGCAATGGGTGCGGGAAGTGAATGCAGCTGAGCCACCCATCGAGTCGCGCAAACTCCTGAAATGGTCCAGCACGCCCATCATCTTCGACCTTGAGGACCACCCTAACCGCACAACTGCGGTCGGGTGTTTGCCGATGTTGGTTTCACCAACTATCCGCAACCTCAAGGTCACCAAGATGTTGGTTGACGGCGGGGCCGGCCTCAACTTGATCTCCTCCGCTGTGATCCTGAAGCTGCAGATCCCCGACAGCGATCTCGAGGAAACCGGGACTTTTCAAGGGATCAACCCGGGAAGGAGCAAGCCGAAGGGGAAGATCACACTGCCGGTGACCTTTGGCGGAGAGCTAAACTTCAGGACTGAGAGGATCACCTTCGACGTCGCCGATATCCCATTGCCATACAATGGGATACTTGGCCGTCCTGCGCTTGCCAAGTTCATGGCAGCCTCTCACTATGCATATAACATGCTCAAGATGCCAGGGCCAATAAGCGTCATCTCTGTCCCCGGCGACAAGAAGGATGCGCTTATCTGCGCCGACAAGATCTACCGGGACGCAGCAGCCGCGGCAACCAGCAAGACACTTGCCGCTGAAGCTCCCGGGGGGAAGACCAAGACCAAGTCCGGCAAGAGCTCTGGGGCCCACTCCGGCAAACGCACCTCTTCGGAGTGCTGCGCTGCCGTCGAGGACGCACCATCGAGCTCCACAGGCAAGCGTAAGAAAGGAATGGCAGCTCCACCGGCAACCAAGAAGGTGTCCGCCAAGGAGGACGGCACTGGTGGTACCTTCACCATCAGTGCTACGCTCGACCCCAAATAGGAAAGCGCGCTCGTTGCCTTCCTGCGGGCGAATGTCGACGTGTTTGCATGGCAACCGTCTGACATCCCCGGCGTTCCCAGGAAGGTAATTGAGCACAAGCTTGCTGTTTGTCCTCACGCGCGGCCCGTCAAGCAGAAGGTCAGAAAGCAAGCGGTGGAGCGCCAAGAGTTTATTGCCGAGGAGATCAAGAAGTTGGAAGCAGCAGGCCTTGTTAGAGGTGTACTTCATCCCACGTGGCTGGCCAATCCAGTTGTCATGCGTAAAGCTAATGGGAAGTGGAGACTTTGTATAGACTTCACTGATGTGAATAAAGCTTGTCCCAAGGATCCATTTCCCTTGCCGCGCATTGACCAGATCGTTGACTCCACGGCTGGATGTGAGTTGCTTTCATTTCTTGATGCATACTCCGGATACCACCAGATATTCATGGCTGAGGAAGATGAAGAAAAGACCGCATTCATTACTCCATGTGGCACTTACTGTTTCATACGTATACCCTTTGGATTGAAGAATGCGGGTTCAACATTTGCAAGGGTGGTCCACACTGCTTTTGAGCCACAGATCCACAGGAATGTACAAGCTTACATGGATGATATAGTGGTCAAGAGCAAGGACAAGGATACCCTGATCCAAGACCTAGGAGAAACCTTTGTGAATCTGCGCAAGATACAACTCAAGCTCAACCCCGAGAAGTGCGTCTTCGGAGTCCCCTCCGGCAAGCTTCTCGGGTTCTTTGTATCCCAGAGTGGGATTGAAGCCAATCCCGACAAGATCAAGGCCATCGAGCAGATCGAAGCCCCGAAGCGCGTCAAGGATGTATAGAGACTTGCTGGTTGTGTGGCTGCCCTCAGCAGGTTCATTTCAAAGTCTGCAGAACGCGCCCTGCCTTTCTTCAAAATCTTGAAAAAGGCAGGTCCAATGAAATGGACTCCGGGAGCGGAGGCAGCACTGCAGGACTTGAAAGGATACCTGTCTTCCACTCCAATACTTGTCGCACCTAAGCCACAAGAGAAGTTGCTGCTGTACTTAGCAGCAACCAATCAAGTGGTTAGTGCTGCGTTGGTAGCGGAAAGGGAGGCCGAGGAGGAGCCCACGGTTCCGGCAAGCGCATCCAGCGACAAGCAGGGGGCTTCCCTGACAAGCTCTGGCCCCGACAAGGACGAGCCTGCGCAGATACAAGGAGAAGTGCGAAAGAAGATGGTGCAGCGCCCAGTCTATTTTGTTAGTTCCCTCCTGCAGGGGGCTCGGCCAAGATACTTTGGAGTGCAGAAGCTGCTTTTCGGCCTCCTTATGGCCTCAAGAAAGCTGCGCCACTACTTCCAAGCACATGAGATAACAGTGGTCACTCGCTTTCCATTGAAGAGGATATTGCAAAACCCAGAAGCAACAGGTAGGATTGTCGAGTGGGCACTGGAGCTGTCAAGCTTTGGTCTTAAGTTTGAAAGTACTTCAACTATCCAGAGCAGAGCATTGGCAGAGTTCATAGCGGAATGGACACCAACGCCGGATGAAGAAGTTCCAGAGACAAGCATCCCCGTCCAAGAAGCAAGCAAGGAATGGATAATGTACTTCGATGATGCCTTCTCGCTGCAAGGCGCCGGTGCTGGTGTGCTGCTTGTCGCACCCACCGGGGAGCACCTCAAGTACGTTGTCCAAATGCACTTTCCCAATGAGCAAGCGACAAACAATACTGCAGAGTATGAAGGTTTGCTTGTCGGCCTCAGGATTGCGGCCGAACTTGGGATTAAGAAGCTGATTGTGCGGGGAGATTCACAGTTGGTGGTCCGACAAGTAAACAAGAGCTACTAGAGCCCTTTGATGGAAGCTTATGTCGATGAAGTGAGGAAGCTTGAAGAACACTTTGAAGGCCTGCAGATGGAGCACGTTCCAAGAGCTCAGAATGATATCGCAAATGGCCTCTCAAAGTGTGCTGCAACGAAGTTACCTGTGGAACTAGGGATCTTCGTACTCAAGCTGACTCAACCATCCGTTACACCATCAGTTGCGCAAAGCAAGAAGAGAAAGTTGGTCTCCGGCGATTACTTGCCGGCGGATCTTCCTGAAGCCGCCGCCAAGATCCCCAAGATCAACGACAAGATTGCTGAGGAACAGTCTGCTCCTGCGGACCCTAGGGGTCGTACAGTTGAAGCAGGCGTTCCCGGCAAGTCTTGTCCCGGCGGGCTTGCCGGGGAATGCTCAGCTCCGGCAGAGCCGCAGGTTCTTGCCGTGGAAGCTGACGTTCCCGCCGCAGCCCTGATGCCTTTAGTCCTTGTTGTTGAGCCTCAGGCTCCAGCATGGGCACAGCAAATCGTCCGTTTTCTCCAAACTGGAGAACTTCCCGAAGAACCAGAAGAGATAGAAAGGATAACCAGGCAGTCAAGTATGTACCAGTTCGTCGGCAATGAACTATACAGAAGAAGACTCAATGGTGTCAGATTAAAGTGCATTTCCTGGGAAGATGGACAGAAGCTGTTGGCAGAGATACACGGAGGCATATGTGGCCACCACATTGGCGCAAGAGCACTTGCCGGGAAGGCGTTCCGGCAAGGTTTCTTTTGGCCAGAAGCCCTCCAAGATGCAACTACACAAGTAACCAAGTCTGAAGCGTGCCAGTTCCATGCCAAACAAATACACCAGCCAGCTCAAGCTCTCCAGACGATCCCTTTGTCCTGGCCTTTCTCGGTCTGGGGGCTCGACATCCTCGGCCCCTTTCGCCGTGCTGTCGGGGGCTTTGAGTACTTGTACGTTGCTATCGACAAGTTCACAAAGTGGCCGGATGTGGAACCAGCGAGAAAGGTGACCGCACAGTCAGCAGTGAAGTTCTTCAGGTCAATTGTTTGCCATGTTGGAATCCCTAACAGGATCATTACCGACAACGGCACACAGTTCACAAGTCGCACCTTCATGCAGTACGTCCAAGACCTTGGCGCCAAGGTCTGTTTCGCTTCTGTTACTCACCCGAGGAGCAACGCTCAAGCGGAGAGGACCAATGCTGAAGTGCTGCGCGGGCTCAAGACAAGAACATTCGACAGGCTGCACAAGTGCGGAAGAAACTGGATCGAGGAGTTGCCGGCGGCTCTTTGGTCAATCAGGACGACACCAAATCGAGCCACCAGACAGACACCCTTTTCTCTTGTCTATGGAGCAGAGGCAGTTCTCCCCACAGAACTCGTATACGGGTCTCCTCGAGTACTCGCTTACGATGAGCTTGAGCAAGAGCAGCTGCGGCAAGATGATGCACTGCTCCTCGAGGAGGACCGTCTCCAGGCTGTTGTACGAGCTGCTCGGTACCAGCAAGCTTTGCGCCGCTACCATAGCCGCAAAGTCAAGGCCAGGAGTCTCGAGGTAGGCGACGTGTTCAGGCCGCCAAGAATTCCAACAAGTTGACGCCAAAGTGGGAAGGCCCTTATCGGGTGAGACAAGTCACAAGGCCCGGCGCTGTCCGCCTTGAGACCGAAGAAGGCTTACCATTGAGCAACTCCTGGAATATAGAGCATCTTCGCAAGTTTCATCCATAAGGCGCGGTTGCCGTGATCCGCTCCGGCAACCACCTTTTGTACAAGTCTTGCCGATGTTGCATGTAAACCTTTGTACAAAGCCGGGCGCAGACCCCGTGCATCAGTAAAACTTTTGTGCTTCGCACGGCTTGTTGTTTCATGCATTCTTGTTTTCATTGCATGCATTATCTGACACTTTGTGTAGCACATGACCCCGGTAAGCAATAACAAGCCGCAAGGCTCCATATCTATGTTTCCTCCCTTCTTTCTTTTTTCTCTCAAGCGGAAGAAGGGTTCCTCGCGCACAAGTTTGCCGGGGGGGAAGGAGACAGTGGTATGGACCAAGTGCTGTTCAAGAAAGGAAAGCCTTGCCGGGAAGCAAACAATCCATGAAAGATAAGTTACCAAAGTTTGAGCATTCAAATTTTTAAATTCTTAGTTGTCTTCCTTGAACAACCACACTTTGTATGGAA
The DNA here is from genome assembly GCA_902687465.1 of Secale cereale. Lineage (NCBI taxonomy): Eukaryota > Viridiplantae > Streptophyta > Magnoliopsida > Poales > Poaceae > Secale > Secale cereale. The sequence continues at coordinate 837,466,671 of LR738714.1, forward strand.
AACCTGTGCGCGGAGGAACCTACCCGTGGCAAGCCGCGCCCTTACTTTGTTTCGAGCACACTCAACGGCTTAAGCGAGCCGCGACAAGTGTCGCGCCCTTATTTCGTTTCCGAGTTCGCTCAACAACCTAAGTGTGCTGCGACTAGCTGCAGTAAGGTTTCTTGCCGGTAGAGGGCATTGCCGGCAGGCTGCTGAAGTTCCGCACTTGGCGCTCGCGGCAAGGGTCCCTTTGCCGGAAAGTTCCCTAAAAGCGTAGGGTGAGGAACATACAAAGTAAAGGAATCGAGCAAGGGAGATAACACCGCATTGACTACCCAAAATGAAGTTATATTACAAGAAGACTTGCCGCTGTTCTAACAAACTACTATCTATGAATTAATTGGCAGCAACAAGGGAAACAAAAAGAAAGCAACCTAGTCTGCACGGTCACCGTCAACCCTCTTGATCTTGCCCACCTTGGCCACGATGTGGGCGACGCGAGCCTTCAACGCTTCCGGGTCAGCTTCGGGCGGCAAGGTCCGGAGGACGTTGTCAAGATTGATCCCGGGATTGCGGAAGACGATCTTCGACAACACCCGCTCTACGGTACCCGTGCAGAGCCTTCGCGCCTCGTTCGCCAGCTGCAAGGGGAGCCTTTCCCGTAGCTGCGCGAGGGCAGGCGCCACTCCTCTGAAGAACAAGCTCAGCTTGGCGTTGTGGGGGAGGTTCTCGTCGGGAGAGTACACGAGGTGCTCCGTCCTCAGCGCCACCATCTCCTTGCGAAACGGTGGCGCTGTCCAGCAATGCCCTCTTGGCGCGGAGATCCTCCTTCAGCTTCATTTCGCGGTTCCGGGCGGCGTCAAGTGAGTCAGTGAGGGTAGAAACCTTCAGCTCCAAGTCTGCAATGGAATCCTTGTCGTCATTGAGCTCCTTGCCCTTCTCGGAGAGACGGACTTGCAGCTCCGAGTTGGTGTGGGCGTCCTTCTCCCGCGCTAAATTGAGCGCGGCAACCCTCTCCTCGCTCGTCTTCAAGCTCATCTCCAACTGCGCCACCCTCGCCTCTAGGTCCCTCTTGGCGGTCTCTGCGGCAGCAGTGGCATCCCTCGCCTCCTGCAGAGCCCCACCAATGGACTGCTCGCGCGTGGTAAGGTCGTCCTCGTGGCTATCGAGGTCAACCTTCCGCTGGTTCAGCACTCCCTCCCGCCGAGCCAGATCCTCGGCGGCCAGTCGCTGCTGCTCCTCGACCTCGGCCTTCTCGAGGACGAACGCTTGGTGCGCTTCGGCAAGCTCTTCCCGCTCCTCCGCCAAGTTCCGGAGGGCCGCTTGGTTGGCGGCACGAAGCTCCGCGGCGCGCTTCTCCAAGTCGACGCCGGCCTTGGCAGCCAGAGCCTCTCGGGACTCCAGCCTGGCCGGCCTGGCCCGGTACAAGGCCAGGAGCCGGCGTAGGAGTTGCTCCTCTTCGGGCTCGTTGCTGCTGCCGGGCGCGTCGACAAGCCTCAGCCCGGCGGAGGCGAGGACTTCTCCGTCGAAGCTCTCCCCCTCCACGGGTGCCCTTGATGAGGACGCCCACGGGACTTGGATGAAGACCCCGTTGGCGGCCTCCAGATAAACACCCGACCCGGTCGCAGCAGCGGGAGGGTCGGCGGCCGGCGTAGCGTCCGGCGCTCCTGCGGCCTCAGGGCCGGCAGTGCGGTCGCCGGCCCCTTCCCCAGCTGCCGCGTCAGCGGCCGGGGCGGTCTCCTCGGCGGCCGGCTCGTCAGCGCCGGCCATTCCTTCAGCGGTGGTGGCGTCGCCAGCATCGCCGCGCACGTCCTCCTCGGCGATGGCCTCTGTCTCCATCGGCTCCGGGGCGGGCAGATCTAACAGAAGAAAAAGAAAAGAAGAATTGTCAAGCAAATATCCAAAAAGAAGAATTCAAGAGAAGGAAAGTACAAGGGTTACCTGCGCGGGCCTCCTCGGTAACGGGGTCCCTCGCCGGGGAGTTTTCCCTTGGCGGCGTGGTAGTGGCCCCCGCCGGCGGAGGGCCGCTAGCACCTTCCCTTGGCGGGGTGCCCACCCTTGTCGGGGTGCTCGCCCTTGGCGGGGTACTCGCCCTTGGCGGAGTACCCGCCCTTGGCGGAGCACCCTCCCTCGCCGGGGAGCTCATCCTTGGCGGGGAGGGTGGGACAAGCGGCTCGTCGGGAGCGGTCTCTTGGTGCTCCTACGGCTGTGGCTCCATTTCTGCACAAGCCAACAAACGAACAAGACATTAGTAAGGATAAAAAGCTCAAGCGCGCCCGTCAAGCAGAAAAGTAAACACAAGACTTACGTTGGGGGCTGCGCTGGGGGCTGCTCTCCGGAGCAGCTGGCTGGTCCGGCAAGCCTGTTGCGGGCGCATCTCCTGCCGCGGCGACGGGCTCATCATCCTCAAGGTCAACCACCGGGATCTTGGCCCTCTTCGCCATCCTCTGGGTCAGGGTCCTGGAAGCCAAACAAGATCAGAACCAAGCAAGGGAAATTCAAGACAAAAGCAACAAAAATCAGAACAAATAGAAGTTGCAAATGCTTACTCTTCCTCCTCCTCGTCGGAACTAAGGGCGGAGAAGTCGAAGTTCGCCTCGAGCGTCCCGACGCGAGGAGCTGGAGGAGAAGGCTCCCTCGGGCGCTTGGCGGGCTCCGGAGCCGTGGGTTGTGAAGACCCTGCTCCAGTCGTCGCCGAAGACCGAGGGGTGGATGGAACACCAGAACCGCTTTGGGAAGATCCCCCTCCGCTTGCCGCTGAGGCACGTGGCGCCTCCTTGGCGACCTTGCTCATCGTAGTGGCACGCGTCGACGACGCTGTGGCTGCTGTCGCGGCGCCGGCTGCCTTGCCGTGTCAGTTGTCTTACGGAGGCGCTTCTTTTGCTGTGGCGGAGGACTTGGTGGTGGCGGAGAGTTTTCCGAGGATGAGGATGCGTCGTCAAGGTTCAGTGACCCGCCCGAGTCTTCGTCGGAATTGCCCGATTTGGCGTCCTCCTCGGCGGGCTCACTGGACTCAATGCCCTATCCGGCAGCCTCGCTCGTCCCGGCAGGCTCCCCGGCAGGCTGCCCGGTAGGCCTCAGCAGTCGGTGGTCGCATGGGTGAGCCCTTTCTTCTCTTTGGGGTTGCGCGGCCGTTCAACTAGATTGTCGAAAAAAGTCTGCACGGTCTCCTCTGAAGGCGTCAGCCAAGTGGGAACAACCCCGTGGGAGTCGCATTCAGGCATTGCCGCGCGGATGGCACTAAGGGCAGAGTTGTTGCATAATGGAACTACTCCGTTCGACGGGGTGAACCACTCCGGGTGCTTGGGGTCGTGCTTGAACATCGAGCGGATCATCCCCTTGAGTTCCAAGACGGTGAAGTTGTAATTCAGCCCGGGGCGCAGCCTCATGCAGTCTGCCGCATTACCGAACTCCCAAGCAGGCCTCTTCCTATCCTGCAGGGGAGCAATGCGGCGGCGGAGGAAATCAGCCCCAACCTCACCTACAATAAGGTTGGCGGCCCGGAGGCGAAGGATCCTAGTGAGGGCTATCTTCAGCTTCTCATCCTCCGTTGCCAAGTCACTCCAATCCTTGCCGCCCACTATCGCAGCTCGGCGCGGCGAAGTAAACTGCTGGGGTTCCTCTTCTATAACCCAGCACCAATCAGCCCTCCACTCTTCCCACTTTCCGCGGAGCTCTCCAATCAAGTACGCCTCTTTCTTATTGAGCCTGAAGATCCAAGAGATGCCACCGGAGAGCGGAGATCCAGACTCTACTCTAGGTGTGAAGAAGTGGCGGAAGAGAGCTACGTTGGGGTGGACCCCGACAAAGTTTTCGCACAGATGTGGGAAAACGGCCATAGTGAGGACAGCATTCGGGGTGAAATCGAGGAGATGGAATCCATACGTGTTTATCACGTCGCAGAAAAACTCGGAGTACGGAGGACAAAGACCATAGTGGAAGAACAGAGAAAAGTAGTAGTAACCTCCCGGGTACATATCGCAGGCTTCGGCGGGGAGGACTCTGGTGCACGGGTGAGCCTTCGTCTCCCTCGCCGAGAACAAGTAATACTTGTCCCGCAGCTCCCTCGCGCCGAGCCTCGGCGGGAAGACCACCATCCTCTTCTGCATTGCTGCCAGCTTCGCCGCCTTGTCGGACTTCTCGCTCTTCGTCTTGCTGCTCTTCGGGGCCATCGCGGGGACGGCGAGAGGGGTCGGCGGCGCCGGGGAGGCAGGCGGCGGCGGAAGAATGGTGGAGCTCGGCTCTCTGTCGACCTTTGGGGAGGCGGAGGGCGGCTGGGGTTTCTGGAGATTGAAGACGCAATGGAGCAATGGGGGGGAAACTGCCCCTGCTTCCTCTGCTTTTAAGGGGGAAGTGGGGGACGTTCCACATTTTCCCATTAAAGAAACAGGCCACGATCTCTCCCACGACGCCGCAATCGACGCGTGCCGTTAGGGAGGGATGCGGCGAATCTGGAGTGGGAAACGGCGTGCCGTGGGTCGCGTGTGCCCGTGCACTGTTTCGGGCCTGGCCCAACAGCGCTCGGCACCGTGTGTGGCCCAGGCCCGGGGGCTCTTGTCGGTGTACTAAAGTAGGGGTACCTTAGTATCCCGACTTGTGCACGGGCAATAGCAGCGTCCCGTGGTCAGGCTCACGACGTGCCCGCCAAGGCCCGCTCTAGTTCCTTTGGAGCCATTCAAGAACAAAGTATTCAAGTTAAGAAACAAGACCCCGGCAAGAGGAGCTTGCCGGGAAGGCCGCACCAGGCTCAAGGTTATCACTCCACCACAACACCCTGGCAAGAGGAGCTTGCCAGGAAGGCCAAAGAACAGCACCTCAGAAGATATATCGTAGCGCATCATGCGCCCCGGCAGGACCCGGAGAGTGACAAGCTTCCGGGCCCGGCAAGGTAGCAACCGCGGCAAGGAGCTTGCCGCGGCAAGCTTTCACTGTGTGCCTGCGCTCCAGCTCACCTGTCCACGCGTCGCCCTGGGGCCCTTCCAGGGGCACATTGTCACATCCCTAGCTAGCACTTGCAATAGGACCTGACTAGAGTGTGCATCATGTTTACTTTCAAAGAAACTTGAAATGGGATTAACAGAAACCCCAGCACCCCCTCCCCTAATAGCTAGGGTTTGCTAAAATATTTTCCAATGTACCCAAAATGCCCTTCAAAATGTGCATCATTTCTGCCTTGGTCTTAAACCTTTGCCAAAAATGGTGCACAATTTTCTAGGACAATCTAGGGTTTTGGATTAAATCATATGGTATTTGAATTTGGGCATTTAAATACTATAAAATATTTTAAATGCTCAAATAATCATAAACTATAATGTTTCCTACTGTTCATATTATATACAGCAGGTATGACAAGTGTTATGATTTATAAAAATGTTTAGGCATTTTTATTAAGTGAACAAAGTTGCAAAAGAAATGAAACAGAAAAGAAAATAGAAAAAGGAGAGAGAGAGAGAACACTTACCTGGCGCCCACCCGGCCCACCTGCCGGCCCAGCCCAGCTGCCGCTCCAGCGAGCTGCTTGGCTCGGCCAGGCAGGCAGGCAGGTGCTCGACGGCGACCGCACGGCGCGCCACGCAGCTGCCCGCCGCCCTGCTTCGCCCCCTCGCCGTCCTGGAGGAGTGGATCGAACGTCCACGTCTCCCTCGACCCCCCAGACACCTCCGTTTCTCCCCAGCTCCTCTCCTCCGCTCTCCCCGCGCCATGGCTGACGCCGCCGTGATCGCACCGTCGTAGAAACCACGTCCACCGTCGTCCCCGAGCTCCGCCGCCTCATCTCCGCCGTCCTCGACTGCTTCGACAGGCCGAGCCCCGAGCGCTCGCCCGCCCTGGAGACGCCCCCGAGCTCTTCTTCCCCAACTCCGGCCACGGAGATCCCCCGCGTCATGCTGCTCAGCTCCGACCACCCCCGATCTCGCTTCGGTGCTTGCTGCAACCGCTGTGAGCCTAGCTACCTCCTCCCCCTCTCCGTTGGCTCCCTCTTGCCCTGTAACCCACTGCACGTAGCTCCACCGCACGCACCGCCGCCGTGCTCGTCGCCGGTGATGCTCCGGTGACCATTTGGTCACCGGCTCCCGTCCAACGCACTCACCACAGCACGTAGATGCGAACGGTGCTACGCACGCATCGCCTAGGCCCCTGCAGCCGCATCCCCACACACGCCCGACACCGGTCGCCGCCGTCGAGCTTGTTGCCATCGTCTCCGGCCACCCCAGGTCCGGCGACCACCTCCATCCGATGCGGAAGAGCAAGAGCTCTCCAACGCACCCAGCCGCAGCTCGAGCCGTGCCCCACAGCCGTTTTCCGAGGCACGCCGCCGCGTTTGGCCTCGCCGGCGGCTAAACGCCGGCGAGTTGGACCTGTTTTGACCACGGGTTTGACCCCCTGGGTCAATGACATGTGGGCCCTGCCCGCAAGTCAAACTTAGTTTAGTTGTTAATTTAATATTATTTAGTTAATTAGTTTAGTCACTGACACGTGGGCCCTGGCCCCACTGACAGCTAATTAGTCTTAGTTAAACTCTAATTAACTCAGTTAATTAGCAGTGACACTGACATGAGGGACCCACTGGTCAGGTTTGACCTGGACTGGCCCTGTTGACTGGCTGACGTCAGCATGATGTCATGCTGACGCAGTAAAGGTTTTTCTGGGATTTTTAGATATAATAATAATTCAGGAAATTCCAGAAAATACCCAAAACTTCTAAAAATCATATAAAATCAACCATAGCTCAGATGGAAGAGATTTATATATGAAAAATGATCAGAAAAATCCAATCTATCCAATGGCACTGGTTTCATGCATGTTTGAATAAGTTAACTTGCTGTTTACATCAAAAAAACATGATAATGCACTTATTTAAATAATAGTTTGAACTTCAATTTGAATCCTTGATTCAAATAGGTTCAAACCCTTCTGGTTTTAGTTGCATTAGCCAACACACATGCATCTTGCCATGTCATAAACATGCATCATATTGTTGCATTTGTTTGTTAATGATTGTATCGTCGGTATTCCCTGTGTTAGGTCCTGCTCCCGAGGATACTGCTGCGTATCCAGTTGAAGAGCAGTACCCGACAACTACCTTGTCAGGCAAGCAATCATTGATCATTCCGATACAAACCCAATCTTCTCGCTCCTGCTCTCTTTTACTGCATTAAGACAACAGCGCGTGAACTGCTACTTGCTGCGGTAGTTGAACCCTATTCCCTTGCATGACCTGTCATTGCCACAGTAAATAGTTGAAACCCACTAGCATGTGTAGGAGTTGATTGAGCCATGTGATGTGTGATCCACCATGCTATTTACTTATGTTGCCTGCTATGCTTAGAGTAGTGTCTGGTCTGGTTCATCTGCGTGATGGATCAGAGTGAAATGATCTTACCGATAAAGAGAGGGAAGTGTGGAATACGCTTGGTAAAGGTATCGATGAAAGGCCATGTAGGAGTACATGGTGGGTTGTTTCATTGGAATCGTCCATAGGACCCGAGATCTGTGTGTGTGATTCAAGTTACAGTTACTACCACACATTGGGCCCTGAAATATGACCCCGCTCGACTTATTGACTGCCCTTGTACTCTGTCCAGGAGTTGCAACTAGTTTCTGGTGTTTATAGTTTACTGGAGGTCGTGCATAGCGCTGACCCTCGGGGTGGGCTGTGATGCGATAGGTACGTGGCACGGTGTACCGGTTGCCCGTTTGGTGACTCGGGAACCCTGTACACATCGTTTGCGGCCGTGAGCGACACCCCGGCCGGATCTCCCCACGGATGGAACCTAAATAGGCGATAAACCTGGACGAGAGACTTGAGTGGTTGGTTAGGTCGTGGTCTACACCCACGTCGGCTTTCGCTTGAAGGCTGCCGAGCACATGTCGTGTGCAGACGCTAAGTGGTGAAAACATGTGTGAAGAAGTACACCCCTGCAGGGTTATCAAACTATTCGAATAGCCGTTGTTCGCGGTACGAACTACTTGGTTACTCTTACAGTTCATAGACAAGTTGATGGATACTACTAAAAGCCTCAAGATAAGCGTGAGTGCCGTGGATGGCCCTTCCGTAGGATGACGGAAGAGGATCCTCGGTAGTGTATTGATGTGGTGATTAGAGGACTCGTGTTCGTAATAACATCTTGCAATCCGTTGAGAGTTGTAGTATAGGTTAGCCAAGGTCAAAGCTGGCATTCTGCTATAAACTCCACTACCCCCTTTGACAATGTTGCATGTATGATAGGTTCTGTGGTAAGACTTGCTGAGTACCTTTGTACTCATGTTTGCTTAATAACTGTTGCAGAGGAGAACCCTGCCCCTGCTGATGGGTTCTACATAGACGTTGACGTCGACGAGTAGCTTGACACCCAGACGGTGATCTGGAGCTTGTGGAGGGCCTTGTAGATAGTCAGGCTACACCAAGCCTGTTTTATTTTCTAAGTTGTCTGTACTCAGACATGTAGCTTCCGCTTGTGTTTGTATGACTGTATGACTTGAGTGTTGGGTCATGTGACCCCTACCTGTATGACTATGTTATGTATGGCTCTTGGAGCCTTTTAAATAAAGTACTTTGAGTCATAGAGTTCTGTTGTGATGCAATGTTGTATTTGCACATATTGAGCATATTGCGTGTATGATTGAAATGCTTGGTATGTGTGGGATCCGACACCTAGTTGTTTTCCTTTGGTAGCCTATCTTACAGGGAAATGCCTCCTAGTGATTCCAATCAGCCTTGGTAGCTTGCTACTGCTCGGAACACGTAGGCTGGCCGGCATGTGTCCTTCTTCGTTCCTGTGTCTGTCCCTTAGGGGAAATGTCACGCGTTGTTCCTTTAAGTCCATGTAGCTTGCTACGACTTGGGTTCATACGTTGATGACCGACACGTTCGTTGCTGGGTCATGGATGCCTGTCTCTGTAATTTAGTGCCACTTTTGGTTTATAACTAGCCATGTCGGCCCGGGTTCTCTGTCATATGGATGCTAGCGACACTATCATATACGTGTGCCGAAATGCGCAAACGGTCCCGGGCCAGGTAAGGTGGCACCCGTGGGGTTACCGTGCGTGAGGCCGCAAAGTGATATGATGTGTTACAGCTAGATCGGTGTGACTTAGGATCGGGGTCTCGACAGCGTTGGCATCAGAGCTGGACTGCCTGTAGGTTTCTCAAGCCAAACTGGTCGATGTTGAGTCTAGAAAAATTCTTAGTTATATGTAGGGGAATTGATTGTGGAAGGGAACGTAAGGCTCTTTTTACTCGTTTACCTTATGCCTTCTGATCTGAGTCTGTCTATTCTTTCTACGGGGATTTAGGACTAGGCCTCTTATCCTTACTAGGTTCACGTGTTACTAATCCGTAGACTCTTAGGATTGTTGGTTTTAAGCCTCAGTTCAGTTTCTATTCTTTTGAGTATGATGATTGTTGAACCGGAACCTTGATATGGAATTGTGGAGTGGCTATGCTATCATTTGTATGATGTCTCAAATCTTTGTTTGAGCATTTACAGTTGTTATGCTGCCCGATTTCTTCCAGAAACACTAATGCCTTTGCATTATTTCGTGTTTCAGATGTCTGGCCGCATTCCTCACCAAGTGGTTCGTTTGACTCGCTGCATTAATGTGCCCGGTCATACGGCCATGCTAGTCCGTGTGATGACTGAGACCGGTTATCGCTGGTATCCTGAATACACTGTGGAGGAACAGTATCGGGATTTCAATCAAAGTCAGTATTTCTGCACAGTCCGGATATACCCCTCATATCCCGGAGCAAATGATCCCATCCATTGGTCTTATGGACTTGGGATTACCATCGAGATGGCAGTGCAGGATGCCGCTTATTCGATGATGACCATTCTCCGTGCTAGGCATGCCCTGTTGCTGAACACTGAGTTCTGTTACATGCCAGCTCCACTTCCCGGAGAAGAAGGCTACTACACTGGTCTGTATACTGATGCTGCTCATGAAGAGCCACTGCTTCAGACTACTGTTCAGATGTTGGAGGATAGGGACCGCGAGGTTCGTGCCCTCCGAATGGAGCTGTATAACACCCGAGCCGCTCACTAGACTACTTTGACACGGCATGCACCTGCTGTGCACGCCGGATATCTGGACATGCGGGATTTGTATCCTGTGCGGACTCGTCTGCCTGATCGCATGGATTGGCGTGACGTTGGGGGTATTACACCTCCACATGGGCGTCGGTTACCACCAGCATCGGGACCGAGACCACACCCATGCCCTTATGGTCCACAACCTTCGAGTGCTCGCGAGTTCCAAGATCCGTCTGTACCACTTCCAGGCTACGGTGGTAATCTTTATGAGGATTACTACGCGAATGTCTGAGCTTGTCCGTGGTAGTAGTAGTATTGTAGTAGTTGTATTTCCACAGTCCTGCGCGTCTTGTGGAATATGACTTAGTGTGTACTGAGTTCCGGAGGTGTAGTTAAATAATGTATAGGAGCTTGGAATGCCTCTGATGAGGTGTATCGTCTTTCACCGCAGTTGTACTTTAGCCTTGGCTTGTACTAAACTTTGTATGGTGTGTATGACCACTGGTGTATATATAGCAGTTCCTATATTACCATGTCGTACGGATGAACATCTCTGCATTCTGTGTCATCCATTACATTCTGCACTTCTATGTCAAATTTTTGCCATCCTTGTCTAAACCGTTGTTTTGTTTTCCTAGGATGGTCAACACTCGCAACACTCCTGCTGCTCAGGAGCAGGGTGAGGCTAGTGGGGCTAGAGATGGAAATCTGCCCCAGCCACCCTCTTTGGCGGAAGTTATGCTTGAAGCAGAACGGAACAAGAGAGAGACCAACCGTTTGCTGGAACGCATAGAGCAAAACACTGGGTTCCGTCAGAGGAATGACGTGGTGTCAATCCACGATTTCATCAAGATGTGTCCACCAAAGTTCCATCACTCCACTGAACCTCTGGATGCTGATGACTGGCTACGTAGTATCACCCACAAGCTACACTCTGCCCGTGTGGCCGAAGCTGACAAGGTTATCTACGCCGCCTACCATCTTGAGGGCCCTGCCAGTCTTTGGTGGGAAAACTTTGAAGCTATGCGTCCTGCTGGCCAAGTCACTACCTGGGTTGAGTTCAGTGAGGCATTCCGTGAACATCACATTCCGGAAGGTCTCATGGATCGCAAGCGGGAGGAATTCTGCAATTTCACCCAGGGCCGTTTAACTGTGGATGGCTACAGTCGTGAGTTTGGTAATCTGGCACACTTTGTACCTGAGGAAGTATCCACCGATGCCAAGAAACAGGCGAGGTTCCGCAAGGGACTCAGCCCTGAACTTCGTCGAGATATGCGTCTGCACGAGTGCACCTCCTTCCAGAAGTTGGTTAACAAGGCTATCAGTGCTGAAACAGGCCAGCCGACTTCGAGGCCACCCGCAAGCATACTCGAGACCTTGGTTCCTCATCCGGCTCTGGCTCTCACAAGCGCCGTGTATGGGTTCCTAACACTGCTCTGCCACCTAAGTATACACCGAGGCCATCCTATGAGCCGCCTCGCCCAACTCAACAGTTTGCACCTGCTAAGACCTATGGAGGTCCACCCTCCAACCTTGCTCCACGCACCACCACTGTGACATGTTTCAAGTGTGGAGAACCGGGACACTACATGCGTGATTGTCCCCAGAACCAGCCAGGAAAACCCGTTGGCCGTGGTAAGCCAACCGGCAAGGTGAACTATGTCAAGCCAATCCCCACTGCACGTGGTCATGTCAACTATGTTTCTGTCGAAGAAGCTTATGAGGATCCTAACGTCGTCCTTGGTACGCTTCTCGTAAACTGCCATCCGGCATCTGTTCTTTTTGATACTGGAGCATCCCATTCGTTCATATCTGAGAGCTATGCTTGATTGCACAACATGACTTTTTGTGACATGCCTACTTCCATGGTTATTCAAACTCCTGGTTCAAAGTGGCAAACCTCTAGGGTAAGCCATGGAAATGAAATCCTTGTCGATAGACTTGTTTTCCTTGCATCCTTAATCGCTCTCAAGTCCTCGGACATAAATATCATTTTGGGTATGGATTGGATGACAACCCATTACGCCAAAATTGATTGCTTCACTAGGACCGTTCAACTTACACATCCATCCGGCAAGATAGTCAATGTCTTGACTCGAATGGCTGAACGTCAGCTCTATTCTCTTAATGCCAGCCCTCTACCAGAACTCGAAGATATCCCGGTAGTCTGTGACTTTCCGGATGTTTTTCGAGAAGAACTGCCAGGAGTTCCACCTGACAGAGATGTCGAGTTCGTGATAGATCTTATTCCTGGAACTGTCCCAATCTCTAGGAGACCTTATAAGATGGCACCACTAGAATTAGTTGAGCTAAAGAAAAAACTCGATGAGTCCTTGCAAAAGGGTTTCATCCGTCCTAGTTCTTCCCCTTGGGCTTGCCCCGTCCTCTTCGTCAAGAAGAAGGATGGAACGGAGCGGATGGTTGTAGATTACCGACCTGTCAATCTGGTCACCATAAAGAATAAGTATCCGCTTCCCAGGATCAACGACCTGTATGATCAGCTCGCTGGATCCTCAGTCTTCTCTAAGATGGATTTGAGGTTGGGCTACCATCAAATCAAAATCAAGAACGGGGACATTCCTAAAACGGCTTTCGTTACTCGTTATGGCCAATATGAGTACACCGTCATGTCCTTCGGATTAAACAATGCCCCAGCTACCTTTTCTCGGTTAATGAATTCTATATTCATGGAGTATTTGGACAAATTCGTCGTGGTATACCTCGATGATATACTCATTTTCTCCAAGAACAAGGAAGATCATGCCGAGCATTTAAGGCTGGTATTGACGAAACTTCGAGAGCACCGCCTTTATGCCAAATTCTCTAAATGTGAATTTTGGTTGCCAGAAGTAACCTATCTAGGTCATGTGATCTCTGGCAAGGGTATTGCTGTCAATCCCGAGCGAGTTCAAGCCGTCCTTGATTGGACTCCTCCTGAATCGGTCAAGCAAGTTAGGAGTTTTCTTGGCTTAGCGAGCTATTGCCGACGTTTCGTCGAGAACTTCTCCAAGGTTGCTAAACCTCTAACCGAACTCCTCAAGAAAGATAAAAAGTTTGAGTGGACCCCACAGTGCGAGTCCAGTTTTCAGGAACTGAAAAGACGCCTGACATCTGCACCTCTACTGGTACCACCAGATTTTTCCAAGGATTTTATAATCTATTGCGACGCCTCGCGACAAGGACTAGGCTGCATTCTTATGCAAGATCGTCAAGTGATTGCATACGCATCCCGACAGTTGCGTCCACATGAGGATAACTATCCTACTCATGATCTAGAGCTTGCAGGTGTAGTCCATGCACTCAAAACATGGCGACATTACCTTCTGGGTAATCGCTGTGAAATTTTCACTGATCACCAAAGTTTGAAGTATATCTTCACCCAACCGGATCTAAATCTCAGGCGAAGACGTTGGGTTGAGTTGCTCACCGACTACGACTTAGGAATCACTTACACTCCTGGAAAGGCCAATGTCATGGCTGATGCACTAAGTCGTAAGTCATATTGTAACAATTTAATGTTACAACAAAGTCAACCACTTCTCCACGAGGAATTTCGTAAGCTTAACCTTCACATCGTTCCTCGAGGATTTCTTTCCACCTTGGTGGCAAAACCTACCCTTATGGATCAAATCATAGCTGCCCAGAAGCGTGATAAAGGTGTATCACGACTCCAAGAGAACATCGCTAGCGGACTCTCTAAAAGTTTCTCCATGGATGATCGAGGTGTTGTTTTCTTTGTGAACCGTGTAGTGGTTCCCAAGAACCACCATCTACGGCAATTAATCCTTAAGGAGGCTCATGAATCTCCTCTCACGATTCATCCCGGTAGTACCAAAATGTATCATGACTTACGTCAAAGATTCTGGTGGACTAGGATGAAGAGAGAAATCGCTCAGTTCATTGCTAACTGCGACGTTTGCCGTCGAGTCAAAGCAGAGCATCAACGGCCTGCTGGCACCCTTCAACCTTTAGCTATTCCTGAATGGAAATGGGACAAAGTCGGTATGGACTTCTTTACCGGGTTTCCCAGGTCCAGGAAAGGGAATAATGCTATTTTCGTCGTTATCGACCGCCTCTCTAAAGTAGCTCACTTCCTGCCTGTTCGGGAGAGTATTACCGCTAGCCAGCTAGCAGACTTATATATCTCTCGAATAGTGTCACTTCATGGTGTACCGTTGGAGATTAACTCAGACCGTGGAAGTCTTTTCACTTCCCGATTTTGGGAAAGTTTCCAGAATGCTATGGGAACTCATCTCTCTTTTAGTACTGCCTTCCATCCGCAATCAAGTGGTCAAGTGGAACGAGTCAATCAAATTCTAGAAGACATGCTTCGAGCCTCTGTCAATTCTTTCGGTATGGAATGGGAAAAGTGTCTTCCATTTGCCGAATTCGCTTATAACAATAGTTATCAAGCCAGCTTGGGTAAAGCTCCCTTCGAAGTTCTATATGGACGAAGGTGTCGAACACCTCTTAACTGGTCAGAAACCGGTGAAAGACAATTCTTTGGCCCGGATATGATTCAGGAAGCAGAGGAACAAGTTCGCATCGTTGGTGAGAGATTGAAAACAGCCCAGTCTCGCCAAAAGAGCCAATATGATAGTCATCATAAGGCTGTGACTTTTGAAGTCGGCGATAAGGCTTACCTTCGGGTTACTCCTCTTAAGGGAACCCATCGCTTCGGTATCAAAGGCAAATTGGCCCCTCGTTACATCGGTCCTTTTCGCATTCTTGCCAAACGAGGAGAAGTTGCCTACCAATTGGAACTACCTCCGCACCTCTCCAGAGTTCATGATGTTTTCCACGTTTCCCAACTCAGGCGTTGCTTCTCGGATCCTATCCGCGGAGTGGACCACGAAACGCTTGATCTCCAAGACAATCTCACATATCGAGAATACCCTGTTCGTATTCTTGATCAAACTGAGCGTACCACTCGACGCCACAATATCAAATTTCTCAAGGTTCAATGGTCACATCATTCCGAGAGTGAAGCTACCTGGGAAAGGGAGGATCGTCTTCGACTTGAGTACCCCACCCTCTTTCCGGAGGAACCCGAATCTCGGGACGCGATTCTTTTAAGTGGGGGTGTGTTGTCACATCCCTAGCTAGCACTTGCAATAGGACCTGACTAGAGTGTGCATCATGTTTACTTTCAAAGAAACTTGAAATGGGATTAATAGAAACCCCAGCACCCCCTCCCCTAACAGCTAGGGTTTGCTAAAATATTTTCCAATGTACCCAAAATGCCCTTCAAAATGTTCATCATTTCTGCCTTGGTCTTAAACCTCTGCCAAAAATGGTGCACAATTTTCTAGGACAATCTAGGGTTTTGGATTAAATCATATGGTATTTGAATTTGGGAATTTAAATACTATAAAATATTTTAAATGCTCAAATAATCATAAACTATAATGTTTCCTACTGTTCATATTATATACAGCAGGTATGACAAGTGTTATGATTTATAAAAATGTTTAGGCATTTTTATTAAGTGAACAAAGTTGCAAAAGAAATGAAACAGAAAAGAAAATAGAAAAAGGAGAGAGAGAGAACACTTACCTGGCGCCCACCCGGCCCACCTGCCGGCCCAGCCCAGCTGCCGCTCCAGCGAGCTGCTTGGCTCGGCCAGGCAGGCAGGCAGGTGCTCGACGGCGACCGCACGGCGCGCCACGCAGCTGCCCGCCGTCCTGCTTCGCCCCCTCGCCGTCCTGGAGGAGTGGATCGAAAGTCCACGTCTCCCTCGACCCCCCAGACACCTCCGTTTCTCCCCAGCTCCTCTCCTCCGCTCTCCCCGCGCCATGGCCGACGCCGCCGTGATCGCACCGTCGTAGAAACCACGTCCACCGTCGTCCCCGAGCTCCGCCGTGTTGTCCCTCGTCTCCTCCGTCCTCGACTGCTTCGACAGGCCGAGCCCCGAGCGCTCGCCCGCCCTGGAGACGCCCCCGAGCTCTTCTTCCCCAACTCCGGCCACGGAGATCCCCCGCGTCGTGCTGCTCAGCTCCGACCACCCCCGAGCTCGCTTCGGTGCTTGCTGCAACCGCTGTGAGCCTAGCTACCTCCTCCCCCTCTCCGTTGGCTCCCTCTTGCCCTGTAACCCACAGCACGTAGCTCCACCGCACGCACCACCGCCGTGCCCGTCGCCGGTGATGCTCCGGTGACCATTTGGTCACCGGCACCCGTCCAACGCACTCACCACAGCACGTAGATGCGAACGGTGCTACGCACGCATCGCCTAGGCCCCTGCAGCCGCATCC
This sequence comes from Secale cereale, assembly GCA_902687465.1. NCBI lineage: Eukaryota > Viridiplantae > Streptophyta > Magnoliopsida > Poales > Poaceae > Secale > Secale cereale. The sequence continues at coordinate 837,482,932 of LR738714.1, forward strand.
CCACACACGCCCGACGCCGGTCGCCGCCGTCGAGCTTGTTGTCGTCGTCTCCGGCCACCCTAGGTCCGGCGACCACCTCCATCCGATGCGGAAGAGCAAGAGCTCTCCAACGCACCCAGCCGCAGCTCGAGCCATGCCCCACAGCCGTTTTCCGAGGCACGCCGCCGCGTTTGGCCTCGCCGGCGGCTAAACGCCGGCGAGTTGGACCTGTTTTGACCACGGGTTTGACCCCCTGGGTCAATGACATGTGGGCCCTGCCCGCAAGTCAAACTTAGTTTAGTTGTTAATTTAATATTATTTAGTTAATTAGTTTAGTCACTGACACGTGGGCCCTGGCCCCACTGACAGCTAATTAGTCTTAGTTAAACTCTAATTAACTCAGTTAATTAGCTGTGACACTGACATGAGGGACCCACTGGTCAGGTTTGACCTGGACTGGCCCTGTTGACTGGCTGACGTCAGCATGTTGTCATGCTGACGCAGTAAAGGTTTTTCTGGGATTTTTAGATATAATAATAATTCAGGAAATTCCAGAAAATACCCAAAACTTCTAAAAATCATATAAAATCAACCATAGCTCAGATGGAAGAGATTTATATATGAAAAATGATCAGAAAAATCCAATCTATCCAATGGCACTAGTTTCATGCATGTTTGAATAAGTTAACTTGCTGTTTACATCAAAAAAACATGATAATGCACTTATTTAAATAATAGTTTGAACTTCAATTTGAATCCTTGATTCAAATAGGTTCAAACCCTTCTGGTTTTAGTTGCATTAGCCAACACACATGCATCTTGCCATGTCATAAACATGCATCATATTGTTGCATTTGTTTGTTAATGATTGTATCGTCGGTATTCCCTGTGTTAGGTCCTGCTCCCGAGGATACTGCTACGTATCCAGTTGAAGAGCAGTACCCGACAACTACCTTGTCAGGCAAGCAATCATTGATCATTCCGATACAAACCCAATCTTCTCGCTCCTGCTCTCTTTTACTGCATTAAGACAACAGCGCGTGAACTGCTACTTGCTGCGGTAGTTGAACCCTATTCCCTTGCATGACCTTTCATTGCCACAGTAAATAGTTGAAACCCACTAGCATGTGTAGGAGTTGATTGAGCCATGTGATGTGTGATCCACCATGCTATTAACTTATGTCGCCTGCTATGCATAGAGTAGTGTCTGGTCTGGTTCATCTGGGTGATGGATCAGAGTGAAATGATCTTACCGATAAAGAGAGGGAAGTGTGGAATACGCTTGGTAAAGGTATCGATGAAAGGCCATGTAGGAGTACATGGTGGGTTGTTTCATTGGAATCGTCCATAGGACCCGAGATCTGTGTGTGTGATTCAAGTTACAGTTACTACCACACATTGGGCCCTGAAATATGACCCCGCTCGACTTATTGACTGCCCTTGTACTCTGTCCAGGAGTTGCAACTAGTTTCTGGTGTTTATAGTTTAGTGGAGGTCGTGCACAGCGCTGACCCTCGGGGTGGGCTGTGATGCGACAGGTACGTGGCACGGTGTACCGGTTGCCCGTTTGGTGACTCGGGAACCCTGTACACATCGTTTGGGGCCGTGAGCGACACCCCGGCCGGATCTCCCCACGGATGGAACCCAAATAGGCGATAAACCTGGACGAGAGACTTGAGTGGTTGGTTAGGTCGTGGTCTACACCCACGTCGGCTTTCGCTTGAAGTCTGCCGAGCACATGTCGTGTGCAGACGCTAAGTGGTGAAAACATGTGTGAAGAAGTACACCCCTGTAGGGTTATCAAACTATTCGAATAGCCGTTGTTCGCGGTATGAACTACTTGGTTACTCTTACAGTTCATAGACAAGTTGATGGATACTACTAAAAGCCTCAAGATAAGCGTGAGTGCCGTGGATGGCCCTTCCATAGGATGACGGAAGAGGATCCTCGGTAGTGTATTGATGTGGTGATTAGAGGACTCGTGTTCGTAATAACATCTTGCAATCCGTTGAGAGTTGTAGTATAGGTTAGCCAAGGTCAAAGCTGGCATTCTGCTATAAACTCCACTACCCCCTTTGACAATGTTGCATGTATGATAGGTTCTGTGGTAAGACTTGCTGAGTACCTTTGTACTCATGTTTGCTTAATAACTGTTGCAGAGGAGAACCCTGCCCCTGCTGATGGGTTCTACATAGACGTTGACGTCGACGAGTAGCTTGACACCCAGACGGTGATCTGGAGCTTGTGGAGGGCCTTGTAGATAGTCAGGCTACACCAAGCCTGTTTTATTTTCTAAGTTGTCTGTACTCAGACATGTAGCTTCCGCTTGTGTTTGTATGACTGTATGACTTGAGTGTTGGGTCATGTGACCCCTACCTGTATGACTATGTTATGTATGGCTCTTGGAGCCTTTTAAATAAAGTACTTTGAGTCATAGAGTTCTGTTGTGATGCAATGTTGTATTTGCACATATTGAGCATATTGCGTGTATGATTGAAATGCTTGGTATTTGTGAGATCCGACACCTAGTTGTTTTCCTTTGGTAGCCTATCTTACAGGGAAATGCCTCCTAGTGATTCCAATCAGCCTTGGTAGCTTGCTACTGCTCGGAACACGTAGGCTGGCCGGCATGTGTCCTTCTTCGTTCATGTGTCTGTCCCTTAGGGGAAATGTCACGCGTTGTTCCTTTAAGTCCATGTAGCTTGCTACGACTTGGGTTCATACGTTGATGACCGACACGTTCGTTGCTGGGTCATGGATGCCTGTCTCTGTAATTTAGTGCCACTTTTGGTTTATAACTAGCCATGTCGGCCCCGGGTTCTCTGTCATATGGATGCTAGCGACACTGTCATATACGTGTGCCAAAATGCGCAAACGGTCCCGGGCCAGGTAAGGTGGCACCCGTGGGGTTACCGTGCGTGAGGCCGCAAAGTGATATGACGTGTTACAGCTAGATCGGTGTGACTTAGGATCGGGGTCCCGACACACGTGGCAGATGGCTGTGCAGCCTGGGGTACACGGTGGCAAGCCACGGTGACGAGGCCACCATCGTGGTGGACGGAGACGCCCGGGCGGAGGCTTTTGGGGTGACGGCGTTGGGCATTCAATGCCTTTGTCCCCCACCGTCTGGGTTAGGTACGAAGCACTGTGCATACACTGTTCATGCACTGTTACAACTACCACCAATTTTACACTTTTACCCTCATCTACGTTGACACCTGTCGGTGACCCCTTTGAGCTATAAAAGGAGGCCCATGCACAACGTAGAAAGGGGTTCGAGGGCAGAAACTTGATCACTCCCACTCTCGGTGTAGCTAGTACTGTAGATCTTCAAGCTCCCGAGCCAAGAACTCAATAACAAAACCAAGGCAGGAGTATGGTTTTACGCATCCGTGCGGCCCGAACCTGGGTAAACTGCTCGCGTGTGCCCCTCGATCTGCTCTTTGTGCTCCCTCCGCTCCCTTGCCGTACCGAAAAGGGGCTCCGGTCCCATAGGTGTTCGTGGGCGATAAGTTTCCCCGACAGTCGCGCGGCCATGGCTGCAGCCACCGCGCGCCGTGCGCAGGCCCGCCCCTCCGAGCCGCCGGCCACCGCAGCTCCTTGCCGCGCTGTCCGCCGCCCCATTCCGGCCGGCGCCCGTGCGGCCCCTGGCCGCCGGCGCCCGTGCTCGGCCCCCCCCACCCGTCCATCGCTCGGGCGGGCGACGCCCACTCCCCCGGGGCTCCGCCCCGTTAACCCACACCCAATAGGCCACTAGGCCTATGGCAATGGGGGCCCAGCCCCAGAACGTTATAAAAAAAGGATTTTAAAAATGATAATAAAAATAAAAATAAGTAAATAAATAATTATTATTATTAATTAATTAATTAACAAATTAATTAAGTTAATTAATCCTATTTAATTAATCTAATTAACTAGTTAGTTTAACTAAATAGTAATTAGATTAGATAAACCCAGATTAGGCTTAACAGTGTATGACACACGGCCCCACTGGTCGGGTTGACCAGTCAACCATGCTGACGTCAGCATGATGTCATGCTGATGTCATAAATCCTTTTCGAATTAATTTAATCAATATTAAATTCCAGAAATTAATAAAAACTTTAGAAAATCATATCTTTTAAACCGTAACTCGGATGAAAATACTTTGTACATGAAAGTTGCTCAGAATTTCGAGACGCATCCGAATACGCAGACCGTTCGTCAACCACATGTCCCTAACATGCTGAACCCACAACTTTCCCCCTCTGTTTCATCCGCCCGAAAACGCGAATCACCGGGAATACTTTCCCAGATGATTCCCCCTTCGTCAGTATCACCCGATACTGCGTTAGGGCACACTTAGCACCGCTAAATGTCATGTCATGCATCGTCATGCATCTGTTTGCATTGTATTCACTGTTTCTTCCCCCTCTTCTCTCCGGTAGACTACGAGACCGACGCTGCTGCTGCCCCGATCGACTACGGTGTTGACGACCCCACTTTGGCTGCCGAGCTTCCAGGCAAGCCCCCCCTTTGATCACCAGATATCGCCTACTCTTCTCTCTACTGCTTGCATTAGAGTAGTGTAGCATGTTACTTCTTTCGATAATCCTATTCTGCTGCATAGCCTGTCATTGTTGCTATCACTTTTGATACTTTACCTACAATCCTAAATGCTTAGTATAGGATGCTAGTATTCCATCATTGGCCCTACACTCTTCTCCGTCTGCCCTGCTATTCTATCGGGCCCTGATCACTTGGGGGTGATCACGGGTATATATATTACATACACTTATACATGATACTTGATGTGACTAAAGTCGGGTCGGCTCGTTGAGTACCCGCGGTTGATTCACGGATTGGGGGCTGAAAGGACATACTTTCACGACGGCCCTCTGTGTGGATATTTGTGGCGGAGCGACAGGGCAGGTTGAGACACCCAGTGGAGAGGTGGCCTGGCCCTGGTCGTTGTCCGCGGTTATTTCATAATAACACGCTTAACGAGTTTGGATATTTGATCTGAGTTTGGCCATTTGGTCTATACGCACTAACCAGCTGCGTGGGAACAGTTATGGGCACTCGACGTCGTGGTATCAGCCGAAGCCTTTTTGACGTCAGCGGCTTAGCGGCGCGCGCCGGGTTGGACCGCGTAACGCAACTTCCTTAGTAATGGAGGTTGCTAGGTCTGCTCACCGGCCGCGTACGCAACGTGCAGGTGTGCGTTGGGCGATGGGCCCGGACCCCTGCGCGCTTAGGACTTAGACCGGCGTGCTGACCTCTCTGTTGTGCTTAGGTAGGGCTGCGACGTGTTGATCTTCCGAGACCGGGCATGACCCTAGAAAGTGTGTCCGGCCAAATGGGATCAAGCGTGCTGGGTTATGTGGTGCACCCCTGCAGGGAAGTTAATCTATTCGAATAGCCGTGTCCCTCGGTAAAAGGACGACCCGGAGTTGTATTCCGACCTCATGATAACTAGAACCGAACACTTGATAAAACACACCCAGATGAGTTCCAGATATAACTCGGTGGTTGCTCTCTCACAGGGTGATGTGCGGGAGGATCGCCGAGTAGGATTATGCTATTCGTTGTTACTTGGTGAACTCACCATCTATTCTCTTCTACTGCTGCAAGATGGAGGCTGCCAGAAGCGTAGTCTTCGTTCGGATTAGCTATCCCCCTCTTATTCCCGCTTGCTGCAGTTCAGTCCACCGATATTACCCATATCATTGTTACCATTGCATATGTAGTATAGATCCTTTCTTGCGAGTACTTTGGATGAGTACTCACGGTTGCTTTGCTCCCCCTTTTCTCCCTTCTGTACCTTCTTCTCGGATCATGCAACCAGATGGTGGAGCCCAGGAGCCAGACGCCACCTACGACGACTCCTACGACACCGGAGGCGCCTACTACTACGTGCAGTCTGCCGACGACGACCAGGAGTAGTTAGGAGGATCCCAGGCAGGAGGCCTGCTCCTCTTTCGATCTGTATCCCAGTTTGTGCTAGCCATCTTATGTCACCTTGTTTAACTTTATGTCTGTACTTAGATATTTGTTGCTTCCGCTGACTTGTCTATGATCGAGCACTTGTATTCGAGCCCTCGAGGCCCCTGGCTTGTAATATGAAGCTTGTATGACTTATTTTTACTTTTAGAGTTCTGTTGTGATATCTACCAGTGAGTCCCTGATCTTGGCCGTACACATTTGCGTGCATGATTAGTGTACGGACAAATCGGGGGCGTCACACAGTGCCAGCCCGGCGGAGCCCAGTCCCGGACATGGGTCAGCCGGACATCGTCGCGGACGGGTCGACAGCGAGGATGCGGGCCGGGCATCCTCGAGAACAAATACTACCTATATGCCCGCAAAAAGTAACATTTTTTTAATGATTGGATTTTGATAACTAAAATTTCTAACATTTCTATATAACTAACATTTCTATAACATTTCTAACAATGCTATATAACTAACATTTCTAATATTTCTATATATATAACTAACATTTGTATAACATTTCTAATATTTCTAGAACTAAAAAAAAGAAAAATTTCTAACTTTTTTATAACTATTTCTATAACTAAAAAACAGAAAAATTTCTAACAATTCTAACTTTTTTTATAACTATTTCTATAACTAAAAAATAAAAAAATGTATGTGTGTGTGTGTGTGTGTGTGCTCACCGGCGAGGCGAGAGGCGACGGGGGGCGGCGACGGGGACGGCGACGGGCGCGGCGACGGGGACGGCGACGGGCGCGGCGACGACGAGGACAGGGACGGGGCGGCGACGACGGGGACGGTGACGTATGTGCCGGGGCGGCGACGACGGGGACAGGGACGACGCGGGACGGGCCGGGACGGGGCGGCGGTGACGACGGTGACGGGGACGACGGGGCGGCGACGACGGGGACGGGGCGGCGACGAGTGATATGGAGATGGGGGCAGCGGGCGACGGAGAAGAAGCAGATGAGAAACTGAAATTTTTGTAGTGTTTTCTTATATAGGATGGACCTTTAGTACCGGTTGGAGCCACCAACCGGTACTAAAGGCCTGTTTTGGCTAGGCCAAGCAGCGGGAAGCGCACCCCCTTTAGTACCGGTTGGTGGCTCCAACCGGTACTAAAGACACCCCTTTAGTACCGGTTGCTGCCACGACCCGGTACTTAAGGGGGTGCGCTGGCGCAGGTGTGGTGCGGCAAGTTTAGTCCCACCTCTTTAGCCGAGGGGCGTCCGCACTGGTTTATAACCCCCCGTGAAGTAGCTCTCTAGAGCTCCTCTCCAAAGTAGGCCTACTGGGCCTACATGTTCTGTGCTGCCCTGTGGGCCTACTGGGCCTTTGCGGGCCTGCATCCTGGCCCAACAACAGGTTGGGTTTCTAGTCGTATGCAGGCCGCTCTAGCCTAGTAGGCAGTCTTTTTTTATTTTTCTTGCTTTATTTATTTTTGAGTTGTTTTTTGTGTTTTTAGAGTTTCTTTGTGAATATTTTTGCTTTAGGTACAAAAATTACAAACTTTCTGTTAGTGCCCGTAGTTTTCAAATTTGAATAGTTTAAATTTTGAATTATTTGAAATTAGTGTGAATCACTAGTTTGTGAATAACTTAACTTTAAAAATCAGTAAAGGCATGAAAGAATTTGTTTGCTCATAAAATTTCTTCACGTTTCAAATGTCAAAACACATAACTACCCTAACTATTACAGAGATTCCCTGCTGGGTGTGAAACACAGAAGAAAGTGATGATAGTGAAGCCGATCACATCCCAGATCTTTGGGTGTGAAACTTTTTCTTCGCGTGTGTCCCTTTGCGCCGTAACCATGGAAAATCTTCATCATTTAACGGGATGCTCGGGTCAATATTCACTGTGAATGGAGTAATTTCATCAAACTTTTCATAATCTTCTGACTTGTTTGTCTTGTCATCCACTCCCACGATGTTTCTCTTCCCAGAAAGAACTATGTGCCGCTTTGGCTCATCGTACGATGCATTCGCTTCCTTATCTTTTCTTTTTCTTTGCTTGGTAGACATGTCCTTCACATAGAAAACCTATGCCACATCATTGGCTAGGACGAACGGTTCGTTTGCATACGCAAGATTGTTGAGATCCACTATTGTCATTCCGTACTGCGGGTCTTCCGTTACCCCACCTCGTGTCATATTGACCCATTTGCACCGAAACAAAGGGACCTTCAAACCACGTCGATAGTCAAGTTCCAATATGTCCTGTATATAACCATAATATGTTTCCTTTCCAGTCATGGTTTCTGCATCAAAGCGGACACCACTGTTTTGGTTGGTGCTCTTCTTATCTTGGGCGATCGTGTAAAATGTATTACCATTTATCTCGTACCCTTTGAAAGTCATTATATTCGAAGATGGTAACTGGGACAGCAAGTACATGTCATCTTCAATAGAGGTGTCATGGATGGTACGTGTCCGCAACCAGCTGGCGAAACTCCTGGTTTGTTCACGTGTAATCCAGTCATCAGACCGCTCCGGGTGTTTGTAGCGTAGAAAATTCATGTGTTCATCCATATACGGAGCCACCAAGGCGGAATTCTGTAGAACTGTGTAGTGTGCTTGAGTGAGTGAATGCCCGTCCATACATATTATTTGTTCCCCTCCTAGCGTGCCTTTTCCATCCAGTCTGCCCTTATGCCGCTATTCAGGAACACAAATCGGCTTAAGGTCAGGAATAAAGTCAATACAAAACTCAATGACCTCCTCATTGTGATGGCCCTTGGAGATGCTTCCTTCTGGCCTAGCACGGTTATGAACATATTTCTTTAAGACTCCCATGAACCTCTCAAAGGGGAACATATTGTGTAGAAATACATGACCCAAAACGTTAATCTCTTCGCATAGGTGAACTAGGACGTGCGTCATGATGTTGAAGAAGGATGGTGGGAACACCAACTCGAAACTGACAAGACATTGCACCAAATCATTCTCTATCCTTGGTATGATTTCTGGATCGATTACCTTCTGAGAGATTGCATTGAGAAATGCACATAGCTTCACAATGGCTAATCGAACGTTTTCCGGTAGAAGCCCCCTCAATGCAACCGGAAGAAGTTGCGTCATAATCACATGGCAGTCATGAGACTTTAGGTTCTGGAACTTTTTCTCTGCCATGTTTATTATTCCCTTTATATTCGACGAGAAGCCAGATGGTACCTTCATACTGAGTAGGCATTCAAAGAAGATTTCCTTCTCTTCTTTGGTAAGAGCCTAGCTTGCATGACCCTGATGTATGCCGTCTTTTCCGTGCATACGTTGCTGGTCCTCCCGTGCCTGAGGTGTATCTTTTGTCTTCCCATAAACGCCCAAGAAGCCAAGCAGGGTCACACAAAGATTCTTCGTCACATGCATCACGTCGATTCCGGAGCAAATCTCTAGGTCTTTCCAATACGGCAGGTCCCAAAATATAGATTTCTTCTTCCACATGGTTGCGCGTCTGTCAGCGTCATTCGGAAGAGGTGTCCACCAGGACCCTTTCCAAAGTCCACCTTCAAATCCTTGACCATATCATGTACATCAGCACCAGTACGGTGGCGAGGCTTCGTCCGGTGATCCGCCTCACCTTTGAAATGCTTGCCTTTCTTTCTTATGCGATGCCTGCTCGTAAGAAATCGACGATGTCCCAGGTACACATTCTTCTTACAATTAGCCAAATATATACTATCGGCATCGTCCAAATAGTGTGTGTATGCGCGGTATCCCTTGTTTGTCTGTCCTGAAAGTTTACTGAGAGCAGGCCAATCTTTGATGGTCACGAACAACAACGCCTTTAGGTCAAATTATTCCCCCATGTGCTCATCCCACGCACGTACACCTGTTCCATTCCACAGTTGTAAGAGTTCTTCAACTAATGGCCTTAGGTACACATCAATGTCGTTGCCGGGTTGCTTAGGGCCTTGGATGAGCACTGGCATCATAATGAACTTCCGCTTCATGCACAACCAAGGAGGAAGGTTATACAAACATAGAGTCACAGGCCAGGTGCTATGGTTTCTGCTTTGCTCCCCAAAAGGATTAATGCCATCTGCGCTTAGACCAAACCATAGGCTCCTTGCGTCATCTCCAAACTCCTTCCCATACTTTCTTTCGATTTTTCTCCACTGTGACCGGTCAGCAGGTACTCTCAACTTTCCGTCTTTCTTACGGTCTTCTCTAGGCCATCGCATCGCCTTGGCATGCTCTTTGTTTTGGAACAAACATTTCAACCGTGGTATTATAGGAGCATACCACATCACCTTGGCAGGAATCTTCTTCCTGGGGCGCTCGCCCTCGACATCACCAGGGTCATCGCAGCTGATCTTATAGCGCAATGCACCGCATACCGGGCAAGCGTTCAAATCCTCGTACTCACCGCGGTAGAGGATGCAATCATTAGGGCATGCATGTATCTTCTGCACCTCTAACCCTAGAGGGCAAACATCCTTCTTTGCTTCGTACGTACTCTCGGGCAATTCGTTGTCCTGTGGAAGCATATCCTTTATCATTACCAGCAACTTTCCAAATCCCTTGTCAGATACACCATTCTCTGCCTTCCATTGCAGCAATTCCAGTGTGGTGCCCAGCTTTTTCTTGTCACCTACGCAATTCGGGGACAACATTTTTTTGTGATCCTCTAACATGCGCTGCAACTTCTTCTTCTCCAAATCACTTGCGCAGTTTCTCTTTGCACCGGCAATGGCCCGACCTAGATCATCAACGGGCTCACCTGATGCCTCTTCTTCAGCTTCTTCCCGCATTGCCGGCTCATCTTCTTCCCGCATCACCGGCTCAGCTTCTTCCCCATTGTTGTATCATCGTATTCAGGGAACCCATGGCCAGGATAGCTGTCGTCGTCCTCTTCTTCTTCATTGTCTTCCATCATAACCCCTCTTTCTCCGTGCTTGGTCCAAACATTATAGTGGGGCACGAAACCGGACTTAAATAGGTGGACATGAATGGTTCTTTACTTAGAGTAATTTAGACCATTCTTACAGACAACACATGGACAAGGCATAAAATCATCTGTCCGCTTGTTTGCCTCAGCCGCAAGCAGAAAATTTTGCACGCCATTAATGAACTCGGGAGAGCATCGGTCATCGTACATCCATTGTCGGCTCATCTTCAATACACAGCACCAAAAACACCAACTTAATACAAGTTCATACATAAAGTTCATACAACACTTAAATGCAACAAACAAATAACTCTCTAGCTAAAGAATTTAAATGCAACAACAAATGCGATCAAGATCGCAACTAAGGTAACAATTGATCCAACAGCATAATGATACCAAGCCTCACTATCGAAGCCATATTTTATAATCTTTCTAATATTCAAGCGCATTTTCTCCATCTTGATCTTGTGATCATCGACGACATCGGCAACATGCAACTCCAATTCCATCTTCTCCCCCTCAATTCTTTTCAATTTTTCTTTCAAGTACTCGTTTTCTCTTTCAACTAAATTTAACCTCTCGACAATAGGGTCGGTTGGAATTTCCGGTTCACATACCTACATATGCAAACTAAGTGTTATTTTGGACCTCAAATTGCATATAAATCAAATACTAGCACATATATTTCCTCCCAAATTACTAAACTCACAAATTAATCACTATATAAAGCATTGCAAGAGCTAATCTAGCAATGAGAGATGAAAGGACAAAGTTGCCAACCTTTCTGATCATTTGAATGGATGGGGGCCTTCAAATCTTGAAATTTTTGGGAAAAATGTGTGATGAGATCGAGAGGAAGAGGGGAAGAACAGAGAGGAGAGGGGAAAGGGGAAGAACAGAGCGATCTCGGGTGGACGAAGGGTTTATGTACGGCCACCTTTAGCATCGGTTCGTGCCAAGAACTGGTACTAAAGGTGCTGGAGGGGCCCCAGACTGACAACATCCTGCCACTACTCTTATTAGTACCGGTTCGTGGCACGAACCGGTGCTAAAGGTTCGCCACGAACCGGTACTAATGAGAGCGGCCCGGCCAGCCGTTGGAACCGGCACTAATGTACACATTAGTGCCGGCTCAAATTCAAACCGGCACTAATGTGCTTCACATTTGACCATTCACGTTGTGGGGTTATGCGTTAGAAACAGCTGCATTCACTAATGTGAACATTAGTTCTGGTTCCAGCAGCTAGGCGGGCCGGTCTCATTAGTACCGGTTCGTGCCGAACTTTTAGCACCGGTTCGTGCCACGGACCAGTACTAAAGAGAGTGGTGGCAGGATGTTGTCAGACTGGGGCCCCTCCAGCACCTTTGGTACCGGTTCTTGCCACGAACCGGTACTAAAGGTCATCCTACATAAACCCTTCGTCCTCCCGAGCTCGCTCTGTTTTCCCCTTTCCCCTCTCCTTCTCTGTTGTTCCCCTCTACCCTCGAGCTCATCACACATTTTCCCCAAATTTTGTCAAGATTTGAAGGCCCCCGTCCATTCAAGTGATCACAAAGGTAAGCAACTTTGTCCTTTCTTCTCTCATTGCTAGATTAGCTCTTGCAATGTTGTATATAGTCATTAATTTGTGGGTTTTACTAATATGGGAGGAATTATATGTGGTAGTTTATTTGATGTATATGCAATTTGAGCTCAAAATAACTCTTAGTTTGCATATGTATGTGTGGTTTACTTAGTCCCTTCCCGTCTCCGTCCTAACCACCGTCGATCGTCCGCACCGTCCTGTCGCCGGCACCACCCTGTGGTGAGCCTCTTGTTCTTATCTTTTTGTATATAAAAAAATCATGTTTGTTTGATTTAGATATATAGTTACTGGTATAATTATCTTACCCGTACGTTGTTTGTTATACATAATGCCATGGTTTTGATATCCGTCCCCGTCGGCCCTCGCCCGTGTTATGATTCGGATGTGGTATATTCTCTTTTAAAACTATTTGTTGCATTTCGTGTTCATGACAAATTATGCCCATCTAGTTGACATAGATATTTTTATCTCGGAGGTATGTGAACCGGAAATTCCAACCTACCCTACTGTCGAGAGGTTAAATTTAGTTGAAAGAGAAAACGAGTATTTGAAAGAAAAATTGAAAAGAATTGAGGAGGAGGAAATGGAATTGGAGTTGCATGTTGCCGATGTCATCGATGATCACAAGATCAAGATGGAGAAAATGTGGTTGAAGATTAGAAATACTAGTCGTCAATCTGTGCAGTTGCACGGGCTAGTATTAGTTAAAATTTGGAATATGTATCATGGTATGCCACATACTTATCCAATAGTCAGACTTTTTGACATGGTTTAAGAAGCAATCTTAATGGGCACAAACCATGAGATAATCAACAAAAATAAAGCACAACTAACCTCGTATAATTAATCAGGAGCATGCTTTTTTCCAATAAGTTTGCTTTAATATATGAAACTAAGTAGCTAATAAAATTGTGAGCACAAAGATGTGAACTGGCCTTTGACAAAAGGAATAAGGTCATTGACAACATAAGATGTAAACTAAAGAATGTATCGTAAGAAAATAAGAGGTGTGATTTAAAGAAAATTTATGTTTCGATTACTTGTACTAATAACCACCATTTGCAATCAATGTAAAGGTCCTTACAAAAAACAAAACAAAATAGATTCCTGAATATATATACCTAATCATATGCATTTGAAAAGGAAATACTTTCATTTACCAAGCTACTTAAGTATTCTATACTCATATCAGCAAGTCAGAACAAACAACATGTAGCTCCTTTGGGATTGCTCTGTGCCAAAGAATGTTGGTAGGTATTCACCAATAGGCATAGAGCTATATTAGTCAATGATGGAGTTGGATACCATCAAGCAGCCATTTGCAATGTAAATTATCAGGTTGATCTGCTAAAATATGTGATGGGAACCTCTGAACTAACAATAGTGCTATTACAATTATTGTCGTATGGTCCCCGAACCCATGTGCATCTGCTGTAACAGTATTGTTGTTACTTCAGAAGATCACAACCCCTAGATATTTGTGTGTAATATGGAAGTGGAAGAGAGGGTTTAAATATGATCTGGCCCACGTAGAGTCAAGAACAAACACCTCAATAAGTTCAAAGCCGGGAAACAACACAACTTTAGCCTAATTCTTTTCTTCTGTTTTTCTTTTAGTTCTCATCAATGTCAGTATATTGTATATCTTTATTTCTTTTAATATATTAACACAGTTGGATACTCTCCTACCATTTTCGCATAAGGAAGATCATTTTCTTGACTATTTCAATTGTAGTTGCATCAAAATTAATAGGCTATATAATAACTATATCGAAAAATATGCACCTTAATTAAATATACAACCATGGCATGAATATGATTGGACACCATGTGTTATAACAAAGTGATTAGTGTTATACTAAGAATTTATTAATCTGAATACATTCAAGTGAATTCGGATCCAGACATTTGGGTCGTGTCGCTTTGGGATTTGTACTGGTCATACCCTCTTTGGCTTGTAGCATCTTCTTTCTTAAGAAAAAAAAATAGGTATCCACATAAAAATTTGATATTAAAACAGAATAGTGGACTATTCTAAAAAACCTGAAAAAATACACCTTTTTGTGGAGAAAACAATACATGTTTGGAAAAACACAATAATGAAAGAGAATTGAAACATCTGGTACCATCTTTAGCACCAGTCTTTGATTAATCTTAATTATGAAAGAAGATTTTACTAGATTGAGAATAGTACTGATGGCATGTGCAGTTATTTCCATATTTTTGTTGGACTTGTCACTGCTCCTGCTCAACGCCAATGTATTCATGTACAGAACCCAGAACCAAAAATTCATGCCGGTCTGCTACTGCTATCCTAGGATGTTGGACGCATGACTGCTATGCTCTCCAATTTTGGAAGATATCCTAGAGGAGTCATCGTGCTGCACGCGGACATGCATGGTACTCGCATCCTGCAGGGCTTACTCTTGACAACCTGCACATGAAGCATAATGGGTCATGGTGGCGAAGCGGATGCTACTACATTTTTATTTTGAAAAGGAGAGCATTCTCCCTGAACAGTACAGTGGTGATGCACTAATGCCTCCAACGATGCTACTACATGCTCGCACTGTGTCGTGGTGGCAGCAACGGCATGCCCTGCTAACGAGTAATGTGGTGATGCCTCCAAGGCTTCATCAACTCGACATAAGTTAATGCAGTGGTTCGGCTGGAATCACCATCGATGGAGTTCTTCTGGAATTATCATTAATGGAGTTCATCCATATATATGTAGAAACGAAAACATGGCTGCATCCCATCTCGAAAAATGATATTATTGGATTTAGGTGTGGTATATTAAGAGAGAGGCGAGCATAATATTTACAATGGGAGAGATGACAGAGACTAGGGCATACGAAATCTAAAGATTAGGGAAAATTTAACACGAAGAATGGTGATAGCGATGAGGAAATAAAGTGGCATGTAGATGTACAATACCATATTTTTCCAACTGGCTGGAGCCAAGGGAGCACGTATGTATGCAAATCTCATCCTTTTTTCCAGTTTTGCACGTGTGTGAGTTTCTATTTGTGTTGATACATGTACGTGAGTTCTTTTGGGTTTTTTAACACACACATACGTGAGTTAATCTATACCTTTTTCGTGGATGTACGTGAGTTTTTTTTTTCTTCTTTGCCTTTTAGACCCAGACATACGGTAGCTTCAAAAAATAAAAAAATAAAGACGTACGTGAGTTAATCTACACCTTTTCACGTTTTTCACGTACGTGAGTTAATCTCCTCCTTTTTCACATTTTTGATCCATCGGTGTTAATCTCTCATTCGTTATAACACGTGGGCCCATAGGTGGATGTCTTATTTTTTTTTATTCACCGGAAAAAATTCGGATGATCTACACCGTAATAATTCGGCCCCACACCAGATAAACGGCTCCTAATTTCTAATTAACGTGGTAATTTCCTGAGAGTCTGTAATTAGTATCGGTATAGATAATAAAATATGTCATTGATAATGAGGCTTGGTATCATTATGCTGTTGGATCAATTGTTACCTTAGTTGCGATCTTGATCGCTTTTGTTGTTGCATTTAAATGCTTTAGCTAGAGAGTTATTTGTATGTTGCATTTAAGTGTTGTATGAACTTTATGTATGAACTTGTATTAATTTGGTATTTTCGGTGTTGTGTAATGAAGATGAGCCGGCAATGGATGTACGATGACCGATGGTCTCCCCAGTTCATTAATGGCGTGCATACTTTTCTGAATGCGGCTGAGGCAAACAAGCGGGTGGATGATTTTATGCCTTGTCTATGTGCTGGCTGTAAGAATGATCACAATTACTCTAACTCAAGAACCATTCATGTCCACCTGTTTGAGTCCAGTTTCATGCTCCACTATAATGTTTGGACCAAGCACGGACAAAGAGGGGTTATGCTGGAAGACAATGAAGAAGAAGAGGACGACGACAGCTATCCTAGCCATGGGTTCCCTGAATACGATGGTACAACAATGGGGGAAGAAGCTGAGCCGGCAATGCGGCAAGAAGCTGAAGAAGAGGCATCAGATGAGCCCGCTGATGATCTAGGTCGGGCCATTGCTGATGCAAAGAGAAATTGCGCAAGTGAAAAGGAGAAGAAGAAGTTGCAGCGCATGTTAGAGGATCACAAGAAATTGTTGTACCCGAATTGCGAAGCTGACAAGAAAAAGCTGGGCACCACACCTGAATTGCTGCAATGGAAGACAGAGAATGTTGTATCTGACAAGGGATTTGGAAAGTTGCTGGTAATGATAAAGAATATGCTTCGAAAGGACAACGAATTGCCCGAGAGTACGTACGAAACAAAGAAGGCTGTCTGCCCTCTAGGGTTAGAGGTGCAGAAGATACATGCATGCCCTAATGACTGCATCCTCTACCGGGGTGAGTACGAGGATTTGAGCGTGTGCCCGGTATGCGGTGCATTGCGCTATAAGATCAGCCGTGATGACCCTGGTGATGTCGAGGGCGAGCGCACCAGGAAAAAGATTCCTACCAAGGATATGTGGTATGCTCCTATAATACTACGGTTGAAACTTTTCTTCCAAAACAAAGAGCATGCCAAGGCAATGCGATGGCACAGATAAGACCATAAGAAAGACGGAAAGTTGAGAGTACCCACTGACGGGTCGTAGTGCAGAGAAATCGAGGGAAAGTACAGCGGGGAGGAGTTTGGAGGTGACGCAAGGGACGTATTGTTTGGTCTAAGTGTAGATGGCATTAATCCTTTTGGGGAGCAGAGCAACAACCATAGCAACTGGCTTGTGACTCTATGCATGTATAACCTTCCTCCTTGGTTGTGCATGAAGCGGAAGTTTATTATGATGCCAGTGCTCAGCCAAGGCCCTAAGCAACCCGGCAAAAACATTGACGTGTACCTAAGGCCATTAGTTGAAGAACTCCTACAGCTATGGAATGGAAAAGGTGTACGTGTGTGGGATGAACACAGACAGGAAGAGTTTGATCTAAAGGCGTTGTTGTTCGTTATCATCAATGATTGGCCTGCTCTCAGTAACCTTTCAGGATAGACAAACAAGGGATACCGTGCATGCACGCATTGTTTGGATGATACCGACATTATATATTTGGATAATTGTTAGAAGAATGTGTACCTGGGACATCATCGATTTCTTCCGAGCAGGCATCCCGTAAGAAAGAAAGGCAAGCATTTCAAAGGTGAGGTGGATCACCGGACGAAGCCTCGCCACCGAACTGGTGCTGATGGACATGATATGGTCAAGTATTTGAAGGTAGTCTTTGGAAAGGGTCCTAGCGGACAACCTGTTCCGAATGACGCTGACGGACACTCACCCATGTGGAAGAAGAAATCTATATTTTGGGACCTGCCCTATTGGAAAGAACTAGAGGTCCGCTCCGCAATTGAAGTGATGCACGTGACGAAGAATCTTTGTGTGACCCTTCTTGGGTTCTTGGGCGTGTATGGGAAGACAAAAGATACACCGGAGGCACGGGAGGACCAACAACGTATGCACGGAAAAGACGGCATACATCAGGGTCATGCCAGCTACGCTCTTACCAAAGAAGAGAAGGAAATCTTCTTTGAATGCCTGCTCAGTATTAAGGTACCGTCTGGCTTCTTGTCAAATATAAAGGGAATAATAAACATGGCACAGAAAATGTTCCAGAACCTAAAATCTCATGACTGCCACGTGACTATGACGCAACTGCTTCCGATTGCATTGAGAGGGCTTCTACCGGAAAATGTTCGATTAGCCATTGTGAAGCTATGTGCATTACTCAATGCAATCTCTCATAAGGTAATCGATCCAGAAATCGTACCAATATTACAGAATGATTTGGTGCAATGTCTTGTCAGTTTCGAGTTGGTGTTCCCACCATCCTTCTTCAACATCATGACGCACGTCCTAGTTCACCTATGCGATAAGATTAACATTTTGGGTCCTGTATTTCTACACAATATGTTCCCCTTTGAGAGGTTCATGGGATTATTAAAGAAATATGTTCATAACCGTGCTAGGCCAGAAGGAAGCATCTCCAAGGGGCATGAAAATGAGGAGGTCATCGAGTTTTGTATAGACTTTATTCCTGACCTTAAGTCGATTGGTGTTCCTGAATAGCGGCATTAGGGCAGACTAGATGGAAAAGGCATGCTAGGAGGGGATCAAATAATATGTATGGACGGGCATTCACTCACTCAAGCACACTACAAAGTTCTACAAAATTCCGCCTTGGTGGCTCCGTATATGGATGAACACAAGAATTTTCTATGCTCCAAACACCCGGAGCAGTCTGACGACTGGATTACACGTGAACAAACGAGGACTTTCGCCGGCTGGTTGCAGACACGTGCCATGCATGACGCCGCTATTGAAGATGACATGTACTTGCTGTCCCATTTACCATCTTCGAATATAATGACTTTCAAAGGGTACGAGATAAATGGGAATACATTTTACACGATCGCCCAAGATAAGAAGAGCACCAACCAAAATAGTGGTGTCCGCTTTGATGCAGCAACCAAGACGAGAAAGGAAATATATTATGGTTACATAGAGGACATATGGGAACTTGACTATGGACGTGGTTTGAAGGCCCCTTTGTTTCGGTTAAAATGGGTCAATATGAAACGAGGCGGGGTAACGGAAGACCCGTAGTACGGAATGACAACAATGGATCTCAACAATCTTGCGTATGTAGACGAACCATTCGTCCTAGCCAATGATGTGGCACATGTTTTCTATGTGAAGTACATGTCTACCAAGCCGAGAAAAAGAAAAGATAAGGAAGCGAATGCATCATACGATGAGCCAAAGCGCAACATAGTTCTTTCTGGGAAAAGAAATATCGTGGGAGTGGATGACAAGACAGACATGTCAGAAGATTATGAAAAGTTTGATGAAATTGCTCCATTCACAGTGAATATTGACCCGAGCATCTAGTTAAATGTAATGCCCCGGATGTAATACTTTCCCTTTTGGGCTTATAATAAATCTCCGGCTTCATCTATTTCCATTTCGGGTTCTTTGTCTTTCGGGTTTTCGTCGTTTTGTTGTGTGAGTGTGTGGCATTCATTCATATCATGTAGACATGTGCATTGCATTGCATCTGTGTTGTGGGTTGCATCCGGTTCGTGGCGTTTCTTTCCGTTGTCCGTTTCGTGTTCCGGAGCTCCCTCACGTGTTCGTGACATCCCGTAGGCCTTCTTTGTTGTTCGGGCGTTTTTCGTTACCGGTGTGCCGCGAGGTTGTGTTGTGTGTTGTTGTTTTGTTGTGTGCAACCTGCCTCTCAAATCTCGTCTCGTTTGGACTCCGTTGACTTTTTCCTCCGTTGTCCGTGTGGGTCCGAAGTGCCCTTACTTCGTGTCCCGGAAATACCCCTACCGCAGTCTTTTATCTCCGTCTGGTCCTTTTTAAATCATCCCCGCGATCGGATCCGTTGGATCACGATCGTAGGGCTCCTAACGCCCCTAGTCACCCAAACCCTAGTCTAAAACTGCTATAAATAGACCCCTAGTCTATTTGGAGCAACCCTTCCTTCTTCCTCCTCTCTCCCCTTCTTTTTTTTCTTTTTCTATCTCAGATCCAATTTTTCAGATCGGGATCCCGAGTGGATCCACTGGATCCAACCGCCGCCGCCGCAGATCCTACTGGCCGTAGCCGCCGCAGCGCCAGCGCGCCTGCTTCCTTCTTCGCCAGGTCGGCCTCGGCCCGTACATCGCCAGGCGACCGCGTCGTCGCTCCACTGGGCGGCCAGGCCGCTTCGCCCTCCTCAGCCCCTGGCCGCGCCGGCCCGGGAGGACCACTTCCCCGCCGGGAAGGCCTCCACCGCACCAGCCACACGGGCCGACTCGCCTCACCCCGCGCGGCCCACCTCCGTCGCCAGCAGGCCGTCGCCTCCCCGGCCCGTTCCTCCCTCCGTCGCCCACCGCACCGCGGGCCTCGCTCCGGCCCACCGCTCCAGCCGCGCGCCGCCGGGCCCAGTTCCGCATCCGGATCGGGCCGCCGCCGCCGCGCACTGTTCATCGGGCCAGATCCACTGTTCATCCGGCCCATCTTCTGCTCAGATCTGATCTGAGAGGTCCATTTCAAACCCTAGCCATGTTTTTCTTGATCTGTGATGACTACTTTGACCTGGCATAACTTTTTACCTGTTGCTCCGTTTTGAGCGTGTGATATGTCCAGATGTTCGTGGAGATGCCCTCTCCGTTTTACCTGTTGTAGTCATGCATGTTAGAGATCATCTAGGGGCTTGTTTTGCTGTTGCAAGAGTGTATGATGATATAAACTGCTGCTATGTGTTATTTTTGTGCCACCTTTGACATGTGATATCTTTTAGCTCGTTTGTCCAAACGAAGCAAATGACATGTCCACGTGTTCGTCTCGTCACGAACTACGTGTTGCTTGTGATAGGTTGCATGGTAGATGTATTGTTTCCTTGTTATCATCATTGCAAGATGCCATGTTCAAATGTTGTGTTTTTACTTGTTTTGAAATGCCATGTTGTTGAGCTTGTTGCAATCGTTGTGTTCACCACAATGATGCATGCTTGTGTGTTTCGGGATCACCGTCATATGTATTTTGATGAGGTGCTTACCCTTTGCCATGTTTAGTTTAGATGTGTCTTAAACTTGCTCTTTTTGTTGCTATGATGATGTTGCTGTTTTAGGACTTAGTGAAATTTCACTAAGTCTGAAATCTGTAACGTTCCGATGCCATGTTCGTGTGATGTTGTAGGACAAAGCATGATAGTTTTGGGGTGGATTTTGATTGTTCCATGAAGTATATATTGTTGTCTTTCCATCCATGTCCTCACATGTCCATTTGAGTGGCTGTAGCATGTTTATCTTTTGCTCCAAACTTTCAATAAAATTCTGCTGCCAGAATTTTATTTCAAAGTTCAATATGTCCAAGGGCATTGCTAATGATCCGTGACTCCGTTTGGGGTGCACTTTGGACCTAGTTGCTGTACTTTATATCTAGTTTATGTTCAAGTCCTTTGCCATGCTTTTGGGGTGCTGTAGATTAATTATTTGGTGCTCCCAAGACGCTATGTTGCTGTAATATGCAGTTTTCGCTCAAATCTTGTTTCGGGCATAACTTTTAGCCCGTAACTCCGATTTCAGCGATCTTTATATCAAACTTGGGTGTTTTTCTGTGTAGATTAATAATATCAGGTTGTTATCTTGTTTTGAGGTGTTTTGCTTGAGTGATGTTTTCCGTGCTCCATGTGCTTCACTAGTGCATCCATCATGCATACATGTTTTTCGAGTGCGCATTGCATTGTGTTGATTGGTGCTGGTGTGTTTGTCTTGTTTAGACCCGGAAGTTGAGCACGAGTTTTCCAACGAGGTTGAGCACGAGGTTTCCAACGAGTTTGAGCAAGAGGACCCTTCTTTTGATCCGAACTTCTTCTCTTCAGGCAAGATGACCGAACCCCGATAACATTACTATCTTTGTCTATTGCTAGTAGTCTCGATCTATAGTTTTGCCTCGATGCCCATGTTCTTCTTGTCAGCCTCCTACTTGTAACCAATTGCCATGTTTAACCACCCTACCTACGCAAACCGTTGCTTGGCTAAGTACGCTTCGCTCAGCCCTTCTTATAGCGTTGCTAGTTGCAGGTGAAGTGAAGATGCTTGCTTCATGATGAAGTTTGGTTGGGTTATATCACACTATATAAATGCTTTAACTGAAATCACCTATATATTGGCAAGGGTGGAAGGCTAAGCCTTTTTGCTTGGTGATTTGTTCCACTCATGCCGTTAGGATCTGTATAAGCCGGTTTTATGTTCCTTGATTATGCGTTCCTAACACGGTTGGGGTGTATGGGACCCCCTCGATAAACCGCTATGTGCTAAGTCTTTTCCAGCAAATCCCAACATTGGTACTATTTGCCTAATAACAAACTAAACATGCATAAGGGAGTAATTAACCCTCTTTCTTAATCAACAACCCCGGGCCAGTGCTCCACATGAGTGTTGGTCCGAAACGGGGAGTCTGCGGGGCCACCTCAAGGAAACTCGAGGGTTGGTAAAAACCTGTAGAATCGCCCATCCGGTCGTGTCCTGAGACCTAGATACGCGCGGCTACGATCAGGGTGACGACACGCCGGGAGGATTTGCTGGATTAGCCTTACCTTAGTTCGGTTTAACGTGAGCACGGGATTCCGAGGATACTCGGGTCTTCCCACTTTGGAGTTGCGACTCCGCGGATCGTGGGCTTGTAATGGGTCAAGTTGGAACACCCCTGCAGGGTTTGAACTTTCGAAAGCCGTGCCCGCGGTTATGTGGCAGATGGGAGCTTGTTAATTCCGGTTGTAGATAACTTGACACAATGATACTAATACACTACCAGCGTGTGTTCCGTGATTGTCAATTTCCGAATCGGGATTCGGGAGTTGAACACGGAGGGGTTATGTTTGTGAGCTTGTAGCTAGGATCACTTAGTGATCACTTCTTGCCGATGCCTTCTCTTCTCGCTCTCTCTTGCGTAAGTTAGTGCTAGTTGCTGCTGCAGACTCTTTGTTGTTCCTTCACCTCATTTCTCTCTTCAGCCTTTCCTCACCTAAAGGCTTTGATAGTTCTGTTACCCGGGAACGGGATTGCTGAGTCCTCTGTGGCTCACAGTTACTTCACACACCAGATGCAGGTCCAGCCGTGAGCTATCCAGGAGATGGCACCGAGCTGGATTGGGAGTACGACGAGGAGCGTAGTCGTTACTACGTGCGCTACCCGGACGATCAGTAGTGGAGACTCTTACTAGGATTCGATCCGCCTGTGGTTGTCTATTTATCTGAGTTTGGTACTTTGCCATTTGGATTTTGCCCTTAGAGGGTTGTAGTGATCTTTGTATGATGTTTGAGACTTGTATTGTTATTCTGTGACGTGGCGATTGTAAGCCAACTATTTTAAGTTTACCATCCCTCTTTTACATGAGTTGTGCAAAGATTACCAAACTTGAGATCATTCTAGGATGGACTTATGCCTTTAAGTCGGGCCTCGACCCGTAGGAGGTATAACTCCATCCTGGGCATTACATTAAATGACGAAGATTGTCCATGGTTACTATGACACCCCGAGACCGATGCGCCAGGTGTCAGCCAGTTATTCGTTGTTGTTGCCATGTCATCTGCTTGCATGTTGCATTTTGCCATGTCATCATGTGTGTTGCATCATCATGTTTTAAAAACTTGCATTCGTCCGAGTTCGCCCGTCCTTTCCGTTGTCCGTTTGGAGCCCAGACACACTTTCACGTGCCCGCGGCACCTTCGAATATTTATTTTATGAGTGGCCGGAAAATATTCTCGGAATGTGGTGAAACTTGGCGTGTGGTCTTATTATAGCATAGGTAGACCGCCTGTCAAGTTTCGTCGCGTTCGGAGTTCGTTTGATAGCCCAACGGTTAAAAGTGTTAACCACGGGAAGCCTTTTCTCTTTTGGCCCAACACCCCTTTAACAACAGCCCCCAAGCCTATTCTAACCCCCTCCTTGCTCTCGGTCGTCGGATCGTGATCGCGTGGCCGAAAACCGCTCCTCATTTGGACACTCCTAACTCCCTCTACTTATATATATATATGTGTCTCCCCCTCCATTTTCACGAATGAAACCCTAGCCCCGTCCTCCTCCGCGCGCCGGACATGTCCGCACCGCCGCCGGACAAGTCCATCCTCCACCTCACTCCGACCCATGGCGTGCCGCCACGTCAGCGGATCTGCCGCCCGCAGCCACTCGCGAGGCGCCACCTGTCCAGCGCCAGCATCCCACCGCCCGCGGCCCGTCGAGCCCATCGCGGGCCCGACGAGCCCGAACCGCCGCCTCCCCGGCCCGCGCCCGCGCCTCCCGCTCGAGCCGCCGGCGCCCTGCCCCGCGCAGCCGGCTCCCTTCGTCGACGGCTGGACCCCGCCGCCTCGCCGTCGTTAGCCTCCGCCTCCAGATGAACCGCCGCCGCCGTGGATCCGCCCGCGCCGGGACCTCGCCGCTGAGCCTCGCCGAATCTGGATCCCCGCGCCCGGATCCAGCCTTCCCGTCGTTCCACGCCTCGTCGGCGTCGTCAGCCGCCGCTGCTCCCTCCTCGACCGACGATGAGGAGCGCCGCCGCGCCATGTTCCCGTCGAGATCGAGGGGATCCCTCGATCCCTCGCCCAGTCGTGCGGCCACATGGGGAGGGCTCAGCTGGCCTCCTCCCTCGCCGGCCCAGCGCACCGCTCGTCCAAGTGCTCCCACGGCCTGCCTCGCCTTCCCCTCCGTCCGGCCCGAGAGGCCCAGTGGTGAGCCCGCTATCCCTCGCCCCATGCGGCTTTTAGCTATATGTCGCTCCGTGTTCGGATCAAAAATATGGCTAAGTCCCTGGCATGTGTAAATTTGTGTGCATCTTTGCATGGTTGTAACTTTTTGTGTGGTTGTCCAAATTGAGTGTGTAATATGTCAAAATGATCGTGGTGATATGCTCTTCATTTTCTTCCATTGTGGCATGCTTGTTTGAGTTCATCTTGATGCCCTAATCATCGTTGCAAGAGTGCTATATGTTTAAAACTGCTGTTACCTGTAATTTTGTTGCATACTTGTGATGCTTGTAACTTTGTGCATGTTGATCCAAATGGAGCATATGATATGTCAAAATGTTCATTGTGAAGTGCTCTACATGTTGGTTGATGTAGCATTCATGTTAGGTGCCATCTTCCCATGTTAATCTCTGTTGCAAAAGTGCATGTGGCTATTAAGTGCTGAAACTTGTTATGAGATGCTGATTTGACTTGCTCATTGCTATTGGTGTATTTGTCTTCTTGCCACATGTCTATATGTTTTAGAAGCACAATCATATGGTCTTTGCTGTGGTGCAATCCACTTTCCATGATATGCCTTGAGGTGACTTAAACAAGCTTGTAAACATGTCTTGCCAACGTTGATGTTTTATACTTAGTGAAAAACTGCTAAGTCTGAAACTGTTAAACCTGTTGCTATGTTTGCTTGATGCCTCACTCAATTCCATGCATGTTTTAGTATGGAAAATGATCATGTCTTGTTGTCCATGTTTTGCTCTATCCATTCATGCCCTTGTTTGCATATATGGTCTGCTGTAGCTTATTTATTTCTTGCTCTCAAGTTGCTATAAATTTACCTGTCAGAATTTTATCAGCATGATCAATTTGGTGAAGCTTGTTGTTATTGATCCATGCCTCCTATGGAGTTGCTCCAATGGAGTTGTTGGAAGGTTGATATGTCTATTACATTCCCATGATCTTTACATGCTTAGTAGAGTTGATATGCTTGTCGTTTTGTGCCTCCGAAGGCAGCATCGAGATGGTGTTTTTGCCTTCCCAGGTTTTGACTAAGTCTGGATAAATTTATTGCACCTTGCCATGTTTGGTTAATTGTGTTCCAGCAAGCTTTTGGGTGTGTTCTAAGTTCATGCTTGTTAAGTATCACGTCTATTTCACATTAATGCCTCTTGTTATCATGTTTGGGTGATGTAGCATATATATACCTTGCTCCAAAGTTGCTATGTTGCTGTTTTTGACAGCTTGTTGTTATATCTTGGTTCGTGTGTATGTGTTGATCCGTTGCTCCGTTTTGAGCGTGCTCTATATTAAACTTGTGAGATTTTGCATGTAGAAGCATAATATCATGTTGTTTACAAGTTTGGAGTGTGTTTGCTTGATGTTTGGGTGCATCTTGCACCGATGACATGCTTGTCTTGTTTTGCTCATATCTTCTAGGCCGTAGCTCCGATTTAAATAAACTTTATATGAAACTTGACTAGCATTTCGTGTAGATCATCATGGTGCATGTTAACTTGGTGTTTAACCACTTGAACATAAGGTTTGTTCAGATCTGGACCAATTTTGAAATGTGAATATGAGGACTTACCGGAATTGCTATATGTTGATTCCGGCCTCATTTAAACTTGTTGGGTGATGTTGTTCTTGTGTGCTTCATCCCTTGCCATGAATTGCATCATATAGAATTTTCTTGCATCATACTTGGTTGAGCATCTTGTCATGTTCTTGTGTTGTGTTCTTACCTTGTTGTGTGCTTCTTCTCGCTAGTTCTTTTTCCGTTGCGATCGTGAGGATTCGTTCGACTACACGTGGTTTGTCTTCAAGGCTTCTCATTCGTCTACTTCATGGACTCATTCTTCTTCCTCGTGGGATCTCAGGCAAGATGACCATCACCTAGGATACCTTTACTATCATTGCCATGCTAGATGTCTCGATGCTATCGTTATATGTCACACTACCCATCTTTATTGTCAGCCCCCCTCCTTGTTGCCATGACACCTCTAACCTTTGACACCTTCCCAGCGAACCGTTGTTTGGCTATGTTAACCGCTTGCTCAGCCCCTCTAATACCGTTGTTAGTTGCAGGTGAAGATGAAGATTGATCCATGTCGGATCTTGTTGTTGGAATATCACAATATCTACTATTATTATTACACCTATATACTTGGCAATGGGTGGAAGGCTTGGCCTTTTTCTCGGTGTTTTGTTCCACTCATGCCACCTTAGGAGCCGATAAACCGGCGTTATGTTCCTTGATTTTGCGTTCCTTACACGGTTGGGTATATGGGGACCCCTTGATAGTTCGTCTTTGAATAAAACTCCTCCATCAAGGCCCATCATTGGTTTTAATTTGCCTCATACTAACAACTTAATTAATTAATTAAATTGCATAAGTGGTCGCGCCCTCGAGGATTCTTTTCTACATAGAAAGGGGGGCCAGTGCTGATGGTGTTGGTCCCAAACGGGCAGACTGCGGGGCCACCTGGGGGAAACCCGAGGGCTGGTTTTACTCGTAGGATGTCCCATCCGGTTGTGGCTTGAGACGAGATACGTGCGGCTACTATCAGGGTGTCAGCATGCCGGGAGGTCTTGCTGGACTTGTTTTACCATTGTCGAAATGTCTTGTGCACCTGGATTCCGAGCCTGATCGGATTGTCCCTAAGATAAGGGGTAATATTATTATTATCTCTGCTGGTCATGAGAGCTTGTGATGGGCTAAGTTGGGACACCCCTGCAGGGTTATGATCTTTCGAAAGCCGTGCCCGCAGTTATGTGGCAGATTGGAATTTGTTAATGTCCGGTTGTAGAAAACTTAACAAAGGATCCGAAGTAAAACACACAACTGTGTGAGTAACCGTGACTGTCTCTTTTCACTTTGAGAAGAGAACATGATGGGGTTATGTTTGACTCGTAGGTAATTCAGGATCTTTAGCGATCATTACTAGTTTGCGACCGCTTGCGTAGATGCTCATCTTATTCTTGTACTCGTAAGTTAGCCACCATATTATGCTTAGCCGCAGCTGCAACCTCACTACTTTACCTGTCCTTACCCATTAAGCTTTGCTAGTCTTGTTACCTATGGTTATGGGATTGCTGAGTCCTCGTGGCTCACAGATACTACAACAACAGTTGCAGGTGCAGGTTTCCGATGACGACGTGAGAGCGATGTACTTGTGTTGGAGTTCTTTCTTCTTCTGCTTCTTCAGTCTTGGTTTAGGTTCCGGGTCGGCAGCCTGGGATAGAAGATGGATGTCGTTGAGATTTTCATGTTTGCATCCATAGTCGGATGCCTTGTATTGATGTTGTTGTATTCATGTCACTTGTATGTATTGTTTTATCCCCATGTATGTATGTAATGGTACGATGTAATGATATCCATCTTGCTAAGCGCCCGAAATGCGGTTGTGCCCCAATCACGTAAGTGTCACGTGATCGGGATGGAATCGCATCATGGGCTTGACAAGTTGGTACCAGAGCCTCGACCGACCATAGGAGCCCCCTTGATTGATCGTAGTTTGGCCGTTGTTGAGTCTAGAAGAAAAGTTTTCAGAGTCTAGTTATATCGGAGAGTAGGAATTCTTTTTACTCCTCAGCCCCTTCATCGCTCTGGTGAGGAATCTTGACGTAGGTGTTTTGAATTACTCCTCCTCCCCTTCAATTTTTTTAGGATCACGTGGTTAGTTTTCGTTCGTTGCGTTGTCAGTTCTTTCATCTGGTGCATCTCTCGTCAACTGGATTCGACCCTCTTCTTCTTTGCAAGTTCAATCGTCGGTTCTTTCCAACCGATGTTGTTTCCCCTTCCGAAGTGGTTTTTCTTTTCCCACACGCCCACCCTTTTTTCTTCTTGGACCGGAGTCCTGAATCGAGTATCCATCCTACTCGTGGGAAGTCTTTGTATTCCTTTCATCAATTATTTCAACCGATGAATTCTCCTCTTGTTCGACATTCTTCAGCTCTTTTGTTTTCCAGTGGATTCAATTCCAATATCTCGGTGTTGTTCTTATTCTTTCATTGGCTCAAGTGTTTTTCCTTGTTCCATTCGCCTCTCGCCATTTAAGTGTTTCGGTGTTCCGAAGACATCTCAGGAGATTTATCCGCGTTCCAATTAATTCGAGGTTGTCACCTCCTTCGAGTCTTTTAATCATTTCCGGTGCATCATCTCCTCTTGTAAATCAATTCTCAACGGTGGTTTTCTCTTCGGTGGGCCCTAACCCACAGGTTTATTCCTAGGATCTTACCTGACTCTTCTAATTTTTCCGGAGCTATTCCCAAATTCTTTTCAAGTGTGATGTAAGTATGGATTCCATCAGTCATATGCCTTCTCCAAGACCGCTTTCAAATTCTTTCATGTTTGGATCAACCTTTCCTCTTTTAATTCTTCTGGAGTGTATCAATAATTTTGGTTGTGTTCCTCGTCGTCATTTGAAGACCAAAGAAGCGTTTTCCCCTGTGTCTTGTCCGTTCTCTCGGAGATTCGTGCTTCTAGCTTAATGCTACCCTCTCGAATTATTTCGATTGTCATAAATTCTTTTCCTTACCCATACGGAGTATTTCATGAGTTCTTTTCTTTGTGTTCCTCCGAAGGTCATCATTTCAGAAGATTTCTTCGTTCTCAGTTTTCAACTTCGTCCTCCAAATATTCTTCATTGATGCCTCTTCGTTTGTCTCACTTTTGTCCGGTGCTTCCTTCAAGTATTCTTTAATCAGTTCGCGATCTCTTCGTTCTCTTGTATCTAAACTCCCTAAGTGCTTTATTCTTACCGGCGACTCATTCTCTTGTATCCACTCAATTTCAATTCTTTACAGTGGTTTGTTCTCTTTCATCATTCGATTCAATTCTTCCCGGTGGTTTCGTTCTTTTCCTACACCCGGTTTCAATTCTTACGGTGGTTCTCTCAAGAGTTCTTTTCCGGTCTTATCATATCAATACATTCATTTTTATTCAAATCCTACCGGTGTTTCATGAAGATTTTCGCAAGTTCGTGATATATTCCTCTTTAATCATTTCAATGAGAATAAGTAGTATGTGAATCCATTGTTCATCAATTTAATTGGTGGAGGAGAAGCATAACATAATTCTTATTCTTTTCCATCAAGTTGATTTATTCCTTCCTTCGGAGTTTATTCTTGATGAGTAAATTCTAGTTCCAAGTGCTTTAATCTTTTCTTCCCCGGAGTTCAAAGTTCTCGGCTATCTCGTCGGTAACCCCGTCTAAATCATGGCAATGCTTTAATCTTATTCTTTTCGTCCGTCATTTCTATATCATCATCCTTTTGTTACCGGAGTTCCTCTTGATAGTTCCTCATGAGATAATCCATTCTTCAATCGTTCATCTAATTCTTTTGGAGCAGCTCAAGCATTCTTATTCTTGCCTCTCGAGTGCAATTAATTCTACGTATTCTTTTGAAGTGGAGTTTTGCATTTCTTCCTTCATCTCATTTATCCAATCTTTTGGTTGCGGCATCATTTACCTCAACTCTTGAGATGTTTAAATAAGTCCACAACAAGCTTATTCTTTTGTTGTTGATTTTCCCAACCACTCCGTTCAAGTATTTCTCTTAAGATCTTCTTTCTAATCCATTCGCGGGGGAACCTGTTGTTCTCTTATCCGTTCTTTTCATGTCACTCTTGTAATTCTTACGGAGGCAATGTCTTGTTCATTTCATCATGTTTCCGTTTCATCTTCTAAGGGTCTTGTCCTATCCCATTCATGTTCAACCGGTGTGCTATTTCTTTCAGTTCCAGCCGGAGTGCTGCCCGAATTCCTTCGTGGAGATTCCTTGTCTATCTCTTATTAACCGGAGTGGTTTCGAATTCATTCTTTTTCATCCAGCTCTTGCTTCGTGCCTTTCAACCTCCTTGATTCTCGTCGTATTCCTTGTTCCTCCTGTTTAACGAAGTCTTTACAACTTTGTTCATCTCCGTTCTATACTTTCTTTCAAGTTGTTCAACCTCTCAAGGTTCCTTGGTTTCACTATTTTGTCCTCAAAGAACTGTGTTCTTCCTTTTTCATCTTCCGTCTCGTTCCTAAGATCTCGGGACGAGATCTCTTGTTAGTAGGGGTGTGTTGTGACACCCCGAGACCGATGCGCCAGGTGTCAGCCAGTTATTCGTTGCCGTTGCCATGTCATCTGCTTGCGTGTTGCATTTTTCCATGTCATCATGTGTGTTGCATCATCATGTTTTAAAAGTTTGCATTCGTCCGAGTCCGCCCGTTCTTTCCATTGTCCGTTCGGATCCCAGACACACTTGCATGTGCCCGCGCCACCTCCGAATATTTATTTTATGAGTGGCCGGAAAATGCTCTCAGAATGGGGTGAAACTAGGCGTGTGGTCTTATTATAGCATAGGTAGACCGCCTGTCATGTTTTGTCGCGTTCGGAATTCGTTTGATAGCCCAATGGTTAACTGTGTTAACCGTCGGAAGCCTTTTCTCTTTTGGCCCAGCACCCCTTTTACAACAGCCCCCAAGCCCATTCTAACCCCCTCCTTGCTCTCGGTCGTCGGATCATGATCGCGTGGCCGAAACCGCTCCTCATTTGGACACTCCTAGCTCCCTCTACCTATATATATGTGCCTCCCCCTCAATTTTCACGGATGAAACCCTAGACCCGTCCTCCTCCGCGCGCCGGACATGTCCGCACCGCCGTAGGACATGTCCAGCCTCCACCTCACTCCGACCAATGGCGTGCCGCCACGTCAGCGGATCTGTCGCCCGCAGCCACTCCCGAGGCGCCACGTGTCCAGCGTCAGCCTCCCACCGCCCGCGGCCAGCCGAGCCCATCGCGGGTCCGACGAGCCCTAACCGCCGCCTCCCCGTCCCGCGCCCGCGCCTCCCGCTCGAGCCGCCGGTGCCCTGCCCCGCGTTGCCGGCTCCCTTCGTCACCGGCTGGACCCCGCCACCTCGCCGTCGTCAGCCTTCGCCTCCAGAGGAACCGCCGCCGCTGTGGATCCGCCCACGCCGAGACCTCGCCGCCGAGCCTCGCCGGATCTGGATCCTTGCGCCCGGATCGAGCCTCCCCGTCGTTCCCCGCCTCGTCGGCGTCGTCGGCCGCCGCCGCTCCCTCCTCGACCGAGGACGATGAGTGTCGCCGCGCCATGTTCCCGTCGAGATCGAGGGGATCCCTCGATCCCTCGCCCAGTCGTGCGGCCACATGGGCCATGGCCCAGCTGGCCTCCTCCCTCGCCGGCCCAGCGTGCCGCTCGGCCCAGTGCTCCCGCGGCCAGCCTCGCCTTCCCCTCCGTCTGGCCCGAGAGGCCCAGTGGTGAGCCCACTATCCCTCGCCCCATGCGCTTTTAGCTATATGCCGCTCCGTCTTCGGATCAAAAATATGGCTAAGTCCCTGGCATGTGTAAATTTGTGTGCATCTTTGCATGGTTGTAACTTTTTGTGTGGTTGTCCAAATTGAGTGGGTAATATGTCAAAATGATCGTGGTGATATGCTCTTCATTTTTTCTTCCATTGTGGCATGCTTGTTTGAGTTCATCTTGATGCCCGAATCATCGTTGCAAGAGTGCTATATGTTTAAAACTGCTGTTAACTGTAATTTTGTTGCATACTTGTGATGCTTGTAACTTTGTGCATGTTGGTCCAAATGGAGCATATGATATGTCAAAATGTTCATTGTGAACTGCTCTACATGTTGGTTGCTGTAGCATTCATGTTAGGTGCCATCTTCCCATGTTAATCTCTGTTGCAAAAGTGCATGTGGCTGTTAAGTGCTAAAACTTGTTATGAGATGCTGATTTGACTTTCTCATTGCTATTGGTGTGTTTGTCTTCTTGTCACACGTCTATATGATTTAGAAGAACAATCATATGGTCTTTGCTGTGGTGCAATCCACTTTCCATGATATGCCTTGAGGTGACTTAAACAAGCTTGTAAACATGTCTTGCCAATGTTGATGTTTTATACTTAGTGAAAAAACTGCTAAGTCTGAAACTGTTAAACCTGATGCTATGTTTGCTTGATGCCTCACTCAATTCCATACATGTTTTAGTATGGAAAATGATCATGTCTTGTTGTCCATGTTATGCTATATCCATTCATGCCCTTGTTTGCATATATGTCCTGTTGTAGCTTATTTATTTCTTGCTTTTAAGTTGCTATAAATTTGCCTGTCAGACTTTTATCAGCATGATCAATTTGGTGAAGCTTGTTGTTATTGATCCATGCCTCCTATGGAGTTTCTCCAATGGAGTTGTTGGAAGGTTGATATGTCTATTACATTCTCATGATCTTTACATGCTTAGTAGAGTTGATATGCTTGACGTTTTGTGCCTCCGAAGGCAGTATCGTGATGATGTTTTTGCCTTCCGAGATTTTGACTAAGTCTGGATAAATTTATTGCACCTTCCCATGCTTGGTTAATTGTGTTCCAGCAAGATTTTGGGTCTGTTCTAAGTTCATGCATGTTAACTATCATGTCTATTTAACATTCATACCTCTTGTCATCATGTTTGGGTGCTGTAGCATATATATACCTTGTTTGACAGCTTGTTGTTATATCTTGTTTCGTGTGTATGTGTTGATCCGTTGCTCCGTTTTGAGCATGCTCTATATGAAACTTGTGAGATTTTGAATGTAGAAGCTTAATATCATGTTGTTTACATCTTTGGAGTGTTTTTTCTTGATGTTTGGGTGCATCTTGCACCGATGACATGCTTGTCTGGTTTTGCTCATATCTTCTAGGCCGTAGCTCCGATTTAAACAAATTTTATATGAAACTTGACTAGAATTTCGTGTAGATCATCATGGTGCATGTTAACTTGCTGTTTGACAACTTGAACATAAGGTTTGTTCAGATCTGGACCAATTTTGAAATGTGAATATGGGGACTTACCGGAATTGCTATATGTTGATTCCGGCCTCATTTAAACTTGTTGGGTGATGTTGTTCTTGTGTGCTTCATCCCTTGCCATGAATTGCATCATATAGAATTGTCTTGCATCATACTTGGTTGAGCATCTTGTCATGTTCTTGTGTTGTGTGTTTACCTTGGTGTGTGCTTCTTCTCGCTAGTTCTTTTTCCGTTGCGATCGTGAGGATTCGTTCGATTAAACGTGGTTTGTCTTCAAGGCTTCTCCTTCATCTACTTCATGGACTCATTCTTCTTCCTCGCGGGATCTCAGGCAAGATGACCATCACATAGGATACCTTTACTATCATTGCCATGCTAGATGTCTCGATGCTATCATTATATGTCGCGCTACCCATCTTTATTGTCAGCCCCTGTCCTTGTTGCCATGAAACCTCTAACCTTTGACACCTTCCCAGCAAACCGTTGTTTGGCTATGTTACCCGCTTGCTCAGCCCCTCTTATAGCGTTGTTAGTTGCAGGTGAAGATGAAGATTGATCCATGTCGGATCTTGTTGTTGGAATATCACAATATCTACTATTATTATTAATGCACCTATATACTTGGCAATGGGTGGAAGGCTTGGCCTTTTGCTCGGTGTTTTGTTCCACTCATGCCACCTTAGGAGCCGATAAACCAGCGTTATGTTCCTTGATTTTGCGTTCCTTACACGGTTGGGTATATGGGGACCCCTTGACAGTTCGTCTTTGAATAAAACTCCTCTAGCAAGGCCCAACATTGGTTTTAATTTGCCTCATAATAACAACTTAATTAATTAATTAAATTGCATAGGGGGTCGCTCCCTCGAGGATTCTTTTCTACATAGCGG
Source organism: Secale cereale (assembly GCA_902687465.1). NCBI lineage: Eukaryota > Viridiplantae > Streptophyta > Magnoliopsida > Poales > Poaceae > Secale > Secale cereale. The sequence goes on from LR738714.1 coordinate 837,517,301, forward strand.
GGGGGGGGGGGGGGGGGG